>CM022303.1:626465088-627065088 GCA_011799875.1 Thinopyrum elongatum | reverse complement strand
ATAGAGAAAAATATTAACATGTACAATACCAAATTAATATCACTAGAATCACCATTGAATATATTTTCACCTCACATTTTTTTTTACTTTAGTGTTCATATTATTTTCTATAATTTTGCTCAAACTTCATAAAGGCTGACTTCAGTCAAAGTTAATATGCAGACTAAATAAAAATGGAGTAGTTGTGCAACCCTCGCCATACTCCCTTGGTTTTTTTTACTCCGTATATAAGATTTATCTGAAGTCAAACTTCGTAAACTTTTACCAAATTTATAGTATTAAAAATTTATCAACACCTACATATTAAAGTTATGAAAATAAATACCATGATGCACTAATAATATTGATTTGGTATTGCAAATGTTGATTTTTTTTTATAAACATGGTCAAACTTTATGAAGTTTGATTTATGAGAAATCTTATATGCGAAAAAATAGGATAGAGTATATCCCACAGGGCATAGGCTTGTAAAACACAAATTAAGAAGTGCCCGGTCAGTACTCACGAATATGACCGGACGTGTCCGCGGACGTTTGATTGGGGTTCCCGGGCTGTAGATGCTCTTGGACCGTACTGTTATATACTATATGCGTACAAGAACAGGAGTAGGGTTTGCACTACATCTTCATGCATGGCTGAGATTTCATAGGACGGACAAGGCGGCATGACAAAGAGCATGATGGAGGGCCCTGTCCGGTCATCCCCATACCGTAACAGGCCAAATTCACTGTTTTGATCTTTTTCGTTAGTTTAGCATGATCTGACCCTATATGCAAAAGTTTTTCGGATCTGACCCTTTTCCTATCGTCATTGTCTTTGGCGATAGGGTAACTCAACCTACCGTCAAAACCTTTGGCGATAGGACTTACCTACACCGTCATCTCCGATTTTTGCAAAAAAGACCCTACCGTCATAGTCTGTGGTGCTAGGATGTGTTACCCTACCGTCATAGTCTATGACGGTAGGATTTTTCGCAAAAAATAAATCTTTTATTGCATGCGTGCCCTTATTATAATTACATGCGTGTCCCTGCCGCCAAAGACTATGGCGGTAGGGTCTTTTTCACATCGAACGGACGTGACGGTGTAAGTAAGTCCTACCCCCAAAGGTCTTGACGGTAGGATGTGCTACCCTACCGCTAAAAATAATGACGGTAGAAAAAGGGCCAGACCAGAAAAACTTTTACTTATAGTGTCAAATCGTGCTTAAGTTAAGGGAAAGGGTCAAAACAGTGAATTTGGCCACCGTAACAGAACCCCCGTCACTGCGTCTGCACCCACGCACACTAGCGTACAACCACAACTGCTCTCTTCCATCGTTTCTTTTTTCCCTCGGACAAACAAAACATGGTAGTACCACGATCCATGACGGCTTGCCTTACCCTGTCCATACCACACCATGCTTCGTCCTGGCCGATCGCCCTCATGTTTGTAGCTAGCTAGCTGCTGCGGCCGGTCGCCCTCATGCGTGCCATGTCAGTTGCATCAGGGAAAGGTCTGAGCAACGCCATGCAGTTCCATCTCATCGGCTGATGCCAGTTCATTGGAGTTGCGGTGAGATGGATCGCATGCAGCTGGTCAGGTTTATGGATGTGGTAGGAGCAACAGTCTCTAGATGGGAAGTTCAGAGCTGTGCCACTCCTCCCTGCCTGCTAGTGCTAGATAGCTTGGGAGTGGCATGAATCCTGACCCCCTCGGTAAGAGCATCTACATCCACGATTACCAAGTTCGACGGTCACGGTCTATAAGTCTGCGGACGCGTCCGGATGTGTATAGTGACTGGTCTAATTTCAAATTCTCACCCGCACAGCCACGGACCTCATCTCCGGTATCCTAAATTCATACAACGCATGCAATGTAAAACTAGTCTATATAGATCATCAACGATACAGATGGACATTCAAACATCGGGCATAGAAATTGGCAGCAAACATAGAAATGCACGCAATCCACTTTACATCAATAAAAAGATCACCACAGTTCATCGCCGGACAGGTTCTAAAGTGAAACAACTAAAAAATGATAATATAAAACGGAGGGCGGAGCTTCTTTGCCGGGCCTTTGCCCTTCCGGTCACCGTGTAGTTGTAGGCGTCCGTGGCAGGAGGGGAGGGGTGTCGTCGGAGCCATCGGTGACATCGGAGGAAGAGGAGACGATCTAGCCATTCATCCTCTGGACGATGCGGTCCATCTTCCGCTTGAGCTTGGCCAGTCTTGTCGCCTCGCGCGCGGAGCTCTTCCGGGCTCAGCCGGAGCGCCTTCGCGTTTTTTTCTCCCGAGCCGGCGATCGCCCGTCTCCGCCATTGTAAGTGAACGACAGTAGACCCACACGAGGAGCCGCTCCTCCTCGCCGGGCACTGCCAGCACCTCGCGGCGATGGCGGGAGGACTATACAGCTGCCTCCGACGCGGCCACACTGTCCTCTGCAGGCAGCCTCTCGCGGCGGGCGGCACGCGCCTCAGATTCGGGAGTGCGCGTCCGCGGCACCGACGGAGCGGGCACAAAAACCCACTGCTTCCCCTGAGGAGCAACGGCCGGAGGGAGAGGAGGTCGACAGACGGGCGGCACAGAGTGAGCATCCCGCGTGGAGCTGTGTGCGAGGCGAAAAGGGCCAACTTTGGCGTCGGCGCAGCGGCGCGGGCTGCGAAAGACGACAGAGCAGATTCGGAGCTGCCACCTGTGTCCACCAGCAACCGCTCCAATGCGATGCGGAGGGCCGGCTCGTCCTCGTCACCGTCCACCTCGCTGAGGAATGCATCCCAGTCGTCGCCGGATTCGTTGGAGTGGCTGTCGATGCTGGACATGGAGGACAGAGATCGGGAGGTGACGGATTGGAGAAGAGAAGGAGACTGGAGGGAAGTGAAATGAGGTTAGGGTTTGCTCCGGATGGGGATTTTATGGCGAATGGGTGGGGTAATGATGGGCCAGCGGTGGGCTGAGCTGACCTGACGGACACGCCCGGGTGCACCCATATCCGCCCTACATTTAGGCTGGATATATGAGGAGTGCCGGACAACCCGGACGTTTGAGGCTGGTTTGAGGCATCTGAGTGGGTCAGGTTTTTTTACCGGTGACTCGAGAGAGGGGAGGAGTTATGAGACGTCACGCCGTCTCCCACGCTTCCCAAAGCGTGCAGGCGAGGAGCACTCGTGGCTCGAGTGAGTCTGGCTCATGAAAAACGCCCAAATCAGCTGCTGATTCTGCTTTAAGTTCTGTGCAGCGTGAGAAACACATGCAACCCCGCCTACCAAATGCCACAGTCTTGCACCGCGCGGGTCTGGTGGTCCGCATGCAGCCTACCAAACATGCCCTCAATGTCCCGTGATTGTCTTCTGCACCATTATTTTTCTTCTTAACTGAAAAAGGAAAGAACATCGGGGCCAGCAATGACAACATGAAGTATCTAAGCACCCGGATGAACAAGAAATGCAAAAAATAGTCAAATAAATTTTTAATATCTAAATATTTTTACAAAAAGAAATGTAAGAATGTGCTACCCCCGTGCAAAATTTCATGAAGAAATAACATTCGATGTGCTCAGAGAAAAAAAAACAAAATCAGTACTCTGAAAAGGTCATTTTTAAAGCATTTTGGGCTGCTTGTTTGTTTCTCCGAAACTTCTATGAATGTGATCTCTTCACGAAATTTAGAAGAAACTGGACTACTGTTGTTTTTCTAGTTTTGTTTGTTTTTAAGCTTTGTTTCTGCTTGTAAAACTTTGTGTTGGTTTCTATAATGGAAATTGACAAGGAGGCTAGTAGTTTAAAAAAATGGCGATGGAAAAATTCCATCAAATAGAGGTAGGGTTTCCCGTGTAAATAAGACGAGGGGTGCCGAGATGCGCTGGAGAGGTGCCCTATGGGCCCCGCGCACCCAAGGGCTAGGTAGTGTGGGCCGCACAGGGACCTCCCCAAGAGGGCTTAGGCCCCCCTAGCTCGCTTCGCGCATAAAAACTTCAAATCCGATTTTATTTTATTTTTGGATTATTCTTTGCTGATGTTTATTTTGATGGTTTTCTACAGATTTCGGAGAATTGTCTCTCCACCGATATATAATGCAATTTAAGAAGAAATAATATGTTAAAATGATGGTATTATATGAAGAAAACAAGATTGCTAAATCTCAGTCGACTAAGATTTAACCAGTCTTCGTCCAACTCTCAGTCGACAATTTTGGACAATTGTCGCTTTTATAGCTGTTCTTGTGTTTGGTCTGTAAACATAAAGTTTGGGAAACTTGATATGCTGGGTTTAGTTGGTGAGGTAGCTCTGATATGGGGCTGCGCTTACTTTTGCGTGTAGAGCGGCTGCAGGGGTGTTCTTGCTCAGTTGTCCAGCTCTAGGGCGTGCGTCGTATTACCTTTTATGTTCTCCTAGTAGTTTGTAACAAAAAGAGATGAGAAAAATTCACTGTAGGTCCTCATACTTGCGCCCGTAGTTACTTTGGTCCCCGTAGTTAGAAATACTCAAAATATCATTCTAAACTTGCTCTAGGGGTTCACATATTGTCCGTTGTAAGCTTTGCCCTACGTATACGCTGATTTGACACCGGTCAAGCGGTACAGCGTGGCGTTGACTAGACACGTCATGTGAACGGCTGGAATACGTTAAGACTTGAGGGGTTTTCTGCAAATTTCCCACGAGTGAGCTCTTTCCGTCCTTCCCGCCCACCATCGGCCGCCGTGACAGCACGGGCTCCCCTTCCGGCCAGGTGCCACCCGCACGCAAAGCCCTCCGCAGTGGCGGATCTAGGATTGGAGCAAGCCCTGGGCCCAATTTTTTTTTTTCGTCACGAGAGAAAAACTTAGCGTCCATCAGGCTATAGCTACCTCAAATATGGCTCAATTGCACTAAAATTTAGAATTTAAACTCAATGCTTAGAGATACAATAAAATAGATAAAAAGATGACAAAAACTACGAATAGTACGTGCAATAAATAGAGTACCAAATTAATGGCTTGCTTCATCAGTGTCTTCCATAACTTGATCAACGGTGGAAGAAAAGCTAACACCTTAGAGAAATCAAAAGCAAAATTTCATAAGAGAAGACATAAACATCAAGTGAAACAATTAACATTGTACAAAGTTGAAAACTTACTACTACGACGAGGTAGAATTCCTTCGCGAGATCTATAGGATTGAAAGCGATATATAATAGCATCATCATCAACCTTTGCAAATATTTCTCGCTCAATATTGCAACCATGGAATAATTCAACCAATCATCATGCATATTATTCCTCAACTCATTCTTGATAATACTCATAGATGAGAAGGCTCTTTCCACTGATGCTGTTGCAACAGGCAAAATCAATGCCAACTCAGATAAAAAATTCAAGTGAAACTGAAACAGCAACATTCACATTCAGATAAGAAATTCAAGTGAAACTGAATGTTTCACAGCAGCAAATGATTGACCCAAACTCCCTATATTCCCTATATTCTATAGTAGAAAATCCAAACATTATAGCAGATCAAAAATATTCATCTTTAACATTTCTATCAACATCAGGCATCAGGTCAGCAGCAGCCAGCAACCGTTACCACTTATCAATCCTAGGCAGCCAGTAGACGGCATGGCCGCGTGGCGGAGAGCAAGAGCCAGGAGAGGCCGGAGCAGAGCGGGCGAGGCGGCGAGCACCGGAGCAGCAGGGGACGGGTGAGCGGCGGAGCAGCAGGGGACGGGCGAGGGAGCGGCGGAGCAGCAGCGGGCGAGCGGGGGAGGGCGTGCGCGAGCGGCGAAGCAGGCTAGCGATGGAGGGAGTAGCCGCAGCGGAGGGGAGTCACCGGTGGCCGGTGGGCGGCGGCTGCCTCGACGCACTGGAGCTAGGTCTGGGCATCTCCGCGTCGGGGCGAGCTGGGGATCCTGCCATCCTGGGCTACGCGAGCGTGAAGATGGAGAGCATGGCCTGGGCCCTGGTTGTATGTTAGGCTAAGCCCCGGGCCCATTCAAAATTATAGCTAGGTAATAAGTAAAATAAAAAGCCACGCCTCGGGCCCGGGCCCCCGGGGCCTGGGGCCCAGATCCGCCCCTGGCCCTCCGCATGGAGCCGCCGGCGCCTCCGCCCCCACCACCGCCGCAGCTGCACCTGCGAGTCTTGGACAACGTCAAGCTCCCCCCGGCGCCCCGCAGCCTCGGGCGTCGTCCCTGCCGCCCTCCGGCCTCGACGCCGACCGCAACGTGGCGGACGGTGCGGAAGGAGATGTCGAGCACGTCCGCTCCTAGCAGGTCCAACCACGAGTGAAGCCATGGTGCCCAAAAATTCGCTACGGCTATCTTCTGCAAGCGTGGCACCTTGATTGTGGAAAGGTAGGTTAGATCTGGACCTAACTATGCTGAAACTAGGCATTATGCACCCAGAAACTTCATGTTGTATGCAGGTAACACATTCTACAGTCATCATATATTTGTGTATGCTGTCAATGTTTTGATGAGGCACATATCTGTTGTTGCTCGTTTGTGCTTTTAGCATATATAGTGATGGCAAAGTAATGTACCTATGAGAGATACATCTCAGCATCTGTTGCTTAACTTGCAGCAATTCTGGACTGAAGGATTACTCGAACACTCTGGTTGAATACCTAAAGAAGTATGGTGTTGTTCGAATAGATAAAGTGGCAGAACTTTGTCCAACTGAGATTTTGTCCTAACTGCTGCCATCTTCGTGTATTCCTATCATAGGCAGTGGTTACTTGACTGCTTGCTTTGCAATGATGGTTGGACCAGAAGGTCGCGCAGTGGGGATTGTACACATTCCTGAACATGTTTGCTTCAACTGAAAATGTCGAACCGAGTGCTGCAGAACAAGGATTGATGGATATGCAGCTGTGCACTCAAAGTAAGAAACGAGTTGAACTCGAGAAATAGTTGTATTTGTTTGATGTATGATACAATTTCGGTCAACAATCTTGGGGATAAAAATAGAAATGGAATTGTTTACAGTCTCACATGCACAACTGACCTGCATCGGTCGATCATAAAGAGATGGGGGGAGATCGATCGATCGGAGCCTAGCTAGCAGTTAGCAGATTAGTGAGTGGTGGTGATTAACACGAGAATGAATCCATGGCCATGGGCGTCGGATCAGCTGGAGCACCGGCTAGTGGAGCTGTCCAGCTCCCGAGGCTAGACCCTGTAGACAACGACGAAGCAGGGGAGCACGGCGCGGCGGTCCAGCATCACCTGCTCGCCGCCGCGCGCCCGCGTCCACCGAGTCGCACTCGTCACCGTGCTCTTCGGGGCGTACGTCGGCAGGTGTGACGGACACGGCCGGCGATGACGCACCACACCAGCATGCCCCTGCGGCCCTCGCGCCCTCCCATGGCAGGATGACCACAATGGCTGCATTTCAGTGTGAAAACTTTAGACGCCGGAGGAGCGCGCACTTGAGGCAGCCGACACAGGCGACCTCGTCGACGAACACGGCGCGCGTCTCGGCGTCCCCGCAGCGCTACGACGACTAGAGCGTGTGGCCCGTGTAGCACTGGATCTCGGCCGACGCGCGTGCTCCCGGTCGTGGTCCCGGTGCTGCGCCGGGTCCGACAGCAGCGCGTACACCTGGTTGAGCACCACGGTCATGCCCGGCATCGTCGCCGTTGCCGGTGACGTCCGGGTGGCAGCGCTTCTGCACCGCCGGGTAAGCGGCCTTGAAGTCGGCCTGCGGCGATTAGGGCTCCACCCCCGGTAGTCATAGTCCGTTGCCCACGACGAGCCCGCATGGCCACTACTGGACGGGCGGTACACAGACCCGAAGCTGCCGCTCCCGCGCGAAGCTGCCCGACGGGCGGGAGGTCGCCATCAAGCACGCTGAGCGAGCGTCCACCGGCGCGCGGCGGCGGCGGCGGTTCGCGGCGGAGCGGCCGCGGGCGGCCGGTGATGCCGGAGGTGGTGGCGGAGCTGGAGTGGGCCGTGACGCTCTGCGAGGAGTGCGTCGTCCGGTCGGCAAGCGGCGAGCGGAACAGCAACTCCTTTTACTTCTGCCGATTTTGCAAAAAACCCCTCAGGCCTTAACATATTCCAGCCGTTCACGTGACGTGTCTAGTCAACACCACGTTGTACCGCTTGACCGATGCCAAATCAGCGCATACGTAGAGCAAAGCGTACAATGGACCGTATGTGAACTCCTAAAGCAAGTTTAGGGATGGTATTTCAGGTATTTCTAACTACAGGGACTAAAGTGACCACCGGCGTAAGTATGATGAGGACCTACAATGAATTTTTCTCAATTGAGATCGTGGTTTTTGATGCGTGAGATCTTACATGAAGATCCGTGCAAAATTCTTTTAAACTTTTTTTTCTTCTTTTTATATGTTTTGTCGCTTGACTAAGTCAGCTGAGATTTAGCCACACCCATATGAAAAATATCCAACACGGCACTTGAAAGGTGAAGCGCGCGCAGGCGCAGCTAGCTCCAGTTCCGGACGCTTGAGGCTGCACCGGGCTGCTAGCCGGTGATTCCTCGCCGCCGGCTGAAGGCTGTCTCTCGAGGGTTGGCAACGGGATCCGTGTCTCCCGTTCAAATGACAGTAGCAGCGACCCAAGGAGCTCGAGTGGTGGATGGTCATGGACTCATGGTAGTACGCGGGGGGGAGGGAGGGAGAGGGACCAACGGTCAAAAGGTTGGGAAGATCCGGTTGAAATGAATCTGGGTGCACACCTGGGGCTGGGCTGGGGCGCTTGTCTCCCTTTACCCTGCAAGACGAGAAAGACGAGGAGACCCTGTGGTGGGCGCAGCAGCCATTGCAATCGCCATGGCTGCCCTCACCATCATTACTGGGCCTCCCTCCAGCTACAGCATGGCAGTCGAACATCATCTCGTCTCCCTCCATGTCCACGACTTGGATTTATGCTGAGTATCTGACGGTGTATGTGTCTTTTCGAGAGCGAAAGCTCTTTCCGTTGTCGATGTATCCACATGCATCTTGTATGCTTCTCTTTTCTTGCATGATGGAAAACATGAGGTAGACGAGTGCTGGCACTAGCATGGCAGCGTGTCCTGGCCATGCTGGCTGCTCCTCGCTAGGTGGGTACTAACCATGGATGCATGCAACGCACGCAGGGTCAAGAGCACGATCGATTGGGGCGGCATAATTCCATTCCCAAGATCACAAGGTTTGGGATGGGCGGGGGGCGTGTGCATGGCAGGGGAGGCATGGCCGCGCCTGCAGAAACCACCACCACCCATGGTCCAAGATCAAAGACGGGTCCGGTCGGGGATTCAGTCGTCAATCACTCGGTCTCTGCCGCCATTATTTCGCGCCACACCACCGCACTCACCATGGACCTGCATGCATGCAGCGCGCCGTGGTCCTCTCCTCACGACGTCGCGGGGTGACAAAATTTCGTGTTTTGACCCTTTTTCTAACAAATTCAGGATCTGACCCCCGTTTGAAAATATTTTGGGATCTGACCCTTTTGCCTACCGCCAGGGGTGCTGGCGGTAGGTTTGCACGTCCTAACGCCATTAGCTCTGGCGGTAGGCCCTTTGACGGCGTAGGGCCGCCGTCGGCGCGTGCTAACGTGAAAAAGGGCCTACCGCCATGGGCTCTGGCGGTAGGGTACTGAAGCCTACCGCCAGCTCCTCTGGCGGTAGGGTCCTGGGTGGTGGATAAGGTGGGGAGGGGCTGGTTTGTGGGCCCCACCACCACTTTTCTTCCCCACTCACCTTCTTCCCCGTGGTCAGCCCCTCTCCCCCCTCTCTCCCCCTCACAAACCCCTCCTAGATCCCCTCCATTTGCTTGAGATTTCACCGGTGGATCCGGAGCATTTTCATCACCCAAGGTACCTCCCCCATTTCCCCTCCTTTTGATTGGTTGAGATATTTGTTTTGTGTTGATTTGGTCAATTTATTGCAAACCCTAGGTATTGATCTTGTTGTGTGCATTTATGACACATTTATGATGCATTTGTGATGCATTTATGGCTAGGGTTATGGTTATGTTAGGGGTTAGTGTTAGGGTTAGGGTTATAGTGGTTATGTTGGGGGTTATGGTTAGGGTTAATGGTTAGGTTAACTTGACTATGAATAGTAGTTATTTGTCCAATTTGTGCAAAATATAGTTTATTTGTCCATTTGAGTTGGTTGGATGACATATATGGATTGATTATATTGTTTCCAATTTCTTAGATGCATAAGCTCGTAAATGTTCATTATTTGGACAAGACGACATTTATGCTTGCAAATGACGATGAAGGGGAAGAGGCTATGGTTTTTGACACAAGTCCAAGCTTTGATGATCTTGTAGTTAAAGTGAGAAGCGTCTTACATTGGAATGACCCAAATGCCGAGGTTAAGCTTATTGGGAGGTATGACGTTGGATTGGGAGTAAAGTCCCGATTAAAGAGTATGCCCATCACCTCCCAATTGCATTGGAATGTGTACAAGGACAAAGTAGACGCATCACAAGACAAGTCTCTTGAGATCTTTGCCACAAAGGTTGATCCTCCTCCTCCCTTGCAAATTGATCTCAACCGCAATGCATCCTCCCCAATACATGATGATAGTGCCGAGGTGTATGTCCCCAATTGTTCTAGCCAACCACCAAGTAGCCAACCCAATGAAGATCATATCAATGCTAGCGCCATAGTACTCCGAGTTGATGCTATTCCTCTTGTTCAAGAAGATGCTAGTGGTCATGTTGATGATGATGCTATTGTTGCTCAAGAGGATGCTTACGCGGACAATGAAGAGATCCATTACAATCCAATTGGTAACTTGGATGTCATTGTGCGGCAACAAGACATGGACCGTACCCTCCCTTATAACTGTATGTGTGGGTATAACTCGGATGACGAGGGTCCGGAGGAAGAATTGGATGAGGATGGGTTGACTGCGCAAGAAAATGAAATCTACAAGAAGGTGACCGGCAAGGAGAGAGGGCCGCCGTTGTTTAGGGATGTGAGTCTTGCGAACGATGCCGTTGTTGACGGTGGGCTGAGATTCGGGTTGCCTGAGCCAACACCGTGCCCCAAATTCAGTGATCCTCGGCCAAAAAATGAGGATGAGAATGCTCATTTGAAGAAAGGCATCAATTTTGGTTCTTTGGTAGAGTTCAAGATATGGTTGTGTGACTATGCCATTAGGAACCATAGGCCGTTTGTTGTTGGTCATTCAAATCAAAAAGTTCGGTACACAGTCAAATGTGACCAAGAAGGTTGCAAATGGATGGTCCGCGGTAGAAAAATCAAAGAAACCGGGCAATGGGTGTTGAAGAGTCATGTTGGCACTCACACGTGCGTACCCCCGGACAAGGCCGACCGAAGCAAAGGACACCGTCAACTCACGTCTGAGTATCTAGGATACAAATTGTTGAATCAAATAGCACATGATCCAACCGTGAAGGTCAAGTTTCTCATGACTTCGATTGAGGAACTATTCGGATACCCGGTCAAGTATGGGAAGGCATGGATGGCGAAGGCAAACGCTATTAGGATGTTGCATGGTGATTATGAGGCCGCATATAACATTCTGCCCAAGATGTTGACAGCCATTGCTCATCGAAATCCGGGAATGTGCCATCGGGTGGAGTCAATTGACGGAGTGTTTCGTCGTGCCTTCTGGAGCTTTGGACAATGCATTGAGGCATTCACGTATTGTCGCCCGGTCTTGTCTATAGATGGTACATCCTTGACCGGCAAATACAAGGGCACATTGATGGTGGCGATGGCCCACTCTTCAAATGATAACGTGTTGCCGGTGGCATTTGCCTTGGTGCCTTCGGAGCACGATGATAATTGGGAGTGGTTTATGGGGCATGTGAGAACCAAGGTTATAGGCAAGCGAGAGGTATGCATTATATCGGATCGCCATCATGGGATTCTCAAAGAAATAGACGTTAATATTCTCGGTCTTCCAAAGCTTCAACACTGTTGGTGCATGAGACACTTTGTTGCAAACTTTTACCGGGCATGCAAGAGCAAGGAGTTTTGCAAAGACCTTACCCTTGTTTGCGTTGCATTCAACACCGACACATTCAAAAGCCGATATGATAAACTCCTCAAGGCTTTGGAGAAGAACAAAGGGGGGAAAGAATTCTTGCTTAGGCACGAGCCGGATAAAGAAAAGTGGTCACGCGCTTACGATGAAGGAGGTATGCGATATTGGGACATGACAAGCAACATGGTGGAATGCTTCAACAATGTGTTGAAGGGTGTCCGTTCCTTGCCGGTGACCGCAATACTCAAGTACACTTTCATCAAGCTCAACGAGTACTTCCTAAAGCATTCTAAAAGCATGGCCAAGTGGATTGGCGAAAAGATGGACTATCCATTCAAGATTCAGGATTGGTTGTTGCATCAAGCGCGCAAGTCTTCCAAACAACAAGTGATCAAATATAATGAAAAAGAAATGATCTATCAAATCGATGAGCCGGGTGGGACAACAAGGGACGGTAGGTCTTATGGTGGAGTTGCTTACGAGGTGCACCTAAAAAACCGTTGGTGCCAGTGTGAGAGGCCACACAAGTATCATTGGCCTTGCTCGCATTTGAAGACCGCAACACGGGCGAGAAACTTGCCCGTATCCGATGGCACAACGGTGCGGTTGCACGAGTTCACATTGGAACGAACAAGGTTGACGTGGGCGCCTCGGTTTAATCCTTTCCTTGATGCCTCACAGTGGCCTGAGTATGTTGGGCCAGACATTGTGCCAGATCCCGCACTCATGGTGCCTATGAGGGGAAGAAGAAGAAAGAAGAGATTCCGGAGTGACATGGATGATCTAGCTGGATACACCGGAATGAAGCAATTTGGTAGTGGTCATTTCATGGAGGCACCAGAGAACAACAACTGTGGAGAATGCAACGACACGGGACACAACGTTAGGACATGCAACAAACCTAGAACCAACACGGGCACTAGTCAAACACGTGGACGGAAGACTAGCCTTGGAGGGGGCCGTGGCTGTGGAGGAAGGACTAGCCTTGGAGGGGGCCGTGGCCGTGGAGGAAGGACTAGCCTTGGAGGGGGCCGTGGCCGTGGATCCGGTGGTTCTAGGACACGTCGGGTTGATAGGGGAAGGCCTATCGACGTGTTGCTCAATCCGGATGGTCGAAATAATGTGAATGTTACTACTTTTAATATGTTCATGTGTTGATATATTTGCCTCTTTACATGTCAATGTGTTCATATTTTGACTTAACATCTTTAATTGTTGTAGGCATGGCTTCATCCGGTTCCATGACGAGGCCAGCGTGTGCTAACCAAGAAGACATGCCGCACAAGTGGAAGGACGCATCTTTGGACAAGGTGAAGGAGAAAGATGTGAAGATTCCGCCATGTTGGTGTGGAGATGTTTGCAAGGTGAAGGAGTCCACCGACCGAAAGAAGTCATGGACGGAAGGAAGAAGATATTTTGTTTGCCCCAACTATGCTTATGATCGTGCGCTTCCAACTAACGCCTATGACCTTCCACCGGTATGCTACAGAAGTAACATGTTACTCCAAAAATGTGTGTCAACACTAAAATCCATTTTATATGCAGTCACTGTTGGAAATATGCCCTAGAGACAATAATAAAATGGTTATTATTATATTTCCTTGTTCATGATAATTGTCTATTGTTCATGCTATAATTGTATTAACCGAAAACCGTAATACATGTGTGAATACATAGACCACTCCATGTCCCTAGTGAGCCTCTAGTTGACTAGCTCGTTGATCAATAGATGGTTGTGGTTTCCTGACCATGGACATTGGATGTCGTTGATAACAGGATCACATCATTAGGACAATGATGTGATGGACAAGACCCAATCCTAAGCATAGCATAAGATCGTGTAGTTTGTTTGCTAGAGCTTTTCTAATGTCAAGTATCATTTCCTTAGACCATGAGATTGTGCAACTCCCGGATACCATAGGAATGCTTTGGGTGTATCAAACGTCACAACGTAACTAGGTGACCATAAAGGTGCACTACAGGTATCTCCGAAAGTGTCTGTTGGGTTGGCACGAATCGAGACTGGGATTTGTCACTCCGTATGACGGAGAGGTATCTCTGGGCCCACTCGGTAATGCATCATCATAATGAGCTCAATGTGACTAAGGAGTTAGCCACGGGATCATGCATTACGGAACGAGTAAAGAGACTTGCCGGTAACGAGATTGAACAAGGTATAGGGATACCGACGATCGAATCTCGGACAAGTAACATACCGATGGACAAAGGGAATTGTATACGGGATTGATTGAATCCCCGACATCGTGGTTCATCCGATGAGATCATCGTGGAACATGTGGGAGCCAATATGGGTATCCAGATCCCGCTATTGGTTATTGGCCGGAGAGGTGTCTCGGTCATGTCTGCATGGTTCCCGAACCCGTAGGGTCTACACACTTAAGGTTCCGTGACGCTAGAGTTGTTATGGGAAATTGTATGTGGTTACCGAAAGTTGTTTGGAGTCTCGGATGAGATCCCAGACGTCACGAGGAGTTCCGGAATGGTCTGGAGGTAAAGATTTATATATGGGAAGTCCTATTTTGGCCACCGGAAAATGTTTGGGATTTTTCGGTATTGTACCGGGAAGGTTCTAGAAGGTTCGGGAGTGGGGCCCACCTGCATGGGGACCCACATGAACGTGGGTAGTGGGGGCAAGGCCCCACACCCCTGGTCAAGGCACACCAAGATCCCCCCTTAGAAGGAATAAGATCATATCCCGAAGGGATAAGATCAAGATCCCTAAAAAAGGGGGATAACAATCGGTTGAAGGAAATATGCCCTAGAGGCAATAATAAAGTTATTATTTTATTTCCTTATGTCATGATAAATGTTTATTATTCATGCTAGAATTGTATTAACCGGAAACTTGATACATGTGTGAATTCATAGACAAAATAGAGTGTCACTAGTATGCCTCTACTTGACTAGCTCGTTAATCAAAGATGGTTATGTTTCCTAACCATAGACATGAGTTGTCATTTGATTAATGGGATCATATCATTAGGAGAATGATGTGATTGACTTGACCCATTCCGTTAGCTTAGCACTTGATCGTTTAGTATGTTGCTATTGCTTTCTTCATGACTTATACATGTTCCTATGACTATGAGATTATGCAACTCCCGTTTATCGGAGGAACACTTTGTGTGCTACCAAACGTCACAACGTAACTGGGTGATTATAAAGGTGCTCTACAGGTGTCTCCGAAGGTACTTGTTGAGTTGGCGTATTTCGAGATTAGGATTTGTCACTCCGATTGTTGGAGAGGTATCTCTGGGCCCACTCGGTAATGCACATCACTATAAGCCTTGCAAGCATTGTAACTAATGAGTTAGTTGCGGGATGATGTATTACGGAACGAGTAAAGAGACTTGCCGGTAACGAGACTGAACTAGGTATTGAGATACCGACGATCGAATCTCGGGCAAGTAACATACCGATGACAAAGGGAACAACGTATGTTGTTATGCGGTTTGACCGATAAAGATCTTCGTAGAATATGTGGGAGCCAATATGAGCATCCAGGTTCCGCTATTGGTTATTGACCGGAGACGTGTCTCGGTCATGTCTACATAGTTCTCGAACCCGTAGGGTCCGCACGCTTAAAGTTCGGTGACGATCGGTATTATGAGTTTATGTGATTTGATGACCAAAGTTTGTTCGGAGTCCCGGATGAGATCGGGGACATGACGAGGAGTCTCGAAATGGTCGAGAGGTAAAGATCGATATATTGGAAGGCTATATTCAGAAATCGGAAAGGTTCCGAGTGATTCGGGTATTTTTTGGAGTACTGGAGAGTTACGGGAATTCGTATTGGACCTTAATGGGCCATACGGGAAAGGAGAGAAAGGCCTCAAGGGTGGCTGCGCCCCTTCCCCATGGACTGGTCCGAATTGGACTAGGGAAAGGGGGCGCCCCCTTCCTTCCTTCTCCTTCTCCCTTCCCCTTTTCCTATTCCATGTGGGAGGTGGAATCCTACTAGGACTAGGGAGTCCTAGTAGGACTCCACACCTTGGGCGCGCCCTGTGAGGGCCGGCCTCCTCCTCCCTCCATCCTTTATATACGTGGCCAGGGGGCACCCCATAGACACAACAATTGATCATTGATCTCTTAGCCGTGTGCGGTGCCCCCCCTCCACTATAATCCACCTCGATCATATGGTAGCGGTGCTTAGGCGAAGCCCTGCGTCGGTAGCATCATCATCACCGTCACCACGCCGTCGTGCTGACGAAACTCTCCTATGAAGCTTTGCTGGATCGGAGCTCGCTGGACGTCATCGAGTTGAACGTGTGCTGAACTCGGAGGTGCCGTGCGTTCGGTACTTGGATCGGTCGGATCGTGAAGACGTACGACTACATCAACCGCGTTGTGCTAACGCTTCCGCTTTCGGTCTACGAGGGTACGTGGACACACTCTCCCCTCTTATTGCTATGCATCACCATGATCCTGTGTGTGCGTAGGAATTTTTTTGAAATTACTACGTTCCCCGACAGTGGCATCCAAGCCTGGTTTTATGCGTAGATGTTATATGCACGAGTAGAACACAAGTGAGTTGTGGGCGATACAAGTCATACTGCTTACCAGCATGTCACACTTTGGTTCGGCGGTATTGTTGGATGAAGCGACCCGGACCGACATTACGCGTACGCTTACGCGAGACTGGTTTTACCGCCGTGCTTTGCACACAGGTGACTAGCGGGTGTCAGTTTCTCCAACTTTAGTTGAACCGAGTGTGGCTACGCCCGGTCCTTGTGAAGGTTAAAACAGCACTAACTTGACGAACTATCGTTGTGGTTTTGATGCGTAGGTAAGAACGGTTCTTGCTCAGCCCGTAGCAGCCACGTAAAACTTGCAACAACAAAGTAGAGGACGTCTAACTTGTTTTTGCAGGGCATGTTGTGATGTGATATGGTCAAGACATGATGCTATATTTTATTGTATGAGATGATCATGTTTTGTAACTGAGTTATCGGCAACTGGCAGGAGCCATATGGTTGTCGCTTTATTGTATGCAATGCAATCGCCATGTAATGCTTTACTTTATCACTAAGCGGTAGCGATAGTCGTAGAAGCAATAGTTGGCGAGACGACAACGATGCTACGATGGAGATCAAGGTGTCGCGCCGGTGACGATGGTGATCATGACGGTGCTTCGGAGATGGAGATCACAAGCACAAAGATGATGATGGCCATATCATATCACTTATATTGATTGCATGTGATGTTTATCCTTTATGCATCTTATTTTGCTTTGTTTGATGGTAGCATTATAAGATGATCTCTCACTAAATTTCAAGGTAAAAGTGTTCTCCCTGAGTATGCACCGTTGCCAAAGTTCGTCGTGCCGAGACACCACGTGATGATCGGGTGTGATAAGCTCAACGTTCATCTACAACGGGTGCAAGCCAGTTTTTGCACACGCAGAATACTCGGGTTAAACTTGACGAGCCTAGCATATGCAGATATGGCCTCGGAACACTGAGACCGAAAGGTCGAGCGTGAATCATATAGTAGATATGATCAACATAGTGATGTTCACCATTGAAAACTACTCCATCTCACGTGATGATCGGACATGGTTTAGTTGATATGGATCACGTGATCACTTAGATGATTAGAGGGATGTCTATCTAAGTGGGAGTTCTTAAGTAATATGATTAATTGAACTTAAATTTATCATGAACTTAGTACCTGATAGTTTTTTGCTTGTCTATGTTGTTGTAGATCAATAGCTCGCGTTTAGCTCCTCTGTTTTATTTTTGATATGTTCCTAGAGAAAACTAAATTGAAAGATGTTAGTAGCAATGATACGGACTGGATCCGTGATCTGAGGATTATCCTCATTGCTGCACAGAAGGATTATGTCCTTGATGCACCGCTAGGTGACGGACAGGGGCGGCGCTAGGGGTATTCTTGGGTCCTCATGTGAATACCCATGATTTTTATAAAACAGTGTTGATTTTGGCAAAACAGTGATAATTTTTGAAAAACAGCAATGATTTTGGCAAAATGAATACACATGAATACCCGGAAGCAAATTCCTGGAGCAGCCACTGGTGACGGACCTATTGCAGGAGCATAGGCAGACGTTATGAACGTTTGATAAAGCTCGGTATGATAACTACTTGATTGTTTAGTGCACCATGCTTTACGGCTTAGAACCGGGACTTCAAAATTGTTTTGAACGCCACGGAGCATATAAGATGTTCCAAGAGTTGAAATTGGCATTTCATACTCATGCCCGTGTCGAAAGGTATGAGACCTTTGACAAGTACTTTGCCTACAAGATGGAGAAGAGTAGCTCAGCTAGTGAGCATGTGCTCAGAATGTCTGAGTACCACAATCACTTGAATCAAGTGGGAGTTAATCTTCCAGATAAGATAGTGATTGACAGAGTTCTCTAGTCACTATCACCAAGTTACTTGAACTTCGTGATGAACTATAATATGCAAGGGATAACGGAAACGATTCCCAAGCTCTTCGTGATGCTAAAATCGACGAAGGTAGAAATCAAGAAAAGCATCAAGTGTTGATGGTTGACAAGACCACTAGTTTCAAGAAAAGGGCAAAGGGAAGAAGGGGAACTTCAAGAAGAACGGCAAGCAAGTTGCTGCTCAAGTGAAGAAGCCCAAGTCTGGACATAAGCCTGAGACTAAAGTGCTTTTACTGCAAAGGGACTGGTCACTGGAAGTGGAACTGCCCCTAGATACTTGGCGGATAAGAAGGATGGCAAAGTGAACAAAGGTATATTGGATATACATGCTATTGATGTGTACTTTACTAGTGTTTATAGCAACCCCTCGGCATTTGATACTGGTTCAGTTGCTAAGAGTAGTAACTCGAAACGGGAGTTGCAGAATGAACAGAAACTAGTTAAGGGCGGGGTGACGATGTGTATTGGAAATAGTTCCAAGATTGATATGATCATCATCACACACTCCCTATACTTTCGGGATTAGTGTTGAACCTAAATAAGTGTTATTTGGTGTTTGCGTTGAGCATGAATATGATTTGATCATGTTTATTGCAATACGGTTATTCATTTAAGTTAGAGAATAATTGTTGTTCTGTTTACATGAATAAAACCTTCTATGGTCATACACCCAATGAAAATGGTTTGTTAGATCTCGATCGTAGTGATACACATATTCATAATATTGAAGCCAAAAGATGCAAAGTTAATAATGATAGTGCACCTTGTTTGTGGCACTGCCGTTTAGGTCATTTTGGTGTAAAGCGCATGAAGAAACTCCATGCTGATGGGATTTTGGAATCACTTGATTATGAATCACTTCATACTTGCGAACCATGCCTCATGGGCAAGATGACTAAAACGCCGTTCTCCGAAAGAATGGAGCGAGCAACAGATTTGTTGGAAATCATACATATTGATGTATGTGCTCCAATGAATATTGAGGCTCGCAGCGGGTATCGTTATTTTCTCACCTTCACAGATGATTTGAACATATATGGGTATATCTACTTGATGAAACATAAGTCTGAAACAATTGAAAAGTTTAAAGAATTTCAGAGTGAAGTGGAAAATCATCGTAACAAGAAAATAAAGTATCTACGATCTGATCGTGGAGGAGAATATTTGAGTTACGAGTTTGGTCTTCATTTGAAACAATGCGGAATAGTTTCGCAACTCACGCCACCTGGAACACCACAGCGTAATGGCGTGTCCGAACATCGTAACCGTACTTTATTAGATATGGTGCAATCTATGATGTCTCTTACTGATTTACCACTATCGTTTTGGGGTTATGCATTAGAGACAACTGCATTCACGTTAAATAGGGCACCATCTAAATCCGTTGAGACGACACCGTATGAACTGTGGTTTGGCAAGAAACCAAAGTTGTCGTTTCTTAAAGTTTGGGGTTGCGATACTTATGTGAAAAAGTTTCATCCTGATAAGCTCAAACCCAAATCGGAGAAATGTATCTTCATAGGATACCCAAAGGAGATAGTTGGGTACACCTTCTATCACAGATCCGAAGGCAAGACATTCGTTGCTAAGAATGGATCCTTTCTAGAGAAGGAGTTTCTCTCGAAAGAAGTGAGTGGGAGGAAAGTAGAACTTGATGAGGTAACTGTACCTGCTCCCTTATTGGAAAGTAAGTTCATCACATAAATCTGTTCCTGTGACTCCTACACCAATTAGTGAGGAAGCTAATGATGATGATCATGTAACTTTAGATCAAGTTACTACTGAACCTCGTAGGTCAACCAGAGTAAGATCCGCACCAGAGTGGTACGGTAATCCTGTTCTGGAGGTCATGTTACTTGACCATGACGAACCTACGAACTATGAGGAAGCGATGATGAGCCCAGATTCCGCAAAATGGCTTGAGGCCATGAAATCTGAGATGGGATCCATGTATGAGAACAAAGTATGGACTTTGATTGACTTGCCCGATGATTGGTGAGCCATCGAGATTAAATGGATCTTCAAGAGGAAGACGGACGCTGATAGTAGTGTTACTATCTACAAAGCTAGAATTGTCGCAAAAAGGTTTTCGACAAGTTCAAGGTGTTGACTACGATGAGAGTTTCTCACTCGTATCTATGCTTAAGTCTGTCCGAATCATGTTAGCAATTGCCGCATTTTATGAAATCTGGCAAATGGATAAACAAAACTGCATTCCTTAATGGATTTATTAAAGAAGAGTTGTATATGATGCAACAAGAAGGTTTTGTCAATCCTAAAGGTGCTAACAAAATATGCAAGCTCCAGCGATCCATCTATGGACTGGTGCAAGCATCTCGGAGTTGGAATATACGCTTTGATAAAATGATCAAAGCATATAGTTTTATACAGACTTGCGGTGAAGCCTGTATTTACAAGAAAGTGAGTGGGAGCACTACAACATTTCTGATAAGTATATGTGAATGACATATTGTTGATCGGAAATAATGTAGAATTATTCTGCAAAGCATAAAGGAGTGTTTGAAAGGAGTTTTTCAAAGAAAGACCTCGGTGAAGCTGCTTACATATTGAGCATCAAGATCTATAGAGATAGATCATGACGCTTGATAAGTTTTTTCAATGTGTACATACCTTGACAAGATTTTGAAGTAGTTCAAAATGGAACAGTCAAAGAAAGAGTTCTTGCCTGTGTTACAAGGTGTGAAATTGAGTAAGACTCAAAGCCCGACCACGGCAGAAGATAGAAAGAGAATGAAAGTCATTCCCTATGCCTCAGCCATAGGTTCTATAAAGTATGCCATGCTGTGTACCAGATCTATTGTATACCCTACACTGATTTTGGCAAGGGAGTACAATAGTGATCTAGAAGTAGATCACTGAACAGCGGTCAAAATTATCCTTAGTGGAATAAGGATATGTTTCTCGATTATGGAGGTGACAAAAGGTTCGTCGTAAAGGGTTACGTCGATACAAGTTTTGGCACTGATCCAGAAGACTCTAAGTCTTAATTTGGATACATATTGAAAGTGGGAGCAATTAGCTAAAGTAGCTCCGTGCAGAGCATTGTAGACATAGAAATTTGCAAAATACATACGGATCTGAATGTGGCAGACCCGTTGACTAAACTTCTCTCACAAGCAAAACTTGATCACACCTTAGTACTCTTTGGGTGTTAAACACATGGCGATGTGAACTAGATTATTGACTCTAGTAAACCCTTTGAGTGTTGGTCACATAGCGATGTGAACTATGGGTGTTAATCACATGGTGATGTGAACTATTGGTGTTAAATCACATGGCGATGTGAACTAGATTATTGACTCTAGTGCAAGTGGGAGACTGAAGGAAATATGCCCTAGAGGCAATAATAAAGTTATTATTTTATTTCCTTATGTCATGATAAATGTTTATTATTCATGCTAGAATTGTATTAACCGGAAACTTGATACATGTGTGAATTCATAGACAAAATAGAGTGTCACTAGTATGCCTCTACTTGACTAGCTCGTTAATCAAAGATGGTTATGTTTCCTAACCATAGACATGAGTTGTCATTTGATTAATGGGATCACATCATTAGGAGAATGATGTGATTGACTTGACCCATTCCGTTAGCTTAGCACTTGATCGTTTAGTATGTTGCTATTGCTTTCTTCATGACTTATACATGTTCCTATGACTATGAGATTATGCAACTCCCGTTTACCGGAGGAACACTTTGTGTGCTACCAAACGTCACAACATAACTGGGTGATTATAAAGGTGCTCTACAGGTGTCTCCGAAGGTACTTGTTGAGTTGGCGTATTTCGAGATTAGGATTTGTCACTCCGATTGTCGGAGAGGTATCTCTGGGCCCACTCGGTATGCACATCACTATAAGCCTTGCAAGCATTGTAACTAATGAGTTAGTTGCGGGATAATGTATTACGGAACGAGTAAAGAGACTTGCTGGTAACGAGATTGAACTAGGTATTGAGATACCGACGATCGAATCTCGGGCAAGTAACATACCGATGACAAAGGGAACAACGTATGTTGTTATGCGGTTTGACCGATAAAGATCTTCGTAGAATATGTGGGAGCCAATATGAGCATCCAGGTTCCACTATTGGTTATTGACCGGAGACGTGTCTCGGTCATGTCTACATAGTTCTCGAACCCGTAGGGTCCGCACGCTTAAAGTTCGGTGACGATCGGTATTATGAGTTTATGTGATTTAATGACCGAAGTTTGTTCGGAGTCCCGGATGAGATCGGGGACATGACGAGGAGTCTCGAAATGGTCGAGAGGTAAAGATCGATATATTGGAAGGCTATATTCGGACATCGGAAAGGTTCCGAGTGATTCGGGTATTTTTCGGAGTACCGGAGAGTTACGGGAATTCGTATTGGGCCTTAATGGGCCATACGGGAAAGGAGAGAAAGGCCTCAAGGGTGGCTGCGCCCCTTCCCCATGGACTGGTCCGAATTGGACTAGGGAAAGGGGGCGCCCCCTTCCTTCCTTCTCCTTCTCCCTTCCCCTTTTCCTATTCCATGTGGGAGGTGGAATCCTACTAGGACTAGGGAGTCCTAGTAGGACTCCACACCTTGGGCGCGCCCTGTGAGGGCCGGCCTCCTCCTCCCTCCATCCTTTATATACGTGGTCAGGGGGCACCCCATAGACCCAACAATTGATCATTGATCTCTTAGCCGTGTGCGGTGCCCCCCTCCACCATAATCCACCTCGATCATATCGTAGCGGTGCTTAGGCGAAGCCCTGCGTCGGTAGCATCATCATCACCGTCACCACGCCATCGTGCTGACGAAACTCTCCTGTGAAGCTTTGCTGGATCGGAGCTCGCTGGACGTCATCGAGTTGAACGTGTGCTGAACTCGGAGGTGCCGTGCGTTCGGTACTTGAATCGGTCGGATCGTGAAGACGTACGACTACATCAACCGCGTTGTGCTAACGTTTCCGCTTTCGGTCTACGAGGGTACGTGGACACACTCTCCCCTCTCGTTGCTATGCATCACCATGATCCTGTGTGTGCGTAGGAATTTTTTTGAAATTACTACGTTCCCCAACATCGGTGGGGAATGGAAAGGATGGGATTTCTTTCCTCCCACCTTTGCCAACGCCCCAATGGACTTGGAGGGCAAGAAACCAGCCCCCTCCACCCCTATATATAGTGGGGAGGTGCATGGGAGATACACCCCTTGCCCCTGGCGCAACCCTTTCCCCTCCTACTCCTCCTCCTCTGTAGTGCTTAACGAAGCTCTACCGGAGAACCACGAGCTCCACCGCCACCACGCCGTCGTGCTGCCGGAGCTCTCCCTCAACTTCTCCTCTCCCCTTGCTGGATCAAGAAGGAGGAGACGTCCCCGGGATGTACGTGTGTTGAACGCGGAGGCGCCGTCCGTTTGGCGCTTGAATCGGATCTTCCGCGATTTGAATTGCCGCGAGTACGACTCCATCAACCACGTTCTTGTAACGCTTCCGCTTAGCGATCTTCAAGGGTATGAAGATGCACTCCCTCTCACTTGTTGCTAGCATCTCCTAGATTGATCTTGGTGACACGTAGGAAATTTTTGAATTATTACTACGTTCCCCAACAATGGTATCAGAGCTAGGTCTATGCGTAGATTCTATGCACGAGTAGAACACAAGTAGTTGTGGGCGATGATTTGTTCAATTTGCTTACCGTTACTAGTCCTATCTTGATTCGGCGACATTGTGGGATGAAGCGGCCCGGACCGAACTTACACGTACGCTTACGTGAGACAGGTTCCACCGACTGACATGCACTTGTTGCATAAGGTGGCTAGCGGGTGTCTGTCTCTCCCACTTTAGGCGAATCGGATTCGATGAAGAGGGTCCTTATGAAGGGTAAATAGCAATTGGCATATCACCGTTGTGGCTTTTGCGTAGGTAAGAAACATTCTTGCTAGAAACCCATAGCAGCCACGTAAAACATGCAACAATAAATAGAGGACGTCTAACTTGTTTTTGCAGGGTATGCTATGTGATATGATATGGCCAAAAGGATGTGATGAATTATATATGTGATGTATGAGATTGATCATGTTCTTGTAATAGGAATCACGACTTGCATGTCGATGAGTATGACAACCGGCAGGAGCCATAGGAGTTGTCTTAATTTATTGTATGACCTGCGTGTCAATGAAAACGCCATGTAATTACTTTACTTTATTGCTAACCGTTAGCCATAGTAGTAGAAGTAATAGTTGGCGAGACAACTTCATGAAGACACGATGATGGAGATCATGATGATGGAGATCATGGTGTCATGCCGGTGACGATGGTGATCATGCCGCGCCTCGAAGATGGAGATCAAAAGTGCAAGATGATATTGGCCATATCATGTCACTTTATGATTTGCATGTGATGTTTATCATGTTTACATCTTATTTGCTTAGAACGACGGTAGCATAAATAAGATGATCCCTCACTAAAAATTTCAAGAAATGTGTTCCCCCTAAGTGTGCACCGTTGCGAAGGTTTGTTGTTTCGAAGCACCATGTGATGATCGGGTCTGATAGATTCTAACGTTCGCATACAACGGGTGTAAGCCAGATTTACACATGCGAAACACTTAGGTTGAGTTGACGAGCCTAGCATGTACAGACATGGCCTCGGAACACGAGAGACCGAAAGGTCGAACATGAGTCGTATAGTAGATGCGATCAACATGGAGATGTTCACCATTGATGACTAGTCCGTCTCACGTGATGATTGGACACGGCCTAGTCGATATGGATCATGTATCACTTAGATGACTAGAGGGATGTCTATCTGAGTGGGAGTTCATTAAATAATTTGAACTCATTATCATGAACATAGTCAAAGTGTCTTTGCAAATTATGTTGTAGATAGCTCGCGCTGTAGCTCCCCTGTTTTATTGATACATTCCTAGAGAAAAGTAAGTTGAAAGATGATGGTAGAAATAATGCGGACTGGGTCCGTGATCTGAGGATTGTCCTCATTGCTGCACAGAAGGCTTATGTCCTTAATGCACCGCTTGATGCGCCACCCCCTCAAGCGTTGTCTGTAGATGTTTTGAACATCTGACAGGCACGTTCTGATGACTACTTGATAGTTCAGTGCGTCATGCATTACGGCTTAGAATTGAGGCTCCAAAATGTTTTGAACGTCACGGAACATATGAGATGTTCTAAGAGCTGAGATTGGGATCTCAGGCTCGTGCCCGCGTTGAGAGGTATGAGACCTCCAACAAGATTCTTTGCCTGCAAGATGAATGAGAATAGCTCAATCAGTGAGCATGTGCTCAGATTGTCTGGGTACTACGATCACTTGAATCAAGTGGGAGTTAATCTTCCAGATAAGATAGTGATTAATATAGTTCTCCAAGTCACTGCCACCTAGCTACTAGAGCTTCGTGATGAACTATAACATGCCAGGGATGGATAAGATGATCCCTGAGCTATTCGTGATGTTTGACACCGCGAAGGTAGAAATCAAGAAGGAGCATCAAGTGTGGTTAGTAAAACCACTAGTTTCACAAAGGGCAAGGGCAAGAAGGGAAACTTCATGGATGGCAAGTCAGTTGCTGCTCCAGTGAAGAAACCCAAGGTTGAACCCAAACCTGAGACTAGGTGCTTCTGTTATGAGGAGAACGGTCGCTGAAGCGGAACAACCCTAGATACTTGGTAGATAAGAAAGCTGGCAACATTGACAGAAGTATATTTGATATACGTGTTATTGATATGTACCTTGCTAGTACTCCTAGTAGCACCTGGGTATTGGATACCGGTTCGGTTGCTAAATGTTAGTAACTCGAAATAAAAGCTACGGAATAAACGGAGGCTAGCTAAGGGTGAGGTGACGATGTGTGTTGGATGTGTTTCCAAGGTTGATGTGATCACCATCGCACACTCTCTCGGGATTAGTGATGAACCTAAATAAATGTTATTTGGTGTTTGCGTTGAGCATGAACGTGATTAGATCGTGTTTATTGCAATACGGTTATTCATTTAAGTTAGAGAATAATGGTTATTCTGTTTACATGAATAATACCTTCAATGGTCATGCACCCAATGTGAATGGTTTATTGAATCTCGATCGTAGTAATACACATGTTCATAAAAGATGCAAAGTTAATAATGATAGTACCACATACTTGTGGCACTGCCGCTAAAGGTCATATTGGTGTAAAGCGCATGAAGAAACTCCATGCTGATGGATCTTTGGACTCACTCGATTTCGAATCGGTTGAGACATGCGTACCATGCCTCTTAGGCAAGATGACTGAGACCCCGTTTCCGGTATGATGGAGCGAGCTAGTAACTTATTGGAAATAATACATGTTGATGTATGCGGTCCAATGAGTGTTGTAGCATGCAGTGGATATCGTTATTTTCTTACCTTCACTGATGATTTGAGTGGATATGAGTATATTTACTTAATGAAACACAAGTCTAAAACGTTTGAAAAGTTCAAACAAATTCAGAGTGAAGTTTAAGATCATCGTGACAAGAAGATAAAAATGTCTACGATATGATTGTGGAGGTGAATATCTGAGTTACGAGTTTTGTATACAACTTAAGACAATGTGAAAGTTGTTTCACAACTCACGCCATCTGGAACACCATAGTGTGATGGTGTGTCCGAACGTCGTAGTCGTACTCTATTGGATATGGTGCGTACTATGATGTCTCTTATCGATTTGCCACTATCGTTTTGGGGTTAAGCATTAGAGACAACTACATTCACTTTAAATAGGGCACCATCTAATTCCGTTGAGATGACACCGTATGGTTTGGCAGAAACCTAAGCTGTCATTTCTCAGAGTTTGGGAATACGACGCTTATGTCTGATAAGCTCAAACCCAAAGCGAAAATGTGCATCTTCATAGAATACCCTAAGGAAACATTTGGGTATGCCTTCTATCTCAGATCCAAGGGCAAAGTATTTGTTGCTAAAAATGGGTCCTTTCTCGAGAAAAGATTTCTGTCAAAAGAATTGAGTGGGAGGAAGATAGAACTTGATGAGGTTGTTGAACCTTTGTTTCAACCAAAGAGTAGCGCAGCGCAGAAAGATGTTTCTGTGGACCCTACGTCAGTTGAAGAGGAAGTTAATGGTGATGATCATGAAGCTTCGGATCAAGTTACTATCGAACCTCGTAGGTCGACAAGGACGCGTACTGCTCCTGAGTGGTACGGCAACCCTGTCTTGGAGGTCATGTTGTTGGACAACAATGAACCTACAAACTATGGAGAAGCGATGATGGGCCCGGATTCCAACAAATGGTTAGAGGCCATGAAATCCGAGAAAGGATCCATGTATGAAAACCAAGTATGGACTTTGGTAGACTTGCCCGTTGAATGGCAGGTCGTTGAGTACAAATGGACCTTTAGGAAGAAGATAGACACTGATGGTAAATGTTACCATTTATAAAGCTCGACTTGTCGCAAAGAAGTTTCCGACAAGTTCAAGGAGTTGACTACGATGAGACTTTCTCACCCGTAGCGATGCCAAAGTCTGTTGGAATTATGTTAGCGGTTGCTGCATTTTTCGATTATGAAATCTGGCAGATGGATGTCAAAACATCGTTCCCTTGAGGAAAGGTTGTATGTGATACAACCAAAAGGTTTTGTTGATCCTAAGGATGCTAAAAAGTATGCAAGCTCCAGCAATCCTTCGATGGACAGGAGCAAGCATCTCGGAGTTGGAATATACGCTTTGATGAGGTGATCAAAGTTTTTGAGTTTATACAAAGTTTATGAGAAACTCGTATTTACAAGAAAGTGAGTGGGAGCACTATAGAATTTCTGATGAGTATATGTGGATGACATATTGTTGATCGGAAATGATGTAGAATTTCTGGAAAGCATAAACGGTTGTTTGAAAAGAGTTTTTCAAAGGAAGACCTGGATAAAGCTACCTAATTGTTGGGCATCAAGATCTATAGAGATAGATCAAGATGCTTGATGAGACTTTCAATGAGTACATACCTAGACAAGATTTTGAAAGAGTTCAAAATTGATCAGTCAAAGAAGGAGTTCTTACCTGATTTGTAAGTTGTGGAGTTGAGTGAGACTCAAAGCTCGACCACGGCAGAAGAAAGAGATAGGACGAAGGTCGTCCCCTATGCTTTATCCATAGGCTCTGTATAATATGCCATGCTGTGTACCGCACCTGTGTGTGCCTTGCCATGAGTCTGTCAAGGGGTACGAGAGTGATCCAGGAATGGATCACTGGACAACGGTCAAGATTATCCTTATTAACTAGAGGACTAAGGAAATATTTCTCGATTATGGAGGTGATAAAGAGTTTGTCGTAAAGGGTTACGTCGATGCAAGCTTTAAAACCAATCCGGATGACTCTGAGTAGCAATCCGGATACGTATAGTGGAGCAGCCATTTGGAATAGCTCCAAGTGGAGTGTGGTAGCAGTGTCTACAGTATGACATAGAGATTTGCAAAGTACACATGGATCTGAATGTCGCAGACCCATTGACTAAAGACCTCTCTCACATGCAAAGCATGATCGAACCCCAGAACTCACCGGGTGTTAGATTCATAACAATGTAAATCACATGGTGATGTGAACTAGATTATTGACTCTAGTGCAAGTGGGAGACTGTTGGAAATATGCCCTAGAGACAATAATAAAATGGTTATTATTATATTTCCTTGTTCATGATAATTGTCTATTGTTCATGCTATAATTGTATTAACCGGAAACCGTAATACATGTGTGAATACATAGACCACTCCATGTCCCTAGTGAGCCTCTAGTTGACTAGCTCGTTGATCAATAGATGGTTGTGGTTTCCTGACCATGGACATTGGATGTCGTTGATAACGGGATCACATCATTAGGAGAATGATGTGATGGACAAGACCCAATCCTAAGCATAGCATAAGATAGTGTAGTTTGTTTGCTAGAGCTTTTCTAATGTCAAGTATCATTTCCTTAGACCATGAGATTGTGCAACTCCCGGATACCATAGGAATGCTTTGGGTGTATCAAACGTCACAACGTAACTGGGTGACCATAAAGGTGCACTACAGGTATCTCCGAAAGTGTCTGTTGGGTTGGCACGAATCGAGACTGGGATTTGTCACTCCGTATGACGGAGAGGTATCTCTGGGCCCACTCGGTAATGCATCATCATAATGAGCTCAATGTGACTAAGGAGTTAGCCACGGGATCATGCATTACGGAACGAGTAAAGAGACTTGCCGGTAACTAGATTGAACAAGGTATAGGGATACCGACGATCGAATCTCGGGCAAGTAACATACCGATGGACAAAGGGAATTGTATACGGGATTGATTGAATCCCCGACATCGTGGTTCATCCGATGAGATCATCATGGAACATGTGGGAGCCAATATGGGTATCCAGATCCCGCTATTGGTTATTGGCCGGAGAGGTGTCTCGGTCATGTCTGCATGGTTCCCGAACCCGTAGGGTCTACACACTTAAGGTTCCGTGACGCTAGAGTTGTTATGGGAAATTGTATGTGGTTACCGAAAGTTGTTCGGAGTCTCGGATGAGATCCCAGACGTCACGAGGAGTTCCGGAATGGTCCGGAGGTAAAGATTTATATATGGGAAGTCCTATTTTGGCCACCGGAAAATGTTTGGGATTTTTCGGTATTGTACCGGGAAGGTTCTAGAAGGTTCGGGAGTGGGGCCCACCTGCATGGGGACCCACATGAACGTGGGTAGTGGGGGCAAGGCCCCACACCCCTGGTCAAGGCGCACCAAGATCCCCCCTTAGAAGGAATAAGATCATATCCCGAAGGGATAAGATCAAGATCCCTAAAAAAGGGGGATAACAATCGGTGGGGAAGAGAAAGGATGGGATTTCTTTCCTCCCACCTTTGCCAACGCCCCAATGGACTTGGAGGGCAAGAAACCAGCCCCCTCCACCCCTATATATAGTGGGGAGGTGCATGGGAGATACACCCCTTGCCCCTGGCGCAACCCTCCCCCCTCCTACTCTTCCTCCTCCGTAGTGCTTAACGAAGCTCTGCCGGAGAACCACGAGCTCCACCGCCACCACGCCGTCGTGCTACCGGAGCTCTCCCTCAACTTCTCCTCTCCCCTTGCTGGATCAAGAAGGAGGAGACGTCCCCGGGATGTACGTGTGTTGAACGCGGAGGCGCCGTCCGTTCGGCGCTTGAATCGGATCTTCCGCGATTTGAATCGCCGCGAGTACGACTCCATCAACCACGTTCTTGTAATGCTTCCGCTTAGCGATCTTCAAGGGTATGAAGATGCACTCCCTCTCACTTGTTGCTAGCATCTCCTAGATTGACCTTGGTGACACGTAGGAAATTTTTGAATTATTACTACGTTCCCCAATAGTCACCGCCTCCTCTATGCAAGTACTTCACCTGGATAGATCATGAAGTGCCAAAAGATGTCCAAAATGACCAATATGAAGATTGTTTTAGGCGCCAGCGGCTGTTCGAAGAAAGGTTTCAAAGAGGCTTGGAGGAAGAGCGTCGTCAGAAAGAGAGGATGGAGCGAAAGCAACGCGAGAAGGAGAGGGCACGCCAAGCGAAGCTTGTTTGTGAGGAGGAGAGGGCAAGAAAGCTTGCAAAAGCTCGCAAGGCACAAGAGGAGGATGAGGCACATGACAAGAAGGGGAAATGGCCCCGTATGACTCAGTAAAGCCTTCCCTTCGGTGGACTCGTCATGCAACTGGATGAAGCCATGCCAAATTTATCATGAACTATGTAGTACTAAGGCAAGAAGCCATGTGTCGTGAACTTGTCGTGAATGAATTTGCCATTTGTATTGAATTTGGTGTGGAGATGTTTGCATGATGTCGTGAGAACTTTAGTTTGTCAGCATACTGTGTGATTTGTCATGGATAGAAAAACTGTTGTGCTGAGAAGATGGATAGAACAGAGGATTCCTCTGTTTTAAGCCTACCGGTGGTGGTTTTTCTCGTCACAGCAAGTTTGCCCCCCTACCGCCATGGGCTCTGGCGGTAGGGTCCTGCAACCTACCGGTAGGGTGGTGGTTTTTCTCGTCACAGCAAGTTTGCCCCCCCCCTACCGCCATGGGCTCTGGCGGTAGGGTCCTGCAACCTACCGCCAGGGGCTGTGGCGGTAGGGTGCTACCCCTTCTGTCCAATGTTAGAATGATACACCCACTTCTATCCAAATAATAGAATGATCATCTCGCAAGCACATACATAACTCAACTCAACATAGTTCATTACATCCACGAATAACACATGTTCAAACTAATTAAAACATGACCGGGTTCGGATGACATCGGTTGAAACTAATAGCTCAAGCTCAACGACACATTTTCTAAACAGGTAACATATTTCTCATACTTATCAGACGTTCAATTTGTTCCGCACGCGCTTGATTACGCTTCAGTTGAAAGTCGGTGGATCCTGCCCAATGACCCAACACACCACTCGTTTCACGGAACCAGGCCCATGCAGCACGGCGGGCCGGATTCTCTGACACGCCTTGTTTGATTGCCCATCCTATGACCTGGCCGGGTTTCCTTAAGTCCATCTCACGGAATTCTTCTTTGCTTGCAGTGAACGCAATCTCAATTGCCAAAGCGTGTCTGCAAGCATATTCCCGGTCCTGCAGCTCATCAAGCATCCTCTCTTTCTCGTTCATAAGCTTTCGGAAAGCTTTTTTCTCCTTAGCATCAGAAGGTTCCTCGATAACGGAATACTTGCTGAAATCCTTCATGGCCGCATTTGCCTCATCACAACTTTTCAACCATGCTTCACATTCCCTCTTCAAGCAACGGTGTCGCTCCGACATGACCTTCTCACACGCTATGTTCATAGTCATGGATCGAATGTCCATCCTACATGAATATACGGGTTTAAGATGACATAGACCAAAACATAAAATAAATTCAGTAGAGTACAACACTTGGTTACTTGATATGACATACAACACCAAGTTCTTAATGAGTTCAAATGTTAAGGGTACAAGTCATAGTAGTTCAAATGACGACCAAGCAAAGGGTACAGGTCATTACAGTCCAAATGACAAAGATTACATAGCCTCATGCAATTCTATGTGGCGTACGGTCCCGGGTTGCAACAAATAACATCATTTCTTTCTTTGACCCATGCCCAACGAGAAGCCCGCTTCTTGTCCGACGAGAATGGTTGGCGAACTAACCAATCAATGACCTGGCCATGATTTCCCATGTCTATCTCAGCATATTCTCCCCTTGTCGCCCACAATGCAATTTGCATTGCAAGATCACGCCTACAATTTTGTTCCGCCGTCTTGAGCTTGTTCATCTGCCTCTGCTTTTTTTTGATAAAATTTTCGGAACGGTCATTATTGAAATAATAATGTGAAAAGGCCCTACACTCCGCATTCAACGCATCAATGGCTTCCATCCACAAGTTCATCTTTTCCTCAATCAATTCGCGTTCACGGTTCGCCGCCGCCTCAGCAGAAGCTTCAAAGAAAACGAACGGTGCCATCCTACATTTCGAGAAGTTGCTATTAAAGTAACTTAGGTTTAATTGCTTTCTTAAGCCTAACCCAACCCCAATTATGTACACTAAGACTAGCACTAGATCTAGGTACACAAACTATTCTACAAGCAATTCTAAGCACATCATACATAAGGAAATCACAAACATAAACCTAAATGGATCATATGAATTGATTTGACCACATGAGCTAGGGTTTGCAACCAAATGAGAAAATGCAAACTAAACAAAGATATCAACCAATCAAAATGAGGGGAAATGAGAGAGCTGCCTTGGGTGATGAAAATGGTAAGAATCCACCGGAGAAATCTCAAACAAATCAGAGAGATTTGGGAGGCTCTTGTGCTTCAAAGAGAGAGGGGGGAGACTTGAGCTCGGTGGAGAGGTGAGTAGTGTGTGGCCTGAATGAGTGGTTGAGGAGAGGGGGAGGAAATATCCAGCCCCTCCCCACCTTATCCACCACCCATGACCCTACCGCCAGAGGAGATGGCGGTAGGCTTCAATAACCTACCGCCAGAGCCCATGGCGGTAGGTCCCTTTCCACGTCAGCACGGGCTGTCGGCCGTCAGTCGCCGTCAAAGGGCCTACCGCCAGAGCTAATGGCGGTAGGACGTGCAAACCTACCGCCAACACCCCTGGCGGTAGGCAAAAGGGTCAGATCCCGAAATATTTTCAAACAGGGGTCAGATCCTGAATTTGTTAAAAAAAGGGTCAAAACACGAAATTTGTCTCGCGGGGTGAGAAAGACAGCCTGGTGAGGGAGACAGAGACAAAGACAAGAGCAGTTCCATTTCTATCCTATCCTCCGGTAAAAACTTGCAGCTGAAGCACCCAACAGTTATGGAGCTGTGTGTGCCTTTCAGCAGCTAGCAGCTGCAAGGCCTGCGATGCTGAAGCTGCTGCTTTTTCAGGCCATGTTGCGGCGAGATCATCAAGCCCTCCCTAACGACGTATCACGGCCTTCTGGTTATGGGTCTGACTGAATCCAGACTATCTACCTTTTTCTCGAAAAGGAGATAACCCTCTGCCTCTATCTTAAAATGATGCATGCAGCCATCTTCATTGAGTTATTCAACAGAGTATGATAAAATAAATACAAAGATCAACTCAAAACCATCTTCTAGACTCTCTACCGGTTAGAAAACAGAACCTTGTTAAGGACACGCATGGAGTATCAGACTCTCAGAGGCTTGGGTATAGAGCGACTCATGCAAACATCATCGTAATTCGCAGGCTCCTGCTTGGAACTGTGCATGTCACCATCTGTACATACAGATAGGTTTTCTTTCTGTTTAAGGCCTTCGGACTCTGGAGTGTGCTTGTGTTGTTGTTGTTGGGATGCCACTGCCATTCACTATGCATTGCATTCTGATGCTACGGTCAGGTTGCATCTCGAAAAGCTAATACGGGGCGCGTAGCTAGGTAAAAGCTGCTGGGGCTTGCGATTCCGCAACACGGAGAAACGAACTAAGAACGGTGCATGCCATGCCGCTCCACTCCTCCTGCTTGCCGCGCGCAGGCCGGCTCTCGTTGCGGCTGCCCGTCCAAGACCGACAAGAACCACAACATGCGCGGGAGTCAAAAGCCGGACTTTTTCACTATTCTAACTCATTTGCTGAAGTTTAGCACAATTTGACTCATATTTGAAAGTTTTTTTGGATCTGACCCATTTCAAGACGCCATCAACTATGACGTCTTGCTTGCACTGAAGACGCCATGAACCTCGGCGTCTAGCCCTGGCCCACCTTATGGTCAACCCAATTGACCATCCGACGTGGCAAATTTCGCCCCCATCCTAGACGCCAAAGACTGGCGTCTACCTAGCTACCTGAATTCATTTACAACACTATGCATGCATACGATTTTTAACGAGAGCAGATAACATGTGCGTACCAAAGTCCAACAAAGAGGCACATAGCCATGCAGCGACGCTTATCAGCAATGTCTGCATAATTACTGTTTTATCTGGTTGTCTCGTATGAAAGGCAGTACAAGAGCTAGCTCGTCTACGATGCATGAAAATGCAGCTAATGCTAGTGGGCACGCTAAGTACATCCAGTGCATCGATGCACGTGGGCATGGGCTAAAAAGTGTAGTAGTTCATCACCTCGTTGGGTCTTTAGGACAATTCCAACGTGCTGACGCATTTTGTTCGCCGGTGTTCGTTTGAATGAAAACGGACAAAAACGCCGACCCAAATCCAATTCACGCGCGCTGTCGGTCTGGACGCATTTCTGGCACAAATTTACGCCTGATTTGCGTCCACACGGACACGGGACGGACGCGACGCACGTTCGCTCGGTGTCCGCTTCAGGCCCACTTGTCGGCCGCCCAACCACCACCGTGGTCAAATTTAATGTCGCCCACCTAACTTGGGCCCGCATGGAAGCTAGTGAAAGCGTCCAGAGTCCACGCCTTTTAAATTGCAAGCGTGCCGCGGGGGGGGGGGGGGGCTCATCCACTTCTCTTCCCCACTCCCGTCCAGATCTGGCCACGCGTGCCCCCTCGCCGGCTGACAGAAACCCTAGACCCCATGATCGGCTTCTTTGGCAAGGGCAAGGGCGAGGCCAAGCACGACGCCGAGGCCAGCTCGTCGTGCGGTCCGGCGAGGTACCTCCCCCATGGCAGGGCGTCGTGCGGGAGTGGGTCAGCGCACCGACCGTGTGGATGGACACGACGGAAAAAGGAGGAGGCATCATACCTCGCGCAGTGAAGGGACCGGGCGCTGGAGGAGGAGCGGGCTGAGGGGGAGCGCCTCATGCGGCTGGAGCGCGAGGAGGAGGAGCGACGACAGCGCTGGGCACGCGAGGGGGAGGAGGAGCGCCGGCAACGCTGGGCACGCGAGGAGGAGGAGAAGCGGCGGGAGCGCGAGGAGGAGGAGGAGGAGCGGCAATTTTAATGTAGCATCCATCTTGTCACTCGGTTGCTTTTAACGCATGTACGTAGCCTGCCCACTAGCTCGTAATTAGCTGCATTTTCTTGCATTGTAGACGAGCTAGCTCTTGTACTGTACTATACTACTACCATATGAGACGTCTAGGGTCGAGGCAAAATTTGCCACATCGGACAGCTGACCATGGGGTGGGTCAGGGCCAAACGCCGGGGTTCGAGGCGTCTTCAGTGGAAGCAAGACGCCACAGTTGATGACGTCTCGAAATGGGTCAGATTCAAAAAAAATTTAAACACGGGTCAAATCGTGCTAAACTTCAGCAAATGGGTCAGAACAGTGAAAATGTCTGGTCAAATCGTGCTAAACTTCAGCAAATGGGTCAGAACAGTGCTGTGTCCTTTTCACTGTTCTGACCCATTTGCTGACCCAGGCGAAGCTGCTCCGACATGCCAGATGTCGCTACAAATGTGTGTGTCACCTGCTCGTTTTCATTCTTTGGAGTTACGGCCTAGGGCCGGGTTTCAGATCAGAGAATAAAAACGTGGTGCAATTTCGATCGTGGCCTCGTGGGCTCGAGCGTTGGTGCTGCTGTTGTTGGGCCAACCTCGCGCAGATGCTGCTGTTGGGCCACAACGGTGGTCACCTTTTCTCTTGGAGATTAACGACGGCACTGTACTCCGCTAAAAAAAAAGAAAAAAAAAACGACGGCACTGTACGGTTTGTGCCGCCGTCGTTTCGTTGCACGCGTTGCTTCACGACGAGCTCCTCTTCCACGGACCACGGGACCAGGTAGGGTTAGGCAGCCCGCCCGACGCGCTGGCCATGGCTCCATCGATCACCCCCTGCATCTGCACACATGACCCTGCGTGCGGAGGCTAGCCGGCCGGCAGCTGCACCATTGGCGCGACCACGTCCAAAGGAGCGCCGGTTCCCGATGCCCCGGACTCGCTCCCACTCCCCGTGCCTGTGGGCTGTGGCAGGCCAAAATCACTGTTTTAACCTTATTAGCAAAGTTGGTCATAATCTAAACACTAGTTCGAATGTTTTGCATGATCATGACCCTTGCGCCATTTAGAGCAACTCCAACGCGCCGATCCGTTTCGGTCGGCGCGAACAGAAAAGTTGGTCCAACGCGTCGACTCATTTTTGAGTCAGATTTGCGTCGGCGCGGACACGAGGCGGACGCGCGCCGCGCCCGCCTACTTCTCCCCCTGGCCCGCTAGTCGGTGGCACATTGGCCATCCTCTTTCATTTCAACGGCAAACCCTCGCCCGCCTCTTTCGTCGCCGACGCCGCCGCCCATTTTTCCGGTGCCTCTGCGAGCTGCCGGTGCCGCAACATCCACCCCTGCAACGCCGCCACCTCCCACGTCGCCGCCACCGCCGTCTTGCCACCGGGGATTCGAAAGCTTCCCACCCCCACTCCCCGACACAGCCGCGACCAAGAAGCCGCCTCGCCGCCCCGGCCAGCTCCTTCGTCCTGACACCGGCACGCTCGTCGGACGCCGCTAGGGCAGGTAGCTGGTCCGAGGGCGGCGCGACTCCCTTCGCCGGCCGGCTCCTTCGTCGACGCCCGCAAGTTGTTCGACAGTTTGCCAAGGTACAAAATGGACTCCGCCGACGAATTCTTTTTTCATAATTTCCTTTACGACTACGACGATTCCTCGTCCGATGATGAGGAGGAGATCTTGGCTGCCGTGTTGGTCCATCACCACCTCAATAGCCAGCGGCCGTTGTTCCGTGGCTCCATTCCGGGGCACCTTCCGGCGTTTTCTTTGGAAGGACTACTTTGACACAACGAACCCGTTGTTCAAACATCAGAAATTCCGCCGCCGTTTCCGTATGAGTAGGCATCTTTTTTAACCGTATTAGAGAGGGGGTGGTCGGCTACGATGACTATTTTGAGTGCAAAGATGATGCCCTTGGAAAGATTGGCTTCTCCTCTTATCAGAAATGCACTGCAACCATCCGAATGCTTGCATACGGAGTGCGCGGTGATCTCATTGACGTGTACGTCCGTATGAGCGAGTCTACATGCCTAGACCCCCTGTACAAGTTCTGCAGGGCTGTTATTGCTGTGTTTGGCCCTGAGTACTTGAGAGAGCCGACTCCTCAAGATACAACCCGCTTATTGGCGATGAATGCCAGCAGAGGCTTCCCAGGGATGCTTGGCAGCATAGACTGCATGCACTGGGAGTGGAAGAACTGCCCTTCTGCTTGGCAAGGGCAGTATAAGGGCCATGTCAGGGCTTGCACTGTCATACTTGAGGCCATGGCATCTCAAGACCTCTGGATCTGGCACTCTTTCTTTGGCATGGCTGGATCACACAATGATATCAACGTGCTTCAGCGCTCGCCGGTGTTTGCAAGGCTGGCCGAAGGCAACAGCCCACCGGCTAATGTTACCATCAACGGCCACAACTACGACAAATGATACTACCTGGATAACGGTATATATCCTCAGTGGACCACTATTGTGAAGACAATCCCCAACCCTGTCGGAGAGAAGAGGAAAAGATTTGCCCAAGAGCAAGAGAGTGCTAGGAAGGACGTCGCGCGTGCCTTTGGTGTTATTTGTGCAAAATTTGTGCTATTTGTTGAAAAAGGGCGGCCATCCGGCCACGCCGGCATATATGGGTCGGCGCGTTGGGCGCACTGCTGACCCAAATCTCAAACAGGGCGGACGCCGAGCTGGCGGTCGACCCAAACGAACAAAAAACGGATAAAACCGCCATTTGTTTGAGTCGGCGCGTTGGAGTTTCTCTTACATCCCTAGCCCAGCCGCATCCTTGGGTTTCCTTCCACCGGCCCAGCAAAACGACCTGCCCGGCCAACACGTGATTTTTACGCCCTCCATTACGGCTGTCATGGTTGTATAGTGGTATTGCCAACGAGCAACACAGCAATGATTCAGTGACGTGGGGACGGAGCTCTAATTGAGGAGTACTCCCTTCAAAGATCACTTTCACTTTTCAAGGTTGCGATAAGTGACACGCTGTGCGCCACTTGTCGCAATCTGGGATTTTCCCTTTTTTCGTAGATTTGTTCATTTAAAATATTTTATCTCTTTAATTGTTCATACAAATCTCGAACCGTTTTCACTGTTGGTTTCTCCCGTTGAGATTTTCAAAACTAGATCTCATGTTGATAGGTTTTGACGAACTTTTTTTCATGAAAAAAACCGGACGAAAAAACCACACCGGGAGCAGGTTTTTTTTCATTTCCGAAAGCCGTTTCCGAGAGGCACGGCCGTGCCTCTTGCGGAAGGAAAAAAAAAGAAAATGTCTTTTTTTTCGTTTTTAAGAGGCACGGCCGTGCCTCGCGCTTAAGGATGAAAGAAGAGAAAACATGTTTTTTTTTTCATTTTCGAGAGGCACGCACGCGGAAGCAAATCTCTGCCTCTCGCGGAAGAAAAAGAAACGCGTATTTTTTTCCGTTTCTAAGAGGGGTGGCCATACCTCTCGCAGAATCAAATACGTGCCTCCCTTCGAAGAAAAATAAATAAAGAAAACATATTTTTTTTTCGTTTCCGAGAGGCACGGCCGTGCTCTCGCAGAAGCAAAACCGTGCCTCTCGTGGAAGCAAAAGAACGCATTTTTTCGCGCAAGGAAAAAATTTGATTTTTTTTTTACGAAATGCTAAGAAAGATCGGTGAAAACCGAAAAGCCGAGAAAAAAACCACCTAAAAAGCCAAAAACGCATGAAAAAAATAAAAAATAAAATCCGAAGGGAGCGTTGAGAGCGTGACACGTAAGTGACCATTGGGAAGGCTATCGAACGAGGGCTCCTCGTTTAGTTGCTCTCGTCCGGAGCTTTAACCGGCCAAGAATATTTTTTTTTCGATAAAGGACTTTTCATTGAATAGATATATCGAGGTGATACAATCGTATCGAAAGAAAGCCCAGCCTCTGCATAGCTAGATGCACACAGCCAAAAAGTCCAAAGCACCCTAAAAAAAAAAAATTCGATACAAAGCCAAGCAATAAATCGTGTCCAGCCTAAGGAGCGGTAGATCCTATCCGTAAATCACACCGCCATCCATGGGGGTAGAAAACCTCCCTGGCCGTACGCTCCAGCCGTGTAGACGCCATCATAAAAAGGTTCCTGTCCTCCGGCTTCTGCAGGATAGATCAAGTACGGAGCCATCGTGTATAAACATGAATAACCTGCATAGGAGATGAGACACATTTATTGTTAAAAACCAAATCATTCCTGGTAAGCCACATTGCCCAGCATAAGGCCGCCGCTCCCACAAAAATATGTGCAGAAAATTGTTTATCAATACCCCGCAACCAGTTACCGAACATATTCCGTGCACCACGTGGCACGGCCGCCAATCCTCGCCCTGTAGCCCAGCACTGTTGACTGATTAACAAACCAACCTTCATCGACGGCATTGCTGCTGCTGCTGCATGCTTAGATTGATTGCGGAACAGTGGTTTGACGAGCCGTAACTGTACGTATATGCTTGTAACTGCGAGCGAGCGAGCGAGCGATGATAATATAAGCTCGAATCGTTCCCGAAACGTGCAGCGGGTCTCCCCGTTGCACGAATACAGACTGGGGTAGGGTAGGCTCAGACAGCAACAAGCTGTTAGTAGTGCTAGTGCAGTCAGCAGTACAATCGTGCCGTAATTAGAGGCACATTCCCAGTGGTTGGGTCTGGTGGTTCGTTAGAATTTTTTCGGCAGCGAATCGATCTGTCTCGTATGTAGGCATGTTAATTACTCTGGCTACTTTACTCACTTATTATTATTACCACGACGTGATAGATTTTCCCCTTGTGCGCCTAGCAGTTTTCACCCACAGGTGACACTGGCAATGAGAACAAGCGGCGTGGGCGATCACGTGGCGTGAAAAGATTGACCGGATCCAGGAGGAGATCCCTCCTCCTGTCCTGAGTCTGCCTCTGCATGCTACCACTACTATGCCTATCTCCGACGTGAACGTGACATAGCATAGGCCAGGCAGCGGCACGTTAAAAGACGGCCGCCGGCCCCTCAAGTTCTCGCCCCCCCCCCCCCCCCCCCCCCCCCCCCCCCCCCCCCCCCCCCCCCCCCCCCCCCCGGCGCGCCTGTGCACCTCTGAGAGACCCACGTTTCGACGCTCCAAAAGGCATAGACCAGTCCAAGTATGACCAGGGCATGCACGGCACGGAGCGGCCCAACATGTCAATAACTAACTGGTGGGTCCGTGACAAGACTTGGCATGCCCGAAAACAGTGAGTGACCCCAAACAGTGGTTATAGCTAAGCTAGAGCGGGTCAGAGGCCATGTCCATGGAGACTGTTTGCCATGCTATCCCATGCAGCGCGGAACCGGCTCCCCTAACTTTGTTAGGAGCCTAACTTAGCCATGTTTCAACCGTTGATTTAGAATAAATGGCTGAGATCTAGAGCCACAGGTCTTGAACAGTGGCAACTGCTACAGGTAAAACAACAGTATTTTTAGCTATAGCGATCATCCTAACAGTGTGCTACAGGCCCTGTGAACAGTACCAAATCATGTCCATCTATTTTCCATCAAATGGTTCTCACATACCAAGTTAGGTACTGTTTCCCTAACCTAGCAGAAGCTAAGTTAGAAGAGCCGGTTCCATGCAGCGCCGTAGCTAGGATGGCCGGGGCATGCATGGCCGCTACACTACACTACGGCGGTAGCAGGAGTAGTACACGTCTTTTCTTCCTCGTCTGCTCGATCGATCGGCATGCATGCATGCAGCAGCTGCAGCGGCCACATGGGATCGAGCTTGCAGCCAGGCATGCATGGATCTACGACATGTGACCGGCTGATGAAATGAAATGATGAAGCAAGGAGAGGGTTTCAGAGATCGCGCCATGGTCGAGTCTCGTCAATCCGTCTAGCTTATCCTTGACTGCTTGTTTCTGGACAATTTTCCTTTTTTACTTTTGCTTGTTTGCTTGCAGCCAGACGCAACAAAGATGGTGGAAGTGCTTTCTTTCAAAATGAAAGGAACGCGCTACACATGCACGTTGGCAGGTTTGGTTGCATCTGTCTGTCACTAGGATGGTCCGCCCAACTGAAACGCCGTGCAATCCTGACCATGATGAACCCTACAGCCACAAGGCATCACCGTACTGTTATATGCTCCTGCATACAGAAACAGGAGTAGGATTTGAAGTGCGTGGCTGGGATTTCATAGGACGGACAAGGCGGCATGACAAAGAGCATAATGGAGGGCCCTGAGCGGTTATCCCCATACCGTAACAGAACCCCGTTACTGCGTCTGCACCCACGCACACTAGCGTACAACCACAAGTGCTGTTTCATCGTTTCTTTTCCCTCTCGGACAAACAAAACCCATGCCCCCCGTCCAGGTCCAGTTCTTGCTCTGCTCGATCGCCATGCCCAGATGAGTTCGAACCGCTAGCTAGCTAGCTAGATAGCTGCTGCAACCGGTCACCCTCATGCGTGTCATGTCAGGTTCGGGCATAGCATGACCAGTCGCCACCGGATCGAGCACGCACAGTTGCTTCAGGGAAAGGTCTGAGCGGCGCCATGAAGCAGCTCCATCTCATCGGCTGGTGTCAGGACAACTCCAACGCGAGCCCAAATGGACGTTCGCTTTTCGTCTGTTTGGGGTGGTAATAAGATCGTTTCCGTAGGATTCGTGGATGCGGGGCGCACGGCCGCATTTCAGCCGCATCCCATCCACATACATTTTTTTCGTAAACATATATCTTTTATTTTCGTCATTGATTTTTGATATATAAAAGCACATCACCAAATTTTGACTAGAATAGCAAGCCCAAAGAAAACAAGAAGCACAAAAAGACATTTTAGAAGATAACCAACTTTCATAACTGCTCCCGTAGGTTGGATTAGTGCATTCCCGATGCATTCATTGTTGATCTGCGGAGACTTGATCTTGCGTGCTTCTTTCTTCTTCGAGTCTAAAGAAGTAGACGTCGTTGCTTCCTCGCATCTAGTCTCATCTTTAGTCTCTATTCTAGCAACAAGTATACTAGTCTCATCTCTAGCCTCTATTCTAGCTAAAAGTGCATGAACATCTACTAAATTGCGCTCTATCAATATATCGATGTATTCTTCTTCCCAATACCAAAAGTTGCATCCATTCTACACAATAAAAATATAAGTTAGTACAACTAATCAAATTCGAGAGCACAACCGAAGCTAAAGTAGCACATACCCCATCGTTTGAGCACTTGACGAACACCCATTCGGGATGTTCCGGCGTTGTAGACACGCGACGCAAGACCTTCCTTGGGCAGTCGTCGCACTTTATGAGTGGCAACGGTGCGCCGACGAGCCTTTGGGCCAGCACCGAACCCGGCCGACGGCCGTTCGTGTATCTGCCGGCGAACCGCGGACGGTGTAGATCCGAGCGGCTAGAGGCGGAGTCAGTACCTGCATGCGGCCTTGCGGCCTTGCTGGGGCCTTCCGGCCCGGTGCCCGGACAGTCCATGGCACGGCGCGGCCTCCCGCAGCCGGGCGAGCTCAAATCCGGCCGGATCCGCTCCAAATCCGACCGCCGGGTGCGCAAATCAGGTGGTCGTGGTTGATTAGCTCGGGGCGTCGAGGGAACGGGGTCTGTGACAAGGGTTGGGGCGAGCGCGCGGCCGAGCTGCATAGCGGCAATGGCGGCGGCGGCGGCGGCGAGGGACGAGAGTGGCGGGGGTGCGGCGGGAGCCCCGGGGGGGCGGGGGGGGGGGGGGGGGGGGGGGGGGATAGAAAAAGGGAGGTATGCGTTCCCGACGGGCGGGCCAGGGGAGAACATGGGCAGGCGCCACGCGCCGTCCGCTCGTGTCCGTTTTGCCGCAAACTTGGTCCAAACTTGGACTAGGAATTGATCGAAAACGAACAGAAAACGGACGACGGTCCATTTGCAGCCGCGTGTTGGAAGATCTGCTTTGTCCGTTTACCTCCAAACGGACGCGGACGAACAGGACGAGGTCGCGCGTTGGAGTTGGGCTCAGTGCTTCGTTATAGCTGCGGTCGCATACAGCGGGTCGCGACCGATTCGACATGCGAGTGTGGTAGGAGCAATAGTCTTTGGACACCGAGTTCAGACTTGTAGCACTCCTCCCTGCCTGCCAGTGCCACATAGCTTGGGAGCGTGCTTGAAAGCTGCATCACAGAAAACTTTAGCTCCTGCAATATTAAGTCCTCGAGAAGGTATTCCATTGCTAGCATCTGGAGAATGAATTAGAATATCAGCCTTCTTTTTATCAGACATAGAACTTCTTTGGTTAGTCAAAGCATTAGCAACCATATGAATATGATGAGGAGAAGAGTTTCGTCTATCAAAGAGACAATCATTTCTCGCTTTCCATAAGCACCACATAAATTTAGAATGTTAGGAACAGATGGATTGGGATGATTCATATTAAGCAGGCTAAGAATAACACTCTCCATAGAGGATTGAAAAGATCAATCCTAATATAGGGAAAATATTTGGTGCACCGGAGCTTGTGGTGCTACCGGTGCACCGAACTCACATTGTGTTTTTTAATATGTTAAAAAAATTGAAAAAAAATTAGCACACTCACACAACATCAATGTAGGTTGTCACAAAATTTCAAGTGAAAATTCGAAACATAACTCGAAAAACAAAAATGACAAATTCAACACTGAATAGTACATAACATAACTTGAGCTTTAGATTTGACCCATTATCACACTTATGTCAAATTTGTCATTTTTGTATCTCAAACAGTATTTCAAATTTTTATACGAAATTTTGTGACATCGTACATTGATGTTGCGTTAACGTGCTAGATTTTTTTTCAGATTTTTTAAAACATTGTATGGCATCCGGTGCACCGGTAGCACCACAAGTGCGGGTGCACAGGATACATTCCCTCCTAATATACCATGGGTGCGCAAACCAAGCCGCTCTAGGAAAATCGCAAAGAAATAAGATATGCATTTCATTCTCATCCTTACCGCATCGACAACAGGATTTGGAGATATGAACTGAAAAATGTCCAGCCCTCAACCCTGTGGGAAGAGCTTTTCGTAAAAGCCTCCAAGCAAAAGTTTGGACTCGGAGTGCCATCAATTTCTGCTTCCAAATTTGCATGAGAAGGTCTTTAACCTGCAAAGAAATCCGAGTAGGAGTATTTCTTGGATGGGAATTGATATCCTGTAAACACAATTTGTAAGTAGACTTTGAAGTACATTTTCCATTTGGAATAAGATCCCAACAGAGAATGTCAGGACTATTATCATTGATAATAGAGGTTTGAGTAATAACATAGGCCAAAGGTTCTTGAAAGAGAGTGTGAATAAGTGTCATTCCAAGCTTCTTGTCCTGGAAGCCAGCGATCCTTAACCTTAGCAGGATATATGAAGCCATGGGGTTGGATAATGAGATGATAATAGTGGCCCATGAAGAACACCAAGGGGTAGAGAGATATCACCTTGAGTAATTTGGTAGAAAGAATGGGATTTTAATTACGGAAGCATCTTAAGAATAGAAGATCAAAAGGCAGATTTTAGAACAGTAGAAGTGGCAGCCTAAATAGACGAATCCAGAAAATATTTGGATTTGAGTACAAGATACAAATGGAGTTGGGAGAGTTTGCTAATCTCCAGGCAACAGCAAATATGAGGCCTTGGTACAAATATCTTCCCATGCCCTGAGGCAAAGGCTTTTAGTTGAATTGTTCTCTCTAATTCTTGAGCAAGAGCTTAGCAATAAAAATTTTGGTGAACAAAATATTAGACATATAGTATAAGAAATGGCGGAGAAAATCAATATAATGAGTTCCAACCGGGCAGCATGAGAAATCATATTAGCCTTAAAAGTAGGAAGCTTTGCCAAAAATTTATCAAGAACAAAATTATAAGCAGCAACTCTATTATTAGCGGGACGAATGAGTGGGTGACCCAAGTGAGTGAAATTCACAATAGCTAAATGTCAGTTGACTGACTTTAGCTATTGTGGGCAGTCGATTTTGAATGAAGGAAGGGGAACGAAGGGGCTCTCCGGAGGAAAGGAAGGAGAAGGAAGGGTCTCGCCGGAGGGCTACCCCACCATCTATCTTAGGGTGGGGCGGAAGAACGGTGGTGTGGGGGCGGTGCTGCAAGTTTGCCGGAAAAAAAACCAGCCATCGTCGGGGCTAGAGGGATGGCAGGGGGAGAGGCAGCATTGCGGTGGGAGGAGGTTGAGGGGAGGACAGAGTGGCGAGGTAGCGCGGGAACGCCACCGGCAATGGGCGGCGGTGGCCGGTGGCACGTTTGGTGGTTGGAAGAAGAAGGAGGAGGTCCATCCAACGGCTGAGACGAAATCGACTTACCCAAATTCGTTTTCAGACGACTTGCATCTAGCCATTCCTAGTGAAATTGCTATCCAGGTGTGGTCTATTTTTTTTTTGAAATGAAAGGGGTTTCCCCCTGCCCCAACTTTTATTAAAGCCAATGCCAAAGCACGCGACCAGACTATTTAACAGCTCTCGGTGACAACCAAAGTAGCTATCACAGACATACATAAGGGTTCAAACTACCATATTACATTTTTCCATCCCCTCGCAGGGGGGCAAAAGAAGATATGCAAATAAGTAGATTTACCAGCAACACACATGAAAGCATCACGCTAATCTTGCCCAAGATCAAGAACGCCAAGCTATCCTAAGAAATTCCCCTCTTCGACGATCCAAAAGCCTTAAGCATCGGAGAAGTAGAGCACCCTGGACGTTCGAGCATAAGATTTTCCATTGCTTGATCACCGATCCCACCAGATCCATGATGCAGCGAATATTTCACCATTTTTGCCCCTAAAAGACAAAGTCATTGCGCAAAAGCCATAAGCTCCACACGGTAGCAGAAGTTGCAACATTGATCGCTTCTTTCAGTTTTTTTGTTTCCAGAAAGTAGATAATGAGAGAAAAGAAACAGGTACAGAAATACCGAAAGACTCAGCAAATACTAACCATATTTCCTTATCAACAATAAAGTCAAAGAACAAATGTTGAACCGATTCAGGTTCGTCATAGAACACACATGTGAGATCCTCCACATGTCTCCGTTTTGCCAGGTTATCTCTAGTGAGACATTTTTTTTCTAGAAAGCAAGCCAAAGAAACACATGAATGTTAGCTGGAACTTTAATTTTCCAAATAGAATCTTTGATATCAGATGATATCTCAGCGAAATTAATCATCTTGTAAAAGGATTTCACAGTATATTGGCCACTAGGCTCAAGGGTCCATCTAGGTGTATCAGCATTTGTAGTAGGAATATAAAGTTTGACCAAGGCTAACAAGCTATGCCACTTATCCATAACAGAATCATCTACACATCTTCTAAAGGTGAGATACAAGCATTCCCCATCCCAGACCTAGGCAAGTGTGCCATCTTGCTGTTGACAAATTTCAAAGGGGTCCCAAAACATAGTTTAAGAGTGTAGTCCCCAATCCATACATATGCCAGAAGGCAATGATTTTACCATCCCCAGGAGACCACCTAATAAAATTCCTAGCAGCATTCAAGGCCCAGGTAACACTTTTCCAAAAAGAAGACCCTAAAGCAGGTTTAGCCCCAAAAATACTTGGTTTGTCAGTAGCATACTTATAACATATGATTTTCGTCCAATCATTGTGTCTACCATCATGGAATCTTATCCCCAAGAGGCAAGGAGGGCCATATTAAATTCCCTAAGGTTAGACACCCCCCCCAAACTCTTTTTTCCTGGATATCAACCCCCAGTTAGAAAGGGGATATTTATGAACCTCACCCACATTGCCCCGAAAGAAATGAGACATCTGGGAGGAAATAGTATCAATGGCCCACTTGGGAAATTTCATGATGGACATGAGGTAGGTAGGAATACTAGCAATGTAGGTAGATAGCAAGATCAGTTTTCCTCTGTAAGATAAATTCTTACCCAGCCAACCAGCAATATTTTTTATGATCCTATCAATGATAGGTTGAAAGTCCTCCCTCCTTAGTTTTTTGAAGTGGAGTGGAACCTCAAGGTACTTGAAGGGGAGCTCCCCAAATTGACAGCAGAAAATCTGATCATATTCTTTGGACATATCTTCAGAAACATGCAGAGTATGAAGGCTACTTTTATGAAAGTTGATTTTCAAACCAGACAGTTTTTCAAGGCAGGTAAGAATCCATTTCTAATTCCTAGCATACTCTAGAGAGTCTTTGAGAAACAGAATGATATCATCAGCATATTGCAGACTAACTACTCCCCCAAGAATGGCCTGAGGAAGTAGGCCAGCAATCAATCCATGGTTAGCAGCTTTGGCAAGCATTTTAGAAAATACATCAGCAACCGGATTGAACAACAAAGGTGAGTGGGGGTCACCATGATTAAGCGCTCCCCCCCACAAAGTGGGGTCCATTAGTATCATTAATTCTAACCTGGAAGGTCCCATGATAGAGAGTACTACAAATCCAACTTACCCATTTATCACCAAAGCCCCTAGAAAGGAGCATCTCTTTAAGAAAATCTCGACTCACCCTATCATATGCCTTCTCATAATCAAGTTTCAGCACCAAACAACTAGAACCAGTTCTATGGACCTCATGAATAACTTCATGGGCCATCACTGCACTTTCCAAAATGAATCTCCCTTTTATAAAAGCTGTCTGATTAGAAGTAATAAGCTTATGACACAAAGGGGAAACCCTTGTGGTCATGGCTTTAGAGAAAATCTTAACAGCACAATTACTAAAGCTAATTGGCCTGAATTTTTTCATATCCCTATCATGAGGGACTTTAGGAATTAAAGTGATAAGGGAAAAATTAAGTCTATGTACATCTAAAACTCCATTTTCAGAATTTCTAACCAACCACATAAAGTCATCTTTAATAAGATCCCAAAAGGTCTGATAGAAAAGAAAAGAAAGGCCATCTGGGCCAGGAGCCCCACTAGCATAAGAACTAATAATGGCTTGTTTGATTTCCTCCTTAGAGAAGGGTCTCTCTAAATCACACCTCTTTGTTTCAGAAACCATCTCTTCTTTAGACGAAAAGTCAAAATCCAGATGGATATCAGGTTTGGGTTCAAAAGCAAAGAGGTATTTGTAAAAGGATGTGGCAACATCCAACATCTCAGGTGTAGAGGTCACAACACCATCAGGTCCCACCAACTAAGAGAGATGGTTTTCCTGTGCCTATGGTTAGCTAAAGCATGGAAATAGGCATTGTTTCTATTACCTTCAAGGATTTTCCTATCTCTAGATCTCTGCCAGAGGGCAGTCTCTTCTTTCTTCCAAATTTCATCTAATTCTTGTTTAATAGACCTCATCCTATCAAAATCAGCCCCAGCAAGCTGCTGTGTCTCAGATAACACATCCAAAATGTCATACTCCATAAGGAGGGACTTCTTTTTTTTTCTTGATAGCAGCTTCCATATTAATACTCTAGCCTTTGATCTTCTTCTTAAGGATCCTGATTTTAGCCATCCAATTATCGAAGGAAGAGACAGAAGAGGACACAGAGTGCCAAGCATCTCTAACCACCTAATCAAAGCCAGGTTGAGAGAGCCACCACGTTTCAAACCTAAACATCTTGGGGCCAGTACATCTCCTGGCCCCAGTGTCCAGAACCAGGGGGGCATGATCACTACCCACCTTGGGAAGAGCACTGAGAGAAGATAAGGGAAAATGGGCATCCCAGTCCACATAAGTGAACACTCTATCTAACACAGCAAAAATAGGGTCCCCTTTGTTATTAGATCTTGTATATTTTCTGTTACAGATAGCAATCTCAAGTAGGCCCCACCTATTAATCCAGTCATTGAACAACAAAGAGCTCTGATTATTAACTAAGTCGCTACTTTTATCACTGTCTCCTGTAACCAAATTAAAGCCACCACACACCAAAATAGGATAAGTAGCAGCATAAAAAACATCATGCAATTCGGAAATGAAATCCATTTTAAACTCAGGGTAAGCAGTGTTGGCGCAGCTAGCTACGGCACACGACGGCGATCACCGTAGACACGGCCGGAGAGGAAGGAGGACACAGAAAGTTTTGTGGCGCACAGACGCCCGCCGCACGAACGGCTTTTCTGTTTTTTTCACCTCGAGCACGAACTCGATCCGGGCATCGATTACATAGGGGGGGAGAGGGTCTTATACCCGCGAGCTCTGACACGCCAGGCCGCACACCAACGCACCCACCTCCCACTCGCCACGTCCCGCACGCTCCGGCTCGCGCACGCCCGTCGTGCACGCACGCGATCACCGTGGCCACACCACGCGCCCGATGCGGTCCACTCCCCTGAACCCTCGCTAACCAACCCACGCACATGCCCATACACACACTCGGACATGCACGCACGCACCCGAGCCCGCCACGGGCCGGACCCGACGCACCCAGCGCGCGCACACGCGCACACGCCGGAGCCCGCTGTGGCTTATTTGCTAACATACTTCCCCTAAGGCATGGCCTAGAGGAGGCCGGCGTCCTCGACGTCGACGTCCGCCAGCAGCGCCCGCTTCGCTACCGCTGCCGCCTTCTTTGGCCGGGTGCAGTTGCGCCGGAAGTGGCCATGCTGCCCGCAGTTGTAGCAGCGGCCATGCCGGTTCCCATCGTTGCCCGATGCCACGCTTCTGTCGTCGTCGTCATCCCGGGCGCCGCCCTGCTGTCGCTCGCGCGCGGCCCACTGTGCTACCATCAGAAGCAGCTGATCACCCCCACGCTCGCCGTTGTCTTCTCCGCGACGCCTCGTCCGCTCGTCGAACGCACGCAGCTGCCCGAGCGCCTCGTTGAATGCTATCTCATCGACGTTGCAAAACAGCTCGATCCCGGCGACGATGGGGTACAGGCGGTCAGGGATGGTGTCCAAGAGCTTCTTCACGAGCGCCGCGTCGTCGAGCATCGCTCCCAGGCTCGCATCGCGCGCCGTCATCGCTGCCAACCTCCCGGCGTAGGCATCCAGAGCCTCGCCGTCCGCTGCTACTTCTTGAGCTTGCGTTGGTTTTTCCCTTGAAGAGGAAAGGGTGATGCAACAAAGTAGAGATAAGTATTTCCTTCATTTAAGAACCAAGGTATCAATCCAGTAGGAGATACACGCAAGTCTCCAATCTATGCACCTGCACAAATAATCAAACACTTGCACCCAACGCGATAAAGGGGTTGTCAATCCCTTCACGGTCACTTGCAAAGGTGAGATCTGATACAGATAGATATAAAAGCTTACTAAAACGTAAAACAAAGTAAAAGTAAATAAATTGCAGCAAGGTATTTTTGGGTTTTTGGTTTATAGATCTGAAAATATATGATGGAAAATAGACCCGGGGCCATAGGTTTCACTAGAGTCTTCTCTCTTGAAGGAAAATAATACGGTGGGTGAACAAATTACTGTCGAGCAATTGATAGAAAAGTGCAAAGTTATGAAGATATCCAAGGCAATGGTTATGAATATAGGCATCACGTCCGTGTCAAGTAGACCGAAACGATTCTGCATCTACTACTATTACTCCACACATCGACTGCTATTCAGCATGCATCTAGAGTATTAAGTTTATAAGAACGGAGTAACGCCTTAAGTAAGATGACATGATGTAGAGGGATAAACTCAAGCAATATGATGAAACCCCCATCCTTTTACCCTTGATGGCAACAATACAATACATGCCTCACTACCCCTACTTTGTCACTGGGTGAGGACACCGCAAGATTGAACCCAAAACTAAGCACCTCTCCCATTGCAAGAAGAACCAATCTAGTTGGCCAAACCAAACCGATAATTCGAAGAGAAATACAAAGGTATCAATGTAGGAGATATGCCCTAGAGGCAATAATAAATGTTATTATTTATCTTCATGCTCATTATTAGGTTTATGTTCCATGCTATAACTGCTATGGTTCTCAAGTCTGCAAATAAAACGAGGCTTGGAGGAAGACTCATATGCACGTGTGGGATAATAAACGATAAAATGCATTCCTAGTCTAGCCTCTAAGACTAGCTCAAGTGTTGCATGATGGTTCTGTTTTCCTGATCATGGGCATGTCTATGCCAGCAACTTTGAGGGCACAATGTTAGAAGAACATTTGTGTTGAATCGACCCGAATTGATGTTATGCTATGAGATACATTCGTCACAAGTTAAATAGTTTATAACACAGAGATGGTAAATGTTTGCATGATTCCTTAGACCATGAGAGTATCGAGTTTCTTCATGCTTGCTTCATGAACTTTGGGGTTTGTTAAACGTCATCCGTAAATGGGTGGCTATTACGGCGGCTTACGGGTTCATGGAAAAGTATGTCAAGTAACTTGATAGCTCAAGATTGGGATTTGCTCCTCCGACGATGGAGAGATATCTCTGGGCCCTCTCGGTGTTACGGTATCCATCATCGTCTGGCCAGACACTTTGTGATTTGATCACGGGGATGCCGGAACACAGTAACGAGAAAAGAGAACAATACCGGTAACGAGGTAACTAGCATAGTGGACAAGTTGTTGATCCACGGGAATGCCAACATGTCTCACCTCGTGTATTTGTAACATATCATGAAGCAACAGGAATAGCACACGGCAACTGGAGGTTCACTCGAATATTTATTCGTGTGGGTATAGGGATCAATATGGGTGTCCACGGCTCCGATGCTGATCATTGATCGGAAGGTGTTCCGGGTCATGTCTATACTTCACCGAACCTATAGGGTCACACGCTTAAGGGTCATCTATCTGCTGAATACTAGACAGGGAGTCCGAGAGAAAGTCACTGGAAAAGTTTCAGAGACAACGGAAAAGTTCCGGAGAGAACACCGAAAAAGTTTTGGTAAAACTGAAAAGTTATTTCGGATAAAACCATTGATCCAAAAAGGTTTCGGCAAGCACCGGGAATGTTTTGGAGGTTGACAGATTGGTCTGGTAACTTCTGGAATTTTTCTGGAGAAAAAACCGAAAAAAGTTTTCGGAGCTGCCGGAATTGTTTACCGGGTAAACGAAGATGGTTTTAAATTAAACCACCATACTGGAAATGTTCCGGAGCGCGTCCGGATAATTTTAGAGGGTGCCGAAAATGTTCAGGGACCTTCAGGAATTTTTCTGGAAATTACACGCGGGAAAACATATTGTCCCAGCGAGAGGGGACAAGATCCCACGTTTCGTGGGGGCTGTTTTTGGGCTGTTTTTGGGGGGGCCCCCTTTGGGGGCAGCCCCCTTGTTGGTGGACAAGGTTTTGGGGGGGCCCCCCATGGTGGGGAGCAGCCCCCACAAATGGTGGAACATGTTGGGAGGAGGTGGCAGCCCCATGGTGGTGGCGCCATGGATGTTGGGGGGACCCCCCATGGGACATCTCCCCACCTTTGGTGGGTGCATGTTTTTGGGGAGGGGCCCCCTCATGTGGGCTGAAATTTTCAGCCCCCCTCCACCCCTTCCACCACTATAAAAGGAGGTGGAGAGGAGCTCTCCATCCCCACTCCAACTCTCTCACACAAGCCATGCATGATCTGGCATTCTCTCTCCCTCCCACGAAATAGTTTCGTAGTGCCGAAAGGCTGTCTGGGTTCCGGTGGGAACTAGTTCTGGACGGCGAAGCCCTGCCGGATAGATGACACCGTATGTGTACAACTCTGTAGAGAGGTCATAGTTTCGATCTTAGTGCCCGTGGGGCTGTTCGTGAGTGCCTCCCGAAGGGCTGTCCAAGTGACGGTCCGAGTTCTGTGAGTCCTCCCGAAGGGCTGTCCGCGACACCGTCCGGGGGACTGTCCGACCACCTCCCGGAGGGCTGTCCGGGTGGCGGATGAGGGAGTACATCCTCGCGGTTGGGAGGTTGTAAATCCTAGCTGCGGGGATCTGCACCGCCGATCGTCATCGACCCTACTTCCGCTGCGCTACGAGTCGGTAACGAAAATGATCAAACCTTGTATGCAGTCTCCATAGTGGTCCTGGGCTGGTGCGTAGGTCGGAATTTTTTTGTTTTCTGCTGCATTACCCTACAGTTTGACCAGCCTTCTATACATCAAAAACTTGTATGACATTCATACATGAGCTGGATATTCCAGTCTTCTTTCTTTCTGCCTTTATACTTCTAACAGTGTAACTTTCAGTATTTCTCCTACTCTCAGAAGAAGCACCCAACTTAAGAGTGGCGTTAGCCCCGGACTTCCTAGGCGTGAAAGTTTCACTAACACCCTTCGGACACTTCCTTTTTCTTTAAGTTGTTGTTTTATTCACCTTTCATCATATGACAGGCGTTCTTCTGGATCCCTCTCTTATTAGTCTAATGCATAGTAAACTCCTTTACTAATAGTTTGCAAACAAACACTGCTTTGGATATCTCATATCTTTCAGCCTTTGTCTGTCTCTGAAAATGATTTTCAGATTCCATGAATATCACATAACTATCCAAACTTTCGAAGTTCAGGTCTCATGGAAGCAAACATATTGCACTTGACTGAAACGGAATTCCAGCTTTTGGATCGAAGGACGAGAGTCACATGATCCATAGCATAAGCGAGAGAATACCAAAGTATGCAATAGGACAAAGTCCTTCTCGGCACTCTTGAGGACAATCCTCACATTATGTTACCAACCGTAAAGTTTTAACCAGATATTTAACAGCTATTCAATTTTAACAGGGAAGGTGAAAATGCGAGCCATTATTCTACAACTATTATGCAAACCACACTTAGACAGAGTTCATAATTAATTGCACTGAGAATTAAAAGAATTTAATTCTACAGTGCGCTCCCACTCAAATCAATATCTCTCAAAATTGATTGTGAGTGATTCAAGATCCATATTACAATTCAATGCCAAAGATGCATCCATCTCAAGTGACGAGAATTGCAATCGGTAGGCCAACTTGCCAATCACATCTCTATGTGACTCTTGTTCATCTTTCGATGCGTGTGTTCCGAGTTCATGACTTTCATGCCTGAACGTCAAGACAACCAAGTGATCACGCTGCGAGGTCTCAACTCACCCGCCTCACACTTCCCTAATCGTTCGTACCCATGCATCCATGTGATACCCCGAAAATTTAGGTGCTGTGACGGTGCTACACTTGGGAGAACACTAACTACTTGATATTTTTGTGAGAGATCACCCTAATAAAAGCGACTACCGCGCAATCAAAAAGGGTGCATCATAAGGGATAAACATCTCAGGCAATTCATAATAGCATGATATGGTATAGCCCTTTCTGACGGAGAAGTCTTGTATTTCTTCGTCTTCGGCATTCGCGTCGGTGTTCACCTTCGCGAAGATTGCCACCACCTTGTTGATGCACCAGATAATATTGCTATCTCTATAGCTAATAAAATAATGCATTACAACAAGGTTGACACGCAGGTCATTTAAAGTGCAATCATATGGCTCCAGCCATCATGCCAAATCATGACACGCAGGTCATGTTAATTAATTTACATCATATAGTCATCTCATACATAATCAAATTATTATGAGCACTGCTATACCACATCATATGCACATGCAAACCCTCCTACAAAACCAAGTTAGACGCCTCTAATCGGTCCAGCAAAAACTTGTTTTACGTGGCTTCTAAGGTTTCGAAACAAACCGAAGCTACCAACGTCCATCATCAAGTATGATTATTCAAGTCGCTAGATTAACTTTCCAGGGTGTATGAAAACCAAGATAATAAAATCTCAAGCCCCATACTAAACTTCGTCATACGCATGACCCCCATGCAGATCATATCTGCATTGCCCTTTCATTTGCGAAATTTCATCTTTCTTTTTAACTACGATGGAATTCAATGAACTGTTAGCACTTCGTTGATCAATCAGGATCGCGGATTGCCAGAACATTGAAACTCCACCATGCTGTTATCAAGATCAGAACTATGCAAATTCCAGGGAAGCATCAAGAATATCGGGTAACAGATTTCATCTGCTACCCGCACAAATAATTTTCAGTAATAGAACTCATCTACTACCTAATTATACTGTGCAACACCCATACATCTCATGTATTCTAGATCGCAACCTGCATCTACGCATAGCACGGCTCATGATGCCACTGTAGGGTAACGCAGCAGAAAACAAAAATTTTCCGACCTACGCACCAGCCCAGGACTGCTTTAGAGACTGCGGCTTTTACACTGAAAAGAGCTCCATCAGGTCTGTTGAAATGACACCATGGTATGGTACGCCCAACCATGTTATATCTTTTCTTAAACATTTGGAATATGGGGCTTGTGTAAAAGGTTACAAACCTATTCCAAATCAGACAAGTGCTACTTTGTAGGTTATCCCAAGCAATTGGGTATTCCTCCCTCACTATACCGAGGCAAATAGGTTTGCCACAAAGAACGGTATGCTTTTTGAAGAAAATGGTTCTTTCAAAAAGGTGAGTGGGAGAATAATGCAACTCGACGAGATAACCAGTATCTCCGTCATCAGGTCAAAGGAAAGGAACCTTGGAAGTGATTCCGGAGTTTCCTACTGCGACTGATACGGAAGTCTCTACAATAAAATGTATGGACTTCGGTCGAACTTGCAGCTGAACCACGTAGGCAAAGCTCGTGCAAACCTATCAGGTGCGCAAACGAGATATTGTTGTTAGATAACATTATACCTACGATACACAAGGAAGCGTTGATGGGCCCTGACTCCGGAATTAGCTAAATGCCAATACAATCCGAGATAGTTTCCATATAAATGTTTCAAGATTAAAATCTTGATACACCTTTCAGAAGGCTTAGGGTCTAACGAATTTTATGGAACTAAAAATTGATACGGATAAAAATGTTTTATCCATAAAGCTCGACTTGTTGCAATATACAAGTTCAAGGAGTTGACTACGATGAGGTTGTTTCACCGTAGCGATGCTTAAAGTCGGTTCGGGTTGAACTAGCAATTAATACATATTTCATATCATGAGATATGAAACAAAGGATGACAAAAGGATTTCCATCTGATGGAAATGAAACCAAGGACTTGCATGTGTTACAGTCCAAGGTATTTTGTCAGTCCAGAGGATGCTAGTAAGTGTGCAAACTTCAGAGTTCCAGCAATGGACAGAAGAGAGCAAAATGGAGTTGGAATCTTCGTGTTTTGATGAAATGGTCAAAGGGGTTTGATTTCATCAATGGGTAACGAAGATGCTTGTAATTCAAGAAAATAAGTGGGAGCATAATAATATTTTCTAAAAACATTGTGTGCTTGACACATTGTTAATTGGAAATAAATTTCTTGACACGAATTAGGACTTCATTTGAAAATAGTTTTTCGATGAAGTGCTTGGGCTAAATAGCCTTTATATTAGGCATGATGATCTATGGAGATAGATTTACCTAATGGGGCTGAGCAAAGATACATATTGACAAAATGCTAAAACCTTTTAGCATTAAAAATGTCAAGGAGTGATTCTTGCCAAAGTCACATGGAAAGAGTTTTTGCAAGACTCGGTGTCCCAAAACACTGATGAGCAAAATACATGATGGAGATTCCACACACTCTTGTGTTTGGATTAATCATGTATTCCATGGTATGTATAACAACCAGATATGTCCAATACTCCCAAAGTTGTTGCGAGTATAGATACCAAAGTGATCAGAAGTACTGATCAAGGGACAACAGTGAAAAAGGGTCATTGAGTACTATAGTAGCACTGATGACAAGTTTTCTCGCAAGCGGAGATCATGAAGAGTTCGTTGTAAAAGGTTACATCGAAGCAGTCTTCATCAATGCTCCATGCGACTTTTGATTTAAGTTAAGGGTTTTGTGTAATACACAATATGGTGGCACAGTAGTTGGAAATTGTTCCAAACAAGTAACTGTGGCGAATTCTATAACAGAGGCGAAGTATGCTGCCGCTTTTAAAGCGACAAAGAAAATGTTGAATCATATAGTTCATTCATGAACTTAGTATGGTTCCAAGATGGCTTTTGTCAATGGGACACTACTGCAGGTAGTTGCTCCATAACTCAGTTTGAGGAATCCAGGTTCGACCTGTGATTCACATACATACATAGCCAAGTCCACACAAAATATGAATTTTGTGAAAGCGTGAAAACGCGAGGATACGCAAAGATACACACGGAGCAGAAGTCGTCAGATTCGTTGGACATCAGGCTATACCACAAGCGAAGCATATTTACACCGGTGTGCCACAGGTGTGAAGTGCATTAGCATTAACTAGATTATTGAATCTAGTGCAAGTGGGAGTCTATAGGAGATATGCCCTAGAGGCAATAATAAATGTTATTATTTATCTCCATGCTCATTATTAGGTTTATGTTCCATGCTATAACTGCTATGGTTCTCAAGTCTGCAAATAAAACAAGGCTTGGAGGAAGACTCATATGCACGTGTGGGATAATAAACGATAAAATGCATTCCTAGTCTAGCCTCTAAGACTAGCTCAAGTGTTGCATGATGGTTCTGTTTTCCTGATCATGGGCATGTCTATGCCAGCAACTTTGAGGGCACAATGTTAGAAGATCATTTGTGTTGAATCGACCCGAATTGATGTTATGCTATGAGATACATTCGTCACAAGTTAAATAGTTTATAACACAGAGATGGTAAATGTTTGCATGATTCCTTAGACCATGAGAGTATCAAGTTTCTTCATGCTTGCTTCATGAACTTTGGGGTTTGTTAAACGTCATCCGTAAATGGGTGGCTATTACGGCAGCTTACGGGTTCATGGAAAAGTATGTCAAGTAACTTGATAGCTCAAGATTGGGATTTGCTCCTCCGATGATGGAGAGATATCTCTGGGCCCTCTCGGTGTTACGGTATGCATCATCGTCTGGCCAGACACTTTGTGATTTGATCACGGGGATGCCGGAACACGGTAACGAGAAAAGAGAACAATACCGGTAACGAGGTAACTAGCATAGTGGACAAGTTGTTGATCCACGGGAATGCCAACATGTCTCACCTCGTGTATTTGTAACATATCATGAAGCAACAGGAATAGCACACGGCAACTGGAGGTTCACTCGAATATTTATTCGTGTGGGTATAGGGATCAATATGGGTGTCCACGGCTCCGATGCTGATCATTGATCGGAAGGTGTTCCGGGTCATGTCTATACTTCACCGAACCTATAGGGTCACACGCTTAAGGGTCATCTATCTGCTGAATACTAGAGAGGGAGTCCGAGAGAAAGTCACTGGAAAAGTTTCAGAGACAACGGAAAAGTTCCGGAGAGAACACCGAAAAAGTTTTGGTAAAACCGAATAGTTGTTTCGGATAAAATCATTGATCCAAAAATGTTTCGGCAAGCACCGGGAATGTTTTGGAGGTTGACAGATTGGTCTGGTAACTTCTGGAATTTTTCTGGAGAAAAAACCGAAAAAAGTTTTCGGAGCTGCCGGAATTGTTTACCGGGTAAACGAAGATGGTTTTAAATTAAACCACCATACTGGAAATTTTCCGGAGCGCGTCCGGATAATTTTAGAGGGTGCCAAAAATGTTCAGGGACCTTCGGGAATTTTTCTGGAAATTACACGCGGGAAAACATCTTGTCCCAGCGAGAGGGGACAAGATCCCACGTTTCGTGGGGGCTGTTTTTGGGCTGTTTTTGGGGGGGGGGGGGGGGGGCCCTTTGGGGGCAGCCCCTTGTTGGTGGACAAGGTTTTGGGGGGGCCCCCCATGGTGGGTGGCAGCCCCCACAAATGGTGGAACATGTTGGGAGGAGGTGGCAGCCCCATGGTGGTGGCGCCATGGATGTTGGGGGGACCCCCCATGGGACATCTCCCCACCTTTGGTGGGTGCATGTTTTTGGGGAGGGGCCCCCTCATGTGGGCTGAAATTTTCAGCCCCCCTCCACCCCTTCCACCACTATAAAAGGAGGTGGAGAGGAGCTCTCCATCCCCAATCCAACTCTCTCACACAAGCCATGCATGATCTGGCATTCTCTCTCCCTCCCATGAAATAGTTTCGTAGTGCCGAAAGGCTGTCTGGGTTCCGGTGGGAACTAGTTCTGGACGGCGAAGCCCTGCCGGATAGATGACACCGTATGTGTGCAACTCTGTAGAGTGGTCGTAGTTTCGATCTTAGTGCCCGTGGGGCTGTTCGTGAGTGCCTCCCGAAGGGCTGTCCAAGTGACGGTCCGAGTTCTGTGAGTCCTCCCGAAGGGCTGTCCGCGACACCGTCCGGGGGACTGTCCGACCACCTCCCGGAGGGCTGTCCGGGTGGCGGATGAGGGAGTACATCCTCGCGGTTGGGAGGTTGTAAATCCTAGCTGCGGGGATCTGCACCGCCGATCGTCATCGACTCTACTTCCACTGCGCTACGAGTCGGTAACGAAAATGATCAAACCTTGTATGCAGTCTCCATAGTGGTCCTGGGCTGGTGCGTAGGTCAGAAATTTTTTGTTTTCTACTGCGTTACCCTACAATCAAATCATGCATATAAGAATTCAGAGAAGATTCAAATAATATTCATAGATAAACTGATCATAAATCCACAATTCATCGGATCTCGACAAACACACCGCAAAAGAATATTATATCAAATAGATCTCCAAGAACAACGAGGAGAACATGGTATTGAGGATCAAAGAGAGAGAAGAAGCCATCTAGCTACTAGCTATGGACCCGTAGGTCTGAGGTAAACTACTCAAGCTTCATCAGAAGGGCAATAGAGTTGATGTAGAAGCCCTCCGTGATCGAATCCCCCTCCGACAGGATGCAGGAAAAGGCCCCAAAATGGGATCTCACTGGAACAGAAGGTTACGGCTGCGGAAAAGTATTTTGGTGGACGCTTCTGGTGGTTTGGGAATATTTCAGAATTTATAGGCCAAAGATTGGGGTTGGAGGAGTCCCGGGGGGCCCACAAGACAGGGGGCGTGCCCCCCTAGGGCGCGCCCTGCTTGTGGAGCCCTCGGGACTCTTCTGCCTTCCTCTCCAGGTCCTATGTGTGTCTTCTGGTCCAAGAAAAATCATCGCAAAAGTTTTATTCCGTTTGGACTCCGTTTGGTATTCCTTGTCTGTAAAACTCAAAAACAAGAAAAACATAGAAACTGGCACTGGGCTCTGGGTTAATAAGTTAGTCCCAAAAATAATATAAAATAGCATAATAATGCATATAAAACATCCAAAATAGATAATATAATAGCATGGAATAATAAAAAATTATAGATATATTGGAGACGTATCAAGCATCCCCAAGCTTAATTCCTGCTCGTCCTCGAGTAGGTAAATGATAAAAACAGAATTTCTGATGTGGAATGCTACCTAACATATTTATCCATGTAATTTTCTTTATTGTGGAATGAATATTCAGATCCATAAGATTCAAAACAAAAGTTTAATATTGACATAAAAACAATAATACTTCAAGCATACTAATAAAGCTATCATGTCTTCTCAAAATAACATGGCTAAAGAAAGTTATCCCTACAAAATCATATAGTCTGGCTATGCTCCATCTTCATCACACAAAGTATTAAATCATGCACAACCCTGATGACAAGCCAAGCAATTGTTTCATACTTTTGATGTTCTCAAACTTTTTCAACTTTCACGCAATACATGAGCGTGAGCCATGGATATAGCACTATAGGTGGAATAGAATATGGTGGTTGTGGAGAATACAAAAAGAAGGAGATATATAGTCTCACATCAACTAGGTGTATTAGCGGGCTATGGAGATGCCCATCAATAGATATCAATGTGAGTGAGTAGGGATTGCCATGCAACGGATGCACTAGAGCTATAAGTATATGAAAGCTAAAAAAGAAACTAAGTGGGTGTGCATACAACTCGCTTGCTCACGAAGACCTAGGGCAATTTGAGGAAGCCCATCATTGGAATATACAAGCCAAGTTCTATAATGAAAAATTCCGACTAGTATATAAAATTGACAACATAGGAGACTCTCTATCATGAAGATCATGGTGCTACTTTGAAGCACAAGTATGGTAAAAGGATAGTAGCATTGCCCCTTCTCTCTTTTCTCTCATCATTTTTTTCTTTTCTCTTTTTTTTGTTTGGGCATCTTTTAGCCTCTTTTATTTATTCTATAGTCCGGAGACTCATCCCAACTTGTGAGGGAATCATAGCTTCCATCATCCTTTCCTCACATGGGACAATGCTCTAATAATGACGATCATCACACTTTTATTTACTTACAACTCAAGAATTACAACTCGATTCTAGAACAAGGAAATGACTCTATATGAATGCCTCCGGCGGTGTACCGGGATGTGCAATGATCAAGAGAGACATGTATGAAAAATATGAACGGTGGCCTTGCCACAAATACTATGTCAACTACATGATCATGCAAAGCAATATGACAATGATGGAGCGTGTGATAATAAACGGAACGGTGGAAGTTGCATGGCAATATATCTCGGAATGGCTATGGAAATGCCATAATAGGTAGGTATGGTGGATGTTTTGAGGAAGGTATATGGTGGGTGTAGTGCATCGGTGAAAGTTGCGCGGTACTAGAGAGGCTAGCAATGGTGGAAGGGTGAGAGTGCGTATAATCCATGGACTCAACATTAGTCATAAATAACTCACATACTTATTGCAAAAGTGTGATGCCCCCGATTTAATCGTACGCTATTCATGCACGCAAACGTGTACGATCAAGATCAGGGACTCACGGGAAGATATCACAACACAACTCTAAAAGTAAATAAGTCATACAAGCATCATAATACAAGCCAGGGGACTCGAGGGCTCGAATACAAGTGCTCGATCATAGACGAGTCAGCGGAAGCAACAATATCTTAGTACAGACACAAAGTTAAACAAGGTGCCATAAGATGGCTAGCACAAACTGGGATACAGATCGAAAGAGGCGCAGGCCTCCTGCCTGGGATCCTCCTAAACTACTCCTAGTCGTCGTCGGCGGCCTGCACGTAGTAGTAGGCACCCTCAGCGTAGTAGGAGTCGTCGAAGGTGGCGTCTGGCTCCTGGGCTCCAGCATCTGGTTGCAACGTCCGAGAAGAATGGAAAAAGGGGGAAAAGAGGGAGCAAAGCAACCGTGAGTACTCATCAAAAGTACTCGCAAGCAAGGATCTACACTACATATGCAATGGTATCAATGAAATGGGTAGTATCTGTGGACTGAACTACAGAATGCCAGAATAAGAGGGGGATAGCTAGTCCTATCAAAGACTATGCTTCTGGCAGCCTCCATCTTGAAGCATATAGAAGAGAGCCGCTGGGGAAGGGGAGCAGCGGTAGGGGGCGGCCATGGCGAGCAGGCGCAGCAGAGGGAACCGGGCGGCGCGCTGCGGCGGGAGCCGCGACTGAGCGGGATGAGGAGAGCAGGGGCGCGGCCACGCGCAGGGCGCGGGCGCTCGACCAGGCCGCGGCGCGGGGAGGGGGCCGCGGCCCCAGGGCAGCAGCGGGCGGTGATGCACAGGGCGGGGCGAGGGCTAGCGCGGCCTGGAGCGTGAGCTCCGGCACTTGTTCGCGTCTCTGCGTTGTGTTCTATTCGTTCCACAGCTCGTTGGTTTGGTGTTGTGGGTAGCGGGTGCGTCATGACGGAGTGGGGCCAGGCAGTCGCCGCGGCGGGCGACGAACGGCGGACGCGGGCAGGCGAGCGCGCGCTGCGGGTAGACGGGCGCGCTGGGCCGCGACAGATGCGGCATGGGCGTGCTGCAGGAACGGTCAGGGGCGCGACAGAGCGAGATACAGGGACGGGGAGAGAAGGAGAAGAGGCCGGGGGCCTCACCACGGGGCGTAGGGACAAAGGCAGCGGGGCTCGGGGAGGAGGACGGGGACGACGCGCGGTGGGGAGGAGATCCGGCGAGGAAACGTTCCGGCGAGGGCGGACCGGTGAGGGCGGTCCGACGACGGGCGTCGAGGTGGATCGAGCCCCCGATCCAGATCGGATCGGGAGGGGGAGCTAACGTGGGGGGGGGGAATGAGGTGATGGGGTGGTTAGGGTTTCGTTACGTGGGGGATAAGGTGAGTGGGGGGGGGGTGCCGGCCTGGGCCGTTTGGCCCAGTTGGCCAGGGGGGGTCCTTTTCCTTTATTTCTATTTTTGTTTTTGCCTTTTCTTTTTATTAAATTTTCATTTTGCTGTTTTATTCATTTAAGAGTATTTGAGCATTTTGTAAATTTGTGGTACCTTCACCAATATTACTTGCGATTTATCTGTCACAAACCAAACAATTTAGTTTTATTATTTGAAAACTTTTATTGTTCGACTTTATTTCAGAAATTGAATTCCGAATCGGGTTTTTGAACTAACGCAAGATTAGCAATAGTAACGGAGGTGATGTGGCATCATTAGCAGAGGTTCACTGTAGCATAATTAACCGGGCGTTACAATTCTCCTCCACTACAAGAAATCTCGTCCCGAGATTTAGGAGGTAGCAGGAAACAATGCGGGGTATTCATCACGCAGGCGATCCTCGCGTTCCCATGTGGCTTCGTCTTCAGAGTGATGTGACCACTGGACTTTGAGGAACTTGATCGCCTTCTGACGTGTGCGGCGTTCAACTTGATCGAGAATGCGGACCGGATGCTCTTTATAGGAGAGGTCCTGTTGCAATTCGAGCACTTCATGATCTACTGCTCGGATTGGGTCCTTGAAGCAGCGGCGGAGTTGTGACACGTGGAACACATCGTGAACCTGAGAAAGGTTCGGCGGAAGCTCCAGTTGATATGCCACTTTTCCACGCTTTTCGAGAATAGTGAATGGACCAATAGAGTGAGGAGCTAGCTTGCCCTTGATCCCGAAGCGGTGAGCACCCTTCATTGGTGTAACTCGAAGATAAGCCTTCTCGCCAGGTTGATAGACCATGTCTTTATGATGACGGTCATACTGACTCTTCTGACGTGACTGGGCAGTCTTGAGATTCTCACGAATGATGCGGACTTGTTCTTCGGCGTGTTGGATAATATCCGGACCGAAGAGTGGACGTTCCCCAGTTTCTGACCAGTTCAGAGGGGTTCGGCACTTTCGTCTATATAACACTTCGAAGGGGGCCATCTTCAGGCTAGCTTGATAGCTATTATTATAAGAGAACTCAGCATACGGGAGAGATTCCTCCCATTTCTTGCCGAAGGAAATAACACAAGCTCAAAGCATGTCTTCGAGAACTTGGTTGACATGTTCAACTTGCCCTTGCGACTGAGGATGAAATGCAGTACTGAATGACAGATGAGTCCCCATAGCTTCTTGGAAACTTGCCCAGAATCTTGAAGTGAACAAGCTGCCACGGTTCGAACTGATAACCAGTGGAATACCGTGAAGTGAAACAATTCTGGACATGTAGAGAGTTGCAAGCTGACTAGCAGTGATCGTTTCTTTGACCGCCAGAAAATGTGCAACTTTAGAAAGCCGGTCGATGACGACAAGGATAGCATCATTACCTTTTTGCGATTTGGGAAATCCAGTGACGAAGTCCATTTCAACATGGTCCCATTTCCATTCAGGAATAGAGATAGGTTGCAGAGTTCCAGAAGGCCTTTGATGTTCTGCTTTGATTCGACTACAAACATCACATTCAGCAACATAACGAGCAATGTCTTGCTTCATATTATACCACCAGAATTTTTGACGGACGTCTTGGTACATCTTGGTGCTACCGGGATGAATAGACAGAGGTGTGTCATGAGCTTCTTTCATAACCTTCTGAGTCATATCCAGGTTGTCTTCCGTAGGGACCACTAGGCGACCTTTAAAGAACAAGGTGTCATCATCTCCAAGAGTGAAGCATGAGGGCCTCCCTTCTATGAGGTAGCGCTTAATCTTGTGGGCTTGAGAGTCATACTTCTGCAGTGTGTTGATGCCGCCCAAGAGATCTGGTTCGACAGCCAGGGTATTGAGGGAACCCTGGGGAACAACACGGAGGTTCATCTTGCGGAACTCTGGAGGAGGGGGAGCGAGTGCTCCAGGAGGAACAATATGGAGGTTCAGCTTTCTGAATTCTTCAACAAGCGAGGGCTGAACTTTGTGAACCTGGAGGTGGTTGCAATATGACTTATGGCTCAAGGCATCAGCCATTACATTAGCCTTGCCTGGGGTATAGGAAATACCCAAGTCAAAGTCTGCAACAGTCTCCATCCATCTCTGCTGACGGAGGTTCATGTCTGGCTGAGTAAGCAGATACTTTAGACTTTGGTGGTCGGTGAAGATCTCGCAACGATTACCGAGAAGGTAATGTCGCCACTGTTTCAGTGCATGAATGACAGTAGCAAGCTCTAGGTCGTGAACTGGGTAGTTCTCTTCGTGAGGGCGCAATTGACGAGAGGCATAAGCAATCACTTTGCGCTCTTGCATTAGGACACAGCCTAATCCTTGACGGGAAGCGTTGCAGTAAATGATGAAGTCCTTCTTAGTATCAGGTGGAGCAAGCACTGGGGCAGAAGTCAACTTGTCTTTGAGTGCCTGGAAACTTTCTTGACATTTGTCTGTCCATTTGAACTTGACGCCCTTATGCAACACGTTAGTCAGGGGCCTGGCGATCTTGGAGAAGTTCTCGATGAATCGACGGCAATAGCTGGCGAGACCGAGAAAACTTCTGACTTGCTTGATGTTCTTCGGAGGAGTCCAATCGAGAATAGCCTGAACTTGCTCGGGGTTGACGGCAATACCATCCTTGGAGATGACATGCCCAAGATAGGTTACTTCGGGAAGCCAGAATTCACACTTGGAATACTTAGCATAGAGTTGATGCTCTCGAAGCTTTTCCAGGACAAGACGAAGATGTTCGGCATGCTCTTCTTTGTTCTTGGAATATACAAGGATATCATCCAGATAAACCACGACGAACTTGTCGAGGTATTTCATGAATATATAGTTCATCAGACGAGAGAAGGTGGCTGGAGCATTGGTTATGCCGAATGACATGACAGTGTACTCATATGAACCATATCGAGTCACGAATGCGGTCTTTGGGATATCCTCTTCATGAACACGGATCTGGTGGTAACCCAACCTTAAGTCGAGTTTGGAGAACACTGATGAGCCAGCTAGTTGATCATACAGATCATTGATCCGAGGAAGAGGATATTTGTTCTGAATGGTAGCTTGGTTAATAGGACGGTAGTCTTGGACCAATCGGTTTGTCCCATCCTTCTTCTTGACAAAGAGAGAAGGTGCTCCCCAAGGAGAGCAACTTGGGCGAATGAAACCACTGCGAAGAGATGTGTCGATTTCCTCCTTAAGCGCAATGAGTTCATGCTGTGGCATCTTGTAGGGTCGTTTGGCTATAGGAGTGGTGCCTGGTTTCAAGTCGATGATGAATTCGACAGCTCTAGCAGGGGGAATCCCTGGGAGTTCTTCAGGAAAGACGTCTTGGAATTCGCGAACAACGGGAATGTTTTCAATGCCCTCGAGTGGTGCAGCGTTCAATGCGTTCAACGCATAAAGCCTTGCCTCGGCATTCTGAACCAGACGAGCATTGTAGCTTATTATTTCATCGGAAGGGTGTAGCAGATGGACGGTCTTAGTGGCGCAAACTATAGAAGCAGTATGCGCTTTCAACCAATCCATTCCCAGAATGAGATCAATGCTACAGGACTTCAGTGCGATGGGAGAGACAAGGAATTCCAATCCTTCGATTTCAATGGGGACGTCCTTGCAAATCATGGAGGTTCGACATTGGCCCGCAGGGGTGTGTACTTATAGCGAAGCGTTCATGTCCTCACATTTAATGTCATGCAAGCATGCAAAGTCTTCTGACATGATTGAATGCGATGCACCTGTATCAAATAAAATGGATGCTAGTACTGAATTTACGAGGAGTGTACCCATCACAGTAGCAGGCTGGTCCTGAGCTTCATTCAGGTCAACGTGGTTGGCATGAACACGACCATAAGGCCTGGCATTATTGTTGCGGGGCTAGTTGCCTCCACGGCTAGCTGCGGGAAGGGTTAGTTGATTCTGGTTCTGATAGCAGTTCCTGGCCAGGTGACCTGGTTGACCACACTTGTAGCACAGACCATTATTGGGAGTGGGAGCAGGAGCTTGGGGTGGTGCAGCTAGAAGTCTTGGCTGCCTGGGTGGTGGAGGAGGCAGACGCGGTGCAGCAGAAGACTACCTTGGAGCAGGTGCATTTGGACGGTACATGCTGTTCGGAATCCAGATCTTACGCTTCTGCGAGGGCGGGCCCGAAGATGAGCCCGTGTCACGGTTGCGCCTGTGAGAGCTCTGGTGTTCCTGCAGACCAGTTTCGACATTGATGGCCTTGTTCACCAAGGTGGCGAAATCGGCAAAGTCATGCACTAGCAGTGCGAGCTTGATGTCAGCTTGAAGGCCATCACGGAACTTCTCCTGTCTGCGTGCATTAGTTGCAATGTCTTCTTCAGCATAGCGGGATAAGTCCAGAAACTCCCGCTGATAAGCTTCCATAGTTTTGTTGCCTTGGGTGAGGTTGCGAAACTCGCGCTTCTTCTGGTCCATGACTCCCTGTGGAATGAAGCGGGCATAGAAAGCAACTTGAAAGTCCGGCCAGGTGATGATTGTTCCGGCTGGCAGAGTACACCTGTGGCTGTCCCACCATTGAGCAGCGGGTCCCTTCAGGAAGAAGGAAGCAAAGGTGACATAGCGGGCAGGGGCTACATCAGCAGACTCCATCTCATAAGTGATGTCATGGAGCCAGTCATCAGCATCCAGAGGCTGAGTTGAGCTGCGGTACATGGTTGGGTTGAGGCGTATGAAATCCTACAGAGTTACTTGGGCTGGCTGCTGGTTCATATTGGGGCGCGAAAACTGAGCCATCATATTCTCCATGAACTGGCGGTTCAGCTTGAACTATTGGATCATACCAGCCATGTACTCAGGCGGTGGTGGGGTGTTGCCACCACGACCACGACCACCTGGTCTAACCATCCTGCTCATATACAACAGGGGTAGTTTAGCATTGAGAAATTTGCAAAGACAAGAATCATTCATGATGAAACTTGCATAATGAAAGGAGCACGATAGATACTACATAGTAGTCGGCATATCTTACAAAAGGGATCATGCATAGAGTTCAATACACAGAGTTCAGTACATAGACTAAAGACATCATAGGCGGCACGCAGGCTCGCGGCGAATGCATCTAATACTAATAAGCAAGTCTACATCAGTCCTAGGAGGAACTGTGGAGATAGGTGTAGCCTGACAGCTGGTAGTGACGCGCCGGGAAGTCCTCCACGTCAGTAGCCTGCGGTCCGTGAACACTCTGGTGTAGAACCCGACGTCCAGGTGGCAAAAGAGGACCAAGTGCGGGAGTGTAGCCTCCCACTTTTGGCCAACCGACACCCTGGGGCATCACGGTCCTGGCTGGGTAGATCGCAGAACGCGGCAGCTCACCAGATCGGACAAAGGGGTGCAACAGCGTCAGAGCACTGTAATGGTGCTGACGGGTGGTGTACAACTCGTGGCGAAGAGCTCGGTTAGCTCGATCCAGCCCATCAGCATGCAGAACAAAGTTCTAATGCTGGAAGGGCTCTCGGGTGATGGTGGAGTAGGCAGCAGTGTAGTATCCCTCCTCACCATCATCGGATGCGATAGCAATGTGCCTGAAAGGGGAAGTGTCCAACGCCCGATACTCTCCACGAAGACGTGTCAGAGCAGCGTAAGCAGCATCATGAACTGCCATATCGATGGTCACTCCAGCACCATGAGCGGTGTGCAGCACAGTAGTGGAGTCATACTCCCGAGAGTAGAGGTGGACGATGGCACGGTACTGCTCCTGGTTAAAGTCCTGGTACTGCTCGTACACGGTGTACTCAGGGTGCCAGCGATAACCCAGATAGGTCATCATCTCAGCTAACACAGAAGGTGAACCTGGGACACCAATGGCCGTCGTGTGGTGCACGACCTGCTTCGTGGGTTCCATCTGAAAACAAAGATGTTTCAAAGGAGTCATATGATAGTGTGGATATTGTTCAAAATACTATTCTAAGGAATAACTATGGCTTATCCAACTTTGGGGTGAATGTGGTCACGGGATCCTAATGTTAGAGTTAGTAAATTTGTTTAACCCGAGTAGAAGAGAGTTCAGAGTCCCGGAGTAAAGATCGAGGAGTAAAAGATTCTAATACCACCTAATGGCGACGTGGGCCCGTAAGACACACATCCATGTTAGTAAAAGTTTTGCAATGTCTAGACTCGACTTCGGCCAAGGAGTGTGGAAGGGGGATTCCTACAGGAAGTCAGCTCTGATACCAACTTGTGACGCCCCCAATTTAATCATACACTAATCATGCACGCAAATGTGTACGATCAAGATCAGGGACTCACGGGAAGATATCACAACACAACTCTAAAAGTAAATAAGTCATACAAGCATCATAATACAAGCTAGGGGCCTCGAGGGCTCGAATACAAGTGCTCGATCATAGACGAGTCAGCGGAAGCAACAATATCTGAGTACATACACAAAGTTAAACAAGGTGCCATAAGATGGCTAGCACAAACTGGGATACAGATCGAAAGAGGCGCAAGCCTCCTACCTGGGATCCTCCTAAACTAATCTTGGTCATCATCGGCGGCCTGCACGTAGTAGTAGGCACCCTTAGCGTAGTAGGAGTCATCGAAGGTGGCGTCTGGCTCCTGGGCTCCAGCATCTGGTTGCGACATCCGAGAAGAATGGAAAAAGGGGGAAAAGAGGGAGCAAAGCAACCGTGACTACTCATCCAAAGTACTCGCAAGCAAGGATCTACACTACATATGCAATGGTATCAATGAAATGGGTAGTATCTGTGGACTGAACTACAGAATGCCAGAATAAGAGGGGGATAGCTAGTCCAACCGAAGACTACGCTTCTGACAGCCTCCATCTTGAAGCATATAGAAGAGAGTAGCTGGTAAGTTCACCAAGTATCACCGTATAGCATAATCCTACCCGGCGATCCTCTCCTCGTCGCCCTGTGAGAGAGTGATCACCGGGTTGTATCTGGCACTTGAAAGGGTGTGTTTTATTAAGTATCTGGTTTTAGTTGTCATAAGGTCGAGGTACAACTCCGGGTCGTCCTTTTACCGAGGGACATGGCTATTCGAATAGATAAACTTCCCTGCAGGGGTGCACCACATTACCCAACACGCTCGATCACTCTGGCCGGACACACTTTCCTGGGTCATGCCCGGCCTCGGAAGATCAACACGTTGCAGCCCTACCTAGGCACAACAGAGAGGTCAGCACGCCGGTCTAAATCCTAAGCGCGCAGGGGTCTGGGCCCATCGCCCATTACACACCTGCACGTTGCGTGGGCGGCCGGTGAGCAGACCTAGCAACCTCCATTACAAAGGAAGTTGCGTTACGCGGTCCAACCCGGCGCGCGCTGCTCAGTCGCTGACGTCAAGAAGGCTTCGGCTGATACCACGACGTCGAGTGCCCATAACTGTTCCCGCGTGGTGGTTAGTGCGTATAGGCTCGTAGCCAGACTCAGATCAAATACCAAGATCTCGTTAAGCGTGTTATTTTGAAGTAACCGCGGACGCCGACCATGGACCAGGCCCACCTGTCTCCTAGGTGGTCACAACCTGCCCTGTCGCTCCACCACAAAGTAACACTCGGGGGCCGTCGGGAACCCAGGCCCACCACTACCTGGATGGAACCACCTACCCCTTCAGCCCCCATCTCTGAACAGTAACATAGGTAATGTAAAAGTATACAGTACATGTACCCGTGATCACCTCCCGAGTGATCACGGCTCGATAGTATAGCATGGCAGACGGACAAGAATGTAGGGCCACTGATGTAATTCTAGCAACCTATACTAAGCAATAGGATTGCAGGTAAAGGTGTCAACAGTAGTAGCAAAGACAGGCTATGCAGCAGAATAGGATTAACCGAAAGCAGTAACAGCTACACTACTCTAATGCAAGCAGTAGAGGGAAAGAGTAGGCGATATCGGGATGAACAAGGAGGGTTTGCTTGCCTGGAAGCTCGGCAGAGAAGGACGGGTCCTCAACACCGTAGTCGACCGGGGCAGCAGCGGCGTCAGGCTCGTTGTCTACCGGAGAGAAGAGGGGGAAGAAACAATGAATACAATGCAAACAGATGCATTAAGATGCATGACATGACATTTAGCGGTGCTAGGGTGAGCTAACGCAATACTAGGTGCTACTGGCGAAGGGGGAAAACATCCGGGAATGTATTCCCAGTGTTTGACGTTTTCGGACAGATGAACTAGAGGTGGATTGTTGCATGTTCGCTATGCTAGGGACGTGTGGTGAACGAATGGACTGCGTATTCGGATTCATCTCGTCGTTCTGAGCAACTTTCATGTACAAAGTTTTTTCATCCGAGCTACGAATTATTTTATGAAAATTTATAAAGATTTAAACCATTTTTAGAATTAACATAATTAATTTAATTAGAAAATGTAATTATGACATCAGCATGATGTCAGGGTGATGTCATCAGTCAACTGTCTGTTGACTTAGTCAAACTGACGTGTGGGTCCCATTGTCATTGTCTAAGACTAACTAAACAAGTTTAATTAGTTTAGTTAAATGATTAGGTTACTTAAACAAAATTAATTAAGTTAATTAATAATTTTTTAAATTCCTTTTTTTTAACATTCTGTGGTGGGGCCCCATGTCATAGGGCCAGGGGCCATAGTGGGTTCGGGCGTTGCGGGCGCCGCCCGAACAGGCGCAGCGGGTGCGGGCGTCCGACCCGGGCACGAGGCAGGCCCGAGCGTCGGCCGCGAGGGGCCACGGCGAGGCCGGCCGCCGGAGTTAGGCGCGGCAGCGGCAAGGCACCGGCGGCCACCGCAGCGAGCGGTCGCAGCCGCCGGGGAAGGGGAGCAGCGGCAGGGGGCGGCCATGGCGAGCAGAAGCAGCAGGCGCAGCAGAGGGAACCGGGCGGCGCGCGGCGGCGCGAGCCGCGGTAGAGCGGGACGAGAAGAGCAGGGGCGCGGCCACGCGCAGGGCGCGTGCGCTCGACCAGGCCGCGGCGCGGGGAGGGTGCCGCGGCCCCGGGGCAGCAGCGGGCGGTGATGCACGGGGCGGGGCGAGGGCTAGCGCGGCCTGGAGCGCGAGCTCCGGCACACGGGCGCGGCAATGCGGGTGTGCGAGGCGGGCAACAGCGGGGGGGTGCGGGCGGCAGGACGGAGCGGGGCCAGGCGGTCGCCGTGGCGGGCGACGAACGGCGGACGCGGGCGGGCGAGCGCGCGTTGCGGGTGGACGGGCGCGCTGGGCCGCGGCAGATGCGGCGTGGGCGCGCTGCAGGAACGGTCAGGGGCGTGGCGGAGCGAGCTACGAGGACGGGGAGAGATGGAGAAGAGGCAGGGGGCCTCACCGCGGGGCGTAGGGACAAAGGCAGCGGGGCTCGGGGAGGAGGACGGGGACGACGCGCGGTGGGGAGGAGATCCGGCGAGGGCGGTCCGGCGACGGGCGTCGAGGTGGATCGAGCCCCCGATCCAGATCGGATCGGGAGGGGGAGCGAACATGGGGGGGGGGGGATGAGGTGATGGGGTGGTTAGGGTTTTGGTACGTGGGGGATAAGGTGAGTGGCGGGGTGGGGGGGGGGGCGGCCTGAGCCAGTTGGATTCCGAATCGGTTTTTTGAACTAACGCGAGATTAGCAACAGTAATGGAGGTGACGTGGCATCATTAGCAGAGGTTCACTGTAGCATAATTAACCGGGCGTTACAAAAAGTCTATTAGCTATCGAAACAAAGTACTACACACATGCTCCTAGGGGGATAGATTGGTCGGAAAAGACCATCGCTCGTCCCCGACCGCCACTCATAAGGAAGACAATCAATAAATAAATCATGCTCCGACTTCATCACATAACGGTTCACCATACGTGCATGCTACGGGAATCACAAACTTTAACACAAGTATTTCTACCAATCCACAATTACTCACTAGCATGACTCTAACATCACCATCTTTATATCTCAAAACAATCATAAGGAATCAAACTTCTCATAGTATTCAATGCTCTTTATATGAAAGTTTTTATTATATCCCTCTTGGATGCCCATCATATTAGGACTAAATTCATAACCTAAGAAAATTACCATGCCGTTTAGAGAGAATCTCAAAATAATATAAGTGAAGCATGAGAGTTCAACAATTTCTATAAAATAAAGCCACCGCCGTGCTCTAAAAAGATATAAGTGAAGCACTAGAGCAAATTGCCTAGCTCAAAAGATATAAATGAAGCACATAGAGTATTCTAATAAATTCATGATTCATGCGTGTCCATATCAAAAGGTGTGTACAGCAAGGATGATTGTGGCAAACTAAAAATCAAAGACTCATATCATACAATACGCTCCAAGCAAAACACATATCATGTGGTGAATAAAAATATAGCCTCAAGTAAATTTACCGATAGACGAAGACGAAAGAGGGGATGCCATCCGGGGCATCCCCAAGCTTAGATGCTTGGTTGTCCTTGAATATTACATTGGCGTGCCTTGGGAATCCCCAAGCTTAGGCTCTTGCCACTCCTTATTCCATAGTCCATCAAATCTTTACCCAATACTTGAAAACTTCACAACACAAAACTCAACAGAAAACTCATGAGATCCGTTAGTATAAGAAAATAAATCACCACTTTTTGGTATTGTTGGGAACTCATTATTTATTTATATTGGTGTAATATCTACTGTATTCCAACTTCTCAATGGTTCATACCCCCCGATAATACCCATAGATTCATTAAAATAAGCAAACAACACATAGAAAATAGAATCTGTCAAAAACAGAACAGTCTGTAGCAATCTGAAAACTTCGTACACTTCTGTAACTCCAAAAATTCTGAAAATTAGGAAAACCTGGGAAATTTGTATATAAATCTTGTGTAAAAAATGCAGATCAAAAGCACGCTTCTGTGATTTTTTAAAATTGTTTTACTGAGAGCAAAAGTTTCTGTTTTTCAGCAAGATAAAATCAACTATCACTGTAAGCCATCCCAAAGGTCGTACTTGGCTCAAACACTAATTAAAACACCAAAACACAATTATTACAGAGGTAATAATGTGCATTTGTTGAAAAACAGAACCAAAAACAAAAAACATAAAAATAAAATTGGGTTGCCTCCCAACAAGCGCTATTGTTTAACGCCCTTAGCTAGGCATAAAACATAGATCTAGGTATTGTCATCTTTGGTATGCAATCCATAAGTAGCCCTCATAATAGATTCATATGGCAACTTAAATTTTTTCTTGGAAAGTGTTCCATGCCCTTCCTTAATGGAAATTGAAATCTAATGTTTCCTTCTTTCATATCAATAATTGCACCAATCGTTCTACGGAAAGGTCTACCAAGAATAATAGGACATGTAGGATTGCAATCTATATCACGCATAATGAAATCTATGGGCACATAGTTCCTATTTGCAACAATAAGAACATCATTAATTCTTCCCATAGGTTTCTTAATAGTGGAATCCGCAAGATGCAAATTTAAAGAACAATCATCAAATTCACGGAAACCTAGCACAACACATAAAGTTTTTGGAATTGTGGAAACGCTAGCACCCAAATCACACAAATCATGGCACTCATAATCTTTAATTTTAATCTTAATAGTAGGTTCCCACTCATCATAAAGCTTTCTAGGGATAGAAACTTCCAACTCAAGTTTTTCTTCAAAAGATTTCATCATAGCATCAACGATATGTTTAGTAAAAGCTTTATTTTGATTATAAGCATGAGGAGAATTCAACATGGATTGGAACAAGGAAATACAATCTATCAAAGAACAATTATCATAATTAAAATCCTTGAAATCCAAAAGAGTGGTTTCATCGCTACTTAAAGTTTTGACCTCTCCAATCCCACTTTTATCAATTTTTGCATTAAGATCTATAAACTCCGAATCATTGGGACGCCTTCTAGCTAAAGTTGACTCATCACCAGTCCCATATTTATCAAGATTTATATTAGAAAACAAAGAGTCAACAGGAGTCACACCAATCACTTTAAGATCTTCATCATTACTATCACAAGAAATCGAAGAACACGCTTCAACAAACCAATCTCGCTTAGCACGTATCCTAGCGGTTCTTTCTTTGCACTCATCAATAGAAATTTTAATAGCTTTTAGAGATTCATTAATATCATGCTTGGGTGTCATAGATCTAATTTTCAAAGAATCAATCTCAAGAGAAATTCTATCAACGTTCCTAGCCAAATCATCAATCTTGAGCAATTTTTCTTCAACCATAGCATTGAAAACTTTTTGCGAATTAATAAATTCTTTAATATTGTTCTCAAGATCAGAGGGCATATTACTATAATTTCCATAAAAATTGTTGTAGGAATTACCATAATTATTAGAGGAATTACTAGGAAACGGCCTAGGGTTGAAATTTCCTCTATACGCGTTATTACCTAAATTGTTCCTACCAACAAAATTGACATCCATAGATTCATTATTGTTCTAAATCAAAGTAGACAAAGGCATATCATTAGGATCAATAGGAGCACTCTTACTAGCAAACAATTTCATAAGTTCATCCATCTTTCCACTCAAAGTATTAATTTCTTCAATCGCATGCACTTTTTTTACTAGTAGAAGATCTTTCGGTATGCCATTGAGAGTTATTAGCCATAATATTATCTAGGAGTTTAGTAGCTTCTCCTAATGTGATTTCCATAAAAGTACCTCCCGCGGCCGAATCTAAAAGATTTCTAGATGCAAAATTCAATCCGGCATAAATTTTTTGTATGATCATCCATAAACTTAAACCATGAGTAGGGCAATTTCTTATCATCAATTTCATCCTCTCCCAAGATTGTGCAACATGTTCATGATCAAGTTGCTTAAAATTCATTACATCGTTCCTAAGGGAGATGATCTTAGCGGGAGGAAAATACTTGGAAATAAAAGCATCTTTACACTTATTCCATGAATCAATACTATTTTTAGGCAAAGATGAAAACCAAGTTTTAGCACGATCTCGTAGTGAGAATGGAAATAGCTTCAATTTAACAATATCATTATCCACATCTTTCTTCTTTTGCATATCACACAACTCAACGAAAGTATTTAGATGGGATGCGACATCTTTAATAGGAAGGCCAGAAAATTGATCTTTCATAACAAGATTCAGCAAAGCGGCATTAATTTCATAAGATTCCGCACTAGTGGCGGGAGCAATCGGAGTACTAATAAAATCATTATTATTAGTATTGGAAAAGTCACACAACTTGGTATTTTCTTGAGACATCGTGACAAAGCAAGCAATCTAGCACACGAGCAAACAAAAAGCAAATAAAAAGATGAACGGAAGAAGGGCGAATAAAAAGGCAAATCTTTTTGTGTTTTTCTGACATCATTTTAGAAGTGGGGGAGAGGAAATCAAGAGGAAAATGGCAAATAATGTAATGCAAGAGATGAGAGTTTATGGTGGGTACTTGGTAGGCTTGATGTAGATCTCCCCGGCAACGGCGCCAGAAATTCTTCCTGCTACTTCTTGAGCTTGCATTGGTTTTTTCCTTGAAGAGGAAAGGGTGATGCAGCAAAGTAGAGATAAGTATTTCCCTCAATTAAGAACCAAGGTATCAATCCAGTAGGAGATACACGCAAGTCTCCAATCTATGCACCTGCACAAACAATCAAACACTTGCACCCAACATGATAAAGGGGTTGTCAATCCCTTCACGGTCACTTGCAAAGATGAGATCTGATAGAGATAGATATAAAAACTTATTAAAACGTAAACAAAGTAAAAGTAAATAAATTGCAGCAAGGTATTTTTTTGGTTTTTTGGTTTATAGATCTGAAAATATATGATGGAAAATAGACCCGGGGGCCATAGGTTTCACTAGAGGCTTCTCTCTTGAAGCCAACTAATACGGTGGGTGAACAAATTACTGTCGAGCAATTGATATAAAAGCACAAAGTTATGACGATATCCAAGGCAATTATTATGAATATAGGCATCACGTCCGTGTCAAGTAGACCGAAACGATTCTGCATCTACTACTATTACTCCACACATCGACCGCTATCTAGCATGCATCTAGAGTATTAAGTTCATAAGAACGGAGTAACGCCTTAAGTAAGATGACATGATGTAGAGGGATAAACTCAAGCAATATGATGAAAACCCCATCTTTTTACCCTTGATGGCAACAATACAATACGTGCCTCGCTACCCCTACTTTGTCACTGGGTGAGGACCCCGCAAGATTGAACCCAAAACTAAGCACCTCTCCCATTGCAAGAAGAATCAATCTAATTGGCCTAACCAAACCGATAATTCGAAGAGAAATACAAAGATATCAAATCATGCATATAATAATTCAGAGAAGATTCAAATAATATTCATAGATAAACCGATCATAAATCCACAATTCATTGGATCTCAACAAACACACTACAAAAGAATTTTACATCGGATAGATCTCCAAGAACAACGAGGAGAACATGGTATTGAGGATCAAAGAGAGAGAAGAAGCCATCTAGCTACTAGCTATGGACCCGTAGGTCTGAGATAAACTACTCACGCTTCATCGGAAGGGCAATAGAGTTGATGTAGAAGCCCTCCATGATCGAATCCCCCTCCGGCAGGATGCCGTAAAAGGCCCCAAGATGGGATCTCACGGGAACATAAGGTTACAGCAGCGGAAAAGTATTTTTGTGGACGCTTCTGGTGGTTTGGGAATATTTCTGAATTTATATGCCAAAGATTAGGGTTGGAGGAGTCCCGTGGGGGGGGGGGGGGGGCACAAGCCAGGGGGTGCGCCCCCCCTAGGGCGCGCCCTGAGGGCTTGTGGAGCCCTCGAGACTCTTCCGCCTTCCTCTCTAAGTCCTATATGTGTCTTATGGTCCAAGAAAAATTACCGCGAAAGTTTTATTTCGTTTGGACTCCGTTTGGTATTCCTTTTCTGTAAAACTCAAAAGCAAGGAAAAAACAGAAACTAGCACTGGGCTCTAGGTTAATAAGTTAGTCCCAAAAATAATATAAAATAGCATAATAATGCATATAAAACATCCAAAACAGATAATATAATAGCATGGAACAATATAAAATTATAGATATGTTGGAGACGTATCAAGCATCCCCAAGCTTAATTCCTGCTCGTCCTCGAGTAGGTAAATGATAAAAATAGAATTTTTGATGTGGAACGCTACCTAACATATTTATCCATGTAATTTTCTTTATTGTGGCATGAATATTCAGATCCATAAGATTCAAAAGAAAAGTTTAATATTGACATAAAAACAATAATACGTCAAGCATACTAATAAAGCAATCGTGTCTTCTCAAAATAACATGGCCAAAGAAAGTTATCCCTACAAAATCATATAGTCTGGCTATGCTCCATCTTCATCACACAAAGTATTAAATCATGCACAACCCCGATGACAAGCCAAGCAATTGTTTCATACTTTTGATGTTCTCAAACTTTTTTAACTTTCACTCAATACATGAGCGTGAGCCATGGATATACCACTATAGGTGGAATAGAATATGGTGGTTGTGGAGAAGACAAAAAGAAAGAGATAGTCTCACATCAACTAGGCGTATTAACGGGCTATGGAGATGCCCATCAATAGATATAAATGTGAGTGAGTAGGGATTGCTATTCAACGGATGCACTAGAGCTATAAGTTTATGAAAGCTCAAAAAGAAACTAAGTGGGTGTGCATCCAACTCGCTTGCTCACGAAGACCTAGGGCAATTTGAGGAAGCCCATCATTGGAATATACAAGCCAAGTTCTATAATGAAAAATTCCCACTAGTATATGAAAGTGACAACATAGGAGACTCTCTATCATGAAGATCGTGGTGCTACTTTGAAGCACAAGTGTGGTAAAAGGATAGTAGCATTGCCCCTTCTCTCTTTTCTCTCATCATTTTTTTTCTCTTTTTTTGTTTGGGCTTCTTTTGGCCTCTTTTAGTTTTTGTAAAGTCCGAAGACTCATCCCAACTTGTGAGGGAATCATAGCTTCCATCATCCTTTCCTCACAAGGGACAATGCTCTAATAATGATGATCATCACACTTTTATTTACTTACAACTCAAGAATTACAACTCGATTCTAGAACAAGGATATGACTCTATATGAATGCCTCTTGCGGTGTACCGGGATATGCAATGATCAAGAGAGACATGTATGAAAAATATGAACGGTGGCCTTGCCACAAATACTATGTCAACTACATGATCATGCAAAGCAATATGAGAATGATGGAGCGTGTCATAATAAACGGAACGGTGGAAGTTGCATGGCAATATATCTCGGAATGGATATGGAAATGCCATAATAGGTAGGTATGGTGGCTGTTTTGAGGAAGGTATATGGTGGGTCTAGTTCACCGGTGAAAGTTGCGCGGTACTAGAGAGGCTAGCAATGGTGGAAGGGTGAGAATGCGTATAATCCATGGACTCAACATTAGTCATAAAGAACTCACATACTTATTGCAAAAGTCTATTAGCTATTGAAACAAAGTACTACACGCATGCTCCTAGGGGCATAGATGTAGGAGATATGCCCTAGAGGCAATAATAAATGTTATTATTTATCTCCGTGTTCATCATTATGTTTATGTTCCATGCTATAACTGCTATGGTTCTCGAGTCTACAATAACACGAGGCATGGAGGAAGATTCATATGCACGTGTGGAATAATAAACGGCAAAATGTATTCCTAGTCTGGCCTCTAAGACTAGCTCAATGTTGCATGATGGTTCTGTTTTCCTGATCATGGGCAAGACTGTGCCGGCAACTTTGGGGACACAATGTTAGTAGAACACTTGTGGTTGAATCGACCCGTTTGATGTTATGCTATGAGATACCTTCGTCACAAGTTAATGGTTAATAACACATAGGAAGTTTATGTTTGCATAATTCCTTAGACCATGAGAGTTTCGAGTTTCTTCATGCTTGCTTCATGAACTTTGGGGTTTGTTAAACGTCATCCGTAATTGGGTGGCTATTACGGCGGCTTACGGGTTCATGGAAAAGTATGTCAAGTAACTTGATAGCTCAAGATTGGGATTTGCTCCTCCGTCGATGGAGAGATATCTCTGGGCCCTCTCGGTGTTACGGTATCCATCATTGTCTGGCCAGACACAGTGTGATTTGATCACAGGGATGCCGAAACACAGGAACGAGAAAAGAGAACAATACCGGTAACGAGGTAACTGGCATAGTGGACAAAGTTGTTGATCCACGGGGATGCCAATACATCTCACCTCGGGTATTTGTAACATATCGCGAAGCAACAGGAATAGCACACGGCAACTGGAGGTTCACTCGAATATTTATTCGTGTGGGTATAGGGATCAATATGGGTGTCCACGGCTCCGATGTTGATCATTGATCGGAAGGGGTTCCGGGTCATGTCTATACTTCACCAAACCTATAGGGTCACATGCTTAAGGGTCATCTATCTGCTGAATACTAGACAGGGAGTCTGAGAGAAAATCTCCAGAAAAAGTTTCGGAGACATCAAAAAAGTTCCGGAGAGAGAGGACACCGGATGAGTTTCGGTAAAACTGAAAAGTTGTTTCAGGGTATATCATTAAGTCAAATTGGTTTCGGCACATGCCTGATAATTCTTGGAGGGTGCCAGAATCATTCTGGAAACTTCTGGGAATTTTTCGAGATAAAAACCAGAAATGTTCCGGAGCTGCCGGAACCGGTTTGGTTGCTTTTCGCAGATGAAAATCACTAATCCGAAATTGTTTCGGAACATGTCCAAAATCATTTGTGTGGGTACTGGAATTATTCTAAGACCCACAGAAATATTTTCGGATTTAACGGTCACGGAAAATTGTCTCTGTGAATAGTGAAAATCACTTTATGGGTATTTTTATGGAAAGCCACCTTTTGGGGCTTTTCCCAAAAGGCTTCTAGAAGGACTTGGGGATCAAGGAATCCCCTTTGGGGGGCCCATGAAGGTGGGACGTTCAAGGGTGCAGCTCCTCCATGGAGCTCCACTTGTCATCCCTTTATGCCCTTTATGCCCTTTATGTGTGACATAAAGTGTGGGCATTTTGGGTTTTTCATGTGCCCCCCTCCCCCTTGGGTTTTCCTATAAATAGAGGTGGAGAGGCACTCTCCACACTCACTCTTTCTCACATACTAGTTCCATGCAACGATCTGGCTTCTCTCTCCCTCCCCGCGAAATAGTTTCGTAGAGCCGAAAGGCTGTCTGGGTTCCGGCGGGAACTAGTTCTGGACGGCGAAGCCCTGCTGGATAGATGACACTGTATGTGTGCAACTCTGTAGAGAGATCGTAGTTTCGGTCTTAGTTCGAGAGTGCCTCCCGAAGGGCTGTCTGAGTGACCGTCCGAGTTTTGAAGGTCCTCCGGAAGGGCTGTCCGAGTGACCGTCCGAGTTTCGAAGATCCTCCCGAAGGGCTGTCCGCGACACCATCCGAGGGACTGTCCGACCACCTACCGGAGGGCTGTCCAAGGGGCGGATGAGGGTATACATCCTCGTGGTTGGGAGGTTGTAAATCCTAGCTGTGGGGATCTGCACTGCCGATCGTCATCGACTCTACTTCCGCTGCGCTACGAGTCAGTAACGAAAAGATCAAATCTTGTATGCAGTCTCCATAGTGGTGCTGGACTAGTGCGTAAGTCGGAATTTTTTTGTTTTCTGTCGTGTTCCCCTACAATAGATTGGTAGGAAAAGACCATCGCTCGTCCCTGACTGCCACTCATAAGGAAGGCAGTCAATAAATAAATCATGCTCCGACTTCATCACATAACGGTTCACCATACGTGCATGCTACGGGAATCACAAACTTTGACACAAGTATTTCTACCAATCCACAATTACTCACTAGCATGACTCTAATATCACCATCTTTATATCTCAAAACAGTTATAAGGAATCAAACTTCTCATAGTATTCAATGCTCTTTATATGAAAGTTTTTATTATATCCCTCTTGGATGCCTATCATATTAGGACTAAATTCATAACCTAAGCAAATTACCATGATGTTTAGAGAGACTCTCAAAATAATATAAGTGAAGCATGAGAGTTCAACAATTTCTATAAAATAAAGCCACCGCCGTGCTCTAAAAAGATATAAGTGAAGCACTAGAGCAAATTGCCTAGCTCAAAAGATCTAAGTGAAGAACATAGAGTATTCTAATAAATTCACGATTCATGCATGTCCCTCTCAAAAGGTGTGTACAGCAAAGATGATTGTGGCAAACTAAAAAGAAAAGACTCATATCATACAAGATGCTCCAAGCAAAACACATATCATGTGATGAATAAAAATATAGCCTCGAGTAAATTTACCGATAGACGAAGACGAAAGAGGGGATGCCATACGGGGCAACCCCAAGCTTAGATGCTTGGTTGTCCTTGAATATTACCTTGGGGTGCCTTGGGCATCCCCAAGCTTAGGCTCTTGCCACTCCTTATTCCATAGTCCATCAAATCTTTACCCAAAACTTGAAAACTTCAGAACACAAAACTCATGAGATCCGTTAGTATAAGAAAATAAATCACCACTTTTTGGTACTGTTGTGAACTCATTCTTTATTTATATTGGTGTAATATCTACTGTATTCCAACTTCTCCATGGTTCATACCCCCCGATACTACCCATAGATTCATTAAAATAAGCAAACAACACATGGAAAACAGAATCTGTAAAAAATAGAATAGTCTGTAGCAATCTGAAAACTTCATACACTTCTGTAACTCCAAAAATCTGAAAAATTAGGACAACCTGGAAAATTTGTTTATAAATCTTTTGTAAAAAAATCGTATCAAAAGCACCCTTGTGTGATTTTTGAAAATTGTTTTACTGAGCGTAAAAGTTTCTGTTTTTCAGCAAGATCAAATCAACTATCACCGTAAGCCATCCCAAAGGTCTTACTTGGCTCAAACACTAATTAAAATACCAAAACACAATTATTACAGAGGTAATAATGTGTATTTATTGAAAAAGAGAACCAAAAACAAAAAACATAAAAATAAAATTGGGTTGCCTCCCAACAAGCGCTATTGTTTAACGCCCTTAGCTAGGCATAAACCATAGATCTAGGTATTGTCATCTTTGGTATGCAATCCATAAGTAGGCTTCATAATAGATTCATATGGCAACTTAATTTTTTTTCTTGGAAAGTGTTCCATGCCCTTCCTTAATGAAAATTGAAATCTAATGTTTTCTTCTTTCATATCAATAATTGCACCAATCGTTTTAAGGAAAGGTCTACAAAGAATAATAGCACATGTAGGATTGCAATCTATATCAAGCACAATGAAATCTACGGGCACATAATTCCTATTTGCAACAATAAGAACATCATTAATTCTTCCCATAGGTTTCTTAATAGTGGAATCCGCAAGATGCAAATTTAAAGAACAATCAGCAAATTCACGGAAACCTAGCACATCACATAAAGTTTTTGGAATTGTGGAAACGCTAGCACCCAAATCACACAAAGCATGGCACTCATAATCTTTAATTTTAATCTTAATAGTAGGTTCCCACTCATCATAAAGCTTTCTACGGATAGAAACTTCCAACTCAAGATTTCTTCAAAAGATTTCATCATAGCATCAACGATATGTTTAGTAAAAGCTTTATTTTGATTATAAGCATAAGGAGGATTCAACATGGATTGCAACAAGGAAATACAATCTATCATAGAACAATTATTATAATTAAAATCCTTGAAATCCAAAAGAGTGGGTTCATCACTACTTAAAGTTTTGACCTCTCCAATCCCACTTTTATCAATTTTTACATTAAGATCTATAAACTCCGAATCTTTGGGACACCTTCTAGGTAAAGTTCACTCATCTCCAGTCCCATCTTTATCAAGATTTATATTAGAAAACAAAGATTCAATAGGAGTCACACCAATCACTTTAAGATCTTCATCATTAGTATCACAAGAAATCGAAGAACATGCTTTAACAAACCAATCTTGCTTAGCACGCATCATAGCGGTTCTTTCTTTGCACTCATCAATAGAAATTTTAATAGCTTTTAGAGATTCATTAATATCATGCTTGGGTGGCATAGATCTAATTTTCAAAGAATCAATCTCAAGAGAAATTCTATCAACGTTCCTAGCCAAATCATCAATCTTGAGCAATTTTTCTTCAACCATAGCATTGAAAACTTTTTGCGAATTAATAAATTCTTTAATATTGTTCTCAAGATCAGAGGGCATATTACTATAATCTACATAAGAATTGTTATAGGAATTACCATAATTATAAGAGGAATTACTAGGAAACGGCCTAGGGTTGAAATTTCTTCTATACGCGTTATTACCAAAATTGTTCCTACCAACAAAATTCACATCCATAGATTCATTATTGTTCTCAATCAAAGTAGACAAAGGCATATAATTAGGATCAATAGGAGCACTCTTACTAGCAAACAATTTCATAAGTTCATCCATCTTTCCTCTCAAAGTATTAATTTGTTCAATCGCATGCACTTTTTTTACTAGTAGAAGATCTTTCGGTATGCTATTGAGAGTAATTAGCCATAATATTATCTAGGAGTTTAGTAGCTTCTCCTAATGTGATTTCCATAAAAGTACCTCCCGCGGCCAAATCTAAAAGATTTCTAGATGCAAAATTCAATCATGCATAATTTTTTTGTATGATCATCCATAAACTTAAACCATGAGTAGGGCAATTTCTTATCATCAATTTCATCCTCTCCCAAGATTGCGCAACATGTTCATGATCAAGTTGCTTAAAATTCATTATATCGTTCCTAAGGGAGATGATCTTAGCGGGAGGAAAATACTTGGAAATAAAAGCATCTTTAAACTTATTCCATGAATCAATACTATTTTTAGGCAAAGATGAAAACCAAGTTTTAGCACGATCTCGTAGTGAGAATGGAAATAGCTTCAATTTAACAATATCATTATCCACATCTTTCTTCTTTTGCATATCACACAACTCAACGAAAGTATTTAGATGGGATGCGACATCTTTAATAGGAAGGCCAGAAAATTGATCTTTCATAACAAGATTCAGCAAAGCGGCATTAATTTCATAAGATTCCACACTAGTGGCGGGAGCAATCGGAGTACTAATAAAATCATTATTATTAGTATTGGAAAAGTCACACAACTTGGTATTTTCTGGAGACATCGTGACAAAGCAAGCAATCTAGCACATGAGCAAACAAAAAGCAAATAAAAAGATGAACGGAAGAAGGGCGAATAAAAAGGGAAATCTTTTTGTGTTTTTCTGAAATCATTTTAGAAGTGGGGGAGAGGAAAACGAGAGGTAAATGGCAAATAATGTAATGCAAGAGATGAGAGTTTATGGTGGGTACTTGGTAGGCTTGATGTAGATCTCCCCGGCAACGGTGCCAGAAATTCTTCCTGATACTTCTTGAGCTTGCGTTGGTTTTTTCCTTGAAGAGGAAAGGGTGATGCAGTAAAGTAGAGATAAGTATTTCCCTCAGTTAAGAACCAAGGTATCAATCCAGTAGGAGATACACGCAAGTCTCCAATCTATGCACCTGCACAAACAATCAAACACTTGCACCCAACGCGATAAAGGGGTTGTCAATCCCTTCACGGTCACTTGCAAATGTGAGATCTGATAGAGATAGATATAAAAGCTTATAAAACGTAAAACAAAGTAAAAGTAAATAAATTGCAGCAAGGTATTTTTTGGTTTTTTGGTTTATAGATCTGAAAATATATGATGGAAAATAGACCCGGGAGCCATAGGTTTCACTAGAGGCTTCTCTCTTGAAGGCAAATAATGCGGTGGGTGAACAAATTACTGTCGAGCAATTGATAGAAAAGCGCAAAGTTATGACGATATCCAAGGCAATGATTATGAATATAGGCATCACGTCCGTGTCAAGTAGACCGAAATGATTCTGCATCTACTACTATTACTCCACACATCGACCGCTATCCAGCATGCATCTAGAGTATTAAGTTCATAAAGAACGAAGTAACGCCTTAAGTAAGATGACATGATGTAGAGGGATAAACTCAAGCAATATGATGAAAATCCCATCTTTTTACCCTTGATGGTAACAATACAATACGTGCCTCGCTACACCTACTTTGTCACTGAGTGAGGACACCGCAAGATTGAACCCAAAACTAAGCACCTCTCCCATTGCAAGAAGAACCAATCTAGTTGGCCAAACCAGACCGACAATTCGAAGAGAAATACAAAGATATCAAATCATGCATATAAGAATTCAGAGAAGATTCAAATAATATTCATAGATAAACTGATCATAAATCTACAATTCATCGGATCTCGACAAACACACCGCAAAAGAATATTACATCGGATAGATCTCCAAGAACAACGAGGAGATCATGGTATTGAGGATCAAAGAGAGAGAAGAAGCCATCTAGCTACTAGCTATGGACCCGTAGGTCTGAGGTAAACTACTCACGCTTCATCAGAAGGGCAATAGAGTTGATGTAGAAGCCCTCCATGATTGAATCCCCCTCCAGCAGGATGCCGTTAAAGGCCCCAAGATGGGATCTCACGGGAGCAGAAGGTTACGACGGAGGAAAAATATTTTGGTGGACGCTTCTGATGGTTTGGGGATATTTTTGAATTTATAGGCCAAAGATTAGGGTTGGAGGAGTCCTAGGGGGCCCACAAGCCAGGGAACGCGCCCCCCTATTGCTTGTGGAGCCCTCGGGACTCTTCTACCTTCCTCTCCAAGTCCTACGTGTGTCTTCTGGTCCAAGAAAAATCAACGCGAAAGTTTTATTCCGTTTGGACTCCGTTTGATATTCCTTTTCTGTAAAACTCAAAAACAAGGAAAAAACTGAAACTGACATTGGGCTCTGGGTTAATATGTTAGTCCCAAAAATAATATATAATAGCATAATAATGCATATAAAACATCCAAAACAGATAATATAATAGCATGGAACAATAAAAAATTATAGATACGTTGGAGACGTATCGTCCGCCATGCGTAGCCAATCAAAGTCGCCGCGCAGCGTTCCGAGCCGGGCCGCCCGCACCCGATCGGCGCCGACAAAACGCACCTTCAGGGAGTCCCATACCTCCCTGGCCACTACTAGGAAAAGGCTAATTAGTGGCGCACCTGTTTTGGCCATTAATGGCGCACTATAGGTGCGCCGCTATCATCACGCCACTAGTAACAAATACTAATGGCGCACCCCTGGTGCGCCATTAGTATACCAGACAATAGTGGCGCACTAGGTAGTGTGCCATTAATATGTCAAACGGTGCGCCATTACTATGCCTCCTAGGGGGCCATATTTACCTTGTGCTCTGGGTTACTAATGGCGCACTTCTAGATAATGCGCCACTAGTGTATTTATTGCAGTGCGCCACTAAAGTGCAGTATGGTGCGCCACTAGTATGAATATTAGGAATTATTTTTTTTCTTTTCTGATATTTGCACAGGTTACAAAATATATTACTGCACAGAATATAGAGAACACAACATATAAACAGCAGATTTATCGAATACAATAGAAGATTAGTCTCCGAATACAATTCATCATATTAGTCTCCGAATTCAAAATGCCGAACAAAGTTAGAACATTACAAGTCTCGAGACCGCGAGTAGCGGGTTTGTCTTCACATTACAAGTCGATATCGATCATCTAAAATACCATCACATAGAAGAGAGTTGCGGTCACGATGAGCATCATCGCGATGAAACTGGTCTTCATCCGGTTCCTCCTCCGCTCCCTCCTCTCTCCCGCTAGATAGCGCACGTATCTAGCTTCCGCCTCCGCCCTAGTGGTGTACCCTTTGTAACTGTTACCGCTGAAACGATGAACCTGTCTCTGACACTCCTCCCAGTCATCGTAGACTCCGGGAACCTTACCCTTGTACACGACATACGACGGCATCTCTATGCACTAGACAAACAAAACGTTAGTAGCAATTCACAGACAATACATAAGCAATATATAAGTATGCAACAAAAGGATCGGAAGAGAAAAGCAACACATTAATAGCACGATTCATGGTCCTACTAATAAATAGCATCGATTACATATAAGTTGAACGACTGTCCAAACTAAAGAGACATACAAGTTCATTAAAGTTTAATTACAACATGAGCTAATCGATATTTCAGAACTACATAGCATCACTACTTTTGACTCGACTCAGGGACCGGAGCGTGGATGAAGCCGCCGTCTTTCGTGATGGTCATGAAATCGCGGGCGTTGTCAGCCTGCATTTGTAGCGTTGTTTCTATCTGACTGTTGGACGGTTGATATCTGAGGTAGAACTGCCCCGAGGTATGAAGGACATCTTGATGGATGATTTCCGCAAACTCCGACTGGATGCGAAAGAATTCTTGTTTGATGTCCGCGTCCTGGATTGCCGACAAGCGTGCGGCCCAATCTTTGAGATTATTTGGTAGCAAAAGGTGATTATGGTCCCGTACGATCGCCCGCATGTGATGGAGGGCGTAGTAGGCATCCTTCTGACCGCCAGGCGGCTGCTTGACGCAGGGGAACGTCGTACTGTGGGTGAACACGTGCTTGCCGTACCTACGAATTGGCCTGCTGAAGGTGCCTCCAGATCTGGCATAGCCGGGAAGAGCTTCATCAAGAACTTTCTTGATATTTGTGTAGTCTTTCTTCGACTGACAGTCCGAGTCGAAATACGTGGGCGTGGAATATTTTGGGCTTAAGAGGATGAGTGTGCAATGTGTGTCACTGCACAAAACACGGAATGTTAGAAAAAAAAAAGAACGATCGAAATCTAAGAAATCATATGTTACGGGGCGGTGAGGGGGGATGACTTACTCGGGAAAGTAAGGCACGAGGAAGTTATCCTTATCTGGGTTTGCCAGAATGACGCCTTCGAGGTATGAACTCGCAACTTGCCGGTCCCCAGCGCTGCCCAAGATCTTGGCACGCATGTAGAAGGGGTCGACTATCACGATGTCTGGGGTCTTGTCTCTAATGATCCTCATCTCCATACTCAGCGAAAATAGCCGAATGAAGGTGTAGTGCAGCGGATGAAGGATAAACATAGCGAAGATGTCATCAAACCACAGGACGATCATACCCCCGATGGTGCTATCGACAAAGCCCTTGCCCTCTGGCACCTTGGCCACGAAAACCGGGTATGCCACATCATTCTCGGAGAGACGCCGCTTCTCCAAAGAAAGAACACTGTCATGCAGACTCCGCATAGCACCGGTTGCAGCATTGAGCAGATTAGTCGGTAGCATCGGCCTACCCGCCACATGCACCCTCCTCGAGATATCCTTAGGTGAAGGTGGCCCATCCTGAGCACGGATCGTACTCGGTGCCGGCTGGCTCGCACCCTGCTTGTTATTCTTTCTTTTCTGTCCCTTCTTATTCTGCTGTAATGGGATCGAGTTCTGCTCAGAGACCGCCTTCTTGAGTTTGTTGGGGCTGATAATATTTCGCACCTCGGCTATCTAAGGCTCGGTGAAGGCGGCAGCTGGAGGCGTCTCCTGAGAACTGAACGCCAGATGACGCCTGTTGCAATTGGGTTTCTCCGCGTACCAGCTAGATCGCGATCGTCTTTTGCAGGGTTGGGTTCTTGAGAAGGAGGCCCCCAGAATTCGTCACCGTACCCATGTTCGTTGAAGTACTTATCGACGTTGGTAAATGTACCGTCGTCGTCGTCGTCGTCCGGATCTTGTGCCATATGCATGTCCGGATCCTGTGCCATATGCATGTCCGGCATGTCCGGTAGCGTTGCGGCGGTCTTGCCATGGCTTGGCGCCGGCACGACTGGCGGTGTTGTCTGTGGGGTGGTGTCCCCCGCCCCCAAACGAATCTGTCTCTTCGGCCAAAGCAGGGGCCAGCTTAAGTAGGCGCTGAGGGTCATCACATCATCTTCGTCGGCCCCAGGGGATCGAAACGGAGGTAACAAGTCGTCGCAGCCCGGCAGCACCCGAACCAGTTGAACCCTATACATGGTGGGTGGCATCGGATTACCGTGGAACACGCTGCTGCCCGGTTGAACGATTCTGGCCTTGGCGACATCGATCAACTGGCCGTCCACGAAGTGCAGGAGAGTGCATGGAACGTCGGCGGCGCCCTGCGAAAACATGTAGGGCGTCAGGGATGCCCAGTCAAAGGCAAGGAGATGAAGTCATCGGCCGAGAGGCTTAATTAGTTACCGTGATGGCGTCAAGCTCGGCTAATGTCGAGGCACCGCCAACGGCGGGCGTGCAAGTGACGGAGGGGCCGCTTGCTGCCGAGGTGCCGGCCGGCGTATTCTTCCCACACCCGGGTGCATTAAGCTCCAATGCCGACGCCGACGTCGGAGACACCAATGCCGCCTCCGCCGGAGACACCAATGGCGCCACCGGCGCGTTGTGTGAGTTGCTGCCCGTGAAGCTGGGAATCGGGGGCGGCCCCTGTTGGCCGCCCGCAATCCACGCCTGCAGCCCCTCAATCAAGGTAGGCACAATGGCGGTGATCGTCGCTCCCAGTTGGTCTCGCACTTGCTCTTCGACTATCTCCGGAATCCGCGCCACTTGTGCCTTGAGTTCTTGAACCTCGCGCTCCTGGCTTTCCGAGCTGGTCTTTCTCTCCTTTCGCCCAGCGGTATAGTAATCCGACCATTTCGTGGACAAGCCTTTGCCGGCCACACGACCAGCTGACGACGACTTATTGAGCTTATCCTTGTGTTTCATTACGTTCAACGCCCTATTTAAAGTGGTGTCCCAAGGGGAGCTCTTAGACGACCCCGCGCTACTACTTTCAGTTTCCTGTGGAAGGAACGTGAACCATTTAGAAATTTGGCTTCATTAATAAGAATGCAACCATATGGAGCTAATTACGCGGGGGTGTATTCCTTACCAGAACAAGCTCAAGCGCCTTGGTCTTCGCATCCGTGGTAAGCTCCTTTGTTACCGGGTCCACCTTGTACCGGGCCCTGACATAGTTCCTGGTCTGCTTGTCATGGTATTTATCGAAGCGGGGCGGTAGGCCTTGCTCGGCACGCTCCGCGTCCTCCTTGTCCCATATAGGTTCCGCCACTCTGTAACCGCCGGGACCGAGTGTGTGGACCCCTAAGTTCAAGTCCCGCATATCTTTCCCCCACTGACTTGATTCCTCGGATGCGTTGCTCTCGCACTTGATCTTGAACTCCAGGTAGTCAGCTTCGCTGATCAAAGGATTTTTCTCCTTGATCTTCTCATAACTATCACCTCTTAGAATCCTACTCTTCACCGTGGCTCTCCAAGTAGCCAGGGTCGTGCTCATCTTCGTGAGGGCGGCACTGTTCACTTTATTCCCTGAGAGGCGTGTGTTTGCGCAGTCACTGGGGAACTTGTATCGTTCGTGCAGCTTCATGAAGAGGAGGTTGCGCAAATTCCCTCGGTCACGATGCCCTAGGTTCTCGGTGTTGATCAAGACGGTGCTCCGGAGAATGCACCCGAGCTGTCCCGCGTACCCCTTGACTAATTCTTTGGGCGCCGTTGGATGCCCACCGGAGGACACTTCAGTAAATTCCTCCTTGATGGTGCCGAGCACGTTCGGGCGCCGGTCCTTCCGTTGCCTCTTCGGTTGGCTGCCATCTGTGCATGCGCTGCCATCATCAGTGGTGGCATCCTCGGCGGCACCATCAGTGGTGTCATCCCCGATGCCACTAGGGGTTGTGTAGTCAGGATCGGTGTCTTCCGCGGCGTCCTCATAGTGCTGAGGTTCTTCCTCCATCTCCTGGGACAGCTCCCAGAATGCCTTGCCGCCCGAACCGCCGGCCTCATCGTTGTGGGCCATGTTCGCTCTAAATAGGAAAAAAGGTTACTAGAGTTATTTCTTAAATGCAGTCTAGGAAAAAATAAATCCACAAGTCAATATATCAGGACCCATCACATCTTCATAGACTCGATGGGGCCTCAAATGCCCTTCCTCATCTACAACTAGTTGTCCGCCTCAATCGATGGGTTTTCTCACATTTTTCTGATTCAAACTGCAGCTGTCTCTAATGCATAACCCCAAAATGATAGTAGTAAATCGGTAAGAGACATCATAGATCTCACCATATCTAATAAAGTACGGTTACGACGTTCGGGCACACCATTATACTGTGGTGTTCCAGGTGGCGTGAGTTGTGAAACTATTCCACATTGTTTTAAATGAATGCCAAACTCGTAACTCAAATATTCCCCTCCGCGATCAGATCGTAGAAACTTTATTTTCTTGTTACGATGATTCTCCACTTGACTCTGAAATTCTTTGAACTTTTCAAATGTTTCAGACTTGTGTTTCATCAAGTAGATATACCCATATCTGCTCAAATCATCTGTGAAGGTCAGAAAATAACGATACCCGCCGCGAGCCTCAACACTCATCGGACCGCATGCATCGGTATGTATTATTTCCAATAAGTCAGTGGCTCACTCCATTGTTCCGGAGAACGGAGTTTTAGTCATCTTGCCCATGAGGCATGGTTCGCAAGTATCAAATGATTCATAATCAAGTGATTCCAAAAATCCATCCGTATGGAGTTCCTTCATGCGCTTTACACCAATATGACCTAAACGGCAGTGCCACAAATATGTTGCACTATCATTATTAACTTTGCATCTTTTGGCATCAATATTATGAATATGTGTATCACTACGATCGAGATTCAATAAACCATTTACATTGGGTGTATGACCATAGAAGGTTTTATTCATGTAAACAGAACAACAATTATTCTCTGACTTAAATGAATAACCGTATCGCAATAAACATGATCCAATCATATTCATGCTCAACGCAAACACCAAATAACATTTATTTTGGTCCAACACTAATCTCGAAGGTAGAGGGAGTGTGCGATGGTGATCTTATCAACCTTGGAATCACTTCCAACACACATCGTCACCTCGCCCTTGACTAGTCTCTGTTCATTTTGCAATTCCTGTTTCGAGTTACTAATCTTAGCAAATGAACCGGTATCAAATACCCTGGGGTTACTATGAACACTAGTAAAGTACACATCAATAACATGTATATCAAATATACCTTTGTTCACTTTGCCATCCTCCTTATCCGCCAAGTATTTGGGGTAGTTCCGCTTCCAGTGACCATTCCCTTTGCAGTAGAAGCACTCAGGTCTAGCTTTGGGTTTCTTCACGGGATTGGCAACTTGCTTGCCATTCTTTCTTGAAGTTCCCTTTCTTTTCCTTTGCCCCTTTTCTTGAAACTAGTGGTCTTGTTAACCATCAACACATGATGCTCTTTCTTGATTTCTACCTTCGCCGATTTTAGCATCGCGAAGAGCTCGGGAATCGTTTTCGTCATCCCTTGCATATTATAGTTCATCACGAAGTTCCAGTAACTTGGTGATAGTGACTAGAGAACTCTGTCAATCACTATCTCATCTGGAAGATTAACTCCCACTTGATTCAAGCGATTGTAGTACTCAGACATTCTGAGCACATGCTCACTGATTGAGCTATTCTCCTCCATCTTGTGGGCAAAGTACTTGTCAGAGTTCTCATACCTCTCGACTCGGGCATGAGTCTGAAATACCAATTTCAGCTCTTGGAACATCTTACATGCTTCGTGGCATTCAAAACATTTTTGAAGTCCCGGTTCTAAGCCGTAAAGCATGGCGCACTAAACTATCAAGTAGTCATCATACCGAGCTTGCCAAACGTTCATAACGTCTGCATCTGCTCCTGCAATAGGTCTGTCACCTAGCGGTGCATCAAGGACATAATTCTTCTGGGCAACAATGAGGATAATCCTCAGATCACGGACCCAGTCCGCATCATTGCTACTATCATCTTTCAACTTATTTTTCTCTAGGAACATATCAAAAATAAATGGGGAGCTACATCGCAAGCTATTGATCTACAACATAGATATGCAAATACTATTAGGACTAAGTTCATGATAAATTAAGTTCAATTAATCATATTACTTAAGAACTCCCACTTAGATAGACATCCCACAAATCATCTAAATGATACGTGATCCAAATCAACTAAACCATGTCCGATCATCACGTGAGATGGAGTAGTCATCAATGGTGAACATCTCTATGTTGATCATATCTACTATATGATTCACGTTCGACCTTTCGGTCTCCAGTGTTCCGAGGCCATGTCTGTACATGCTAGGCTCGTCAAGTTTAACCCGAGTATTCCGCATGTGCAAAACTGTCGTGCACCCGTTGTATGTGAACGTAGAGCCTATCACACCCGATCATCATGTGGTGTCTCAGCACGAAGAATTTTCGCAACGGTGCATACTCAGGGATAACACTTATAACTTGAAATTTAGTTAAGGGATCATTTTATAATGCTACCGCCGTACTAAGAAAAATAAGATGCATAAAAGATAAACATCACATGCAATCAAAATATGTGATATGACATGGCCATCATCATCTTGTGCCTTTGATCTCCATCTCCAAAGGACCGTCATGATCTCCATCGTCACTGGCTTGACACCTTGATCTCCATCGTAGCGTCGTGGTCGTCTCGCCAACTATTGCTTCTACAACTATCGCTAACGCATAGTGATAAAGTAAAGCAATTACATGGCGTTTGCATTTCATACAATAAAGCGACAACCATAAGGCTCCTGCCAGTTGCCGATAACTTTTATAAAACATGATCATCTCATACAACAACGTATATCACATCATGTCTTGACCATATCACATCACAACATGCCCTGCAAAAACAAGTTAGACGTCCTCTACTTTGTTGTTGCAAGTTTACGTGGCTGCTACGGGCTTCTAGTAAGAACCGTTCTTACCTACGCATCAAAACCACAACGATGTTTCATCAAGTTTGCTGTTTTAACCTTCAACAAGGACCGGCCGTAGTCAAATTCGATTCAACTAAAGTTGGAGAAACAGACACCTGCCAGCCACCTTTATGCAAAACAAGTTGCATGTCTGTCGGTGGAACCGGTCTCTTGAACGTGGTCATGTAAGGTTGGTCCAGGCCGCTTCATCCAACAATATCGCCGAATCAAAATAAGACGTTGGTGGTAAGCAGTATGACTATCATCGCCCACAACTCTTTGTGTTCTACTCGTGCATATCATCTACGCATAGACCTGGCTCTGATGCCACTATTGGGAACGTAGCATGCAATTTCAAAAAATTTCCTACGATCACGCAAGATCTATCTAGGAGATGCATAGCAACAAGAGGGGGAGAGTGTGTCCACGTACCCTCGTAGACCGAAAGCGGAAGCGTTAGATTAACGCGGTTGATGTAGTTGAACGTCTTTTCGATTCAACCGATCAAGTACCGAACGTACGGCACCTCCGAGTTCAGCACACGTTCAGCTCGATGACGTCCCTCGAACTCTTGATCCAGCAAAGTGTCGAGGGAGAGTTTTGTCAGCACGACGGCGTGGTGACGGTGATGGTGATGTGATCTGCGCAGGGCTTAGCCTAAGCAATACGACAATATGACCGAAGGAGTAAACTGTGGAGGGAGATGCCGCACACGGCTTGGAACAATTGGTGTGTCTCCAAGGGGTGCCCTGCCCACGTATATAAAGGAGGGAGAGGGGAGGAGGCCGACCTAGGGCGCGCCAAGTGGGAGGAGTCCCATTTGGACCCCTAGTCCAATTCGGCCCCCCCTTTCCTTTTACCGGAAGGGGAAAGGGGAAGGAGAGGGAGGAGGAGAAGGAAAAGGGGGGCGCCGCCCCCTCCTCTTGTCCAATTCGGACTCCCCATGGGGGGGGGGGCGCGTGGCCACCCCTTGTGGGCTGCCTAGCCTCCCTCCTATGGCCCATATGGCCGATTTCTTTTCCCCGGGGGTTCCGGTAACCCCCCTAGTACTCCGATACGTACCCTATACGTTCCGAAACACTTCCGGTGTCCGAATACTATCGTCCAATATATCAATCTTTACCTCTCAACTATTTCGAGACTCCTCGTCATGTCCGTGATCTCATTCGGGACTCCGAACAATCTTCGGTCACCAAAACACATAACTCATAATACAAATTGTCATCGAACATTAAGCGTGCGGACCCTACGGGTTCGAGAACTATGTAGACATGACCGAGACACATCTCCGGTCAATAACCAACAGCGGAACCTGGATGCTCATATTGGTTCCTACATATTCTACGAAGATCTTTATCAGTCAAACCGCAATCACAACATACGTCATTCCCTTTGTCATCGGTATGTTACTTGCCCGAGATTCGATCGTCGGTATCTTCATACCTAGTTCAATCTCATTACCGGCAAGTCTCTTTACTCGTTCCGTAATACATCATCCCGCAACTAACTCATTAGTCACATAGCTTGCAAGGCTTATCATGATGTGTATTACCGAGAGGGCCCAGAGATACCTCTCCAATACTCGGAGTGACAAATCCTAATCTCTATCTATGCCAACCCAACAAACACCTTCGGAGACACCTGTAGAGCATCTTTATAATCACCCAGTTACGTTGTGATGTTTGATAGCACACAAGGTGTTCCTCCGGTATTCGGGAGTTGCATAATCTCATAGTCAAAGGAATATGTATAAGTCATGAAGAAAGCTATAGCAATAAAACTGAACGATCATTATACTAAGCTAACGGATGGGTCATGTCCATCACATCATTCTCCCAATGATGTGATCCCGTTCATCAAATGACAACACATGTCTATGGTTAGGAAACTTAACCATCTTTGATTAATGAGCTAGTCTAGTAGAGGCTTACTAGGGACACGGTGTTTTGTCTATGTATCCACACATGTATCAAGTTTCCGGTTAATACAATTCTAGCATGAATAATAAACATTTATCATGATATAAGGAAATATAAAATAACAACTTTATTATTGCCTCTAGGGCATATTTCCTTCATTGCCTAAGTTGGAGCCTGAGGCTCGGCAACGAGGACTAGCGGCACCTCCTCATTCGTGGGAGTGCGTTCCTCGACAGCAGGGACCAGTGGCCCGACAGGAGGGTGCAGCCCGGCAAACGAAGGGGAGTTGTTCCCGACAGGGTCCCTACCAGGAGCCTCGAGAGGCTCTACAGGGAGAGGCTTACCGGAGTCCAATCTCCTCCTCTTTCTGGCCATTGTCGCCGGGGATATGGAGGGCTGAGTAAGATGGAGAACAAAAGTTCCTGGTTCCACCGGAAGCTTCTGCGCAGCACACTTTGACAAATGATCAGCAATGCTGTTTTCCGCACGGGGTAAGTGCTCTGTTCGCAATCCGTCAAAGTGCTCCTCCAGTCTTCTCACTTCCTCAACGTATGCCGCCATCAATGGACTTTGGTAATCCTTGTTGACTTGTCTCACCACAAGTTGTGAATCTCCTTGAATGATCAGCTTCTTAATCCCCAATTCTGTTGCGATCCTGAGCCCGGCAAGGAGCCCCTCATACTCTACAGTATTGTTGGTCGCCTCCTCCCGGGGAAAATGCATCTGGACGACGTACTTCAGGTGCTCTCCAGTGGGAGCAATGAGAAGCACGCCAGCCCCCGCACCCTGTAGGGAGAAGGCACCATCAAAATACATGATCCATTCTTGGGGCGCTTGCTTACCAGGAATCACTATCTCTAGCACCTCTTCATCAGGGATTGGCGTCCATTCTGCAATAAACTCTACCAATGCCCTGCTCTGATTTGTTGATGTGCTTTCAAACTTTAGGCCAAAGCTGGATAACTCCAATGCCCACTCCATTATTCTGCCGGTAGCCTCAGGGTTTCGGAGTATCCTTTGCAAAGGGAAACGGGTGACAACTATGATCTCATGGGCTTGGAAGTAGTGGCGCTGTTTCCTTGAGGCCATGACAAGGCCAAAAATCAACTTTTGCACACCAGAGTACCTGGATCTAGCCCCCTGCAATATGGAGCTGATGAAGTAAACTGGGCGCTGCACCACCTTCTTCCTTGCTGCGTCCTTGGGGTTGTCTCCACTGCCGTGCTCTTCTTTATCTTGATCTACGTCTGGCCTTGCCAAGCTGTGTTCACTCTCTCCCCCAAAAGGGATACCAGCTGTGCTGCTGCCTCTTCTACTTCCCGCTGCACCACTAGTGCTGCACTAACCACTTGATTAGTTGCTGCCAGGGATAAGAGCAACGGCTCTTGTGGTTTGGGAGCAACCAAAGTAGGCACAGAGGACAAGTAGGTCTTCAAATCTTGCAGTGCTGCGTCTGCTTCCAGAGTCCACTTCATGGGCCCTGCCTTCTTTAAAATTTTGAAGAACGGCAAGGCACGCTCGGCAGACTTGGAAATGAACTTGCTAAGCGCAGCAACGCACCCTGTCAAATGCCTCACATCCTTAACTGTCTTGGGTGCTTGAATCTGCTAGATAACCTAGATCTTATCCGGATTGGCCTCTATCCCGCAATGGGACATGAAGAAACCAAGTAGCTTGCCAGAGGGAACGCCAAACACACACTTCTCCGGGTTCAGCTTCAAGTTGATCTTGCGCAGATTAGCAAACATCTCTTCTAAGCCCTGGATGAGGGTTGATTTGTCCTTGGTCTTGACCACAATATCTTCCATGTAAGCTTAAATGTTCCTGTGCAACTGTGGTTCAAAACCAATCTGGACTGCTCTTGCAAAAGTAGACCCGGCACTCTTCAACCCGAAAGGCATTCGCACGAAGCAGTATGTGCCACATGGGGTGATGAATGAGGTCTTCTCTTCGTCCTCCTTGGACATAAAGATTTGATGATATCCAGAGTATGCATCCAGAAAGGAGAGCAAATCACACCCGGAAGTGGAATCCACAATCTGATCAATACGCGGCAAGGGAAATGGGTCCTTCGGGCATGCCTTATTCAGATCTGTGAAATCTATGCAAAGCCTCCATTTCCCATTAGCCTTGCGTACGACCACTGGGTTTGCCAACCACGTTGGATGTAATACTCCTCTGACCAAACCAGCAGCCTCAAGTTTCTTGATTTCCTCGGCAATGAACTGCTGCCGCTCCAAGGCTTGCTTTCGGACCATCTGCTTGATGGGTCGGGCATGTGGGCAGACAGCAAGGTGGTGCTCGATTACCTCACTGGGAACACCGGGGATATCAGATGGTTGCCAAGCAAACACATCAATATTCGCCCGTAGGAAGGCAACGAGCGCGCTTTCCTATTTGTCATCAAGGGTGCACTGATAGTGAAAGTACCATCAGAGCCAGCCAGCCCTGCCGGGACCTTTTTCACATGGGGTGCAGCAGCCTTCGATCTCTTGCTATTGGAACTCTCCGGCAAGTCATCAACAGGCGCAGCATACTCCGAAGAGGTACGCTTCCCGGATTCCTTGCTGGCGTCCCTTCTAGCTTTCTTTCTACCTTTGCTTTCCTTGGCGGGAACTGCGGCTTCAGCGGCCTCTGCCAGGACTGCGTCCCGGTACCTCTTATCCATGTAGATAATTGCGTCCTTCTCATCTGAAGAGATGGAAATGATGCCCACCGGCCCTGGCATCTTCAAGGTGTTGTAGCCATAGTGGGATGCCGCCATGAATTTTGCCAGAGCTGGGCATCCAAGGATTCCGTTGTACGGCAGGGGGAGGTCGACCACATCAAACACAACCTTCTCAGTCTGGTAATTTAGCTCTCCCCCAAATGTCACTGGCAACGTGATCTTTCCCTTAGGACGACTCCTACCAGGGTTGATGCCTTGAAACATGCCCGTGACCTTGAGCTCTTCCTCTGCTATCTGAAGTTTGCTGATGACCTTTGGGGAAATCAGATTCAACCCGGCCCCGCCATCAACAAACATCTTTGTGACTTTGAGGTTTTGAATTGTTGGTGAGACCAACAACGGCAAGCACCCTACCGCGGCGGTGCGGTCAGGGTGGTCCTCTTCGTCAAAGATGATGGGCGTGCGTGACCACTTGAGCGGCTTCCGAGAATCTGCCACCGGCTCCACGGCATTGACCTCACATGCCCACTATTAAAGTTGACAGTGAGAGGAGTGCAGAGATGCACCCCCGTCAACGCACAGGGCGTCAGTGGCCTTCTGGAATTCCTGCTCACTAGTTCCCTCTTCATCCCCTCCATCACTGTCATCATTGCAATCCTCCTTCTCTCAGCCCCTGGCAGGCTTTCCTTGGTTCCGAGGAGCCTTGCCGGGGCGATTTGCTTCACCGCCTCGGCCCTTCCCGCCAGCGCCATTCTGATCTCTCTCCTTATCACGCTTCTCATTCTCAGCCCTCTGCTTCTTGATGATATGTTCAACTTGATGACACTCTTGGAGATCGTGGCCCTTGGTCCGATGAATCTTGCAGTACGGGCCATCACCTTTCCCAGCCTTCTCGGCAGCTGCAGCCTCCTGGCAGTCAGTGCACGCAGCAACTTCCTTGCCGGGGGCTTCGGTCTTAGCCTTCTTGCCGGTACTAGGCGCGCCCGATCCCTCAACGGTCATAATTGCCTCCTTATCCTTGCGCTTCTTGTTGCGCTTCTTGTTCTTCTTCTTCTGACTGGTGGCCTCGTCATCGTCCTCTGAGTCGATATCAATGCCATCTTCTTCTGCAGGGAGTTTCCTTCCCTCTACCACCCGAGCACATTTGTCCACCAAGGTGTAAAGCTCCTTCACAGTCTTGGGCAACCGAAAGTTCATCTTGGAACGTATCCGACGGTTGCGCACGTTGGACTAGAACGCAGCTACCACAGCTGCCGGGTGGATATCTGGAATATTTTCATGGACTTGGCTGAACCTCTGCATGTATTTCCACAGAGTCTCTCCTTTCTTCTGCGGGAGAAGCTACAAATTGCTAGGCCGCCCTGGTTCTTGGTGGCCGCCCGTGAAGGCGCCAACGAACTCATGGCATAGGTCAGCTCAGGTCGAGATGGAGTTCTCCGGCAGGTGCATCAGCCAAGACCTCACCTTTGGCTTGAGTGCCAAAGGGAAGTAGTTGGCAAAAACTTTCTCATATCTTCCCCCGGCAGCTTGAACAGCGATGGTGTAGATGCTCAAGAACTCTGCCGGGTTCAGTCTCCCATCATACTTCTCTGGTATCTCTGGCTTGAACGTGCGAGCGGATGGCCAACAGACTTGCCGCAGCTCACGGGTGAAGGCAGGGCACCCAACCTCAAAAGGCAGGTACCCGCCTCCACCGAGCGCAGGCTCGTCGACGTTGGGGCCATCTCGCCCATTGGACTGGTGGTGGTTGTTGCGGCGTTGCTCGATGGTGACGCGCGCGCCCACCATCTGCCTGTCCTCCGGGGCTCTCCGTCGGCCTTGACATGCTTGAGGATCAGATGAAGCCATTAAGACATCATCAAGCTCTTGGTCGCGTGGCCCTCGTTCTAGTTGCTGCGGTGGGGATTGCACCGTGGCGGTGGCCCCTTCCGCACGGCCAGCAGCATGGGCCGCCGCCGTCGTCGGGGGAGGTCGCGGTGGGCCAGCTTGCTGTGAGCCCCCAGCCTCGGCAAAGCCAATCAGGCTCTGAATGGTGGCTCTCCACTCATCCATCTGATCAGCTGCCGGCAGAAATCTCAGCAACAGCTGGGCCCACGCAATGGCCTCCGAAGCGGTGCTTGGCATAGGTGAGGATGATGTAGACTGCTGCGTCGCCCGGCTCCTGACGGTGCTGGTAGTGGCGGCACCGGGCTCCGCCGCCGGGAGCCGGTCGCTTGGATGGCATGGTGACGAGGTGGTGGCGCGTGTGCACCAATGACCCCGTTCGGAGCATTGGCTGGGCCAGTTTTCTTCGGGGGAGGTGCATGTCCTGCGACCGCACCCGCGGCGGGGGCGGCCGGAGGATTGCGATTCGCCTTAGGGTGATTGTCACTGCCGTGGCAATGCCCCTCGGCCAGGCCAAAAGGGACAAAAGGAATAATCTCTCTACCTGTACCTCGCGGAGCGTGGTCGCCGGGATGTTGTTGGTGCTGTCCTTCTCCGGTGCCTCCCGCTCCTCCTTCGGCCATGGGGGAGGTGGTGACAACGCCGCCTGTGTCGACTAGGTCCCCCGCAGCGTCCACATCCTCATGCGTCCCCGCATTCCCCGCGGCGTCGGTGGTCGTGGGCGGCGGGGCCTTCGAGGTAGACGGGTGAGCTGCGACACCGGACTTCTTCTTGGGCGCCATAGTCGATGGAGCCGTTGATGATGAAAATGGCGATGAAGATGACACGCTCCTTACGCTCCCGGGTTCGCGCAAGTGACCACCCTACCTGGCACGCCAAAGATGTCGTGGGAAACCACGGCCACCTATGGGGCCATGAGCCCCTTTCTGGTTCGGCGGGGGGATGGCACGTTGCACAAAGAGCGGAGAAGAGTAACACAGCACGGCAGAGATTACACAGGCAGTTTTACCCAGGTTCGACACACCGCGAGGCGTAAAACCCTACTCCTGCTTTGGTGGATTGATGGTGGATAATGGTGGAGAACGCGGCGCTCTTGCCCGGCAGTGTTGCCTCAGGGCGAGAGTGGCTACGCGCGTATGAATGTGCGAGGGTCCGAATCCTCTCTACGGTTGCCATGGGCCTCCTTTTATAGATTAAGGGGTCACCACAGTGGCAAATTAGTCTTTACATACTAATTAGATAGCAAACAGTGCTATCACACCTAACTCTGTAGGCGGACAGAGCGCATTAAATGCGCCGCTCAGTGTCACATCACAGCATGCCCGATAGGCCTTGCCGGACTGTTTTGCTAGCTTTGTGCCTGCTTGCTTGACACATCTTAGGACGGGTGTCATCTGGGGGTGTTTTCTGTAGGAAGTGGCTGCCATGTGGCCAGAAGCAGCCACTTAGTCACTTAGGGGCTTGACATCGCACTGATCGATGACGTGCGTTGCTGTGAGGTGGCGCGGTGGAGTAGTTTGCCTCCGCAAGCCCCGGCAGGCCTGCCGGGATGATCTGGAGGTCTGCTTCCGAAGTAACACCAACCCCGCCAGGCTCGCCTACCCGGCAAGGTAGGTTTTTCCCTTGGTGACATCTTGTCTCTCTGGCTTGACTTGGGTTTCTCGACAAGCTCTCTGATCCTTCAAAGGGCTGATCCCTTCATGCTTGGTTTAATCTTGGGTGCTGCAAACTTGTCCTTAGGCCTCTGTACAGTCTGGGCAACGGACCCAGGGTTTGTTGCACCAACAACAAAATATGCTTAAAAGAAGAGGAAAGGTCATGAATGGTTCATTTTTTAAGAAAATACTATGTATGCCTTCCTGACATCAGCCGCTGTTGCCTTATTTATTCCTTCAAACAGGTGGTTAGAAACAGTCTTGCTACCTTTGCCCATTAAGAAATTGGAATTCTTATATTTGTGAGTCTATGCTTCAACTAGTGCCACTTTTATAGTAATCACACTTTCAATATCTATGCAAACAGGGATGCTCAATTTTAGTGGAACTGCACAAAAAGTCCAAATGGTTCAACATTAGGAGCATGTTTTCTTCCAAACCGTTATATCCAATTGGTGGCACTATGAGCTGTTCATTACGAATGTGCATGGTTTGCTACTATCTCGCTACTCTTTTTGTACTGTCATTAGATAGTAATATTAGTGGTTTGCATGTGAATTTATTGACAGGGTGGACCTACATTGGAGGTGCAGGACATGATTCAATGATTGGATGCTCACTTTTGGTTGTATCGATTTCACCTCTTCCATCACGGCGAACATGGATATCCTTGGTCTGATGAAGAATAGGCGCCATATTTCTGCTCTGTACCAGCAAATCAATTCAGTACGTCCAGGGCAAAACATGACAATATCAAATTATCCAGTGCAAAACATGACAGATGCTAAGCGGAAGAGACGTGTTTAAACCGAAAATACAAGGTGGGGTATATGTTTATTAGCTGCTTGATATTTATGCAGACAGATGTCTGCCCGTTGCTATTTGGCAAACAAACAAAGTGACCGCAATTTTGGTGGAACTGCACAAGAGAATAGTTTTTAGGACCGGTTTTTCAACAAACATTTATTGAAAAATCGCCCCTTTTGTCAGACCAGTACAGAAAAATCCTTCTTACTGGTAGACAATTCTTTGATACAGAAATCCAGCAGTACTAAATATTTTACAGGGTTGAGCTGAGGCTGCTCAACAATTTATTACAAGTACGCCAATATTACACATAAAGGCGGATATGACACAAAGGGTATGGTGGCATAACTACTGACTCGTAATAAAAGTGGTGGTGGATATGCCACAGTGAAGTGGGTGACATGACTCCAAAATCTTACAACTCATCAAGCGCCGGAGTGAGGCTCGATGATTTTATTAGGGTAGCGGAAGTGTATATAATACAAGTGACCAACTCCAGGATCGCAAGGGACTGACTGGGACTCCTCCAGGCGTCGGACTCGCTATCGTACTCTTCATCCATAAGATCGCCTTCGTCAACATCTGGCCAAATCAACAAGCCAGGTGAGTACTTTGAATGTACTCGCAAGACAGTTTGGACATAAGATATAATAAATGCAAACATGATGCACATGAGCAAATTGGTAATACACACTCAGGTAACAAATTTGCACTGCAAGATAAATAAAAAGGAAGTCAGGCGGTAGTCCTCCCGAAATCCCAATAAAATAGCAGAAGACCGATCGGGTGTCTGAAGCGACGCCTCGAAACGTAAAATTAAATTAACATGCCGCAGTTGGGCGTCAGGGCGACACCACATAAAGGGCTTATACTGAAAAGTAAATGACAGTACGTGCCACAGTCGGACGTCTGAATGCGACATCTCGAAAAGGGCTTATAATGAAAGTAAATGACAAGAATGCCACAGTCGGACGTCTGAGCGACATCACATAAAGGGCTTATATCAAAAGTAAATAACAAGAATGCCACAGTTGGACATCTGAGCGACATCACATAAAGGGCTTATATCAAAAGTAAATCACAAGAATGCCACAGTCGGACGTCTGAGCGACATCACATAAAGGGCTTATATTTCATCATTCGAATTCGAGAAGTCCATGGAGGTAGCACCATCCCAAGGAATACTCGGTATATAATAATAAACAGGTTAGTCCATCCACAGGAATAATATTCAGCCAGGTTTACTACTGTCAGTTAACATATTTGTTCTCCAGAGACTGACACTGAGATTGACACTAAGACTGACACTTGACCTGTCAACCAACATCCTTGACCGTGGACATGGTTACTCGAATGGTTTTGACTCTGCAGAGTTTGTACTCTTTACCCACAGCCAACGGATTTCAGTAGCCACAAAGGGCTAGTTCCGTCTACGGTATTTTAGAAGAAAACACGTCTAACCAGTACACACCCATTCCACATCCTGATGCCAGGAATCACCCTAGGCAACGTTCAAGAAAAACTCTAAGACGGGGAGGCCAACACCTCGAATAGCATGCGATCAAATTTATACCGCGTGCTCTAAGGGGTGCCCCCCTCTCAGTCCCAACCGGAAACACCCATGCCCCCTGACCGGATGACGGGCTTTAATCCAGGGCCATGGAACCCTCATCACGGCCCCTCTATTTGGTGTGTACATGGAAAGAGGTTTGCAACTTACTAAACCGCATTCTTTGCAGAAAACATGTGGCAGCATGAAAAGAAGGCGAACGGGAACAAGACTCGATCTTTGTCAACACTGGAGTTAAACAGTTTGTTATAGAACTGGCATGCTCCAACAATACCAGCTTGCAACCTACCATGCCACCACATGATTAGGTTGTTTCACCGTCTTATGATCACATCAAGTGTTGTAGCTCACTTGCAACTTACCTTGCATGAAATATCACATTCAACAAATGCTTATATAAACATGCCATGAGAAAACCACTCAAGCAAACATGAAAAACACTCATCATATCAAAGGTTCAAACATGCTTGCCTGGTTCGGAGTAGTCGGAGTCTAGCTCGGTGAAGTTGGCGCCACTGTTACCTCCTTCGGTATCTACGTTACATAAAAATATCGAATTCTAACGTAAATACCGTGCGTGCATAAGAATTGCTCCAAATATTTTTCAAATAAATATGATAAAAAACTAGACAGAAAAATAGAGATGACAGAAAAAGAATCAACTCAAAACCATCTTTTTTTTAAAAGTTATAAAGATTTTAGTCCAGGGACTATTCTGTTATAAACAGAAAACTTTCCAGGGGCTAGTTTTGAAAAAACAGAAAACGCTTCGGATGAAAATACGTCAACCAGACGAGAAAACGTATTCTGCCCGAAGGCGTTTTCAGAAAATGGTTCGATAAGAAGAGGAGAGGCTGTCGAGGGGGTCCCACATGTCCGGTTTAAAAACAGAGCTCGCTGGCGCCAGAAGCAAACGGTGAACGCCGACGACGATCGACGGCGAACTAGAGGAGGGAGAGGGGATGGTTGTACTCACGGGACAAATCCACATTGGTGGGTGGTGGAAGGAGGCGTCGGGGAGCACCACGTCGACTGCCACTTCCTCTTCGGCGGACGGCGGTGTCGGGCGATGAGGGATCTCGCCGAGGAGGGCTGCTATCACCGAATTGGAGCTCGGGTTAGAAGAGGTGGTGAACTAGGAGGTTGCTGACCAGAATTGAGCGGAGGAGATAGAGCAACCAAAGCGAATTGTGCTGGCGCCCGAAGCGGATCGATGCGGCCGGAGCTGAGGGAGATGACCTCCCCGAGGTACTCCTGGTGGTTGGGCGAGGCTCTGGTGATGAGGTGGAGTGGTACTGAGCAGCTAAGTGGCTCGGGAGCCTCTATTTATAGGCAGGCGAGGAAGGTGCCGTGACCAAAATATCTCCGGCGAGAAATTACGGTGAGGTGGTGGTCGAGCTGGAGGTTTAGGCGACTGGGCAGCTGCGGATTGGTTCACCGGTTCCATCCCTGGCTTAAGCTTGGTCCAACTTGGGCGATACTCCAGGTTCTCGACGGAACGGCCTCACGGGCACGTCGGCAGCAGAGAGCGCGCTCTGCGCTTCTCAGGCCACGGCGACGGTTCTGCAGCGCGCCCAGCGAAGAGGACGGCCACGCGGAGGCTCAAGGTGGTGTGGGCGGTGCTGGACGGCACCGCTCCTTGCTGAGTTCTCTGGCGACCGCCGCGGGCATCAATGCCGCCGCTCAGGGGGATGATGTACTCCCTGCCAGCTCACCGGCAACCAGGGGAAGACGCCAACCGACCGCACGGCCACTGGATAAGAAGAAGGAACAGGGAACATGGCGCCACTGCAGTTACTGGCGAGATTGACGCCGAAGCTCTGAAGAAAACGACACTGACTCTGAAGATTAAACACTGAACTCTGAACCTTAACAAGAACAGTGCCGGCCAGCTGCTCGATGAAATGTTTGATGCACGTGGACAATTTTTCTTGAGCTGAAACTTGGAGGGGTGGTCTCTTGATGCATCCAGAGACTACCTGAATTTTCTCAGAATTTTTAGAAAGGGAAAAGAATGAATTTCACCAAAAATAGCAAATCTGGTCCAGACTTGCAGGAAACAAATTTTTAAAAATTTGAACTGTGGACCAGCAGCTCTTGATGGATCTAGGTTGAGGGTACCAAGGAGCAGCTAGGGTAATTTACTTGGGGTCAAAGCTCAAAGGAATTTGGCACTTCCTTTGTAAATCCCAAGGGTTCAAATAAAAGACAGAAAATGATTTGATGATGAAATAAATAGAAAAAAAATCTAAAAGAGGTTGAAACTTGCTGGAATTAGATGCTTGGCTTGACCCAAGGTAGGGAGGAGGGTTTAGGAAGAAAGTTTACAACATAGGTCATGGCAAGAGAGCAACATAAGAGTATTTTTGAATAGGGAAAGATAAATCCAAAAATTATAGAAATTCTTTTTAATAAAAGAAAAAGTAAAACAACCCAAGAGTATTTGTGTTGAACCAACACATGTTGAAAAACCCTTAAGACCAGAATCAAGATTGAGAAGGACTCATAAAATATTTGTCATCTAAAGGATTTGAGAAGGAGAGTCCCTCTTTAGAATTTTTTTTCAAATAACCTCCTTTAAATCAAATAAAGAATTTGAAAAAAATCGAACCAAAATTTTGGGGTGTTACAATAGTATAGTCACTACATGCAGTGACATTTGAAAATAGACACAAAAAGATTGGATAGTCACTTCATGGACTGCACAAAAGTAGTACTGTACTATTTATTGGCCAACACTAGGTGCATCATTGCTTTGGTTTGATTATACAATCAGCATCATTTTGCCTAAGTTAAAGTTTGTATTCCAAAAATAGTCTCGCCGTGTGATCGAGAGAAGACCAAATCATATTGCACTGGATGTTCCTCCATCATGTGTGGTTCATTCTCATGGTTCCAGCTGTTGGTGAAACCACTTACATTTGCAAGAGGAATTGTAGACTTCACAAACAAATTTGTCTTTCACTCTGTACTGAATGTTGGCCTAGAGAAGCATCCATGTTAGTAGGAAGAATAGATGTTTTTTTCTAGATCTTTGCTTTTGGAGCTTCATATTTGTATATGATCTGTGAATCATTGAGATGCATTAACATGTTGATCTTATGTATGGGAATCGTACTAGTTGGTTGTGAATTTGGGCTACTAATGTGAACATATTACAATGACAGGCCTGTGAGTCTCGTGTGAACATTTTGAACGGATCGGCTCTTACTACTGTGCACAGCATAATCCTTATTTCTGTGTTCCCAGTGTTTACAAGTTACTAGCAGTTCCTTATTTCTGTTCACTCAGTGTTTACAAGTTACTGATCGATCACTAGCTAGCCTACTAATACGCTCCTGGCATTTTTAGTTGCGATGCAAGATCCGAAGTGGCAGTTTTTTGAATAAAAATGCCTACCTCTGAAGAAACTGACATGCTGTTCTAAAGAAAATGCCATGGGAATCTGAGAAACTTCCAGCAAAAACATTCGCAAATGCCTTATCTCCCAGTGAACGGTCATCCGCTATTGCGATCCTACACATACACTATCCGACCGACTCGATCCTACGCGAATAACCAGCGGATCATGCATGTACCTCATCTATGAATCGAGCGCACTCGTTTGACCGTCATGCCGACGTGCGACCCAGCACTGACGGGACGCACCACTGACGGGACGGGACGGCACAGTCATAATTTCAGTTTTTCTAGTTTTCCATGGCAAGCTGGCGTGCTAAGCCATGCCTGCTTATGCATTGAATTTCGATGACCGCGATGACCGTCGCGTTTCCCGCGACACGCTGGTTCACCTAACTTTCGCTTATAATTACTGGTTCCCGGTGTTCTCTGGTGGCACCATCACCCAAGCCCCCACCGGCCCGACGTCGCTCGCCACTTGTCCTCGCTCTCGTTACATTCGTCATGCCCCCGCCCGTCCACAATAGGCGACGCCGGAGGCGGTCACCACCGGAACTAGTGTTCGGTTTTTCACCGAAAGGCAGACAGAGGGAGGAGGCATTCTATCGGTCTTTAGATGGCAATGCGGAGTATGAGGACTTATTGGAGCGCGACCGTCTGGTGGAGGAGCAGCGTATCGCCGATTTGCACCACCAGCGTGGCATGGAGTAGCAGCGGACCGACGCTGTGAGTCACGAGCAGAGCGCCCGCAACTGGGCCGACTACATGGAGGCCGGCGCCCGGCAAATAGCCCTGGAGGCTGTCGGGCACGCATGCGTTCGCGACGCCGAATTTTACTACCAGCTCGTCAAGTGGGTTTCTCGCTTAGAAGCCGAAGCTTCAGTGGACCACGCCGGCATGGAAAGGGCCAACGCGCGCGAGCAACGCGCTCTATCACACCTCTGGCAAGTCCGAGGCGAGGAGGAGGATGTCGGTGCCGGCGTTTAGCATGTACCGCAGATGGCGGCCGGCATCCTCTAGTTAGCTAAGAGTAAGTTAGTACTTGTACACTACTAGAGTATTAGTGGGAGTAGATAGTTAACTTGGCTATGATTGTTGTCAACGTGGAAGTTCAGTACTCTATATCTGGATCAGACTTGTTACTTTGCTCTGAATGTTGAACTTTCTGTTTGAACATATGGAATGGGCTGTTATTTTTTTAAATGGGCTGTATTTGTCCGCCACGGGTTTAGAGGCTGACTTGTGGGCTTACTAGGTTGACGCGTACACAATCAGGAGATGATTGTACGTGGAGAGGATGACAGTAGGGACCCACCAGGGTCATGGCAGTACGCAAGCAAGTGCCTCCTTATTTCAAGGCAAAAAAAAATGGTTCCTCCTAATGGATTTCTGACATCTGGGTCCCATACCATTGTCAACGTAGTCAATAAACGAGAGAATTGCACAAAGAGCGGCTGACAACAGGGACCCAGCAGCTCGCCCAGTTATTTTTGTTTTTGAGACAGAAGCAGGGTGTCAACTGGGCTGTGCGGGGCACTCTGGCCTATCTAGCCAGCCTTTTCTTTTATGTTTACCACAAGACTAGCCCAGTAGTTTTTTTTCTTTCTGAAAATGGCTAGCCCTGTTTTTTTTTGTTCTTTTGCAGAATACCCAACCGAGGCCTACTTGCTTTGTCAGCCCTACTGCGCTGCAAATATTTCAAAACGAGGAGAGCTTCATTCGGCTTGCCCAGAAAATGGGCTATCAGTAATGAGAAATGGGCTGTACATTTTAAAAACACATCAAATCGGCAATTAGTTTCAAATTTCTTTTTTTTTTCATTTTAAGATTTTGAATTCCATTGATTTTTATGCGTGGACAATTATTTGGCTTTTATATTGATATAAATTTATTTTTAAAATTAGTTTGAATGTGACTCGAAATTTCGGGATTAAAAACAGTTCGGACCGCACCTAAATATGCAAAATTTCGTATAATTTTTTAACCGTGGCCACAATATGGGCTGTAATGCTAACAAAAAGAATACGGGCTCCAAAAAAACCATAAGAATTAGAAAATGGGCTTTAAATTATTAGAAATAATGGCAGATGGTCTATATGCTGTTTTCCACAGATTTGAGGCTGACTTGTGCGCCTACTATAGGTTGACGCGTATGCTTTCCTAAAAAAAAGGTTGACGCACACGCTACGCCATGTCAACTTAGTCAACGCACGAGAGCAGTGACTGTTGGATGTCCATCCAACGGCCGTCGTGCTTCTTCAATCTCTGCTCTTCCTGCTCCAGCCGCTCAAACAAGCACCGGCGGAACTGCCTGCTCCCTCCTCCCGTGGCCGGCTGTGCTGCCGCGCAGGCCTCACCGCCCCACCCTACTCCCATCGCTGGCTTGGCCATCCCTCTACTCACCCACACCTGCTGTTATTCTCTGGTGATGGCAGACGAACCAGTAAACCCTCGTACTCCCCTCCGCGTGGGAAACAACTGCCGAGTCTTCCCTGGCTCTGTGTTGTTCCCTTCCTAGGCCTCGCCGTCGTCCAATGCCCTGGTGCTCTCGGCGCGGCGTGGTCAACGTGGACAATGAACGACATCCATCGGAAGTGGACCGTACGTGGAGAGGCTGATAGCTGGGTCCACGGCCGCTCGCAAGGAAATGCCTCCTTATTACACGCAAAATAATGATTCCTCCACCTGACAGCTAGGACCCATCGGAAGGGCCTCTGTATTTTGCAAAAAAGCGTTCCCCCCGCTGACAGCTCGGACCCACCAGCTATATCTTCGCACGCAAGGAAGTGCCTCCTTATTACGCACAAAAAAATGAATACTCCCCCTGCTAGCTGGGACCCACCATAGTGGGAGACTGACTTGTGGGCCTACTAAGTTGACGCGGACGGAGGGCTTTGTCAACTTAGTCAATATGAACGATTCTAGCTCCAGTGACCGTACGATGTCCATCTAACAGCCGTAGTGCTTCTTCAACCTCAGGTCTTCTTGCTCCAGCCGCCCAAACCAGCACCTGTCGTGTCGCCTGCTCCTGCCTCCCGTGGCCGGCTCTGCTGCCGCGCAGGCCTGACCGCCCCACCCTACTCCAACCTCTGGCCAGGCCATCCCTCTACTCACCCACAACCCCTGTTATTCTGCGGCGACGGCAGCCTCACACCGCAGCCGAACCAGTCAACTCTCATACTCCTCTCCGCGTGGGCATCCACTGCTGCATCTTCCTCGGCTCCACATCGTCCCCTTCCTAGGCCTCATGTCGTCCACCGCCTTGGTGCTCTCGGCGAGGCGTGGTTAATGTGGTCAAGGAACGACTTCCATCGGAAGAGTATTGTACGTGGAGAGGCTGACAGTTGGGTCCACGACCGCAGCAAGGAAGTGCCTCCTTATTACGCCCAAAATAATGATTCCTCCACCTGACAGCAGGGACCCACCAGACGGGCCACCATATTTCATGAAAAAAACATTTCCCCCCTGACAGCTGGGACCCACCAGCTACATCTTCGCACGCAAGGAAGTGCGTCCATATTACGGGCAAAAAATATGATTCTCTCCCTAACAGCTGGGACCCACCAGCTATATCTTCACATGCAAGGAAGTGCCTCCTTACCTCCCTAACAGCTGGGACCCACCCGGTCGAACCGTACGTAGGGTTGTCTGTCTGGTCGCTAACGTGTACGTACATACTAGTCGATCGGTCTGTCTGTAGGCTGCAGCGATGAACCGTGGCCGAGTAAGGAAGGGCAAGTGTCATAGTAGAGGCGCGGACGTAGCATGTCACGTAGTCTCATCTATCTCGTGTACACGTACGTACAGCCAGGGTGCAAGAAAGTAGATACGGCCACGTACGTACCTATGGGCGGGGTCTCGAACGCCTACTCGCGCATACGTACGGCCAGGGCTCGTGTACATGGAGAGGCAGCGGAGAGCAGCGACGACGTCCTGTTCATCGGCAGCCAACCGGCTGGGTCGCAACGGAGAAACTGCGTCGTGTTCATCGGGAGGCAACGGAATGCATCCTGTTCATCGGGAGCCAACCGGCTTGGACAGAACAGTCGAAACGAGGCCTGGCTTACGGCAGAACGGAGGAAACGGCCTTCTGTTCGACCGCCTATGGTCGAAACATGATCCTGTTCAACGGGAGGGGTCTGGCGTACCACAAAATGAAGGAAACGGACTACTCTTCGACCTCCTATGGTCGAAACGGGGTCCTGTTGATCGGGAGGGATGTGGCACCCCGCAAAACAGAGGAAACGGACTTCTCTTCGACCTCCTACGGTCGAAACAGGGTCCTGTTCATCGGGAGGGGTGTGGCGTACCGCAAAACGGGACTCCACGGGCTATTGTTCATCCGCCGTCTACTGCCTCGCTCTAGCCTCCACGGGCTATTGTTCATCCACCGTCGACCTCCTCCAACCTCCACCTGCGACTGTTCATCCACGGCGTCTCCCTCCAGCCTCCACCAGCTACTGTTCATCCACGGGCTCCTGTTCATCCAGCCTCCACTGGCTATTGCTCAACCAGCCCTCCACGGGGTCCTGTTCATCTAGTCTCCACCGGCTACTGTTCAACCAGCCCTCCACGGGGTCCTGTTCATCCACCCCCAACCGGCTCGATCAGGGTCCTGTTCATCCAGCGGCAACGGCCTCTCCTACCACGGGGTCCTGTTCATCCAACCCTCCCAGGAACTATTCATCCAACCCCCAACAACATTCATTGTTCATCAAGAGGCAGCAGGTTTGATCGGCTTCAGTTAGCAGCAGTAGCGAAGGAATCGCTCGGGTTCAGTTAACAGCCAAAGGATCGATAACTCGGGTTCAGTAACATAGCTAGAGCAATCACTTGGCTTCAGTAAGCGAACGCCTCGCTCAGGTTCAGTTAGAGCCCAACGCCTCGCACACATGCGCGTATGTGTATGAGAGAAACACGCAAACCTCCGTGCATTGCTCGGCCCCGACCACCCACCGTAACTGGAAACTCCCCGAAATTTTCCTCGCCCTCGCTTCTACCACGGTTTTTTCCGTCATGGACGGCCCAAAGAGTGTCATCCAGCTGCGTCTCTGGCACGCCCAGGACGAAAAGCCCATTCTCTGTCATTATTTTTTGTCATAGAAGTAGGAGCCAACCACATCTATGATGATACCGGATTTTGTCACAATTATCGTCATAGAAGTGTCATAAGCATGGCAGAAAAAAAATTTGTTCGGCCCAAAATGTCATGGATGTGTCTTTTTTTTAGTGTAGGGCCATACTTCTGGCAGTGAACATGTTGCATGTGCTAAATTACAAACCAGTGCACATATAGTTACAATGCTTTAGTTTTGTCCTAAGTATTACTGTACTTCCTAGATATCACTGCCTACTATTTTACTTCTTGCATGCTATATTTATGATAATGGTGTTGTTCTGATGCCACCTGTTGGTTCCATAAGACTGCTTCATGTTCTCTATGCTTAATTACACATCAGCAAACTAGCATGTGGTTCCGCTGCTTTTTGTTCGTTTTACCCTACATTTTCTGATGCTAGCTATTACATCACTGCTCCGAGCCTCTGTTCGTTACTTTTTTATGCGTTCTTGATCTTCCCAAGTTGCATGACTAATTTGATTCTTCTATTAATTATGGAGCTGCCAACCCCATCAAGCAAAATATTTGTTCTTTTGAGGCTGGCACCTCGAACAGGCATAAAAATAGAGTGAAGCACATATATTGTCGTGTAAGCACACACCCTTCTTTCATTAGTTTAGATGAACCATTGATGATCAATTCGAACCAGTGTATGCGACTAAAATTAATTTTACCTAAATAGAGGGTGCAGAATAAACTACAACAACTAGATTTGCAACCACGGGATGCTGACGATATCTTCAAAGAACATTGCAACAGCAACGAAGCTTCACAGCAACATATGGTAAGCTAGTGTGTTTTAGTACATGTGAAATGTAATGCGTGTGGGCTGCTTTCTTGGCTTGTGCCCTCAACCTGTAATCGTACAGAATTACAAATAGTTCAGTTGTCTGGTTTGCTGTATGGCTTGATTCAAATGCTTGTTTGTTACTTGTTAGGCTATACCTGAGTTGGCCAATATGTCAGCAGTGCCTGCTGTACTATCGTAAAGAAATGCATGCCCAGTTCATTTGACTCCTTAACTTTTCCTATGAACTTCATCACAAGACTGTCTTCGTAGTTTATAGAGGCCACACTGTTAAGTGCTTTCTCAGATTATTTCAACTGCTTAGATGCCTTGGCAACTTAAATATAGCGGTGGTACACTCCCTTTCAACTAGGGATGTCAACTGGGTCCCGTTTAATCCAGATTAAAGTCCACTAGTGGTATGATAGTTCAAAAGAGTTTTTGTTTTTTGAGGAAAATGAACTAGGGAGCTAGCAAAAACTAACTAGATGGGACTGGCGGATGCCGTTTATTTGCCACTTACATCCCTAGTTTCATGTTACCATTTTAATTTCTTTTCGGCTGATGCTGCTTCAAACCATTTAAATATAGCTTGCCATGCTCAGCCATAATTCGCATGTCATTTACCATGTAAGCTTACTACCTGGATCATGCGATAACCATCTCTTACTTATGTCCAGCGAAAACCTTTCAGGATGCCGTTCACACCAGGACACAATGTACAACCCCAGAATCTATTTGTGGAAGCAGTGCGCCATCCATGTTACCAGATGGTAGCAGTTCAGAGGCAACACCGCCGGAGAGCAGTCTGAGCACAGATATTATAGTTCTTGAGGCTCTACTAGAGGCAGAAAGAGATGGTGTGGCTGCCATGAATGAGGTAATCTTGATCTTGAGGCTGGAAATTATGCAATTAGCTACACGCATTATGCAAGCAACCCAAGAATTGGAGGAAGTAAGAATGTTGCATTTGAAGACGGAGGAGGTCCTGCTGCTTCTGCTATCTGAAGCCCAGGGTAATCCCAGTTCTTCTTTAGATACCAGTTGAAATTTTCATTAGATTATTATACTTGCATGTTGTGCCATGTCTTTGAATGGATTATGTTGTAACACACTCTATGTTGTCCATGTGTTGTAATGATCTGAATTTTTTAGGTGAGGTAATCCTTAGTACTTGTATGATTGACATAAGGTGAACTATTTTCCATGTGAGCATATTGTATTGGATGAAATAACTGTTTGACTCAAAGTGTATCCAACCTACTGAATTCGTAGATCACGACATTTCTAAATCATAATCATATATAAAGGTGGAATAAATCTTTGTCGTTATTTTGAAGAAATAAATAACAAAACATTGAATGTTGTATGAATGTTCGTAATCGAATACAAATTTGATTTGAATTTAGTTGCCAGGGCCCAGGGTAAACGTGAATGCTAATTCTCCCAAATTTTGAACGAAGCGGCAAAACACCCACTATCATTTGTCGGCTGCCCAAAGCAAGTGTTTGCAAGATGGAAATTACTGTCTACCCCTGACACTTCACATCCTAATCGACCCGATTTCCACTGCTGTCGATAGGGGTAGACTAGTAACTTCAATCAGACATGACACGACCGCCTCTGAGCCCATTCAGACACGGTGGGCGCCAAACGTGGGCAGCAAAACACATTTGATTCAAGCTCATCTGAAAGACATGTGTCTCTCCCTCCATTTCCCCATTCATACACGGTGGGCGGCAAAACAAACTCTCCTCGTCTGAAATCGATGTAGGCAAATATTTTAAATAGGGGCATATGTGTAACTTCCCTCAGACGTGACACAACCACCCTACCTGTCTGCCCCGTTCATACACCATGGGCGAAAACCGTGGGCGGCAAAACACCCTCTCCTCGCCCGAAATCACAACCGGCAAATATTGGGGAGATGCGAGATTACCGTCCTATCCCCAACCGACGTGATGTCCGAAATTTTAAATGGGGGATAAGTTCGTAACTTCCCAAATTTCAGACAAGCGCGTCCCAAAGTTTGAGATCCCCCCTCCCCCTCCATTTCCCCATTCATACACCGTCGGCGCCACAACAACCTCCCCACTGCGGCCAGCCTCCTCCATCCGCCACCCCATCCTCCACCTTGCTGGAGCCGCTACCCCTACCCCATCATCCACTCCAAGAGATGGATGTCTCTCATCCACGGCGCCGGACCAGGATCCTTTCATCGCGTCCTCTCGCTTCATCGGCGCCGTCGTCCACCTTGTCGTTGCCGCTCCTACGACTGCCTCATCCACGGCAACAAGACTTGTCCCCCGACCTGACCGTCTGCCGTCTAAAGTCTTCTTCTGCGCCGCCGACAACCATCGCACCCACAGCACCCTCAACGTATCAATAGGGGCCTACATGGCGTCACGAGAAAGGTGGTACTCTTTCATATCTGCTTAAGTTATTGATCTCACCCGAAAAATAGATCATAACTTGTTTACTGTACTTTTCTTGTCCGTACCAAATCGTAGTGGCTAGTTGAAAGAAAACATTGGCTGTGAAGTAGCCTTTGTCCGGTTTGCACCTTCAGATCCGCCATGGCATGGTCACTATACTCGTAAAGCTTATGGTTTTCCCCCTTTATATTCACTACCATCATCGTAGGTTCTTCGTGTCGTGCTTGCACTGCTCCTCAAGACCTCAACCCATCAAGCGAAACAACATGTCACTCATAATTCCAAAGCTTATTTGTTGAAATACGAATCTGATATGATGCTCATATTACAAAAACAGAGAATGTTTAATTGGTCACCTATGTTCCTATATTCATTTCGAAAAGCATGTGCGCCACACACTGGCAGAGCTAGAGTTAAAATATTGGGCGGGGCAGATGGCTTAGGCTATAGGGGATCCCAAATTTTGGTACAAATTTACCTTCACTCCTTTGTATATTGGACTAGGGTTGGGCGGGCCATGGCATTGTTTTTTTCTTATGTAGCTCCGCCACTGGCGCCACATATAGAGAGACAGCAGGGATTTGCATTTCTCTGTGCGCTCTGGTTCATCATGGGTGGGCAACACACATTGTATTATCTAACTAGCAAGATGCCCGTGCGTTGCACGGAACATCAAGATGCATTTGTATGAGTAGTTTATCTTGTGGGAGAAAAGGATGAACGAGGGAAGGCTTTATCTGCCAATGTGGAGAGGAGTGCGGGTAAATTGTCATAGTTTCCTTCCTATCCGTTGGATATAGATCGGACGGCCTATATTGCAGGATGGCAGGCACACCATCATCACCAACTCTGCTTTTTATAAGAGTAGAGATAGAGAGATAGAGATAAGAGTATAAGAGTAGAGAAAAAAGTAGAGAAATCTGCTTGCTCTTTGTTATCATGTTCCTCTTCTGTTCTTCTTAATAAGTATATTACTTCCTCCGTTCCTAAACTGCCTTGGGCGCATGCGTGTGTTGTGGTGGCGTGTGTTTGTACCGGGTGTTGTTCATCGTTGCTTTATTTATAAAGCGGAGCGAAAGCCTTTTTCGGTAAAATATAAGTTTTTTTAGATATTCCAATAAGAACTACATATGGATGTATATAGACATATATATTTTACAGTGTACATTCACTCATTTTGCTCCGTATGTACTCCGCGTTCAAATCTCTAAGAGATTTATATTTAAGAACGGAGGGAGTAGTACACTATGTTCCTTGTCGGGAAGTGGAGCAGGGACATTTGCAGTCAACAGGTCTATTGGGTAGCTTCAGATGGATACTTTCAACGATTCTAGATGGTTTGCCATAATATCCGGGAAATGCTGGGAGCTACGTCGTCTTTGATAGTCTAGACTGATAGTAACAGTATTGTGCCTTCAGCTGAATAGAGATGCCCCTTTTGGGGCCGAAGCCTTTCCGAACCCTTTCTTGCCGTACCGGCAATACGAGCCCATATGGTCCAGCTAGTTCCACTTTCCTAATTTTACTCTTGATGCTTAGGGTTTTCCCCTTTTATCTACTCTACTATGATCTGCGTAGGTGCTTTCTGTCATACTAGCAGTACTCCACCCTTCAAGCTAAACAACACAGCACTCATAATTCCAAAGCTTAGTTGTTCAAATATGATTGAGATATGATACTGATATTAGTTAACAGACACATTTAATTGGTTAGCTAAAGGTCCCACTTGAGTTTCCAAATGCATGTCGCGACATATAGAGAGACAGCAGAATTGCATTTCTTTGTCACTTGTTGACTGTACTTTCTTGTCCATACCAAATCTTAGTTGTTATTTCAAAGCAAACATCGGTTGCTAACTACCCTTTGCGCGGTTTGCAGCTTCAGATCTGCCATCCCACTGCCACGGTCAACACTATACTCATCATGCTTATGGTTTCCCCATTTTATGATGACCACGATTAGCCTACGTGGTTTGTGTCGTAATAGCACTGCTCCACCCAACGAGCTAAACAAGCTTAGTTGTACAAATTCGAATATGATATTATGCTGATATTAGTAAAACTGAGACATGTTTAATTGGTCAGCTAAATGTTCCTACTTTAGGTTCGAAATGCATGTGAGCCACATATGGAGAGACCGGAAGGAATAGTATTTCTCTGTGCGCTCTGGTTCATCATGGGTGGGCAACAGGCATTGTATAGAAAGACTTGTAATATCTTCAATCTGCTTGCTCTTCTGCTCTTCTTTAACATGATCCTCTTCTCTTCTTTAATAAGTATGTTCCTTGTTGGGAAGAGTAGCAGAGACATTTGCGTTCGACTGGTCAGGTCGAGTTGTTCTCCCTTAGTATGTTTTGAATCTGTCAGGTCAGGTCGACTTGTTCTTCTTTACTATATGTTGAAGCTGTCATCTGCGAAGTATCATCACTTCTGGAGCTCTCATATTTTGAGTAGTAGGCCACATTATATTAATGCACACACCAAATTACAGCATGCATGGCATCTCTCAGAAGAATTGCAGAGATAGCACAAAGGGCTTTACAGGGAGGCAGTATTGGATTAGAATCACTTCTGCATTACAAAGATAATCTTACTTGTTTTTATGTTTTCATGCATGTCAGGTATTGAACATGATCAAAATGAATATGAGAATGGGCGCATGAGAGGAATATTACGGAACAATCCACTGGCTAACAAACTTGGCATGGTGGAGGATAGCCTATCTTATTTACCCATCAAGGTGCTTGCTCTAACTTGGCAAGGTTGTATTGGTCACACATATTTTGCATATGACCTCTTGCATTACTTCTACTCTGTTACACCACCATCTTCTTAGTTTAAGCATCATATATGAGTATATGCCATACCTATCCATTTTCTATACCTATTCCATGTGTCATCATACTATGTTTTTCCAGTCAAATGTTGTTCTTTCGTAATAGATGTCCAAAAGGAAGAGGGTGAGTGCAGATCCTCAAGGAGTACAAACTAGGTATTTGGAAAGGTAGTGATACCTGTTAAATCAGATAAATCAGTAGCCACAGAAAACACAGGCCCAACTGTACCACACTTTACCCCTACACCACTGGCCAAACCCCTATTAGAACTGCAGAGAGCCCAGCGTCAGGTACTGTCTATGATATCAATTCAAAATTTGAACTCCTAAATTTCTGCATGTGCCTTACCTTCTCTCTTGTATGAAAACTAATTTCAGATGAATCTCCTTGCTCAAAGGATCATAGGATCAAACAACAACACTGGGCACTGCATTGCTCTTGTCAGTACCTCTTGCCCTCTGTCAGCATACTTACACTCATTGCTGTTTGATTATGTAGCATCACTGTAAATGTTCGCTTCTTTATCCTCCCTTTGCTCAAAATTATAAGATCTATATTTACTCTTAGATAAATGTAGAATTAACACAATGGTTATGAAGTTTTGGAAATTCTCATGTAAGTACCTGTTGTCATGTACTCCCTCTGTATCGAATTAATTGTTGATCAATTGGATGTATTTAGAATTTAATAGTGCTTGATACATCCATTTGAGTGACAAGTAATAACGGACGGGGGTGGTATTATTGTACTTGCATTGCGAGATAGTTGATTGTCTAGCATTACTCTGCATCTTATCTGCCCTGCCCTCCACTTTCTCCAAATTATCAGATCTACATTTACTCTTACCAAAATGTTGAATAAAGCCAATGCCACTGCACACGTTGATGTCTGCATTCCTCTTGTCAGTACCTTTTACCTTGTAACGTTGTACTTAATTAATTGCTATTTGATTATGTATCATCACTCTGCACCTGAGCTTCATTATCCTCTATTTCTTCCAATATTATTTGATCTATATTTACTCTTTGCAAAATGTAGAATAATGGCAACGCTTATAAAGAAGTTTCTTTGGGGAATTTATTGAATTATCCTTCCATCGACATGGAGAAGGGCTTTGTCCAACCCGTGTTAACATGTAATGTAAGTTCATCCTTCTTAAGCCTTCAAACTTTGTTCTAGTATAGATTTTTTAGGCATAATTTCCTCCACTCCTGTTTACTTTGGTGTTTACATCTGATTGGATGTTTGCAACAACTACCAGTTTTAAATTGTAGTTGTAAAAACATGTTCCTTATGCAGAACAAATCCATTTATTTGCTTATTGTCGTGGGAAACCACGGCCACCTATGGGACCAAGAGTCCCTTCTTGGTTCGGCGGGGGGATGGCACATTGCACAAAGAGCGAAGGAGCGTGGAACAGCACGACAGAGATCACACGAGCAGTCTTTACCCAGGTTCGGGCCGCCGTGAGGCGTAGAACCCTACTCCTGCTTTGGTGAATTGATGGTGGAAAAATGGTAGTGGACGCAGCACGCTTGCCCGGCAGGGTTTGCCTCGGGGCGAGAACGGCTACATGCGTATGAATGTGTGAGGGTGTGGATTAGCCAACCAACTCACCAACCCTTTCTACGGTTGCCTTGGGCCACCTTTTACAGACCAAGGGGTCACCACAGTGGCAAATCAGTCATTATGCACTGATTAGATCGCAAACAGTGCTATCATACCTAACTCTGCAGGCTGACAGAGCGCATTAAATGCGCCGCTCAACGTCACATCACAGCTTTCCCGGCAGACCCTGCCAGGCTGTTTTGCTAGCTTCGCGCCTGCTTGCTTGACACGTCTCAGGACGGGTGTCACTTGGAGGTATTTTCTGTAGGAAGTGGCTGCCATGTGGCGAATAGCAGCCACTTAGTCACTTTGGAGCTTGACACCGCACTGATCGACGACGTGCGTTGTGATGAGGTGGTGCAGTGGAGTGGTTCTGCCTCCGTAAGCCCCGGCAGGCCTGCCGGGACGACCCGAAGGCTTGCTTTCGTGGGGTAACCCCCATCCTTGCCAGGCTCACCTGCCCGGCAAGGGAGGTTTTTTCCCTTAGCGATATCTTGCTTTCCTGGCTCTTCTTGGTCTTCTGATCTGTACTTAGATCCTTCAAAGGACTGGTCCATTGTGCTCAAATCTGACCTTGGTGCTGTGATCTTGTTCTCATGCCTGTGCACAGTCTGGGCAACAGACCCAGGGTTTGTTGCACCGATAGAAGCCCCCGGGCCTGGCTCGAACACGCTGCCGGGCGTCGTCGGGGTAGGCCCTAACAAGTGCACAGGAAGGGGCATGGAAGTGGCCGGCCCCTTTGAGATCTTCTTTGCTTCTTCATTAACTTGAGTCCGGGCCAGTTTCCGGTTTTCTCGCGTGTCGAGTAAAGCCAATCGTGGTGGGGACATTCTTGTAATGGCCCGTGAATGAATTTAACGCACGGGGGAGTAACTGCCAATTCACTCTTCCCACCACGCCCTTATCCTCAGCCATGTATCCTGCATGCATCATGCGGGGTAGGTAACGGAGGCGCGTGGTGCGGGAGAGCATCAAAGCAGGGGCCCGGTCTTCTTGAATTGGTGGTGGAGGGCGGTGGTTACCCGTGGAGGGATCGGCTCTCTTCCTCGACCAGCCTATAAAAGGAGGGGCAGCGGGGAAGCGGAGTTATTCATCCTCGCATCCCTTCTCCTCCGTCCTCTGCTTCCTGCTGGTTAAATAAACGAGTTTCCCCGGGCAGGCTATCCTGCCAGTACCCTCTATTTTGTTGCCGGGGAGTTAAGCCTACCGGGCACAAATTGTGACGAGGGACCAGCCCCCGACCAATCTTTTTTCATCAAAGGCCACTATGACCATCTTGACCGAAGCAACGTTCGAGTCAAGGGATGGGAGCACCTAAGTTTCAAAAATCGGCGAGGTTCTCTTATGCACAAGTTTTTGCTTACAGAACATGTAAGGATAAGAGATAGAACTTATCGTAGTGTTGGTTCATCTTTCCAGCTTCCCTTAGAGGCCAAGTTCTCGGCAGGAACCTGCAGTTTTATGCAGATGGAAATGATGCCAGATGCGATCTTATCTACATGAACAAGCAATGCTCATGAAATGCTTATGCATGCATGCAACTTGTCGAGGGCTCCCCAGCGCTTCATTTATTTCTCTGTTGCTCAGGGTCTGCGCCTGGCTTTGTACAAGGGGTTACATGCAACTGAGGCAAGGCCTGCACAAAAGGGTGGCTGCCGGGCAGGGCCCGACAGCTGCGCCTTACAAGTAGAACTTGCGGATATGCTCAATATTCCATGAGGTTTGCAATTGAATGCCATCTCCGGTCTCCAGACGGACTGCGCCAAGTCTGGTGACTCGAACTACCTGGTAAGGGCCTTCCCACTTTGGCGTCAACTTGTTTGTAACCTTGGCGGACTGAACGCCCCTAAGGACAAGGTCGCCTTCCTCAAAACACCGGGCATGAACCCTACGGCTGTGATAGCGACGCAGGGCTTGCTGGTAGCGTGCAGCACGCGTAGCAGCCCGGAGATGGTTCTCCTTGAGAAGCACAACGTCGTCACGCCGGTGCTGATCCTGCGCTACTTCATCGTAGGCAAGCACTCGAGGTGACCCGTAAATGAGTTCCGTGGGGATAACTGCTTCTACCCCATAAACTAGGGAGAAGGGAGTCTACCTGGTAGCTCGATTTGGTGTCATTTTGAGGGACCAGAGAACTACCGGCAGCTCATCGATCCATCGCCTGCCGCACTTCTGCAGCGTATCAAATGTTCTCGTCTTGAGCCCTCGCAACACTTCAGTGTTCGCCCTCTCAGCTTGTCCATTGCTTCTGGGATGAGCAACAGAAGCAAATGAGATCTTGCTTCTGAGGGCATGAACGTATTGCATGAAGGCGTGGCTCGTGAACTGGGTGCCATTGTCGGTGATGATCCGGGCAGGGACCCCAAAGCGGCACACCAATCCTTTCAAGAACTTGATAGCTGACTGAGCAGTCACCTTTCTCACAGCTTATAGTTCCGGCCACTTTGTAAACTTGTCGATGGCAACGAACAAGAATTCAAAGCCCCCGGCAGCTCGGGGGAAAGGGCCGAGGATATCAAGCCCCCAGACCGAAAATGGCCATGACAAAGGGATTGTCTGAAGAGCTTCGGCTTGCAGATGGATGTTCTTGGAATGGAACTGGCAGGCTTCACACTTGGCGACTAGCTCGACCGCATCTTGGAGGGCTGTGGGCCAATAGAATCCTTGTCGGGATGCTTTCCCTACTAACGCCCTTGATCCAATGTGGGAGCCGCACATGACTTTGTGTATTTCCGCCAGCAGTTCCTTTCCTTCTTCCCGGTAGATACACTTGAATTTCACACCGTTGGGCCTCCTTCTATATAGAGTGTCATCAACAAACTGATACATACTGGCCCTCCGGGCTACTCTTTCAGATTCCTCTTGCTCATCGGGAAGTTCTCCAGTTTGGAGGAAATGGACTATGTGCCTTGCCCAAGTTGGAGCATGGGGCTCGGCAACAAGGACTAGCGGCACCTCCTCATCCGCGGGAGCGCGTTCCTCGACCGCGGGGACCAGTGGCCCGGCAGGAGGGCGCAGCCCGGCAATCGATGGGGAGTTGTTTTTGGCAGGGTCCCTACCAGGAGCCCCGGGAGGCTCTACCGGGAGAGGCTTACCGGAGTCCAACTTCCTCCTCTTTTGGGCCATTGTTGCCGGGGATACGGAGGGCTGAGTAAGATGGAGAACAAAAGTTCCTGGTCCCACAGGAAGTTTTTGCGCAACACACTTTGACAGATGATCAGCTATGCTGTTTTCCGCACGGGGTACGTGCTCTGTTTGCAATCCGTCAAAGTGCTCCTCCAATCTTCTCACTTCCTCAACGTATGTGTCCATCAATGGACTTTGGTAGTCCTTGTTGACTTGTCTCACCACAAGTTGTGAATCTCCTTGAATGATCAGCTTCTTGATTCCCAATTCTATGGCAATCCTGAGCCCGGCAAGGAGCCCTTCATACTCTGCTGTATTGTTGGTTGCTTCCTCCCGGGGAAAATGCATCTAGACGACGTACTTCAAGTGTTCCCCAGTGGGAGCAACAAGAAGCACACCAGCCCCTGCACCTTGCAGGAAGAATGCACCATCGAAATACATAATCCACTCTTGGGGTGCTTCCTTGCCGGGGTAACTGTTTCCAGCACTTCTTCATCAGCGGTTGGCGTCCATTCTATAATAAACTCTGCCAATGCCCTGCTCTGAATTGTTGATGTGCTCTCAAATTTCAGGCCAAAGCTGGATAACTCCAAAGCCCACTCCACTATTCTGCCGGTAGCCTCGGGGTTTTGGAGTATCCTTTGCAACGGAAAGCGGGTGACAACCGTGATCTCATTGGCTTGGAAGTAGTGGTGCAGTTTCCTTGAGGCCATGATTAGGCCAAAAATCAACTTTTGCACACCAGAGTACCTCGATCTAGCCCCTGTAATAGGGAACTGACAAAGTATACTGGGTGCTGCAACACTTTCTTCCTTGCCGCGTCCTTGGGGTTGCCCCTGATGCCATGCTCTTCTTTGTCCTGATCCTCATCCGGTTCTGCCGGGTTGCGCTTACTCTCTGATTCCTCTACTTTCCGCTGTGCCACTAAGGCTGCACTGACCACTTGATTAGTTGCCGCTAAGTACAGTAGCAACGGCTCTTGTGGTTTGGGAGCAACCAAAGTGGGCACAGAGGACAAGTAGGTCTTCAAATCTTGTAATGCTGTGTCTGCTTCCGAGGTCCAATTCATGGGCCCTGCCTTCTTCGAAATTTTGAAGAACGGCAGGGCGCGCTCGGCAGACTTGGAGATGAATCTGCTAAGTGCGGCAACGCACTCTGTCAGATGCCTCACATCTTTAACTGTCTTGGGCACCTGGATCTGCTCGATAGCCTTGATCTTGTCGGGTTGGCTTCGATCCCACGATGGGACACGAAGAACCCAAGTAGCTTGCCGGAGGGAACACCAAATACACACTTCTCCGGATTCAGCTTTAAGTTGATCTTGCGGAGAATAGCAAATGTCTCCTCGAAATCTTGGATGAGGGTTGATCTGTCCTTGGTCTTGACCACAATATCATCCATATAAGCCTCAATGTTTCTGTGCAGCTGTGGTTCAAAACCAATCTGGACTGCTCTTGCAAAAGTGGACCCGGCACTCTTTAACCCGAAAGGCATGCGCACGAAGTAGTACATACCATATGGGGTGATGAATGAGGTCTTCTCTTCGTCTTCCTTGGACATGAAGATCTAATGATACCCAGAGTATGCATCTAGAAAGGAGAGCAAATCACAACCTGAAGTGGAGTCCACAATCTGGTCGATGCGCGGAAAGGGAAATGGGTCCTTCGGGCAAGATTATTGAGATCTGTGAAATCTATGCCAAGCCTCCATTTTCCGTTAACCTTGCGTACGACCACTGGGTTCGCTAACCATGTCGGATGCAGTACTCCTCTGACCAGACCAGCTGCCTCAAGCTTCTTAATCTCCTCTGCAATGAACTGCTACCTCTCCAAGGCCTGCTTTCGAACCTTCTGCTTGATGGGTCGGGCATGTGGGCAGACAGCAAGGTGGTGCTCGATTACCTCCCTCTGAACACCGGGGATATCAGATGGTTGCCAGGCAAACACATCGATATTCGCCCGAAGGAAGGCAACGAGCGTGCTTTCCTATTTGTCATCAAGGGTGGCGCTGATAGTGAAGGTACCATCAACGCCGGCCAGCCCTGCCGGGACCTTTTCCACATGTGGCGCAGCAACCTTGGATCTCTTGCTGCTGGAACTCTTCGGCAAGTCATCAACAGGCGTAGCGCACTCCGAAGAGGTACGCTTCCCGGATTCCTTGCCGGTGTCCCTGCTATCCTTCTTCTTCCCTTTGTTCTCCTTGGTGGGAATTGCTGCTGCCGAGGCCTCTGTCGCGACTGCGTCCCAGTACATCTTATCCACGCAAATAATTGCGTCTTTCTCATCTAACGGAATGGAAATGACTCCTACCGGCCCTGGCATCTTCAAAGTGTTGTAGGCATAGTGGGATGCCACCATGAATTTTGCCAGAGCGGGGCGTCCAAGGATCCCATTGTACGGCAGGGGGAGATCGACTACGTCAAACACAACCTTCTTAGTCTGGTAGTTCAATTCTCCCCCGAATGTCATCGGCAACGTGATCTTTCCCTTAGGATGACTCCTGTCGGGATTGACTCCTTGAAACATGCCAGTGACCTTTAGTTCTTCCTCTGCTATCTGAAGCTTGCTGATACCCTTTGGGGAAATCAGATTCAACCCGGCCCCGCCGTCAACCAACATCTTTGTGACCTTGAGGTTGCGAATTGTTGGAGAGACCAACAACGACAAACACCCTACAGCGGTAGTGCGGTCAGGATGGTCCTCTTCGTCAAAGATGATGGGCGTGCGTGACCATTTGAGCGGCTCGCGAGACTCTGCGGCTGGCTCCACGGCATTGACCTCATGTGCCCACCGTTTAAGTTGGCGGTGAGAGGAGTGCAAAGATGCACCCCCGTCAATGCACAGGGCGTCAGTGGCCTTCTAGAAATCCTGCTCGCTGGTTTTCTCTTCATCCCCTCCATCACTCACATCATTGCAACCTTCCTTCTCTCGGCCCCTAGTTGGTTTTCCTTGGTTCTGAAAAGCCTTGCCGGGGTGATTTGCTTCACCGCCTCGGACCTTCCCGCCAGTGCCATTCTGACCTTTTTCCTTATCACACTTCTCATATTCAGCCCTCTGCCTCTTGACGAGCTGCTCAGCTTGATGACATTCTTGGAGTTCGTGGCCTTTGGTTCGATGAATCTTGCAGTACGGCCCGTCGCCTTTCCCAGCCCTCTCGGTAGCAGCAGCCTCCCGGCAGTCAGCGCACGCGGTAGCTTCCTTGCCGGGGGCCTCGGCCTTAGCCTTCTTATCGGTACTAAGCGTACCCGATCCTTCGACGGTCATCACTGCCTTATCCTTGCACCTCTTGTTGCGCTTCTTGTTCTTCTTCTTCTGGCTGGTGGACTCGTCGTCATCCTCTAAGTCGATGTCAACGCAATCTTCCTCTCCAGGGAGTTTCCTTCCCTCCTCCACCCGAGCGCATTTGTCCACCAAGGTGTAAAGCTCCTTCACAGTCTTGGGCAACCGCACATTCATCTTGGAACGTATCCTGCGGTTGCGCACATTTATTGGAAGGCAGCTATCACAGCCGCCGGGTGGATATTTGGGATATTTCTGTGGACTCTGCTGAATCTTTGCAGATACTTGTGTAAAGTCTCTCCTTCTTTATGTTGGAGGAGCTGCAAGTCGCTGGGCCATCCTGGTTCTTGATGGCCACCAGTGAAGGTGCCAATGAACTCATGGCATAGGTCAGCCCATGACGAAATGGAGTTCTCTGGCAGGTGCATCAGCCAAGACCTCACATTGGACTTGAGTGCCAAAGGGAAGTAGTTGGCGAACACCTTCTCATCTCTTCCCCCGGCAGCTTGAACAGCGATGGTGTAGATGCTCAAGAACTCTGCGGGTTTAGCCTCCCATCATACTTCTCGGGTATCAATGGCTTGAACGTGCGAGCGGATGGCCAACGGACTTTCCGCAGCTCATGAGTAAAGGCAGGGCAACCAACCTCGAAAGGCAGGCACCCGCCATCCTCAAGCGCAGGCTCGTTGACGTCAGGGCCATCGCACCCATTGGTCCGACAGTGGTTGTCGTGGCGTCGCTCAATGACGACGCATGCTCCTCCCCTCCGCCTGTCCTCCGGGGTTTGTCGTTTGCCTAGACGTGCTCGAGGGTTAGAAGAGGCCATCGAGACGTCGTCGGGTTCTTGATTTCGCGGATCCCGCGCTGTTTGCCATGGTGGGGACTGCACAGTGGGGGTGGCCCCTTCCCTATGGCCAGCAGCCCGAGCAGTTGTCATCGCCTGGGGAGGCCGCGGTGGGCCAGCTCGCTGCGAGCTCCCAGCCTTGGCAAAGCCAATCAGACTCTGAATGGTGGCTCTCCATTCATCCATCTGATCGGCCGCCGGCGGGAACCTTAACAGCAGCTTGGCCCGCGCCATTGCCTCCGTAGCTTTGCTTGGCATTGGTGTTGATTATGTAGATCATACCGTCGCCCGGCTTCTGATAGTGCCTGTGGCGACTGTGGTGCGCCCTCGCTGTTGTGAACCAGCCTCTTGGATGGCAAGGTGACGCGGTGAAGGCGCTTGAGGGCCAGTGGCTCCATTGGGCACAGTGGCTAGGTCGAGCAGCTCCAGGGGTGGCGCGCGCCCTGCGGTCGCACCCGTGGCGGGGGTGGCCAGAGGGTGGCGATTCGCCCCAGACCGGGTGCCACCACTGTGGATGTGCCCTTCGCGAGGGGAAGAGGTACAAACGGAATAACCCCATCATCCGTACCTCGTAGAGCATGACCGCTGGGATGCTGTTGATGTTGCTCTCCTCCGGTGCCTCTCGCTCCTGCTTTGGCCACGGGGGAGATGGTAATGGTGCCGCCTGCGCCGACCGCATCCCCCGCAGTGCCCACATCCTCGTGCGCCTCCGCATTCCCCGCAGCGTTGGCGGCCGCGGGCGGCGGGGCTTTCGAGGTGGACGGGTGAGCTGTGGCACCGGGCTTCTTCTTGGGCACCATAGTCGATGGAGCCGTCGATGGCGAAAATGGTGATGAAGATGACGTGCTGCTCACGCTTTCAGGTTCGCGCAAGTGATCCCCCTACCTGGCTCGCCAAAGATGTCGTCGGAAACCACGGCCACCTATGGGACCAAGAGTCCCTTTCTGGTTCGGCGGGGGGATGGCACGTTGTACAAAGAGCGGAGGAGCATGGAACAGCACGGCAGAGATCACACGGGCAGTCTTTACCCAAGTTCGGGCCACCGTGAGGCATAAAACCCTACTCCTGCTTTGGTGGATTGATGGTGGAAAAATGGTGGTGGACGCAACACGCTTGCCCGGCAGGGTTTGCCTTGGGGCGAGAATGGCTACGCGCGTATGAATGTGTGAGGGTGTGGATTAGCCAACCAACTCAACAACCCTTTTTACGGTTGCCTTGGGCCTCCTTTTATAGACCAAGGGGTCACCACAGTGGCAAATCAGTCATTATGCACTAATTAGATAGCAAACAATGCTATCATACCTAACTCTGCAGGCTAACAGAGCGCATTAAATGCGCCGCTCAACGTCACATCACAGCTTGCCCGGCAGGCCCTACTGGGCTGTTTTGCCATCTTCGCGCCTGCTTGCTTGACACATCTCAGGACGGGTGTCACTTGGAGGTATTTTCTGTAGGAAGTGGCTGCCATGTGGCAAATAGCAGCCACTTAGTCACTTTGGAGCTTGACACCGCACTGATCGATGATGTGCGTCGTGATGAGGTGGTGCAGTGGAGTGGTTCTGCCTCTGTAAGCCCCGGCAGGCCTGCCGGGATGACCGGAAGGCTTGCTTCCGGGGGGTAACCCCCATCCTTGCCAGGCTCGCCTGCCTGGCAAGTTAGGTTTTTTTCCCTTAGCGATATCTTGCTTTCCTGGCTCTTCTTGGTCTTCCTGATCTGTACTTAGATCCTTCAAAGGACTGGTCCCTTGTGCTCCAATCTGACCTTGGTGCTGTGATCTTGTTCTCGTGCCTGTGCACAGTCTGGGTAACGGACCCAGGGTTTGTTGCACCGACACTTATATAATTGTGAAACCTGTTACGTGTCTCCTTGTTTCTCTTTCAGAGTCGTATCTCTTATGCCAGGCAGAACTTTATGGAAGATAGTGAGCCAAACCATCTTGAAGAGAGCGAGATGACCCCAAGGTCCTGTCTTGATGAAGACAGTGAGTTGAAGCTACTCACCAGCAGCTATGAGACAACCTCTGTGCAGTCACTGCCTCTATCAGTTCGACTTCTTTAGTCTCAACTTAAAGCGGAAAGGCTTGCTTCAGCTCAGCTCCGACATGATGTCAATGATGCAATGAAGATCTCAGAGGACTGCCTTGCGGGCTTTGGTGCTATATAGCTAGGGATAGAGCATCTATCGTTGACACAACTAAGGTCTCATCAGCTTGTTCGGCTGCTTGCGGTGCCCGTCCTGGCCAGGCCTAATGCCGTCTGAAGTGCTCTCAGTTTTGTATATTCTTTTGTTGGCGCGTTTATATGCACTGGTGGCGACCTTTGATGCCCAGTGTATGTAATCCGCGGTCACTTTGCGCTTTATTATCACCGGTGCCGAACTTTGATTCCTAGTGGATGTAATATGCCGTAATTTCTTTATTGTGTAGTCTAGGTTTATTCTTGGTTGGTATGCTGTAATTTAGGCCGGAAGGTTCAATGGATCTCAATGTTTTCGTCTTCAGGCCGACCCGTTACTCATATGGCCAAAACATGGGCCTATAATAATTTTTGGCCATCAGCGGGTCTAAACGTATAGTAATTTTCCGCCTTTAACAGGCCGAGTAAAGTTCTGGCCAGCTGGGCCAGAGAATACCATGGGCTTTTAACAGGCTAAAAACTAGATTGGGCTAGCATTGAGCCGAAAAATTCACGGGCCAATACAGGCCGAAACTTCCTAAGGCCCATGTTTGGCCCAAATAGGATGACCCGTTAACAGGCCAAAATATATCTCGGGCCCTGTTTGGCCCAATAAAATTATGGGCTTTAAGCAGGCCGGTATCAACGTGGGCCGTAGGCCCAACAGTGTCACGGGCCATTATCAGATGGGCTGTAAGCAGGCTGGATTCAACGCGGGCTGTAATTAGGCCCAACTATTACACGGGCCATTAACAGGCCGATAGGCCAGTTGGGCTGAAATTTATCCACGAAGACTACGGGCCGTTAAGAGGCCTAAAGTTACTTCGGACAAGAAATAGCCCAGTTTCCGCTTGGGCCGTTAAATGGCCTAAAGTTAAACCGGGCCGACAACGTCCCAGATGCACCATGGGCCGCTAACAGGCCGAAACTGTTATCGGGCCGAACTGGTAAACTGGCATTTAATAGGCTGAAATACAAACCTGGCTTAGAATGGGCCCAAAAGAACTATGGCCTGTTAACTGGCCTGATCCGATATGGGCCGCAATTTGGCCCAAAACACGATAGGCTATGAACGGGCCTGATCTGATATGGGCCTCAATTTGACCGAAAACATGGCAGGCAGTTAACGGGCCAACCCACTAGTGTTTGAAAAAATATGGTGGGCCTTTAGCTGGGCCGGCCTTTTTACCTTAAATGGGCCACTATTGGGCCGTGCCATGTGTTGACATATCATAGGCGTCTTCCGTCCATTGTAGGGATGACATCTGTCCCAACGATGAGCTGACACGTGCATTATCCGGTGAATGAGAATTTTACACGTGTAAAATCCCCATTGGTCGGGGCTGTTAACGGGTTATCGGATCCAAACAGGAACCCGATAGCTTAACGGCGACCCGTTACGGTGGATGCCACGTGTCGGTCACTCTTGACGAAAGCACATCTATGACGCGCGATATATCGTCATGGAAGTGGACACTTCCGTGATGATAATTTTGGTAATGTCATGGAACACTTCTATGACAACACAGGTATGACTATCTTGATTCTGTCATAAAATCGTCATGGATGTACATGCATGAAAGAAAACGTGACCTACTATGACAAACACGTATCATCACGGAAGTGTATTTTTTTTGTAGTGGTTGGATTCAGGACGAGAAGGCCCCATATTTCTGCCAAGCACGATCAGAGTGCGTCGAGCGCGGCAACGATTGGAGAGCAGTGGGCCTTTCTGACGACAGGCTCCGCCCGGCAATAAACAGGATTACCCGCTTGAAGGCTGCCGGGCTGACTATCGAGTATGTAGGGGCCGACTTTCTCCTTCGTCGCATCTCGCCATTGCAGAAAAGTGACAGGTTCACCTGCGAGTATGGAGATGTTGCTGATAGGATGAGATTGCTCCCTGGCCTGGCCAACAATCTGTCGGTCTACGGCCATGCCTTGTTATGCGACCAACTTTTTGGCCGCTTTGGGCTATTCAAGCTGCCGACAAATGTTGTCCCAATGAATATCAATTCCGCCAGGTATCAGATCTTGAAATGGATGCTGGATTGCAATGCTCATGGAGTTGTGGGTGACTAGAAGTTACCCACACCCGACGAAGAGCTCGAATGGTCCTCCACTCTGGTGGAAAGAGCTACCAGGGTGGAGACCAGGATGGTCAAGCGCACCTCGAAGGTGGAGGAGGCGTACATTAGGAAGAGGCTAGAGGAGAAAGAGCGTTCTGTGCTGCCGCAATGGCGAAGGACGGGAAGGTGGCGAAGGGAAAGGAGAAGGCTGATGATGAAGGTTCCTTCCACGGCGGCAGCGAGGCGCAAGCCTCGGAAGAGGTTGCCGTGGAGGATCCTGCTGGGGGTGAGCGTGCCGAGGACGAACCTGCCGGGAACGAGCCTTCCGGAATAGAGGCTCTATACACCGCGGAAGCAGAGGCCCAGGAGGGAGAGCAGGTTGTGGAGGCGGAGGAAACCGAAGAGGAGTGGCTCGCGATAGGCCCTCAGGCTCTCGAGCCGGTCTTGGACCCATGTCCTCGCAGGCGGGCTGCTAACCGGGGAACAGTGGCCCCCGATCCTGCACCCGCCGTGAAGAAGGTGAAGAAGACCTCCTCGAAGGGCAGCAAGCTAGACACGGTGCGCCGGCAATCCTTCCGCCTTGTTGATGCTAAAACCTCTCCCGCCAAGCAATTGGAAGCCGTGGAGGTCGACTCCAGCTCCCAGTCCAATTCGGGTTCTTCGCAGAACTCGTCCTCGCCAAAGCCCCCTGCTCCTCAACAAGGCTCAAAACTGTTGGGGAGCTCCGTTCCCCCTCCCCAGAAGAGAAGAAGGGCGCCTTCGCCGCCCATGGAGTTTGAGCTAAACTCCATGTTCATTGATGAAGAGTGAGGATGATCTCACTTGTTCCTTTGTAACAATTCTGATATGCTTGCTTCCGCTTGCTGACTGATCTTGCTTGCCGTTGTTGACAGGTAGGAGGAGGAAGATATGGAGACTCTCGTCCATCGGTCCAAACGGCTCAGGCGGGAAGAGCCACCGAAGATTGTGGAGGAGATAGGCCAGGCGGGGAGCAGTGCAAACGACCCGCCACCAAGCCCCCAACTTAGCCCCCAGTGAGGAAGCACGGGATTGACCCCTCCTGTGTGGAGCGGCGCAGGAGATCTCCCAACCTCCTCGGCTGGAGGAGGAGGAGGGGATACCAAGGTCGAGCCCCTCCAGGAAGGACCAACTCCACCCACCGATCGAGTCGAGGAGCTGCCATCGATGGCTTCAACGGGAGAGCTCGCCCAGGACGATGTCTTGGTTGCCGGGGAAGGGGATGGAAACCATGGCCCGGCAACTGACGTTGCCGGGGAACTTGAGGCTTCTTCCCGGCAGACTCCTTCGGGTAATTCTTTCCCCCTTCTTTCTCTCCCCTTTTTTTATGCTTCGGGTCCCTGATATCTGTGCTTCTTAACTTTTGCTTCCCGCTCTTTGCTTGCAGTTCCTCAGGTCAAAGAACCCAAACTGCTGGAAGAAGTGGCCGGCATAGGGAGAGATGCCGTGGAAGAAGCCGCCAAGATCGCTGCCACGGAGGAGCAGGGACATGCTGCCGGGGGTGCCCATGAGCCCCTAATGGAGACGGAGCAGATCCACGGCAGCGCACTAGGGGCGGGGGCCCTGGTCGAGGAGAAAATCCCCCTCCAAACCATGGATCCCCTCCCCTCATTCGGTACCATGGAGGAGACCTCGCAGCCACCCTCGAGGCAGTTGGCGCTGGTGCTTGCGCAACCTGGCTCAGAGCCCCCGGCTCATCGATGGCGGTGGGCACGAACCTTGATGAAGAGCTCAAGTGCATTTTGGCGTCGCTGTATCAAGGGGTCGAGGAAGTCGACGACTCCGTTGCTGTCGCGATGGACTTGTCTTTCATGGAGTCCATGGCGGCAGGGCTCAAGGAGATGCAGGGCCGGCATAGCCGGAAGTGGGAGGCGCTCAAGGAGGAGCGCAAGTCTACCAGCAAGGTGGACCAGCAGCTGAGGGACAAGGGCAACAAGCTGCATGACTGGCACGGCAAGCAGTTCCAGGTTCTCTTGAAGCAGCAGGAGACCATCTCGATGGCGAGAGAGGATGTCATTGCCCGGGAGGTCCGCATGGCTGAGCGCAAGGCGCTATTGGACGCCAGGGAGCAGGACATTTCTTCCCGGGAGGAGAAACTCGAGGCCACCCTCTGTGCCAAGGACGATGACCTGGAAGCCCTCGTGCAGCAGCGCACCAAGGAGCTAGAGGACAAACACAAGGCCGCCAAGGATGCTCTTATTGCTGATTCTGCTGCCCAACTGAAGAAGCTTGCTGATGACCTTGCCGCTGCTTCCTCTGCCAAAACTGACCTTGACCAATAGGTGACCAAGCTGACTTGCTGGGAGTGCCAAGGAGGTCAAGCTCCTCAAGGAGGAGGCATAGAAAGCAGAGATCCTCTTGAAGGATATGTAGTCGCAGCTCTCCTCCAAGAACTAGAGCCTTGAAACTGCCAACGACACTATTGAAGATTTGAAGGCCAGGATCGGCACCTTGGAGAGCTCGGTGGAGTCCAGCGGAGTCCGTGAGCAGCAGCTGGTAAAAGACCTGGACACAACAAGGCATCTCCGGAAGGATCCAGAGGACAAGCTGGCGAATTAGGCCGAGCAGGTCGACCTCTGGATCAAGAGCCTGATTGATATTGCAGAGCGCCTCACTATTCAGGCTGCAGCGATGGGCATGGAAGGGCCTGTCTTCTCGACTAGCAGGCAGGAGGTCCCCAACGTCAAGCTACGGGTCTTCTTCAATGAGCTGATCGACAAGCTGAAGGCGCATGAGGAGGGAAGGGCTGGCTGCTTCGCGACTGAATCTCGAAAGATTGCTCGCGACTCCCTCTTCATGGTTTTGAGCAACATTGCCTGCCGCCATCCGAACCTCGACCTTGCTGATGGCTTCAAGAAGCTGCCGAAAGGTGCAGATGTTCCTGCCGTCGAGGAGAAAGCTGCCCCCCTTACCGCCAGGGTTCTTTCCGTCCCAACGGCCCCACGCGTTCACGAGGCCCGGCGTTGAACTATTTCGGTCACCATGCTGTCCTGTAACGAAACATGATGCATGTCCTGTGTTTAAACATCGCTTTATCTTGTGCTAGTGCTAAACTGATATTTTTGCTTAATTTTAATTGCGTGTTTATCACTTTGGGTTCACCTGTGCGTTTGTATGATTAATCCCTATACATGTTTTGGTTGCCTGCTGGTATCATATTTGCCGCGATTGTCGTGAAGGGGCATGCCCTTAATAGTTATCTTGGCGCGGATGCGTCCCGGCAGGTTTTTCCTTGGCAGTTTTTCGACGCAGCCACTCATTCTGCGAGCAGGCTTGGAACAGAACGAGGGTGCAGACAGAAAAGCTAGCAAGGTGCCATTACATGAAAGTTTTCCTCATAAGAACATCGAGATACCCAAGGGATAAACAAATGCAAAACCTCAAACTCATAAGAGAGCAATGGCTGTATGGACTTAGCTTTTGTCCTCGCTTCTTCCCACCCCTTTCTGTTGCGAGCGCTTGCCGCGTTCTTGAGCTTAGAAAAGAATGGGTGCCGGGCATGCAGCTCACAGGCTCTCGGCAGAGGCCGATGATAAAAACCCTATGTATCTTGCGGGCGGCAGGGTGCGGTGCAAGGCACGACCGGTTTCCCTCTCTTTCCCTCCTCACTCTTCGAACAATCTGGTGTCGGCTGGCATAAAAGTCATGCTAACGCGGACAGCCTTGCCGGAGCACACTTGCCAGGGCATCAATCAATGGATTCGCACCAGCGATCAACTCAAGATTTCCCTAAGCAGGGTAAATGCTGAACCGAGTTTCTCGCGGTACTCATCGAAATTGATGATGCTGAAACCCAGAGTGGCTCTATTGTCAATAAGCGGGAGCGGCGAAGAGAGAAACCTTGTACCTATACACTCCGATCCTTTCCCCGGGACAGGACTGGCATGACGATCACGCCGTCCGAACCACAAGAGTTGGCCCGCCACTGCCATTAAATACTGAAGCTCCCCGCCGCAGTACCTGCGACGGAGGGAGGCGATGGAGATTGAACAGGGTGTGGGGGGAGCGACATCACTCCCCTTCCCTATTACCATCATCCCCCGTCTTTTCTTGGTCATCACAGACAATGAAATCGTCGACGAAGGAGATGATGATGAAGATGATGCACTATTTACGCCCTCGGGTTCGCGCAAGTGATCCCCCTACCTGGCGCGCCAAAGATGTCATGGGAAACCACGGCCACCTATGGGGCCATGAGCCCCTTGTGGTTTGGCAGGGGGGTGAGCACATTGCACAAAGAGCAGAGAGCGTCGCACAGCATGGCAGAGATCACACGGGCGATTTTACCTAGGTCCGGGCCGCCGCGAGGCGTAAAACCCTACTCTTGCTTTGGTGGATTGATGGTGGATGGTGGTGGAAAGGCAGCGCTCTAGCCCAGCAGGGTTGCCTCAGGGCGGGAGCAACTACGCGCGTATGAGTGTACAAGGGTCCAAATCCTTTCTATGGTTGCAATGGGCCTCCTTTTATAGTTTAAGGGGTCACCACAGTGGCAGATCAGTCATTACACACTGATTAGATAGCAAACAGTGCTATCATACCTAACTCTGCAGACAGGGCAGAGCGCATTAAATGAGCCGCTTAGTGTAACATCAGAGCTTGCCTGGCAAGCCTTGCCGGTGTAACACCCCAAAAATATTTTTTCTGAATATTTGAAATCTTTCCTTTAAAAATAAAAGTTTTGAAAATCATTGTTGGTCATATCACCTTTCTTCAATTTAAAAAAAAACCTTTTCAAATTTTATTTGGATTTCAATCTTCTTTAAATATTCTGGTTGAAGAGTTTAAAATTAAATGGATAATTACTTTGGGGTTTTCAAACAATTTATTTTTAGCAAGAAAAGTTTTGGGGATAATTAAATTTTCAAAGGAAATAACCTTTTCACCTCCTTTTAGCCCTACTAAAATCCATCCAACAAGTTTTCTTCCACTCCAATTTTATCCCACAAGTCACTCACGTCATCTAGGACAGAATCCAACTCTTTCCTACCCCACAAAAATATTTTTCACCACCCAAATAAATTCCAAATTTGGAATTCATATATTCCATCATTCCTTTGGTTTACAAAGGAACCACCATTTCTACAAGGATTCCACCTCCACCAAAATTATCCCAGCAAATATATGGTACCCACAACCCATTTTTCGAAAAACATGGGGTACCCCAGTTCAAAATTTTCAAATCCCACTCAATTCAAATTTGGACCAGATTCAATATTCCTGATCCAAACATATTTTTAAATGCTCCAAAAATTCCCAAACTCTGCCAAACTCATTTTTGAGCATCCACACATTTCCACAAAAATCCCCACAAAATCCTAAAATCTCTAGCACCTTCTGTCATTTTATCAAACAGCTAATGTGCACACTGTTCATCACTGTCCAAAATTTCAGTTAACTGAATTTGGTTCAGTGGCAGAAACGACGGCACCGTGCACACCACTCCATCCCCACTCCTTCTCGTCCACGCCTCCTCCCTCGCAACTGCGCCGCCCTGGACCCCTCCTCGTCAGTGCTTCACCGCCGACAACACAGAAGGAGGCCGGTGCACCTGCCTCCATCGTCGGCGGCGGCAACCCAAGCTGATCCACGCGGTGCCCGCCATATTCACTCCCTCGCTGACCTCCCCCACCTAACTACTCACCACGCGGCACCTCCTCCGCACTCTCTCCACGCTGATCACGCCGCCCTTGGCCCCCTGTCAGCCACCGGAGACGAACGACGTCCGCCGCACCCGTACACCGACCTCGCCGTAGATAAAGCCACCAAGCCCGAGCTCGTTCGCGCTGGCACTTCGGGCAGCTTGCTCCACCCTCACTGACACTCACCGACCACGACCACCGCCCAAACCAACCTCGTCGACCATCATAACTCCGGCGTGATCCAAACCCCGCCGGACCACCTCGGGATCGCCTATATAAAGGCCCCCGAGCCCCGTTCTTCTCACCCATCGCCTCCACCACCTCCCAATCGCCCCTACACCACCCACCCGACCTCGAGGAGGTCTTCTTCTTACCCTCCGATCACCGCTCCGCCGCCACTGTCACCGAACCGTTCATCATTGTTACTCCACCTCAACTGCTCAAATCTTGCCAGTAGTCATATATTCCACCAAATCATCGATTCCCCGCTTCAATTCCACTCCCCGAGCTCTCTCCGATGAAATCCCAACGCCACTGAACCACCGTTCGCCACCATCGACCTCGTCGGCGTTCAGGTGCTCCCCGGCGACCACCACCACCTCCCTCCGACGCGGCACTCCTCCCTGGTCATGTTCCAACCATCACCGCTTTCCAAGACCCCGGCGATCACCGCCGGCGAACGCCGTCTCCTCTCTGCTTCCGCGCGCGGGTTCAAATATTTGAACCTGACGGGTGGACCCCACCCCGCGCTTTTTCTTTTCTTTTTCTCTGTCTAAAAACGAAGGCGTAATCTCGACTTTTACACCTTCCGCGCTGAGAAGCGTATTTCGGCCCGAAGCGTTTTCGTTATAAACGCACAGGGACTGGCTTTTTACAGAAAAACCCCTGGTTTTGAAAGTTTAATAACTTTTAAACCACAACTCCGTTTGAGTTGAACTTTTTTTTGAAATTCTTATTTTTCTCTCTAGTTTTTTTAGTATTTATTTAAAAATGTTTGGGACAACTTTTTGTACTGTTGTCAAATTTTTTAATTTAAGTTGATTTTGAATTTTCAGAAAAAGAAGAGGGAAACTTTGCCGAGAATTTTGAAGGGTTTTCACCTGACTACTTTGGACAAGGCAAGCATTATTGAACTGGGGATATGGTGATTGCATTTGCATTTGCCTGTTGCATCGGTTGATATTGCACCATATGTGTAGAATGTCACTAGCACTTCCATGCATGGTCATATCTCTTTTGCTCATAGCTTGCACATCACTCAAGAAAGAGATTCTTCTGACATGGTAAAGTTGTGGAAATACGGGAGAGTGTCTCCTGCCTTGGACGTGCCGGTGGGCACGGGCCATTATGCTTGACACGGTGGTGTCATGTGACTTAAGTGGAATATTCCGGTGATGTTAATTAACACCTCCTGAGTCTGCCTAGATCGAGTCTTGTTCCGTTACACCTAGCTGGATACCGTGCTGCCACGGGTCTTTCCGCAAGGAAGGTGCGGCTGAGTAAGTTGTTAGCCCCAGTCCAGGTACACACCGTACAGAGGGCCACGATGAGGGTTTCCAAAGGCCTTGGACTAAATCCTGTCATCGGGTCAGGGGGCATGGGTGTTTCCGGTTGTGACTGAGAGGGGGCCACCCCTTGTAATCCGCGCGTATTAATAGTGATCCCATGCAGGACGTTGGTCTCTCCGTCTTAGAGTTTTTCTTGAACGATGCTTTGGGTGATTCCTGGCATCCGGAGAGTTATTCTGGTGTGTGCTGGTCAGGTGTGTTTTCAACCCAAAGACCGTAATGGGAATTAGTCAGTGTCACGGTACTGACTAAAGAAATCCTTTACTTGTGGGTAAAGAGTACACCCTCTGCAGAGTTAAAACTATTCGAATAGCCGTGTCCTCGGTCAAAGGGCGTAGCTGGGTGGGTCAAGTGTCGGTCCCGGTATCGGTCTCCGGAGGAAATAATTAAAATGTGTCTGACTCATTTTTGCAGTATAATTGTTGATACCCTGTTGCTACCTTGAATATTTTATACTTATTAAATATTATTATGGCTATGCATAATATTGAGGACTAACCCGTTTCTCTCATTTTGTATTCTTCCTGAGTGTCTCAGGGGCTGGCTAGACTACCCCGGGCACTCAGCTATTATTTTCAAGACCTCTCGTGGCGTCTCTCGAGTTTACAAGCGGTTCCTCCACTACTCTTGTGGACACCCGATTGGCATTTCTCTTCAAGTCCAACCGTGGCGTCACTTAACGCCCGACAGACATTTCTTTTCAAGACCTCTCGTGGCGTCTCTCGAGTTAACAGGCGGTTTATCTCGCCACTACTCTTGTAGACACCCGACCGACATTTCTCTTATTTTTATGAATATCACTTGGGCTGGCTAGACTACCCGTGGCATTCACTTGCTTTTATTTTAAAAAAAGACTGGTTATGGCTAACATGTTTCATTTACTTCCGCATCATTTTATAATTATGTCATGACCAGGATTTTAGTCAGCATGAGCATGTCATTATGTTCCTACATAAGCATGTGCATCCATTATATCTTTTGTTCATAATGTTTGCGAGTACATTCCAACGTACTCACTGGCTTGTCCCTGGCTATTTACTTGGCCAGACTTGGAGGAGGTAGAGCTTGTGGAGAAGGATTGCGCTAGCGAGCCCGACGCTTAGAGGAGTCCCAGTCAGTCAACCTGTGAGATAGGAGTCTACCACATGTATCATCCGCTGAGCTTCTGCTACACCAATAAAATAGTCAAGCCTCACTCTGACGCTTGGCTTTACGTTATTGTATCAGAGATGTATCACCACCACACCACTGTCATATTCTGCCACTACCATATATTTGGCAAGTTTGTAATAATTTTGTTGAGCCTTCAGACTCAACCCTGTGTAATATTATTTGTACTGGTTATCTGTATCAAGGAAGTCCACCAGTTGTGTTGATCTTGGGGTTGGTGTGACTTAGGGCCTTTTCTGAGATTTATTCCCAGAAAGGGGCCCGACAGCCGGGCTGTTTGGCCACCTTATCTCATATCTGCGTGACACGTCGCTGGACGGGTGTCATTTGGGGGTGATTTCTGTAGGAAGTGGCTGCCATGTGGCGAAAACAGCCACTTAGTCACTTGGAGGCTTGACACCACACCGATTGGTGACTTGCGTCGCTGTGAGGTGGTGCGGTGGAGCCTTGGAGGGGTAGTGCGCCCCCGTATGCCCCAGCAGGTCTGCCGAGACGGTCTTGAGGCTTGCTTCCGGGGCAACGTTGACCTCGCGAGGCTCGCCTGCCCGGCAAGGGAGGTTTCCCCTTAGTGGTATCTTGCTTCTCTGGCTTGACTTGGTCTTCTTGATCTGCACTTTGATTCTTCAAAGAGCTGATCTCTTGAGCTTGGTCTGGACTTGGATGTTGTGATCTTGATGGGTTGGTGGCTTGCAGTCTGTGCACGAGTCAGGGGAAAACATATGCCCCTGTTTGTGTACCCCGACAGTCGTTGTTGCGGGAGCCCCCTAAGGGAAGGTGCGCACCACGGAGTAGTTCTTTGCCGAAGTGGAAAAGGGCGCCCGGGTTACCGAGGCCATGTGTTTGAAGGACACGTTGTATTTTTAGATAGCACTTCGGAATGCCAAAGTATGTGGGGTGTATAAAAACTGTCTTTTGTTTTAATGAGTATGGATTTGAAATTCCCTCATATGGTTTTGTTATTTGTTATTTAATATTCCTCCTGTTCGACCGTTTCGAACTGAAAGTGGCCAGTCGTCGGCTTCTACCCCAATGTAGAATATAAAGAGGGTGTTCCTTGAGGCGGTTTACGACCCTTAGCCAACGTCTCGGTACCCGGAGGTGGTCTGTGCTCATAGGAACTAGGCAGCCAGACTATAACAGCTTTATAACTTTCACTTAGTCATAGGAGTTTGACGATGGGGGTTGATGATGAGCCCCCGGTGTGTGAAGTGGTCGCCTTAGGTAGCCGAGGTCTAAGCTATCACACACATCGGCTAATGCTATAAATACGCCCTTCATTTAACATGGGTGATCGCTATCATCACGTCGCTTGATGCGGTCTTCGGATTGCCAACCAGTTTTCACTTACCCGGATAGTCAGTTTTCTGCTTTCTCCACTGAGGTGCTCTGCCAATTAAGCTGGCGGCACCATCGTAGTGGTTCTCCCATTACACCCTTAGCCGAATTTGTCGGGAATGTAAGGGGTACACATAGGAGCCGGGCAACCCAACTATTGACCAAAATCCAGGGTCAAAACTGATGCATATAATGCAACATCCGAGACGCCGAGTACTTCAGACTTGTATTTCAGGACAGGGAAACAAAGCCCTTTAGCAATTGTATCTTAAGGACTTTCTTTCAGCACACACACAGCGCTTGTACGGAAATACATTAAGGACCTTGAAGGGCATGATTTCTTTATTTTATAAGTTCAAGCTTTACATGCCGAGCTATAACGATAGAAACTAAAAAGATACAATGCAAAAAGTAAATAAAGGAGCAAATAAAAACAGGGTGGATCTTGCCATCGGGTTTATGATCGTGGGGCGCTTCCTGCCGCACGTCTGCATCTCCATGTTCTTGACCAGCTCATCCTTCGTTGATGGCGAAGATTAATACGGACTGTATGCGACCTCGGCCTGCTTGTGCTTGAAGCGTTCGATTGCTGAGTCCTTTAAAGAGGTCTGCAGATGTCCGCTGTGTGGTTAAAGCCACATGAATATACTTTGCTGGCTAGCCCTTTGACAAAACCTTGCCAATGTGGAAGCTCGAAGCTTCATCGTTCCTCGGTCTATAATATGGCCAAAGACATGATGATATATATATTTGATGTATGAGATGATCTTGTTTGTAATAGTTTATATCGACTTGCATGTCGATGCATACGGCAACCAGCAGGAGCCATAGGGTTGTCTTTAATTATTGTATGACCTGCATGTCAATCAGTAAGCGGTATGTAATGCTTTACTTTATCGCTAAATGGTAGCAATAGTAGTAGAAGCATGGTTGGCATGACAACCCCGATGGCGGCACGATGATCGAGATCATGGTGTCATGCCGGTGGCGATGGAGATCATGCCGGTGCTTTGGAGATGGAGCAAAAGCACAAGCTGATGGCCATATCATGTCTCTTATGATTTGCATGTGATGTTAATCCTTTTATGCATCTTATTTTGCTTAGGACTACGGTAGCATTATATTGTGATCCCTCACTAAAATTTCAAGATAAAATTGTGTTCTCCCCAAGTGTGCACCATTGGGAAAGTTCGTCGTTTCGAAGCACCACGTGATGATCGGGTGTGATAGACTCTATGTTCGCATACAACGGGTGAAAGCCAGTTTTGCACATGCGGAACACTTGGGTTAAACTTGACGAGCCTAGCATGTAAGGACATGGCCTCGGAACGCAAGAGACCGAAAGTTCAAACATGAGTCATATAGTAGATATGATCAACATGGAGATGTTCTCCATTGAAACCACCTCATCTCATGTGATGATCGGACTTGGGTTGGTGAATTTGGATCATGTTACACTCGGACGACCGGAGGGATGTTGATTTGAGTGGGAGTTCTTAAGTAATATGATTAATTGAACTCATTATCATGAACAATAGTCTAAAGTTGCCTTTGGAAATTTATGTCGTAGATCAATGGCTCGCGCAGTATCTCCCTTGAATTTCAATGCATTACTATAGAAAGCTAAGTTGAAAGATGATGGAAGTAACTTTGTGGACTAGGCCTGTAATCTGAGGATTATCCTCACGGCTGCCCAAAAGTCTTATGTCCTTGATGCACCGCTTGGTGTGCTACCGTTTCCAGCGTCTGTGGACGTTATGAACGCCAGGCAGTCACGTGTTGATGACAACTCAATAGTTCAGTGCGCCATGCTGTATGGCTTAGAGCCGGGACTTCAAAGGCGTTTTGAACATCATGGAGCATATGAGATGTTCAAGGAGTTGAAGTTTATCTTTGAGAAGAATGCCCGGATCAAGAGGTATTGGACCTCCGATAAGTTCTATGCCTGCAAGATGGAGGAGAACGGGTCTATCAGTGAGCACATACTCCGTATGTCTAGGTACTACAACCATCTAGCTGAGTTGGGAGTTGAGTTCCCGCCAGAGGCTTTCACTGACAGAGTTCTTCAATCGCTACCACCTAGCTACAAGAGCTTTGTGTTGAACTATAACATGCAAGGGATGAACAAGTCAGTCTCCGAGCTGTTCGCGATGCTGAAAGTCGCTGGGTCAGACATCCAGAAGGAGCATCAAGTGTTGATGGTGAATAAAACCACTAGTTTCAAGAAAGGCAAGGGAAATAAGGGAAACTTCAAGAAAGGTGGAAAATCAGTTGCTCCTCCCGTGAAGAAACCCAAGGCTGGACCCAAGCCGGAGACTGAGTGCTTCTATTGCAAGGGAACTGGCCACTGAAAGCGGAACTACCCCAAGTATCTGGCTGACAAGAAGGGGGACAACGTCAACAAAGGTATATGTGATATACATGTTATTGATGTGTACCTTACCAACTCTCGTTGTAGTGCCTGGGTATTTGATACCAGTTCGGTTGCTCACATTTGCAACTCAAAGCAGGAACTACGGAATATACGGAGGCTGGCGAAGGACGAAGTGACGATGCGCGTGGGAAAAGGTTCCAAGGTTGATGTGATCACCGTCGGCACGCTCGCTCTTCGATTACCATCGGGATTAGTGATGAACCTGAATAATTGTTATTTAGTGCCTGCGTTGAGCATAGGGCTGGACGAAAAGCTCGTTACTCGTGAGTTTAACGAGCACTTAGAAGCTCGACTCGTTAAGGCTCGTGCTCGTTAGTTAGTGAGCCGAGCTGAACAACAATTTTAGCTCGTTAATATAAATGAGCTTAACGAGCTAGCTCGCGAGTATCACGAGTAGCTCATTTAGCTCGTTTATTTGTACATCACTAATTTTTAGTTTTATTACTAGATGAAAAATGCCTAGTGCTCAGCCCGGCCCACAGGCCACAGCCCACCCCCACCTCCTCGGCTCCAGGCATCGTGGGAATCTGGTCAGTCACGGCCTACTTACGAAGAGACCAGAGGAGGAGCCGAGGAGACTACAGAGTATAGACTAAGAGATGGGAAAGGGAGAAAAGCAGCAGGGCGGCGGCTAGGTTTAGGTCTTTGACCACAGCGTGGTGGCTCGGCTCTGCTTCCTTCTCTTCTCCGGCGGCCGCCGGCGACTACTTTCGCCCGCCTCCGCCATCTCCATCCGCGTCCCCATGGAACGGCGCGAGCGACCATCGGCTGCAGTCGGCACTCCAAGCATGGAGTCTAAGGTCCGAAAGAAGGTGGTGAGGAAGAGTACTTCGGCCTCGGATTCAGCATCACGGGAGTCTCCTTCGACGGCAGCAAAGCCTTCTCGTCCTCAGCAGCAAGCTCAAGGAGAAAGGCGCCCAAGAGCAGAGGAGGCGACATCACCTACATTCTCTGACGCTGATGCCGTCGGTGTTGGATTAGGACCGGTGAGATTGTTTATCTCACACTCTTATTTTTATTTTCTATTACATTCCAGTTCATATTAGCATATACTTTGAATCTTTGATGCCCTAGTTAGTACTTGCGTATCTGCTGAAATACCAGTGTAGACTGTTGTTAATTGATTGTATAAATACCTGTGTAGTTAGGTGAAATACTTCATCACACACACACACACTGACACATGCACCAGATTAAGATTAGTCGTGCACTCGTGCTGAAGTACCATTGCTGAATGATTGTGGGAATCTTATAATTTCATTCCCTAAATTTTGTACAGGTTCTAAGTTCTGACTTCTATTTTATATGGTAAAAATTACTACTTAAATGCTAAACAAGTCTAGTAAGTAAATGTCCTGACTTCTATTTTGTACAGGTTATTAGTATCACTTACTACTTAATGCACCAGGAAGATGTGTTTCTGTTCATTGATACAATTTTGCACATTGCAATTAATTATGTAGCGATACTTACTAGTTTTGCACATTGCAATTAATATTTGGCTTGTAAAAATCTGAATCATGCTATTTCATTTTCCACAGGAAGATGACGGCGATGAAGATGAATGGGTAGAGGTTCATGAAGGTTATGAGGAGGTTGACGAGGCAGAGGCATATGATATGGATGATGATATGTCAGAGCCTTCTCTTGGATCAGGAGACAATCGAAATGACACAGAAGTTGAGGTCAATGGCAAAGAGAGGGCAAAGAAAGGAGGGAAAAGGAAAAAGGCAGGAGTGGATGGAACTAAGGTGAAGGTGAAGAAAACAAGACTTAAACGTGCAGAATGTTGGCAGCATTTCAAGGAGGTCAAGGCTATAAGTAAGAGGACGCCAGGGGCGGTTGTCACGAAGGCAAAGTGTTTGCATTGTGCTCAATTGTTTGCTTATACTCCTGGGGTGTCAACTACTAGCCTCAATAGGCATAAAGATGTTTGTTCAGTCTATCTAAACAAGAAGGGAAGACAACTAAATCAAGGTACAATCAACTTCGATCCTGAAAAGCCAGGTGCATCTCTCATAGTAAACCATGAATACAATCATGCAGAAGTTGTTAAGATCATAGCAAAGATGATAATTGTGCATGATTATCCCTTTAGGATGGTAGATCATGCTTGGTTCAATATCCTCATGAAGTATATGAATGCGTCCTACAAGTTCATTGGTCGGAAGAAAATTAGAGCTGAATGCATGAAGGTGTATCTTTCCGAGAAAGAAATCCTTAAAAAGCAACTAAAGTCTGTTCAAAGCATTAGTTTGACATGTGATCTATGGCTTCAAACCAAACTCTCTCATACCTAGCTGTGGTCGCTCACTACATAGATGATGATTGGATCATGCAATGTCGTGTTTTAAACTTCATAGAGCTAGATCCACCTCACTCGGGTAGTGTCATAGCTCAAGCAGTTTTTGAGTGTTGCCAAGAATGGAAAATAGAAGATAAGATCATGACAATCACTATGGATAATGCTTCCTCAAATGATAATGCTGCTAAGAGATTGATGGACAAGATCATTGCTAGGAAATCGGCTAAATTTATTCCTAGGTACTTCCATGTTCGCTGCTGTGCGCACATTGTCAATTTGATAGTGAATGATGGCATTGCTGTATTGCAAACTTTGATCAATAAGCTTAGGGATACTGTCAAGTATTTGAAAAAATCTCCAACACGCATGTACAAATTGTTGATGGTTTGCAAGTCTCTGAATATGGAAGTTGGGAGAGGTTTATGCCTGGATGTTGCTACTAGATGGAATTCTACATGCAGAATGGTAGAGGCTTGCACTGTGTATAGGGCTGCTTTCAAAGAGTATGCAGAGGTAGATGCTACATACAAATGGTAGCCTGAAGATGAAGAGTGGGCATTATATGAGAAGATTCAACCCATCTTGAAATCGTTTGCCGAGGTAACAACTGTACTATCAGGATCTAACTATCCTACTGCCAACATTTTTTATCCATATATCATGAATGTTAAGATTGCTATCGTAGAGCATACCATGGGTTCGAATGCAAACTTGAAAAAGATGGGAGAAGCAATGCTTGATAAGTTTGATAAATATTGGGATAGCAATAGTGAAGGTGAGGGAAATGAAAACAGTGGTAAAAACAAAAAAAGGAAAAGAACAATGTCATTGTCATTGCCACCATTCTTGATCCTAGGTTTAAGATGAAACTTGTTGATTACTGTTTTAAGAAAATGTATGGTAAAGAGAAGGGCAGTAGTGAGGCCGAGGAAATCAAATCTGAATTCTTTGATCTCTATGCTACTTATGAGATGGAAAATCGCAAGAATGAGGCTGGCAACAATAATGAACAGAGTTCAGTATCTAGTAGGCAGACAAGTACATCTATGTCCTCATTATCAAGTGGGTTTCAGTCCTTCCTAGAGGAGACAAATTCAGAGCCATCTAAATCTGAATTGACCAGTTACCTTGAAGAAAAAACCCATCCAATTCTAGATCGAAATTTCAAGGTAGTTGATTGGTGGAGGTTGAATGCTCATAGATATCCTATCATGGCAAAGATGGCAAAAAAGTTCTTAACTATACTAGTAACTAGTGTCTCATCGGAGTCAACATTCTTAACGAGCGGCAGAATTCTCGATGACTATCGTAGCTCTCTCAGCCCAAACATGGTTGAGGCACTTGTGTGTGCTTCTAGCTACATTAAAGGATCAAAAGAACACCAGCTTAAGACTACAATTACAGTGGTAATATTTCTTGTTCTCTAATGTGTATTATCTTCTTGTAACCTTTAGACTCTTGGTAAATGTTTTCTCAAATTGCATATTTGCACATACCTTTGTAGGAAGAAGGCAATGATGACGATGTCGAGTTCATTCCATTTCCTGAAGATATGACAAAAAGCAACTAGTAGGCCTCCCATATTTTTATTGAGTGTGATTGTATTGTTGTAGCATTGTACTATTGTTTATTTGCTTGAATCATAACTAGTGAATTTCTCTATGTCTATGTAGGAAGATGAAATTGATGAACTGATGAGCAACTTATGTGAGGAGCAGGAGCTACTTTGCATTTGCTCAGCTAGAAGCTACCATTTTATTTTGGTCATTGTTAGTTATGTAAGACCTTATGTTGATGAAGTGTCGTGCTGAAGTGGCGAAGTAGTTAATATAATATGTACTGCTAGTCTGCTGATCGAACTTGATCCAATGTTGAGCGCCTAAGCCATGTACTACTTTGTCTTTTGAAGTCCTGGACTTGTCTTTGTCGATGGCCCTACTTATTGTTGCTGTTCACCTAGTGATTGTGCATGAAGTATGAAGTTTGAACCATAATGGTGTATGAAGTATGGCCCTGCTTATTGTTGCTGTCACTCTATGTTGCTGTTCAAATGTTCTTTAATTGTGCCATTGTGTGTTGCTGCTAGTTATTGGTTTTCGCATTATGTGCTACTATTTGGAAAGAATAAATTTGGCAAAAGTTGCTGCATTACTATTTTGCTAGCTTCTGTACTGTTTACAACTGTAATGAGCACTCGTGAGCGCTCACGAGCTTAACGAGTATTTAACGAACCGAGCCGATCAAGAGTTTGAGCTCGTTAAAGTTAACGAGCTTAACGATCACGAGCTTAACGATCGCGAGCTTAACGATCACGAGCTTAACGAGTCGAGTAGCTCGTTAGTCCAGCCCTAGTTGAGCATGAACATTATATCTGGATCTTGTTTAATGCGAGACGGTTACTCATTTAAATCAGAGAATAATGGTTGTTCTATTTATATGGGTAATATCTTTTATGGTCATTCACCCATTGTGAGGGGTTTATACTTATTGAATCTCGATAGTGATGATACACATGTTCATAACATTGATACCAAAAGATGTAGAGTTGATAATGATAGTACCACTTTCTTGTGGCACTGCCGCTTAGGTCATCTTGGTGTAAAGCGCATGAAGAAACTCCATGCTGATGGACTTTTGGAGTCACTTGATTTTGAATCACTTGACACATGCGAACCATGCCTCATGGGCAAGATGACCAAAACCCCGTTTTTTGGAACAATGGAACGGGCAAGTGACTTGTTGGAAATCATACATACTGATGTGTGCGGTCCGATGAGTGTTGACGCGCGCAGTGGATATCGTTATTTTCTCACCTTCACCGATGACTTGAGTAGATATGGGTATGTTTACTTAATGAATCATAAGTCTAAAATGTTTGAAAAGTTCAAGCAATTTCAGAGTGAAGTTGAGAATCATCGTAACAAGAAGATCAAATTCCTACGATCTAACCGAGGGGGAGAGTATCTGAGTTATAGTTTGGCAATCACTTAAGACAATGTGGAATCATTTCACAGTTGACTCCACATGGAACACCACAGCGTAATGGTCTATCTAAACGTCGTAATTGTACCTTATTGGATATGGTGCATTCTATGATGTCCCTTTCCGATCTGCCACTCTCGTTTTGGGATTATGCATTAGAGACAGCTGCATTCACTTTAAATAGGGCACCATCTAAGTCCGTAGAGATGACACCGTATGAACTGCGGTTTGGCAAGAAACCTAAGCTGTCGTTCCTTAAGGTTTGGGGTTGCGATGTTTATGTCAAAAGGCTTCAGCCGGAAAAGCTCGAACCCAAAGCGGACAAATGCATCTTCATAGGATACCCAAAGGAGATGATTGGGTATACCTTCTATCTCAAATCCGAGGGCAAAGTGTTTGTCGCTAAGAATAGGTCCTTTCTTGAGAAAGAGTTTCTCTCAAAAGAATTGAGTGGGTGGAAGATAGAGCTTGATGAGGTTGTTGTACCTTTACTTCAACCAGTGAGTAGTGCAGCACAGAAAGATGTTTCTATGACACCTACATCAGTTGAAGAGGAAGCTAATGATAGTGATCTTGAAGTTTTGGATCAAGTTACTATTGAACCTCGTAGGTCAACAAGGATACGTACTACTCCTGAGTGGTATGGTAACCCTATCTTAGAGGTCATGTTGTTGGACAACAACAACAATGGACCTACGAGCTATGGAGAAGCGATGGTGGGCCCGGATTCCGACAAATGGTTAGAGGCCATGAAATCCGAGATGGGATCCATGTATGAAAACAAAGTATGGACTTTGGAAGTATTACCTGAAGGGAGAAAGGCCATTCAGAATAAGTGGATCTTCAAGAAGAAGACGGACGTGGACAGTAATATCACCGTCTATAAAGCTCGACTTGTGGCAAAGGTGTTTTCACAAGTTCAAGGAGTTGACTACGATGAGACTTTCTCACCCGCAGCGATGCTTAAGTCCGTCAGAATCATGTTGGCAATAGCTGCATTTTTCTATTATGAAATCTGGTAGATGGATGTCAAAACAGCGCTCCTTAACGGTTTCCTTAAGGAAGAGTTGTATATGATGCAACCGGAAGGTTTTGTTGATCCAGAGAATGTTGACAAAGTGTGCAAGCTCCAACGATTCATTTATGGGCTGGTGCAAGCATCTCTGAGTTGGAATATTCACTTTGATGAGGTGATCAAAGCGTTTGGGTTTATACAAGTTTATGGAGAAGCTTGTATTTACAAGAAAGTGAGTGGGAGCTCTTTAGCATTTCTAGTATTATATGTGGATGACATATTGCTGATTGGAAACAATATATAACTTTTGGAAAACGTGAAGGACATAGGAGAAGCTGCTTTCATATTAGGCATCAAGATCTATAGAGATAGATCAAGACATTTGATAGGACTTTCACAAAGCACATACCTTGATAAGATTTTGAAGAAGTTCAAAATGGATCAGTCCAAGAAGGGGTTCTTGCCTATTTTGCAAGGTGTGAAGTTGAGTAAGACTCAATGCCTAGTGACTGCAGAGGATAGAGAAAAGATGAGTGTCGTCCCCTATGCTTCTACCATAGGCTCTATCATGTATGCGATGCTGTGCACAAGACCAGATGTCTGCCTTGCCATAAGTATGGTCGAAAGGTTTCAAAGTGATCCAGGAGTGGAACACTGGACAACGGTCAAGAATATCCTTAAGTACCTGAAAAGGACTAAGGAAAAGTTTCTCTTTTATGGAGGTGATCAAGAGCTCGTCATAAAGGGTTACGTCGATGGAAGCTTTGACACTGATCCGGATGACTCTAAGTCTCAAACCGGATACGTTTATGTTCTGAACGGGGGAGCAGTAAGCTAGTGCAGTTCCAAGCAGAACATGGTAGTTGATTCTACATGAGAAGCGGAGTACATAGCTGCCTCGCAGGCAGCGAAGGAAGGTGTCTGGATGAAGCAGTTCATGACAGATCTTGGAGTTATGCCTAGTGCACTGGACCCAATGACTCTGTTCTGTGACAACACTGGTGCCATTGCTCTGGCCAAGGAACCAAGGCTTCACAAGAGGACCAGACACATAAAGCGACGCTTCAATTCTATCCGCGATTACATCAAGGAGGAAGACATAAACATTTGCAAGATACATACGGATCTGAATGTTGCAGATCCGTTGACTAAACCTCTTCCACTTGCAAAACATGATCAACACCAGAACTCTATGGGTGTTAGATTCATTACCATGTAATGCTAGATTATTGACTCTAGTGCAAATGGAAGACTATTGGAAATATGCCCTAGAGGCAATAATAAAGTGGTTATTATTATATTTCCTTGTTCATGATAATCGTTTATTATCCATGCTATAATTGTATTGACAGAAAACACAAATACATGTGTGGATACATAGACAACAACATGTCCATAATAAGCCTCCACCGGACTAGCTCGTTGATCAAAGATGGCTATGGTTTCCTAGTCACACTATTGCAGGATGGTCCAAACGCGACAGTCGAATCAGAAACCCTTCGACGAAACTGTGTGCGATGCAACAATCACAAACGGTGATGTAATAAATCCGTCAAAAAAGATGCAAAACGTTTGCGATGGCGGCGACATCAAACACGGTTCATATTAGATTTGCTTGTGCGATGAGTGGCAAACGGTTAATCCAGAAGAACTGTTTGCGATGATGCAAAACAACAGAAACAGGCAGCCAGATGAGGGTTTGTGTGATATACGGCATACAGTTCACTAGGATGAACTGTGTGTGATTAGGCAACACAATGGAAACGGTTCAACTGAACAAGATGTGTGTGATACGCGGCAAACAGGTCCGTAATCAGAAATGTGTGCGAAGACCAATAATAACACAGACGATTGCTGCTAATAAGCCGTTGCTCTGTCTACAGAAGAATAACATGTGTATATATATATATAACTGAAATAAACATCCAATTACATAAGTGACTATACAGATCATTCGCACACACCTCAATAAACAATTGCATGCATTCTAAAGTAGGAGAAACGATCGTCTAGTCATCTACTTCTTGTGACGCTCCCGCCACTGCTCTGTGGCTCGATCCCTCGTCTGGGGCAGGAAGAAGACACTTCCTCATGTCAACGATCCGCCTGTACATCTCGTAGCTTGTGTACGCGTCCTTGGCCGCGTACTTGACGTGTTGTTCATCCAGTCTCTCATGCCAAATACTGTGCCAGGCGTTCTTGTCCTTCTTGCTCTCATCCTTCATCTTCATGTAGTACGGGTCGATGATGGCCGAGGCGAGGTCAACCAGGGAGTTCAGTTTGTTGTTATCACTGCCGCAGACCTTGTAGTGGTGCTGGATGTTGACAAGATTCGGGCATTTCAAGTCCGAAACCTTGAGCGCTTTTAGATCGTTGGTGGTGTCCACCGTAGCAAAATTGTAGTTGGAGCTGTTGATAAACCTGGAGAAACGCTTGCAAGGCCTTGTGGCCAGGTGGTAGTGGTAGACGAGGACGTCAAGTCGCACGCACAACTGGGTGACGGCAACCTTATGATCGTGCCCGGCACGACCGATGGTGTACTCGAGGTCGAAGCCGACCACTTAGTACTTGTCCTCGGCAAGGAACTGCTCCATAGTTTGGATGGAGCTCTCCACCGAGACTGGATCATTCGTGTACACCATCGAGAGGGCCTTCCCCCTCATGTGGGTGTCCACTACGTGATGCGTGGTGAACTGCCCGCCGTTGTCGTCGTTGGCCGCTGGGAGCGCCATTGGAGCCACGAGGAGCGCCATTGGAACCGCTGGATGCCCTCTCTGTATGTGTCGTCATGGGTGTGCTTATTGTGTCGTGTGACGCGAGAGATGAAGGTAAATGGCCGCAGGAATAAATGGGGGCCGGGCGGCCTGGATTGTCGGCGCGTCCGCATGGCAGTTTTTGCAGCGGGTAACTGCATCATCGCGCCGCGCCCGGCGCAACCGCATGCACACGAACGTGCATGATCATGCGCCGGCCCCAAACACTGGCAGCACACGTGGAAGGACGAGGGCAGAGCACCCAGAGGGACGCGAAAGCAGAGCGCGCGCGGCGGGACGCGAGCAGAGCGCGCCGCGGCCGCCTCAACCGCAAGCAACCACACGCATAGAGCAGTTGAACACGCAGGAAATGGTCGCCTACAAGCCGGCCGACAGTTGCATCGCTGCGTAGAGAGCGGCCGTGTGCTACTACCTCCGTCCTGGTCTATAGTCCCCTTTATATTCTGTGCCATACTTTTCCCTTAAATTTAACCAACAAAATGTTAATGCATTTTATAAAAATTATGTAATTAGAAACTATGTTCAAATATGAATCCAACTATATAATCTTTTGCGACATGCATTCGTATTTTATTAGTTAAATCCTACTTATAAACCAGGACGGGGGTATAGTAGGTAATTAAATCCCAAACATTTTTTTTATTAACCGTATGTGTACGTGGCCTTTCGTCCTCCTCTCGCACGTCTTGTCACCCCGCTGCCGCAGACGGCTTACAACGCAAGCTTGCGCAGCGCGCGGGTGTGTTCTTTTGGCCAAACGGTGGCTCGAAGTGGCGCCAATGAATCGTCGGTGAGCCCGTTCCCGCGCAACCTCGCAGGTTCCCGCGCAAGCTTCCCTCTCGACTTGGTGAAATCCCCCAAAATCCCAATGCTTACCGGCCTGCTATATAAACCCTCACGGCCGGCGAGTCCTGCGTCGCATTTTCCCCTCCCTCCCTGTAGCTTATCTCGTCTGCTTCTCCCACAATCGCCAATGGCACCGGTCTGTCATTGTTGCTCAGCCACTCCGCCGTCATTAGAGGACAGCTCCAGCTGGGAGGCTACACCGCGGCGGCGGCGTAGTCCCCGGCGTAGTGTAGTGCGGGTGGCATCTCTGTTGGGTGTGCGCGGAACACCCACCACACGCTCCGCCGCCGCTGCCCGTCGGCAGCTGTTGCCGGCCGCCGTTGCCACCACACCACCGTTGAAAGCCAGGGCCATCGCCTGCTCCGCCGCCGTGGCCCGAAGGCGGGAGGTAGCCGTCGTGGCCGCCACCACACTGCCGGCCACCGTGGCCATCACCCGCTCCGCCACCGCGGCCCGAAGGCGGTAGATTGTGGTCGTGGCCTCCACCCCATCATCGGCCGCCGTGGCCGCCAGCCCACCGTCGACCGCCAGCCCACCGTCGACCGCCAGGGTCATCACCCACTCCGCCACCGCCGCCCAAAGGCGGAAGGCGGAGGTGGAGGCCCGCACGTGCGTCAGCGACCTTGCGCGCTACACTGATATCCTACGGGAGGAAGAGGAGGAGCGCCTCGTCGAGCAGGCAAAGAGCCTTACCGCCGTCGTGGCCGTGGCACACGCCGCCTCAGAGGCGAGGAATCAGGAGATCTACGAGGAGAACCACCGCTTCGAGAGGGGTCGTCTGGAGCGGCAGAGGGCGTTCGAGGTGAGCGTCGCTGAAGGTGCAGCAGTGGCAGGCACCGTATTGCAGTTGTCCAGCTCGTCGGTAGGCTCCTCCTCCTTTGCCTCTTACTGAGTGCGCTCGGCAGAGGAGAGGCTGCCGGAAGTATTACAAAGCCCCTCCGTAGTAGTAGTATTTAGGGGCTATTTTGTTCAGTTCATCTAACTATAGATATGGTGGAACTGTACAACGTACTTAAAATTAGCTAGTATATATAGTTGAACTAGCTATTTCAGTACATGGTTGGCAACAATTGGGGAAAAGTTTGGTCGGTTCAGCTGTCCAGTTGAACTGTTTGTATAAAGAATGATTGCTTAATCTATGAATGAAATCTATGCTTAATTACTGAATTTTAGTTGCAAAAATTAGATAGTGCTAGTGATTTTTAGCTGCATATTTTGACAAATCGCAGTGTTACAAGGTTGAAAAATGGCAATGTTACTAGATCAACAAATGTCAATCTTTCCAGTTTGACAAATGGCAACATACCCAATATGACAAATGCAAATCTTACCAAATTGTTTGTACGTGGTTGCACATGGGTCATCCAAAACAACCGTTTCCGTTGAAGGGATGCACAAATCCTGCTCGGCACATTTTCTCTTGGCTTAGCGCCGAAGTCTGGATTTGCATACCGTATTCAATCTGAACCGTTTGCGTTGAAGAGATGCACAAATCCTGCACTACGAATTTTCCCTTGACTTAAGGGGGAAGACCATAGCTCTCACTTTGCATACGGGTGTTCTATCGAAAATGTTTGCGACCAAGAGCTGCACAAATTCTGCTCGGCACATTTTCCCTTGGCTTCCTGGGGAAGCTGTCGGTTCGCATACGGGTGTTCTAACTAAAACGTTTGCGATGAGTGTTTTATATTTAAAAACCATTGAAGTTGTTTTCAAAATAAAATCGTTTGATAAGTCTGTACATTAAGAGAGAAAAACGCAAGTTCGTTCAAACCATATCTTTCATTCAGTCACACTACGAATTTATATTCATATGATGGAGATACAGTATTAAACCCCCGAAAAAACTATTTCCGATGGCGGCGGAGGCGGCGTGCCGCGCCGTCGTTGTCGTTTTCGTCCTCCGGGACGCCATTGTTGAAGTCTTCAAGGCAGCACAGAATGTTCTTTACTTGTAAATCAAACATCATGTCATCGCACAATCGACGGGCGGGGCGCGGGAGGCTGGCAACTGGCAGCGCTGAGAGGTAGCGGTCGACGGCGGCATCCCATGCAACCGAGGGGGGCACGCGCACGGGCACGGATGCAGCGGGTGCAGCCAAACGCACGGGGACCGGCCCCGCGGTGGGTGGAGGGGCGCGCACGGGCACGGGCGCTGGCGCTGGCATGTACACGAGCTCGCGCGGGTCCGTGGAGACCTCGTTGACGCCCGCGGCTTCCAGCTCTGCGATAGTGCTCGGCGACCAGCCCATCAATGCTACAGGGATGGTCGCTGGCGCGGGCGCGGGGATGGGAGATGGGACGGGAGCGGGGGCAGCAACCGCCGCGGCCAGCTCGTTTAGGGCCATGTCCATGAAGCCCCATTCCTCCTTATTTTCTATCTCCTCCGGCTCGGAGTCGAATTCACCAAACTTGAAGACTAGTGGCAGATGATCCTTCTGCGCCATGGCGTTGGTGGAGGTCTGCGGGAGGGAGGGGAATGGGAGGCGAATAGTAAGGCCGCCTGTAATAAACAGCGGCTCGGGCGCCATTAATGGAGAGGAAGGCGGGCGGCCAGGAAATCAAAGGGCTCGCTTCCCAGTGAGCCTGCACAGCGTACAGCTCGCATGCTTCCCGACGAGCCTGCGCATTGGAGGACCGCCTGCACGCCTCTCGGACAGCCTGGGCACTGGACTGTGCTCGCACGCCTCCCGTTCAGTCAAGCAGCTGTCCGCACGGCACGTCCTATAGCAATTAAAACCAAGACAAGTGGCATCACGTGAATGGTTAACAGAACACACACGATTTGAATTATACAAACGTTTGACATATTAAAGTGGCAGCTATATTTTAAAAATGCCTTTGTTGGCTGTTATTCGAGTGCGCCTTCTCTCAAAATGGACACGAAAAATACCACAGCATATCGGGTGCCATTCCATGATAGCATGCCAAGTTTCATGAATTTCAGACGAGTTTTGGATTTACTAGAATTTAAAAACAAAGTATCTCAATGTTTTGCCGGCAATCAACAGTGCCCTGGTGTTTGAAATTCATTCCCATTTCTTGCATGGGACCTAAGCATGCACCCAAGGACACATATTTGATTTTTCAACCAATTTATATGCACTGGAGCATGTGCTTGTAGTTCAAATTTGAATTATGCACATAAAATGCCTAGAAAACCTAGTTAATGTATTAAAATGTTTGACGAACCCCGAAAAATTCCAAAATTTAACGCAACACTCCTATTGTTCTATGTTGACACTAGAAATTTTTTGAAAGTAATAAGAGGCAATGGATATTGTTTCATCCCCAAAGGTGGGACGTTCCCTACCGAAACCATCAGGCTTGTTGTGAGAAGCTCTGGTTTGTGAGAACCTTATACCCAAACCTGCCCCAAATGGGACAAAAAATTTACCATGGCATGTTGATGCCGCTCCATGATAGCATGCCAAGTTTCATGAATTTTAGACGAGTTTTGGATTTACTAGAATTTAAAAACCAGGTATCTCAATGTTTGCGGCCGAGTGACGGTGGCAGGGTGTTTGACATTCATTCCCATTTCTTGCATGGGACCTAAGCATGCAACCAAGGACACAGATTTGAATTTTCAACCAATTTATATGCATTAGAGCATGTGCATGTAGTTCAAATTTGAGTTATGCACAAAGATGCATAGAAAACTCAGTTAATGTCCCAAAAAATTCCTAAAATTAACACAACACTCATGTTGTTCTATGTTGACACTAGAAAAAAATTGAAATCAAGAAGAGGCAACGGATATCGTTTCGTCCAGAAAGGTGAAACGTTCCCTACCGTAACCATGAGGCTTGTTGTGAGAAGATTATATACCCCAACCTGCCCCAAATGGGACAATATTTTTACCACTGCTTGTTGATGCCGTTCCATGCTAGCATGTCAAGTTTCATAAATTTCAGACGCGTTTTTGATTTACTAGAATTTAAAAACCATGTATCTCAATGTTAGCGGCCGAGCAACGGTGGCAAGGTGTTTGACATTCATTCTCATTTCTTGCATGGGACTTAAGCATGTAACCAAAGACACACATTCCAATTTTGAACAAATTTATATGCACTGGAGCATGTGCATGTAGTACAAATTTGAATTATGCACATGAATGCATAGAAAACTCAGTTAATGTATAAAAATGTCCTAGCGAACCGCGAAAAATCCCAAAAATTGACACAACACTCGTGTTGTTCTATGTTGACACGAGAAAAATTTTGAAAGTAAGAAGAGGTAACAGATATCGTTTTGTCCCCCAAGGTGGCACGTTCCCAATTGAAACCATCAGGCTTGTTGTGAGAGAAGCTCTGGTTTGCGAGAAGCTTATACCCAAACCTGCCCCAAATGGGAGAATATTTTTACCACGGCATGTCGATGTCGTTCCATGATATCATGTCAAGTTTCATGAATTTCAGATGAGTTTTTGATTTACAAGAATTTTAAAACCATGTATCTCAATGTTAGCGGCCGAGCGACAGTGTCAAGGTGTTTGACATTCATTCTCATTTCTTGCATGTGACCTAAGCTTGCAACCAATGACAAACATTTGATTTTGCAACCCGTTTTTATGGACTGGAGCATGTGCATGTAGTTCAATTTTGAATTATGCACATAAATTCCTAGAAAACTCAGTTAACGTATAAAAATGTCCAAACAATCCCCGAAAAAATCCAAAATTTAACATGACACTCCTGTTGTTCTATGTTGACACCAGGAAAGAAATTGAAAGGAAGAAGAGGCGACGAATATCGTTTTGTTCACAAAGGTGACACGTTTCCCTAACGGAACCATGAGGCTTCTTCTGAGAAGCTCTGGTTTGTGAGAAGCTTATACCATAACCTGCCCCAAATGGAAAATATTTTTTACCCCAGCATGTTGATGCCATTCCATGAAAGCATGCCAAGGTTCATGAATTTCAGACGGGTGGTGAATTTACTAGAATTACCAAAGCAAGTACCTCAACGTTGCCTAAGAGCCACAGTGTCATGGTGTTCGAAATTCATCCCCATTTCTTGCATGGGACATAAGCATAAACCCATGGACACATATATGATTTTACAACCCATGTTGGTGCACCGGAGCATATGCATGTAGTTTAATTTTGAATTGTGCACCTGAAAGGGCTAGAAAACCAATTTAATGTATAAAATGTCCAAACGAACCCTGAATAATTCCAAATTTTTTTACGACACACATATAGTTGCATGTTCACTGCAGATAAAAGTTCTAGCAATTCAAACACCGTCCATTGCCGCTGTGACCCCATTATGTAATTCAAATCAAGTTGAAAAATCAAGTAGATCCCACACAATTTCTTATCACCAACCGTGTGAGATGCAGTGCAAAATATCCTGGAGCACCATCGGTGTATAGTACGCCTATGGCTTACGCGAGAAGGTGCGTCGGCTACAGTCCACAGCCGGCGTGTCAAGCACTCTAGCTCGCTCCCCAAATATCATTTCACTGTTCAACCATCGCGGGTGAAAGATGGTGACATGGACCCGCGTCGTGAGGGCAACATCGGCGGCCCACTCCGGCAAGGGCGTGGCCGCAGCTACCATGCGTGTGCTAACAAGGTGCATGAGCGCGGCCACAATCTGCGATCGGGCGGCCAAGGCAGCCCAAACGGCCGCTGTTGCTTCTCAGGTGGCGACAACAACATCTGCCTCGGGGATAGCAACTGGCGAGTGCGGCATAGCAGCTGTCCGTTCCGCAGCAGCGGCCTTAGCCCTGATGGAGGCCGCCCACAACCAAGTCGAGGCCGCCCATGCCCAGCTCATGGCGGTCACCGCACAAATCGAACGAAGCTTCTCTGACAACGGTCGGCAACCCATGGCCGAAGAGTTGGCAATCGCCGAGAGCGTTCGAGCAGCTGTCCGTTCCTCCGCCGCATACCTTGCCACGACGGAGCCCATCCATGCCCAGATCACGGCCGCCCACGCCTAGCTCGTGGCGGCCTTTTCCAAAGAGATGGCGGACGCGGATGGCGAGATGCTTGCCGAGTATGGTGCGATGGATGCCATGGAGCCCCTTCCCCAGGAGACCGTCGGGCGCGTGCTGGACATGGAGGAGGTGGCGGAGATCGACGAGCACCAGCCGTAGTAGTACTCTTTGTTCTGTTTAATTAAGAGCGCCGGTCTTTAATTTGTTAGAGTAATGTTTAGGTCAGCTAGCTCTGTTGAATTGCTGAACTTGCTCGATTAAGAAGTGTGGGTGTGCTGTAGTCTCCTTTGTGTACCCAAATTATTCAATGACATGGATGACCACTGTAACCAGGGAAATTCGAACCAAAATTTTTGAAGTTCAAACTCATCACACACGGGTTAAGCTATCTGAATCGTTTGTGATGTTCACATATCATACACAGTTCTGAATAAGGGACCGTGTCTGATGACACTTTGCGCGCCAGTTTTTTCGCTGAACCGATTCAAAATTTTCAGCTTCCGCGGAAATATCTACCTCCCCGCCCCCTCCCCCTTACCAAAAGCCACATTTCCCCTGTTTCCGCCTTCCTTTCCAAGTGGAAACCTTCACTCCTCAATTGCAGCGCCGCCTCCTCACCGGCGACCCTCCTTCACGCTGTTCGGCCTCGTCTATCCAGGCAGGTAATCCACACCCAACCCCCATCCTCGTCCTCCTTCCACATCCCACATGCCCCGACCACCGGCACGACACCTTCCACCCAAATCACCGACCCCTCCACCAAATAAGCGCCGCCCTAAGCCATGGTGCACGTAGTATAGCCAGGAGCTCAAGGAGCATTTGGCAGCGGAGAAGCAAATCGCGGCCGCACGAGCGGATGAGGTCGCGATGGCTGCCATTCGTGCCGACCCCCAGATCTTGGAGGAGCACCTTGCCATTTGGTACCTACGCCTGTTAAGCATGCTCGGTTTACCCGTTGCGTGTGCTGCTCCTGCCTTTCCTTAACAAATTCTAGTGAATTATGCTATCTAATTTTACCATGCAATCTGTTGCTCCAGTGTATATGTTCTATATGTCATGCAGTGTGGTGCTCACTTATTAACTGTTTGGTTAATTAGTTGTCGTCTTCAGTTAACTGTTTGGTTCAATTCTGCAAATGTGATGTTCAATTCTTCAGGCTGCAATTTTGTATTATCTTCCATGTGAGAAATAAATCGAATTTATCTTTACAAAATACATGAGAAACGAATACAATTGCTATATTTCCAAGTTATCAAGCATGCTTGGTTTGGTTATACATTGTGCAATGTGGTGCTCAGTTAACGTTTGGTTCATTTGTTGTGGTGTTTAGTTAACAGTTTGGTTCAATTCTGCAATGCGATGTTCAATAGTTGTGGGTGCATTCTGTTATTGTATACCATGTGAGAAGTAAATCGAATTTGGCTGTACTAAATACATGAGAAACAAATACAATTGCTATATTTCTAAGTTGTTAATCATGCTTGGTTTGGTTAACTGTCTGATCTTCTATTAGGAGTATGTTATATTGTGCATTGTGGTGCTCAGTTAACGTTTGGTTCATTTGTGGTGGTGTTTATTTAACTGTTTGGTTCAATTCTGCAATGCGATGTTCAATTGTTGTGGGTGCACTCTATTATTGTATACCATGTGAGTAATAAATTGAATTTGGTTGTACTAAATACATGAGAAACAAATACAATTGCTATATTTCCAAGTTGTTAAGCATGCTTGGTTTGTTTAACTGTCTGATCTTCTATTAGGAGTATGTTATATTGTGCAATGTGGTGCTCAGTTAATGTTTGGTTCATTTGTTGTGGTGTTTAGTTAACAGCTTAGTTCAATTCTGCAATGCGATGTCCAATTGTCGTGGGTAGAATTTTGTATTGTTGTGCATGTTTGGAATAAATCGAATTTGGCTGCACTTAATACATGAGAAACATATACAAGTGCTATATTTCCTAGTTCTTAATCATGCTTGGTTTGGATAAATGGGTTTTCCATGTGGCTTGAATTAATCTGATGAATCTGCAATGTGCTTATTTTTCATCAACATATTTAACTGATAGCATGCAATCCCTTACTTAACCTGATGACTAACTACCTTATATGTGTTGCAGGGAAACAATGGGAAGCTCTGAGGTTTACAATCGAGGTTAGCACATGCATGGTCCGTTGTCTAATAGCACATTATTGTGCAATTGCAGGAAACATTCTAATATTTAGGTTTTTAACAATTTGGTCTTGCACATGTAGGTCCTACTGTCAGAGGTTTTGACCCACTATTCGACCCTTTTTGCATATGGGGAAATGAGTTGTCCATGAATATCAATCAAGTCAAGAAACTCAGAAAGATTGTTAGGATAAATAAATTAGCGACAAAAAACAACAAGATCTTTGTCTGCACAATGAAGAAGACATCAGTTCACTACAAGATGGTACTAGCTATTATACCTTGCCTTTTTTTATTCCTTTGGCCCATTTCCAATATAGAGAAGATATTTATGCACATCCTTGTTTTCAGGCCCTTCCAAAGCAGTTCACTGATGATTACCTCTAAAACCACCTCTATGGTCAGGAGGCGAGGGAGGTTTTCATACAACACCCACAGTTCAATATTGAAGTATTCTAAAGAGGACGAAGGATGGATGGTCAATCATCCACAGGCACTGGCCTAAAGTTGCAAAGACCTTCAACATGAATGAAGGCTCAATATTCACCTTCTGCTTCAGTAGTTTTCTAGATGAGATGCATCTATCTATGTACCATCTATGATGCTAATTTCGAAAGGTTCTAGATGTTGCATGTGAAACTTGGTGCTGGTGCAGTTGTGTAATGGGGTAGCTGAGTGCTGAAGCTATATCATGTTGTACTCTAATGTATTTTAATTATGAAATCCTGCTTCCTTAATATGGAAATGAAATATATTATGTGCTTAATATGAATGACAATTAGATTAATAAATGGATTATTAATAATAGGGCAATTAGCCTGCTAATGGCCAATTAGCCTGCTAATTGGGTTTTTCTATTGCAAACGGTTATTGAGAAAACACCATGGGCGATGACCTCAGGCAACGCACACAGTTTCTAGGAATAAACCGTGTTGGATCAATGAACAATCACACACGATATTCTCTTGAAAACTGTTTGCGTTAGGCCACCTTGCGCAAACGTTTACCACATAAAAACTGTGTGTGATGGACAGCCTTTGCCACACAGTTTCTTCTATGCACCATGTGTGATGCATTCAATAACACAAATGATAAAATTGTTAATATCGTGTGCAATGGCAACGCTATCACAAACAATTTAACGGGGAAAATTGTGTGTGATGTACCTACGAACGGAAACGTTTAGCGGGGACTGACTGTGTGGGATGTACTTAGGACCAGAAACGATTCCGCCTGTATAATTGTATTTTTTTAGCACTACTGTACGTATAACCATATTTGATCGCTCGCCGGTCGCACACGACCTCATTTTGCCAAGCATGTGTGCCAGGAGGGCATATCCCCGATGGTTTCTGGGTCGTGTGGGAAGGACACCCCTATCGCCCACACTCACTTGGCAACGGTTCCAAATGCCGTCGCGGAAAGGGGTTAAAAACCATTTGTGTAGCACCTTGCTATACCAGTGTCATAGTCATGAGTTATCATTTGATAACGGGATCACATCATTGGGAGAATGATGTGATGGACAAGACCCAAAACTATAAACGTATCATATGATCGTATCAAGTTTATTGCTATCGTTTTCTGCATGTCAAGTATATGTTCCTATGACCATTGAGATCATGCAACTCACTGACACCGGAGGAGTACCCTGTGTGTACCAAATGTCGCAACATAACTGGGTGACTATAAAGGTGCTCTACAGGTATCTCCGAGGATGTCTATTGAGTTGGCATGGATCAAGACTAGGATTTGCCGCTCTGTATGACGGAGAGGTATCTCAGGGCCCACTCGGTAATACAACATCACAATGAGCTTGCAAGCAATGTGACTAATGAGTTAGCCAGGGGATCTTGTATTACGGAACGAGTAAAGAGACTTGCTGGTAACGAGATTGAACTAGGTATGGAGATTCCGACAATCGAATCTCGGGCAAGTAACATACCGATAGACAAAGGGAACTGCATACGGGATTAGCTGAATCCTTGACATTGAGGTTCGACTGATAAGATCTTTGTAGAATATGTAGGAACCAATATGGGCATCCAGGTCCCGATATTGGTTATTAAACGTAGTGGTGTCTCGGTCATGTCTGCATAGTTCTCGAACCCACAGGGTCTACACACTTAACATTTGGTGACGATATAAGTATAGTTGAGTCATTATGGTGGTTATCGAAGGTTGTTCGGAGTCCCAGATGAGATCCCGGACATGACGAAGAACTCCAGAAGGGTCCAGAGGTGAAGATTGATATATAGGACGAAGGGTACACTACAAAAAAAAGACACATCCATGACATTTTGGCCTGAATGATTTTTTTTTCTGTCATGCTTATGACACTTCTATGACGATAATTGTGACAAAACCCGGTATCATCATAGATGTGGTGGGCTCCTATTTCTATGACAAAAAATCATGACAGAAAATGGGCTTTTCGTCCTGGGCGGGCCGGGGACGCACCTGCATGACATTCTTTGGGCCGTCCATGACGGAAAAAATCATGGTAGAAGCGAGGGCGAGGATAATTTCAATGAGTTCCCGGTTACGGTGGGTGGTTGTGGCCGAGCGATGCACGGAGGGATTGCGTGTTTCTCTCATACACATACACGCATGTGGGCGAGGCGTTGGGCTCTAGCTGAACCCGAGCGAGTCGTTCGCTTACTGAACCCGAGCGAATGCACTAGCTACACGTTACTGAAACCGAGTGATCGATCCCTTGCTGTTAACTGAACCCGATCAAGCGATTCCTTCACTACTACTGCTAACTGAAGCCGATCGAACCTACTGCCTCTTGATGAACAGTGACCGTTGTTGGGGGTTGGATGAACAGTTCCCGGTGGGGGTTGGATGAACAAGACCCCGTGGTAGTAGAGGCCGTTGCCGCTGGATGAACATGACCCCGATCGAGGAGGTGGTGGTGGATGAAGAGTAGCCGGTGGAGGGACCCTTGGAGGGCTGGTGGAACAGGACCCCGTGGAGGGCTGGTTGAACAGGACCCCGTGGGGGGCTGGTTGAACAGTAGCCGGTGGAGGCTGGATGAACAGGACCCCATGGAGGGCTGGTTGAACAGTAGCCGGCGGAGGCTGGATGAACAGGACCCCATTGATGAATAGTAGCTGGTGAAGGTAGGAGGATGTCGACGGTGGATGAATAGTAGCAGGTGGAGGTTGGAGGAAGTCGACGGTGGATGAACAGTAGCCCGTGGAGTCCCGTTTTGCGGTACGCCACACCCCTCCCGATGAACAGGACCCCTATTTCGATCGTAGGCACTCGAACAGAAGTCTGTTTCCTCCGTTTTGTGGTACGCCAGGCCCTTCCTGATGAACAGGACCCTATTTTGACTATACGTGGTCGAACAGAAGGCCGTGTCCTCCGTTCTGCGGTACGCTAGAGCTCATTTCGGCTGTTCTGTCCAAGCAGGTTGGCTCCCGATGAACACTACGCATTCCATTGCCTCCCAATGAACACGACGCAGTTTCTTCGTTCCGACCCAGACGGTTGGCTACCAATTAATAGGACGCCGTTGCGGACATCCGCTACCTCTCCATGTACACGAGCCCTGGCCGTACATATGTGTGAGTCGGTGTTTGAGACCCCGCCCATATGTACGTACGTGGCCGTATTTTTTGGCATGTGGTTGTACGTACGTGTACACGGTTTAGAAGGGACTGCCTGAACTGCTACGTCGGGGCTCTACTACTACACGCGTCGCTGCTTGCTCAGCCATGGTTCATCCTTGCAGAGAGACCGATCGACCAGTATGTACGTACACGTTCGCGACCAGACAGACAACACAACATACGCTTCGACCGGGTGGGTCCCAGCTGTCAGGGAGGATAAGGACGAACTTCCTTGCGTGCGAAGATATAGCTGGTGGGTCCCAGCTGTCAGGGGGAGGAATCATTTTTATTTTGCGAGTAATAAGGAGGTACTTCCTTGTGTTTGAAGATGTAGCTGGTGGGTCCAGCTGTCAGCCTCACAGCCCAAAGTCCTCTTCCGATGGCTATCATTCATTGACCACGTTGACCACACCGCGTCGAGAGCACCAAGGTGGTGGACGACAGCGAGGCCTAGGAAGGGAACGATGCGGAGCTGGGGAAGACGCGGCAGTGGATGCCCACGCGGAGGGGAGTAGGAGGGTTGACTGCTTCGGCTGTGGTGTGAGGCTGTCGTCGCTGGAGAATAACAGGAGTTGTGGGTGAGTTGAGGGATGGCATGGCCAGCGGTGCCAGCACAGCCGGCCACGGGAGGCAGTACCAGGCGGTCCAGCCAGTGCTGGTTTTGGCGGCTGGAGCAAGAAGATGATAGATTGAAGAAGCACCGCGGCCGTTGGATGTTAATCCAATGGTCACTACTACTCGAATCATTTGTTGACTAGGTTAACAAAGCCCTGCGTACGTGTCAACTTAGTAGGCCCACAAGTCAGCCTCCGAATATGATGCGTCCAGCTAGCAGGGGAGGAATCATTTATCTTGCGCGTAATAAGGAGGCACTTCCTTCAGTGCGAAGATGTAGCTCGTGGGTCCCAGCTGTCATGGGGGGGACTTTTTTTTCGCGTAATAAGAATGAACATCCTTGCGTGCGAAAATTGTACCTGGTGGGTCCAACCTATCAGGGGGAGGAATTGTTTATTCCTGCATAATAAGGAGGCACTAGCTTGCATGCGAAGATGTAGCCGGTGGTTCCCAGCTATCAGACTCTCGACGTACTCCATGTTGGCTCACGTTGTTGACCACGCATCGTCGAGCAGTCCACGGTGATGGACGACGGCGAGGCCTAAGATGGGAAGGATCTGGAGCCGTGGAACAAGGGGCACTAGAGTCCCTGGCGGAGGGGAGTACGAGGGACTGGTTCGGCTGCCGTGTGAGGCTGCCTTCGCCGGAGAATAACAGAAGGTGTGGGAGAGTATAGGTATGACCTGGCCACCGTTGGGAGTAGGGTGGGGCGGTGAGGCCTGCGCGGCAGCACAGCCGGCCACCGGAGGCAGATGCAGGCGCTCCAGCCGGCAATGATTTCGGCGGCTAGAGCAAGAGCAACTAGACCAGAGAATGAAGAAGCAGGATCGTCGTTGGATGTCAATCCAACGACTGCAGATGTCAGAATAATTTGTTGACTTTTTCTTTAGACCATAAAATTGTTTTGTTCACTAAATGGACAACACCTTGCGCAGGCTTCGTCTAGTGGGCCAACAAAGTCAGCTTCGAAAGCTCTGGCAGAATGCAACCCATTTTTTTAGGTTTTATAGCCCATTTCATTTTGTTTGCCAATACATCTATTTCCTGGGATTTGACTCAAAAAATAATCTATTTCCTGGGCTGGGTAAAAATAATAATGCTGATTTATTATTTATGATAAGTTACAGCGCATTTGATTATTTATTCGAATACACCTATTTACTGGGCTGGGTGAAAAATAATATTGCATACATGCAACCCATTTTTCATTTCTGATAATTTACAAGCCATTTGATTATAGTAGAAATGGACCCATTTTCTGGGATGGGTGAAAAAACAATGATGGTCTGGACTAAGCATTTCGTATAAAAAATAATATTGAGATAGGAATATTATTAAAAAAATTAAGTTGGGCTTGGTAATCTTATTATATAAAAAATGAACTGAGTTGTGCATTTTATTAAAAGAAATATAGGCTGGGCTGCGCTTATTTTAGGATCTTGTGTACAACTATCAACCCATTTGCATTGCTGATGTTCAACGAAAAATCCTTGTGTAGTACAGTACAACTTTACATGGCTACTCATCCCACATTCAACAATGCCTGAAAAGGCCCAAACAAGGCTTCTGTACAACTTTTTGAAGTCGCTGAGCTCAATTAATAACTTAAGAAAAAAGTTAGAGTACAGTGGAACCTAATTAAAAGCTGTCACGAGCGAAGAAATAATTCAACGGTCCCACTTGTGTGTGTGTGCGTGAGAGAGAGAGAGAGAGAGAGACCCATCGGTCGATGCTTGTAAGTACATCTTTCAGCCATATGCATTGCTGATGCTGAGTAAAAACTTATATAGTTGACACAATCATATAGAACATCATAGCACACTGAACTTGCATACAAAAATTTCACGCAGGCTACACAATCAGGGAGGAAGCAGTGGATCCCTATGGGTAGGGCTATGTTGAAACCAACGAACTCATACATAACCGTTCATCGTCTTTATCAATAACAGGGAAATATCTTGAATGCTGTGCAAAGAAAGCAGACAGACAACATAATAAGTTCTGCTAGCACATTAAGTTGACGTACACCCCTTTCTAAAGAATGTTCAGGTACAAAAATAGAACAGGTCATAATCAAATGTACTAGCACATCAGTGCTTCACACCGATAGATCAGATTTAACTAGTATCTGAGAAGATTCTGTTGTTACATCAAATTAGAGCACATCCAGGCAGCCAGCCCTGCCTCTTCTCCCAAAGAAGCAGTGGCCTCCGCCGTGCGATGGAGTAGGCCCTGTGCCATCCATCGTTCTGAGCAACACGGGGAAAGTCTGACGTTGACTCCTGTAATGGATGTCGTCGACGGACCTTGGCACCAGCAGCGGCGGCAGGACTTTGATTGATGGATTGACCACTTCTTCGACATGCACGAACACTCAATACAGGTACATCCCGAACGTGGTCCGCGGTGGCTTGGTGGCGATGAATAGTACAACCCCGGTTTCTGCACCGGTATCTCAACACCAATCACCTTTGGTATGGTGGACGGCGTCTTCATCCATGCCATAACCATCAGAGCCCTGTTGTCTGGAGGAACAAACATACTTACGAGCTCACCTCCTAGGTCGTTGATAAGCTCATTCATGGACTCGCTGTTCCAAGCACGTTGTGGCGTGCCGTAGAAGGTAAGCTTTGTTAAAAACTCAAGCTCAGAGGGCATCGAGCCCCATCCTGGGTGCCACCAATCAAAGCTCACCAGCGCGTCATCGCAAAACAAATGCCGGGAAGATTCAAACACACGACTGCAGTCGAAAGTTGTCCGGAACCTGACAAAGAAATCAGCCGGTGGCGGAGAGACTTCAACGAGCAAGTCACTTATTTGGATGCCGTGCGCAATGCCAAGAGCTTTGACAAGGTCGTCTGGCGAGACGGGAGGCTGGTCGCCATTGATGGTTACCATCAGCACTTTGCCGGCAAACTGGTCGTCAAGCGCCGCCATGCCACTATTGAGTGACAGCGCGCAGCGCCTGAAGGCAGGACGGACCTCAGGATCTCCCTCTAGGAGATCCGCGTTGACCGGTGACATGATAGTTGATGACCCACAAGTATAGGGGATCTATTGTAATCCTTTCGATAAGTAAGAGTGTCGAACCCAACGAGGAGCAGAAGGAAATGACAAGCGGTTTCAGCAAGGTATTATCTGCAAGCACTGAAATTATCAGTAACAGATAGTTGTGTGATAAGATAATTCGTAACGGGTAACAAGTAACAAATGTAACTAAGGTGTAGCAAGGTGGCCCAATCCTTTTTGTAGCAAAGGACAAGCCTGGACAAACTCTTATATAAATCAAAGCGCTCCCGAGGACACATGGGAATTGTTTTCAAGTTAGTTTTCATCATACTCATATGATTCGTGTTCGTTACTTTGATAATTTGATATGTGGGTGGACCGGTGCTTGGGTGCTGTCCTTACTTGGACAAGACTCCCACTTATGATTAACCCCTCTCGCAACCATCCGCAACTACGAAAGAAGAATTAAGATAAATCTAACCATAGCATGAAACATATGGATCCAAATCAGCCCCTTACGAAGCAACACATAAACTAGGGTTTAAGCTTCTATCACTCTAGCAACCCATCATCTACTTATTACTTCCCAATGCCTTCCCCTAGGCCCAAACAATGGTGAAGTGTCATGTAGTCGATGTTCACATAACACCACTAGAGGAGAGACAACATACATCTCATTAAAATATCGAACGAATACCAAATTCACATGATTACTTATAACAAGATTTCTCCCACATCCTCAGGAACAAACATAACTACACACAAAGCATATTCATGTTCATAATCAGAGGGGTATTGAATAGCATTAAGGATCTGAACATATGATCTTCTACCGAATAAACCAACTAGCATCAACTACAAGGAGTAATCAACACTACTAGCAACCCACAGGTACCAATCTGAGGTTTTGAGACAAAGATCAGATACAAGAGATGAACTAGGGTTTGAGAGGTGATGGTGCTGGTGAAGATGTTGATGGAGATTGACCCCCTCTCGATGAGAGGATCGTTGGTGATGATGATGGCTTCGATTTCCCCCTCCCGGAGGGAAGTTTCCCCGGCAGAACAGCTCCGCCGGAGCCCTAGATTGGTTCTGCCCAAGTTCCGCCTCGAGACGGTGGCGCTTCGTCCCGAAAGCTTCCTCTTGAATTTTTCCAGGTCAAAACACACCATATAGCAGAAGATGGGCATTGGGGGCCTGGCAGGTGGCCCACAAGGTCGGGGGCGCGCCCTCCACCCTTGTGGATGCCTGGTGGGTCCCCTTTGGTACTTTCTTCGCCCAATATTTTTTATATATTCCAAAATAATTCTCCGTAAATTTTCAGGACTTTTAGAGTTGTGCAGAATAGGTCTCTCAGATTTGCTCCTTTCCGGTCCAGAATTCCAGCTGCCGGCATTCTCCCTCTTTGTGTAAACCTTGTGAAATAAGAGAGAAAAGGCATCAATATTGTGCCATAATGTGTAATAACAGCCCATAATGGAATAAATATCAATATAAAAGCATGTTGCAAAATGAACGTATCAACTCCCCCAAGCTTAGACCTCGCTTGTCCTCAAGCGAAAGCCGATATCAAAAAATATGTCCACAAGTTTAGAGATACAGGTGTCAATAAAATAAAATACGGACATGAGGGAATCATGATCATCTTTAGAACTACAACATATATTGTCCTATAATTTCTTATGCCAAAGTAACAATTCGTTCACAAGGTAAAGTATGAATCAGAAACTTCATTCAAAACTAACAAACTATGATCTCAGTCATTGAAGCAATTGCAATTTATCATAACATCGGAAAGAATCAATATAAGAGCTTTTCAGCAAGTCCACATGCTCAACTATCATTTAATCTTTCACAATTGCTAACACTCACGCGATACTTATGAGTTCAAACCTTCAATCGGACACAGAGAAAAATAAGGGCTTATAGTTTTGCCTCCCAACCTTTTACCTCAAGGGTAATGTCAACAATAATACTTTATGATAACCTACATCCGAGTGGATATTTGTATCTGGATATTTCTCAAACACATAGTGCTTGCCAAAAAGGAAAAGTGTGAAAAGGAAAGGTGAAGATCACCATGACTCTTGTATAAGGGTAGAAAATAAAAGTAAAAGATAGGCCCTTCGCAGAGGGAAGCAGAGGTTGCCATGCACTTTTATAGTTGGATGCACAAAATCTTAATGCAAAAGAATGTCACTTTATATTGCCGCTTGTGATAAAGAACTTTATTATGCAGTCTGTCACTTTTATTTCTTCCATATCACAAGTTCGTATAAAGCTTGTTTTCTCCACACTAAAAGATCATACATATTTAGAGAGCAATTTTTATTGCTTGCACCGATGACAACTTACTTGAAGGATCTTACTCAATCCATAGGTAGGTATGGTGGACTCTCATGGCAAAACTGGTTTAAGGGATGTTTGGATGCACAAGTAGTATCTCTACTTGGTGCAAAGGATTTGGCTAGCATAAGAGGGAAAATACAAGCTCAACATGTTGGAGGATCCATGACAATATAACTTCTATTCGGATATAAGAAAACATAACCTATTATGTTGTCTTCCTTGTCCAACATCAACCTTTTAGCATGTAATATTTTAATGAGTGCTCACAATTACAAAAGATGTCCAAGATAGTATATTTATATGTGAAGCCTCTCTTTCTTTATTACTTCCTATTAATTGCAACAATGACCAAAACTATGTTTGTCAACTCTCAACAACTTTTATTCATCATACTCTTTATATGTGAAGTCATCACTCTCCATAAGATCATTATATGATCTTTTTATTTCTTTTTATTCTTTCTATTATTGTATTCCCTCAAGATCATAGCAAGAAAGCCAAGACCTCGACTCAAAACTACTCTTTATTATATAACTCAAGGCTCGATTACGAAGGTGGATCTCAAAACAAAACTCAAAGCTAGATCATACTAAAATTTTATTCTACTAGATCAAGATATAACCAAAAGGATCAAATTAAGAAAAACGATAAAGGTAAAGGTGTGATTGTGATACGATACCGGGGCACCTCCCCCAAGCTTGGCAGTTGCCAAGGGGAATGCCCATACCCATGTATTATGTCTCTTTCTTCGGAGGTGATGATGATGAAGTTGTTGATGTCGTAGGCTTGTCCTCCATCTTCCAGGGAATAGGCTCACCATCATCGAAGGATGAACGAGTCTCCGGGAACCTCAAATCTGCAACCAAACTTATCCTCTTAAATCTGTATTCATACTCACAGTTTTGGTTTTGCAGGTCATAGATCTGGGCTTGGAGATGCTCGATTTTCTCGTGAAGCTTGAAGATGGCCTCCCCAATGTTCTTGGCATCCAGCTTGTGCTTATTGGTAAATTCTGCGATCATCAAGTGATTGGCGTTGAGTCCACGTTCCACCATCCCTTGACACTTGAAAACTTGCTGCTCCATTGCTTTGAGTCTTGTCTCCACGCTTTCGGTCTTCTTTAGCCCTTCAACATGCGGATGTGCAGCACCCCCTCACGCATCTCAATGGTTTGAGGGTGTTGCAGCTCCTCCATAAGGTAGGGGCTGATGACCTTCTCAAAAAACTTGTCCTTGGAGGTGCTTGGAGACGTCATGGTGGTCTAGATCTGTCAGTAAAACAGGTCGAAACAAAAACAGAGGATTTTGTCATGGTACGGTGGTCAAAACCTTCGGAGATTATGTAATGATTTTTTACCAACCAAAAGAAGTATTGTGCAAGAAAACGAAGTCCGGAGGGCACATGAGGTGGCGACAAGGTACAGGGGGCGCGCCCAGGGGTAGGGCGTGCCCTCCTGCCTTGCCGCTTCCTCGTGCACTCTTCGGACTGCTTTTAAATTTCCTAATTTTTTAAATATTCCAAAAAGGAGAAAAATTGCCATTGGAAAAGTTTTGTAGTCGGTTTACTTACCGTACCACATACCTATCCCTTTTTGGAGTCAGAAACATTCTAGAAAGTATCCCTTATCTACTCCTCTGGTGTTATGGTATTAATTACATTGGTCTCAACATTTATGGGAGTACCTGAGATATAATGTTTGATTCTTTGACCGTTTACCACCTTCGGATTTGTGCCTTCGGCGTTGTTGATTTTGATGGCACCGGAATGATAGACCCCCTCGATAATGTAAGGACCTTCCCATTTAGATAGAAGCTTTCCTACAAAAAATCTTAAACGAGAGTTGTATAGCAAAACATGATCACCTACATTAAACTCACGCTTTTGTATCCTTTTGTCATGCCATCTTTTAACCTTTTCTTTAAACAACTTGGCATTCTCATAGGCTTGGGTTCTCCATTCATCAAGTGAGCTTATGTCAAATAACCTCTTCTCACTGGCAAGTTTGAAATCATAGTTGAGCTCTTTGATTGCCCAATAAGCTTTATATTCTAGTTCAAGAGGTAGGTGACGTGCTTTTCCATAAACCATTTTATACGGAGACATACCCATAGGGTTTTTATAGGTAGTTCTATAAGCCCATAATGCATCATCAAGTTTCTTAGACCAATTCTTTCTAGATCTATTAACAGTCTTTTGCAAAATCAATTTAATCTCTCTATTGCTCAATTCTACTTGACCACTAGACTGAGGGTGATATGGAGATGCAATTCTATGGTTGACGTCATATTTAGCAAGCATTTTATGGAAAGCACCATGAATAAAATGTGAACCACCATTGGTCATCAAGTATCTAGGGACTCCAAACCTCGGGAAAATAACTTCTTTAAGCATCTTAATAGAAGTGTTATGATCAGCACTACTACTTGGAATAGCTTCTACCCATTTAGTAACGTAATCAACAGCAACTAAAATATGTGTATACCCATTAGTGGAAGGAAAAGGTCCAATATAATCAAAACCCCAAACATCAAATGGTTCAATAACAAGTGAATAATTCATAGGCATTTCCTGACGTCTACTAATATTGCCAATCCTCTGGCATTCATCATAAGACAAGACAAACTTACGAGCATCCTTGAAGAGAGTAGGCCAATAAAAACCAGATTGTAATACCTTGTGTGCAGTTCTATCTCCAGCGTGGTGTCCTTCGTAGGCCTCGGAGTGACACTTGCATAGGATTTGTTCCTGTTCATGCTCAGGTACACAACGTCTAATAACACCATCTACTCCTTCTTTATAAAGGTGTGGGTCATCCCAACGGTAATGTCTTAAATCATAGAAAAACCTTTTCTTTTGCTGGTATGTGAAACTAGGTGGTATAAATTTAGCAAGAATGTAATTAGCATAATCAGTATACCAAGGAGTATTACGAGAAGCATTTATGACAGCCAATTGTTCATCAGGAAAGCTATCATCAATAGGCAGTGGGTCATCAAGAACATTTTCTAACCTAGACAAGTTGTCTGCAACGGGGTTCTCAGCTCCCTTTCTATCAATAATATGCAAATCAAATTCTTGTAACAAGAGAACCCATCTAATAAATATAGGCTTAGCATCTTTCTTTTCCATAAGATATTTAATAGCAGCATGATCAGTGTGAACAGTTACTTTGGAATCAACAATATAAGATCTGAACTTATCACAAGCAAAAACAACTGCAAAAAATTCTTTTTCAGTAGTAGCATAATTTCTCTAGGCACTGTCTTGAGTTTTACTAGCATAATGAATAACATTCAATTTCTTATCAACTCTTTGCCCTAGAACAGCAATAACAGCATAATCACTAGCATCACACATAATTTCAAAGGGTAAATTCCAATCAGGTGGCTGACCAATAGGTGCAGAAATCAAGTCTTTCTTAAGTATTTCATATGCTTCTACACAATCATCATAAAAAACAAAAGGACCATCTTTTTGCAAGAGATTAGTGAGAGGCCTAGAAATTTTAGAGAAGTCTTTAATAAACCTCCTATAGAAACCAGCATGACCAAGGAAACTTCTTATACCTTTGATATCTTTAGGACACGGCATCTGTTCAATAGCATCCACTTTAGCTTTATCAACTTCAATACCTCTTTCAGAAATCTTATGCCCCAAAACAATGCCTTCATTAACCATAAAGTGGCACTTTTCTCAATTCAAAACAAGATTAGTTTCTTCACATCTCTGCAAAACTCGATCAAGGTTGCTTCAGCAATCATCAAAATAAGTTTCGTAAACGGAGAAATCATCCATGAAAACCTCAACAACCTTTTCACAAAAGTCTGAGAATATAGCAGTCATACATCTTTGAAAGGTAGCAGGTGCATTGCATAAACCAAAAGGCATCCATCCATAAGCAAAAGTACCGAAAGGGCAAGTAAAAGTGGTCTTTTCTTGATCCTCTTTTGACACAGGTATTTGAGAAAAACTAGAATAACCATCTAGAAAGCAAAAAATGTGTATGTTTGGACAGTCTTTCTAGCATTTGATCAATAAAAGGTAGAGGGTAATGATCTTTTCTAGTAGCTTTGTTTAATTTGTGAAAATCAATTACCATTCTATAACCTGTAACAATTCTTTGAGGGATCAATTCATTCTTATCATTAGGAACAACAGTAATACCTCCCTTCTTAGGGACACAATGAACGGCACTTACCAATCTACTCTCAGCAATATGATAAATTATACCTGCCTCCAGAAGCTTTAGTATTTCATTTCTTACCACTTATTTCGTCTTAGGATTTGACCGTCGTTGATGATCAACAACTGGTTTAGCATCAGGCTCCATATTAACTTTGTGCTGACATAGAGTGGGACTAATGCCCTTAAGATCATCAAGAGTATATCCAATAGCGGCACGCTGCTTCTTCAGAATTTTCAATAATTTCTTTTCTTCATGCTCTGAAAGGTTAGCACTAATAATAACAGGATATATCTTCTTTTCATCAAGATAAGCATATTTCAAAGTGTCAGGTAATTGTTTAAGCTCAAACACGGGATCACCCTTGAGTGGAGGAGGATCTCCAAGGATTTCAACAGGCAAATTGTGCTTCAAAACAGGCATTTGGTTAAAGAATATTTCATCTAATTCCTTTCTTTCATTCATAAACATATGATTTTCATGGTCTACCAAATATTGTTCTAAAGGATCGGTAGGAGGAACGGCAATAGAAGCAAGACCAATAATTTCATCCTTACTAGGCAATTCTTTATCATGGGGTTGTCTACGAAATTTAGAGAAACTAAAATCATGAGACGCATCCCCAAAACTGACAGTAACAATTTCTTTCTCACAGTCTATCTTAGCATTAACAGTGTTCAAGAATGGTTTACCAAATATAATGGGACAAAAATCATCTTGTGGGGAACCAAGAACAAGAAAATCAGTAGGGTATTTTATTTTCCCACACAAGACTTCAACATCTCTAACAATCCCAATTGGTGATATAGTATCTCTATTGGCAAGCTTAATAGTAACATCAATATATTCCAACTCAGCAGGTGCAATTTCATTCATAATTTCTTGATATAAAGTAAAAGGAATTGCACTCACACTAGCAGCCACATCAAATAAGCCATGATAACAATGATCTCCAATTTTAACAGAAACAGCAGGCATGCCAACAATAGGTCTATGTTTATCTTTAACATTGGGTTTAGCAATCCTAGCAGCTTCATCATAGAAATAAATAACATGCCCATCAATATTATCAACCAAGAGATCTTTAACCATAGCAATACTAGGTTCAACTTTAATTTGTTCAGGGGGTGTAGGTGTTCTAGTTTGACTCTTACGGACCACAGCTGAAGCTTTAGCATGATCCTTAATCCTAATAGGAAAAGGTGGTTTCTCAATATAAGCAGTAGGAACAATAGGATCAATATTATAAGTAATGGTTTCTTCTTCAACTTTAATAGGCTCTACTACTTTCACTTCAATGGGAGGATGATATTTAAACCACTTCTCCTTAGGGAGATCAACATGAGTAGCAAATGATTCACAAAAAGAAGCTACTATCTCAGAGTCAAGTACATATTTAGTGCTAAATTCACGAAAAGCATCGGTATCCATGAAAGATTTAACACAATCAAACTTAAGGTTTATACCTGACTCATTACCTTCGTCGAGTTCCCAATCTTCAGAGTTGCATTTAATTCTTTCCAATAAATCCCATTTGAATTCAATAGTCTTCTTCATAAAAGAACCAGTACAAGAAGTATCGAGCATGGATTGATTATTACGAGAAAACCGAGCATAGAAATTCTGAATAATAATTTCTCTTGATTGCTCATGATTGGGGCATGAATATAACATTGACTTCAGCCTCCTCCAAGCTTGAGCGATACTTTCTCCTTCACGAGGCCAAAAATAATATATATAATTCCGATCACGAGGAACCAGATGCATAGGATAAAACTTCTGATGAAATTCCAATTTTAATCGGTTGTAGTTCCAAGATCCAATATCATCACATAGCCTATACCATGTCAATGCCTTTACCTTCAAAGATAAATGGAAGACCTTCTTCTTGACATCGTCCTCGGGCAAACCTGCAAGCTTAAATAATCCACAAACTTCATCCACATAGATTAGATGCATATCAGGATGTAATGTTCCATCTCCTACATAAGGATTAGCTAGCAGTTTCTCTATCATACCCAAATGAATTTCATAATAAATATTTTCAGTAGGTTCAGTAGGTTGAGGAGCAACTCTTTGCTCTACCGGTCGAGGTGAAGATACCCCGAACAAGCCCCTCAAAGGATTATTTTCCATAGTGACAAGTGACAGTACATTTCAGCACGTAATATAAATGTTTCCTTACCAAATTCCACTTACCAAAGGCGCTTCACTCCCCGGCAACGGCTCTAGAAAAGAGTCTTGATGACCCACAAGTATAGGGGATCTATCGTAGTCCTTTCAATAAGTAAGAGTGTCGAACCCAACGAGGAGCAGAAGGAAATGACAAGCGGTTTTCAGCAAGGTATTATCTGCAAGCACTGAAATTATCGGTAACAGATAGTTGTGTGATAAGATAATTCATAACAGGTAACAAGTAACAAGTGTAACTAAGGTGCAGAAAGGTGGCCCAAACCTTTTTGTAGAAAAGGACATGCCTGGACAAACTCTTATATAAAGCAAAGTGCTCCCGAGGACACATGGGAATTGTTGTCAAGTTAGTTTTCATCGCTCATATGATTCGCGTTCGTTACTTTGATAATTTGATATGTGGGTGGACCAGTCCTTGGGTGCTGTCCTTACATGGACAAGCCTCCCACTTATGATTAACCCCTCTCACAAGCATCCGCAACTACGAAAGAATAATTAAGATAAATCTAACCATAGCATGAAACATATTGATCGAAATCAGCCCCTTATGAAGCAACGCATAAACTAGGGTTTAAGCTTCTATCACTCTAGCAACCCATCATCTACTTATTACTTCCCAATGCCTTCCCCTAGGCCCAAACAATGGTGAAGTGTCATGTAGTCGATGTTCACATAACACCACTAGAGGAGAGACAATATACATCTCATCAAAATATCGAACGAATACCAAATTCACATGATAACTTATAACAAGACTTCTCCCATGTCCTCAGGAACAAACGTAACTACTCAAAAAGCATATTCATGTTCATAATCAGAGGGGTATTGAATAGCATTAAGGATCTGAACATATGATCTTCCACCGAATAAACCAACTAGCATCAACTACAAGGAGTAATCAACAATACTAGCAACCCACAGGTACCAATCTGAGGTTTTGAGACAAAGATCGGATACAAGAGATGAACTAGGATTTGAGAGGAGATGGTGCTAGTGAAGATGTTGATGGAGATTAACCCCCTCTCGATGAGAGGATCGTTTGTGATGACGTTGGCTTCGATTTCCCCCTCCCGGAGGGAAGTTTCCCCGGCAGAACAGCTCCGCCAGAGCCCTAGATTGGTTCTGCCTCAAGAGGGCGGCGCTTCGTCCCGAAAGCTTCCTCTTGATTTTTTCCAGGTCAAAGCACACCATATAGCAGAAGATGGGCACCGGGGGCCTGCCAGGTGGCCCACAAGCTAGGGGGCATGCCTAGGGGGGTAGGGCGCGCTCTCCACCCTTGTGGATGCCTGGTGGGTCCCTTGTGGTACTTTCTTCGCCCAACATTTTTTATATATTCCAAAATAACTCTTCGTAAATTTTTAGGACTTTTGGAGTTATGCAGAATAGGTCTCTCAGATTTGCTCCTTTCCAGTCCAGAATTCCAGCTGCCGGCATTCTCCCTCTTTGTGTAAACCTTGTGAAATAAGAGAGAAAAGGCATAAATATTGTGCCATAATGTGTAATAACAGCCCATAATGCAATAAATATCAATATAAAAGCACGATGCAAAATGGACGTATGAATAGTGCGCTTGAGTACAGGGAGTACAGGAGGAGGATTTGGGGGAACTAGAGTAGGAATCAAGATTCCAGAGGTGGGGGAGGGGCGGGAGATCGGGGATGAAAAGGTAGCATGAATTTCGAACATGCGCCAATCTGCTCTCGGCGCGCAAGCGCACGAAAACACCGGTGGCTTCCACATGTTGGCCTAAGAGTCCTTTTTCTTTCTTTTTTTGAGCGCCCGGCTTTAGAGTCATAATTAACCTGTTTGGCATTGCGTTACTAGTCGGCCCATATTCAACGACACCTCACTGGCCCAAACAAGTGTACATCATCGAAAATACACTGAGCTCAAATTATATAACTTGCAAAAAGGAGATATACTCTGAACACTAGAGAATGGTGATGCCCTCATTTAGCCCACCAGCAGCTCGAAACGATAAACAGTTCGAAACAATGATATATACAACATTCAAACACTGACTAGTGACTACTACTGACATAAACAGCAAGACATGATAGTTCATAAGAAGTCTTGCTACACCACCAAAGCGCACCCATCTACAGTGCTCAGACTCTCGTGATCCAGACGAGAATGACATTCTAAATAGAGGCAACTATTACATAGTAAGAGTGACATAGACGAAATGACCAAATGACAAGGAGTATGCATAACAAAAGAGAGAACTACCCATCCAGAACAAGCAGCAAAGACAACAAGTCATTCTAAGAGGGATGATCTAACACCATTATAATTTATAGCCCCGCTTCAGCCACCAATGATTTGGAGACACCAGAACTCCACCATTTCGACGCAACAGCCCAATTACCTATCAACCTGAAGGCTTGAACCACATCACTGCCTGTCGGACTTGAGACATCCAAGGATCAAAGTTAATCCAAATGCCTTTGTCATTCTCACCTTCTTTTGGCTGCAGGCTGTATCGTTGACAATCAGGGGAGTCTGCTCCCGAAGTCCTAGGGCTCGCCGTGTAGACATAGTTTTCCCTAGCAAACAAAGCCTCTCTGCCATCAAGGTCCTTGCTAACGGTGATCTCCTGGTTAATCGGATAATTGAGTCCGAGAAACAGAAGAGTGTGAACCAAGGCTGTTTGCCCGCCTGCAACTCAAAAATCCTGAAGGCCCCAACAAGCTGGTATCCTGCTCATAGACGTAACAACCATTGTACGGATACTCGCGTATTTCACGGTGCTTGTACATAGTGGGGTTTTTGCAATATAACTCTTCCGGCTCATGTGTGCGAATGATCATCAGTCTTTTGCCGTCGTCTGATCGAGCGAGGAACCAGTTGTGCTTCCCTGTTTTTGGCAAAGGTGGTGTGATTACAAAGGGCAGTAACTGTAGGGACACTGCATCATATAAAAAAGGACAGGCATTGTTAATGTAAGATCAACATTGTTCAGAGTATGAGTAGGATAATGCAAGAAACAACATTGATTTGTCCCTGTTGGAACTGAGAGTAAAATACAGGGAAATGTATACTGGGTTCGAAAATATAGAAGTGCGATGCATGGTTATACTCATGTTGTCTCACAATCGATTCTTCAGAGGAAACTACCATGTCATGCATGTTATGTAATCATGTTATGTCCTCACAAACAAATTTTTCAAGGAAACTAACAGACCATGCATTGTTATATACTCATGTTCTGTGGGCAAAATTCTTGTGAGGATATTATTCTAGCCATTGATTGTTGAAGGGCGAATATAGGTATGTACACATGGTAAGCATTACAGGATTTCCCTACTTCCATATGCACATTTACTTCCCTAATGTATGGTTAGATGAAACCAACAGTGTGATGCATGTTTCTACATCACGAAAATGAGGAAACTAACATGGCTATTGATACATACTCACATTTAGTAGTATATATATTACTATAAAGTTAGGAGAATATCCATATCTTCCTAACCGTTTGATTATTCAAGGGTACAAATTGGTTGTAATGACATGGTCACAATCGCATGAATTAAATCATTCCAAATTTAGCTGATTTACGGCGTCTCTAATACATTGCCATAGTTTTACTTAAATTCTGCTCAAACAGGGATATGCCAATCATCACAAAAAGTTTAAACAGTGTCATGGCGTTATCATTAACATCAGACGAAAACTCTATCCCAGCAATACGTGGTGCCATCTGCTTTGTCGATCGCATAGATGATGCCATTGTGTTCAATAGCATCATAGAAGTGTGTATCAGCTTTGACGATCCACTGCGAGGTGAGTTGTCTCCAGCTAAAGAAGGCACCAGCGGAAAGATAGGCGAGTCCGCTGTCGAACAAGGCAATTAGCTTGAAGTCTGCGTGATACGTCTCCAACGTATCTATAATTTTTTATTGTTCCATGCTGTTATATTATCATTCTTGGATGTTTTACAATCATTTTATATCATTTTTTGGGACTAACCTATTGACATAGTGCCAAGTGCCAGTTCCTGTTTTCTGCTTGTTTTTTACATCGCAGAAAAACAATATCAAACGGAGTCCAAATGCAGAGAAACTTTTTGTGGATTTTTTGGACCAGAAAACACCAGATGGGCCAGAGAAGCACCTAGGGGGTGCCCCGAGGGGGGCACAACCCACCAGGGCGCGCCTAAGCCCCCAGGCGTGCCCAAGTGGGTTGTGCCCACCATGGTGGCCTCGCGCACCGCCTCTTCGCTCTAAAAATACCTCCCTGCTCCAGAAACCCTAGGGGAGTCGACGAAATATTATTCCAGCCGCCGCAAGTTCTAGAACCACGAGATCCAATCTAGACACCATCATGGAGGGGTTCATCATCCTCATTGGTGCCTCTCCGATGATGCATGAGTAGTTCATTGTAGACCTACGGGTCCGTAGTTAGTAGCTAGATGGCTTTTTCTCTCTTTGATTCTCCATACAACGGTCTCATGGAGATCTATTTGATGTAATGACTCTTTGCGGCGTGTTTGTTGGGATCCGATGAATTGTGAGTTTATGATCAGATTTGCCTTGATTTAATATCCAATCTTGATTGTTATAGCCTCGTATTTCTTCTCCGATATTTGGGTTTTGTTTGGCCAACTTGATCTATTTATCTTGCAATGTGAACAGGTGCTTTGTAATGGGTTCGATCTTGCGGTGTCCTTTCCCAGTGACAGAAGGCCAGCAAGGCACACATGTATCGTTGCTATTAAGGATAAAAAGATGGGGTCTATTCCTACATGAAGAGATCTTGTCTACATCATGTCATCGTTCTTATTGCATTACTCCATTTTTCCATGAACTTAATACACTAGATGCATGCTGGATAGCGGTCGATGTGTGGAGTAATAGAAGTAGATGCAGGCAGGAGTCGGTCTACTAATCTTGGATGTGATGCCTATATACATGATCATTGTCTTGGATATCATCATAATTATTTGCTTTTCTATCAATTGCCCAACAGTAATTTGTCTACCCACCGTTGCTATTTTCTAGACAGAAGCCACTAGTGAAATCTAAAGCCCCCGGGTCTATTTTCCTATCATATACTTTCAGATCCATATTGCCAATTGCCTTTTCTTTTATTTGCTCCTTTTATTTTCAGATCTATATTATCAAAAACCCAAAAATACCTTGCTGCGTTTTATTTACTTTTATTTTCATCTATCAATCTACTACAATTTTATCCTATCCTTACGTCACTTTTTGGCACCGCTACCCGAAAGGGATTGACAACCCCTTTAACGCGTCGGGTTGCAAGTATTTGTTATTTGTGTGCAGGTACCGTTTACGTAGTGTTGCGTGGTCCTCCTACTGGTTCAATAACCTTGGTCTCATCACTGAGGGAAATACCTTACCGTTGCTGTGCTGCATCCTCCCTTATTCCTTGGGGAAACACCGACGCATCTCAAGCGACATCAAAGGAAATTTCTGGCGCCGTTGTCGGGGAGGATCAAGTCAAGTCTCCCATCAACTAGCCAATTTCTGGCGCCGTTGCCGGGGAGACATCACCAACATCTACCAGGTTCCTAATCACAAATCTCATCTCCTTGCAATTTACATTATTTGCCATTTGCCTCTCGTTTTCCTCTCCTCCACTTCACAAAAATTTGCCGTTTTTATTCGCCCTCTTTTTCGTTCGCCGTTTTCTCGTCAGATCTGTTTTTGAGTGCAATCTTGTTGCGTAGTCACGATGACTCAAGAGAACACCAAGTTGTGTGATTTCTCCAATACCAACAAGAATGATTTTATTAGCACTCCGATTGCTCCTCCCGCCACTAGTGCGGAGTCTTGTGATATTAATGCCGTTTTGCTGAATCTTGTTATGAAAGATCAATTTTCCGGTACTCCTAATGAGGATGCCGCGTCCCATCTTAACACATTCATGGAATTATGCGATATGCAAAAGAAAAAAGATGTGGACAATGATATTGTGAAGTTGAAATTATTCCCGTTTTCTTTGCGAGATCGTGCAAAAATTTGGTTTTCTTCTTTGCCTCGCAATAGTACCGATTCTTGGGATAAGTGCAAAGATGCCTTTATTACTAAGTATTTTCCGCCCGTGATTTTTTTTCCCTTAGAACCCAGATCATGAATTTCAAGCAACTTGAACATGAGCATGTTGCACAATCTTGGGAAAGGATGAAATTAATGCTAAGGAATTGCCCAACTCATGGGTTAAATCTTTGGATGATCATACAAATTTTTTATGCGGGGTTGAATTTTGTTTCTCAAAATCTTTTGGACTCCGCCACGGGTGGTACTCTTATGGAAATTACTTTGGGTGAAGCCACCAAATTGCTTGCTAATATTATGGCAAATTATTCACAATGGCATACAGAAAGAGCTCCGACTAGTAAAAAAGTTAATTCGGTTGAAGAAATTTCTTCTTTGAGTGAAAAAGTTGATGCTCTTATGAAATTGGTTGCTAATAAAAGTGCCCCTATTGATTTTAATGATGTGCCTTTGTCTACTCTGATTGAGAAAAATAGTGATGCCATAGATGTGAATTTTATCTCATGAAACAATTTCAATAACAATGCTTATAGAGGTAATTTTAATCCTAGGCATTTTCCTAGTAATTCCTCTAATAATTATGGTAATTCCTATGGTTATCCTTCTTATAATAATAATAGGAACACCTCTGATCTTGAGAATAATATAAAATAATTTATCAATAATCAAAAAGTTTTCAATGCTACAATAGAAGAAAAGCTGAATAAGATTGATGATATGTCTAGAAGTATTGATAGAATTTCTCATGATGTAGAAAATCTCAAGATGAAAATTTTTGTGCCTAAGGTTGAGGAATCAATTAAGGCTCTTTATGTTTCTATGGATGAAAGTAAGAAAAGAACCACTATGCTTAGAGCTAGAAGAGAATTTTTAGAAAAAGCGTTTTCTAGTGATTGCTTTCATAAAAGTGACGAAGATCTTAAAATGATTGGTGTTTCTTCTATTGATTCTTTTATTAGTAAAATTAATATTGATAATAAAGGGACTGAAGAAGAGTCAACTTTAGCTAGAAGGCGTCCCGATAATTCGGAGGGTGAAAATCTTGTTGAGAAAATTGATAAAAGTGGGTTTGAAGAGGTTAAAACTTTAACTAGTGATGTGCCCACTCTTTTGGATTACAAAGACTTTAAATATGATAGTTGCTCTTTAATTGATTGTATGTATTTGTTGCAATCCATGATAAATTCTCCCCATGCTTATGAACAAAATAAAGCTTTTACTAAACATATTGTTGATGCTATGATGAAAGCTTTAGAAGAAAAGTTGGAATTAGAGGTTTCAATTCCTAGAAAATTACATGATGAATGGGAACCTACTACCAAAGTCAATATAAAAAATTATGAGTGTTTTGCTTTATGTGACTTGGGTGCTAGTGTTTCTACAATTCCGAAATCTTTATGTGATGTGCTTGGTCTTACCGATATTGAAGAGTGTTCTCTAAATTTGCACTTGGCGGATTACACTATTAAAAAACCTATGGGAAGAATTAATGATGTTCTTATTATTGCAAATAGGAATTATGTTCCCATATATTTTATTGTTCTTGATATTGATTGCAATCCGTCTTGTCCAATTATTCTTGGTACACCGTTTTTACGTACTATTGGTGCCGTGATTGATATGAAAGAAGGCAATATTAAATTTCAATTTCCACTAAGGAAGGGTATGGAACACTTCCCTAGAACTAGATTTAAGCCACCATATGAATCAATCATGAGGGCATCGTATGGATCTAGAAACAAAGATGACAACACTTAGATCAATGCGTTATGCCTAGCTAGGGGCGTAAAACGATAGCGCTTGTTGGGAGGCAACCCAATGAATAAAATTTATTTTTGTCTTTGTATTTCTGTTCTTGAGTGTTTGCACAATTATACTACTGTTATGATTGTGTTTTTTGTGTTTTAATTAGTGTTTGTGCCAAGCAAAGCCTTTGGGATCATGTTGGGTGATAGTTGCTTTGACATTGTTAGAAATCAGAAACTTTTGCATCCAGTATTTGAATTTCTAAAAATCACAGAAGCGACGAAAAATTCTGATTTTTTACAAAAGATTGATATACAAATTGCCTACGTTTTCCTAATTTTTTAGAATTTTTGGAGATACAGAAGTATTCTAAATATTCAGATTGCTACAGACTATTCTGTTTTTAACAGATTCTGTTTTCGTTGTGTTATGTGCTTGTTTTGATGATTCTATGGTTTCCTTTGAAGAGTTTTTGCCATGGAAAAGTTAAAATACAGTAGATATAGTACAATAAAAAAATATGAATGGGTTTGCAATAGTACTTAAAGTAGTGATTTGCTTTCTTATACTAACGGATCTCACGAAGTTTTGTTGAGTTTTGTGTGATTGAAGTTTTCAAGTTTTGGGTGAGATCGCGATGCATGAAGGAATAAGGATTAGCAAAAGGCTAAGCTTGGGGATGCCCGAGGCACCCCAAGATAATATTCAAGAAGTATCAAGCCACTAAGCTTGGGGATGCCCCCGAGTGGCATCCCCTCTTTCTTCTAACAACCAATGATATTTTACTTGAAACTATATTTTTATTCGTCACATATTATGAGTTTTGCTTGGAGCGTCTTGTATGATATGAATCTTTGTTTGTTTTTATTTTTAATTTTTAATAAGCATCCTTGCTGTACACACCTATTTTGGAGAGCCAAATTATGCTATGCTTGCTCCAATGCTTCACTTAAAATTTTAGAGCCTTGGAATTGCTCTAGTGCTTCACTTATATCTTTTTTAGCACAGTGTGCTTTGTTATCTTTGAAGAAATTCTCTCATGCTTCACTTAGATTAATTTGAGAGAAAGAAATATGATGCTCATGTTCTTCACTTATATTTGTTTGAGCTTATTAAAAGCAACATATGAAACTAGTTCCAAAGTGATAGATATCCAAGGAGGATATAATAAAAACTTTCATGAAGATCATTGGACAAAATAAACTTGATTCTTTGTAATATTTTTGAGATATGATGATAGTGATATGTGAGTCATGTTGATGATTAATTATGCTTTAGTAAGAATATTGGTGTTAAGGTTTGTGATTCCCTATGCAAGCACGAAAGTCAATAGTTATGCAATGAAATTACATCCTACTTGTGGTGCATTATTCTGTGTTAGTTATGCTTAATGCTCGCTTATGAGATTTTTCATTTCTTGGTTGGATGCTTCTCAATCTTTTGCTAGCCTTCATTTGCACTAAGTATGATCACTACTTGTGCATCCAAAATCCTTTAAACCAGTTTTTGCCACATGAGTCCACTATACCTACCTATATGCGGTATTCTTTTCCCGTTCTAAGCAAATTTGTATGTGCCATCTCTAATTTTCAAAATAAATTTTTCTTTTTTGTGCTCGTACCGCTCATGAAACGGTAGGGGGTGGCTGATATATTTCCATGCTAGATGTGTTATTCTCAAGATGAGTGTTTATTCACTTGTCATTGCACGAGAGTACCGCAAAGGTATTAGGGATGCCCAGTCCTGAAATGAAAAATGAATTTACTTTATGCTGTCAAATAATAAATTCCTTGGAAAGTGTTGGTATGGGCGGCACCCGTGGATTCGGTTAGCCGTGGAATGTGAAAGTATGGTGGAAAAAGGAATAAACTTTATTTTTTGTTTGGGAACCGCCTATGATATATCTAGCATGGAAAGTATTGGGAACTACTCGATCGTTTTCGTTGACAGGAAAAGCATGCCACCCAAAATGTTTTATCTCTATCTTTTTTGCTTCGAGCTCTGGCACCTCTCGAAATCCCTACTTCCCTCCGCGAAGGGCCTTTCTATTTACTTTATGCAATTTTTATTTTTACTTGAGTTTCCATCTTCTCTTATAAAGCACCAACTAAGGGGCACTATGATCGTACTTGAGCATTGGGTGTAGCTAATATGCGAGTGTGTTTCATGAATGGATCAATGATTGAGCATAATAGGCTAGGGATAACTTGCTTTAGTGTTGATATTTTGAAAGACATGGTTGTTTGTTGATGTGCTTGAGTATTAAAGTCCTCATGTCAAAACTAGACTATTGCTTTGAACCATATAAAAGTCCAATTGTCCATGCTATAAAGGAAAGAATATGTGATGAACATGTTAGGCAGCATTCCACATCAAAAATTCTATTTTTATCATTTAACTACTTGAGGACGAGCAGGAATTAAGCTTGGGGATGCTGATACATCTCCAACGTATCTATAATTTTTGATTGTTCCATGCTGTTATATTATCATTCTTGGATGTTTTACAATCATTTTATATCATTTTTTGGGACTAACCTATTGACATAGTGCCAAGTGCCAGTTGCTGTTTTTTGCTTGTTTTTTACGTCGCAGAAAAACAATATCAAACGGAGTCCAAATGCAGCGAAACTTTTTGTGGATTTTTTTGGACCAGAAGACACCAGATGGGCTCGAGAAGCACCTAGGGGGTGCCCCGAGGGGGGCACAACCCACCAGAGCATGCCTGGGCCCCCAGGCCTGCCCAGGTGGGTTGTGCCCACCTCGGTGGCCTCCCGCACCGCCTCTTCGCTCTATAAATACCTCCCTGCTCCAGAAACCCTAGGGGAGTCGACGGAATATTATTCCAGCCGCCGCAAGTTCTAGAACCACAAGATCCAATCTAGACACCAGCACAGAGGGGTTCATCATCCTCATTGGTGCCTCTCCGATGATCCGTGAGTAGTTCATTGTAGACCTACGGGTCCGTAGTTAGTAGCTAGATGGCTTTTTCTCTCTTTGATTCTCAATACGATGGTCTCTTGGAGATCTATTTGATGTAATGACTCTTTGCGGTGTGTGTGTTGGGATCCAATGAATTGTGTGTTTAGCATCAGATTTTCCTTGATTTAATATCCAATCTTGATTGTTATAGCCTCGTATTTCTTCTCCGATATTTGGGTTTTGTTTGGCCAGTTTGATCTATTTATCTTGCAATGTGTAGAGGTGCTTTGTAATGGGTTCGATCTTGCGGTGTCCTTTCCCAGTGACAGAAGGGGCAGCAAGGCATGCATGTATTGTTGCTATTAATGATAAAAAGATGGGGTCAATTCCTACATGAATAGATCTTGTCTACATCATGTCATCGTTCTTATTGCATTACTCCGTTTTTCCATGAACTTAATACACTAGATGTATGCTGGATAGCGGTCGATGTGTGGAGTAATAGTAGTAGATGCAGGCAGGAGTCGGTCTACTAATCTTGGACGTGATGCCTATATACATGATCATTGTCTTGGATATCGTCAAAATTATTTGCTTTTCTATCAATTGCCCAACAGTAATTTGTCTACCCACCGTTGCTATTTTCTCGAGAGAGAGAACCCACTAGTGAAATCTACGGCCCCCGGGTCTATTTTCCTATCATATACTTTCAGATCCATATTGCCAATTGCCTTTTCTTTTATTTGCTCCTTTTATTTTCAGATCTATATTATCAAAAACCCAAAAATACCTTGCTTCGTTTTATTTACTTTTATTCGCTTCTATCAATCTACTACAATTTTATCCTATCCTTACGTCACTTTTTTGGCCCCGCTACCCAAAAGGGATTGACAACCCTTTTAACGCGTCGGGTTGCAAGTATTTGTTATTTGTGTGCAGGTACCGTTTACGTAGTGTTGCGTGGTCCTCCTACTGGTTCGATAACCTTGGCCTCATCACTGATGGAAATACGTTGCCGTTGCTATGCTGCATCCTCCCTTACTCCTTGGGGAAACACCGACGCATCTCAAGCGACATCACTGCGTAATCCGCATATCGTGTGGGCACTTGGCAGATTACAATCTTTTGCAAAACAAAGTGCATCCAACTGACGACATAATCGAGATGACTTGGACCGCGATGGTAAAATCCTATATAATCCAACGTAGGAAGGATAATCTCATGGGAGGTGTGGAATTTCACGAGCACCAACTTTTTCCGGTTTTCTCTGACGACAGCCATCCAGTGGGAGTTCATGCCGACCCAGTACATACCCGCCAAGAAGTTTCGGGCGATGGTGACGATCGAAGTCGAGGGGCATGATGTACGGCGACCCACTACATACCTGCAAAGAATTTTCGGCTAATGGAGGTTGGATTGAAGTCGTGGGGCATCATGTACGCCTTCGTATCATGGTGAGCAAATCTCGCAAGACCAGATAGTAGCAAGGAGGGTGTCTTGAAAAGCTCAGGCCTTGCTTCGACGATGGCCATGTGCATGTCCCTCGAGCATGCAGCCAGCTGCACAGCGCTCAACATATCCATACACAAACAACAGAGGTCGAGGATGTCACTCGGGAGATTGCTCCAATCGCGGCTCATATGGATGCTGCGCGGTTCGCGTTTGGCCATGGTGGAGTTTGGAAGGTGGGGTTTTAGGGGCTTGATTTATGGGAGAGAAGGCTCTCGGTGCTGGAGCGGCTAGCGAGGGAATAGTGGTACTGGGGAGGCGAGCGAGGCGAGGGTACACAGGGGCAAAGTGAGATGATGAAGAGTGACCTCAGGATCTCCGGCGAGACAGAGATGGAGATGGATTAGTGCTAGGCGGGGAGAGGGAGACGAGGCGAGGCGTGCTATACAACGGCGGTGACAGTGACTGCACAGTGGACAAGGTGAGGCTGACTTTGGTAACCCGAACACGTCGCCTGGACTAGTGTCACCTCAGGCGCCGGGTCTTGTCACTTCACTGTGAGGACCGGATAAATAATATTTTGACCATCAAGTGTACCACAGTTGTACTACTACTAGTAGTAACATACGGAGTAGTACTGTATAGCAGAAATAGGTCTCCCATGCTAGCATGCCTCTGGGTTCACTTCATCCTCCAGGTAGCATCCATATTGCGAGCAGAACCAAATTCTCGTGCGTGGGGAAGCGCGAAGAAGGGCTTTTTCTTTTTTTAGGATAACCGCATATATTCCTTAACCAGAAAAGGTTGTGTCTCGCAGGCACGTGCCAATATCAATCCGAACTAGCTACGACATATTTTGTTTGTGCAAAGAAATGGATATGTTTGTATATCTGTTCGTCCACCCAAGTGGGTTTTGTGTAGATCCCACCTGTCAGGAGGGGTGCAGAAATAAAAAGTAATCATAAAATGTTTCACCACGGTGACTCGAAAGAGTGACCTCAACTAACCAGTGGCACTTGTAGTGATAGAAGGATGGGCACGTAAATGGACACGGACCACTCCTCAGTACGCTACCTGCATAGCCTTTTCGTTTTGCTGGTTGGTCTACCTAGCCGTCTAATCAACTGCCTGCATGCCACTTCTCCCATTTACTTCTCCATCGGGAACCAATTTTCCTCGGCTTCTTCACCTCTCCTTCATTTGCATTCAAACCCAATTGGATTCACATCCTCCTTGAGTAATTCCAAAGCCCCTTTAAATAATCATCTTCTTCAGTTAGACTAGCCACCTTAATCCTAATTCTCGAAACCATAGCCCTCCGGTCCAGCGGTTCCAAATGGCGAAAGAGATCCCTATGCAAGTTTTTAGCGTCAAACATGTACTCGTCGAAGGCTCATTGAGCATAGTTGCCACCGTCACCGACCACCCAAGGGTTGTTCGGGAGTGGATCAACAATGTATCCAACTCCCTCCAAAAGGTGGAGATGAAGGTCGTCGGTCTCGACGCAGAGTACACGGAGCGTGCCACTGGAAGATCCAATGCGCCGCCGTCCTTCAGCTGTGCCTCGAAGATGAAGTTTTGGTGTATCACATCATACACGCGCCCTCCATACGAGGTGAGCTCCATGATTTCTTGTCTTGGGAGGGAATATAGTTCTGTGGGGCAGCCATCGAAGGGGACAAAGAGAAGCTGGCGCCGTAAAACCTTGACTTGAAAAACATTGCTGACCTACAAACCAGAATTCCTGTAGAGGATTGTGATAGAAAAACACCATCCCTGTTCGACATAGCAAATTCTGTGCTCGAAACAAATCTTGAGAAGGGTGACAAGACGCTGGGATTAAGGTCGTCTGGATGGGAGAATTATCCCTTGACCTACGAGCGGATAAAATATGCTGCCCTCGATGCCCGTGTGAGTTTCGAGATAGCTGCAAGGTCAAAAGAGCTTGTTGCGAAGCCGTCTACCACAGAAAATGAGAAGAAGAAGAAGAAGAAGAAGAAGAAGAAGAAGAAGAAGAAGAAGAAGAAGAAAGAAGAAGAAGAAGAAGATGGATGAACTATTTCCTCTCTTGTAAAAATTATATTTCCTCTATGTGTACATTGATATAGATGAACTATTTCACTGGGGTGCATGTCTTTGGAACAAGTGTACTCTATGTACATTGATATGGGTCTGCTTGACTATAATGAACTATTTATCCGCCTAGTTTTCTCTACTACTAGTCCTTGTAGTAAGCGGTATGCAATGCATGTGTCAGTAGACATGATAGCTTGTCCATGGAAGTTGAACTACGGCGACCATCACGTTTCTATCACTGCCAAACGCGATTCCCACGATGCCGCTCCAACCGATGGCACCACGTTCCCCGACGTGCGCCTCACCCCTCTCGGCCCCACCGCTCCTCTGCATTTGTGTGCATGACATGTGGGCCAGCTGAACTGCAGCGACCATCAAGTTTCTACCACAGCCACACGCGATTCCCACGACACCGCTCGAACCCATGACACCACACATCCCACGACCTGCGCCTCACCCCTCTTGGTCCCACCACCCCTCTGCTTTTATGAGAATGACATGTGGGCCAGCCACATTTAGGGTCCACATGTCATTGACTCAAAGGCAATTGCACTAAGCCGCTAAAGCTCAGTCCCGTGGGCCCCGAGAGGGAAATGTAACTCCTGCGCCAGTCCTTGTGGTGCTCCCGCAGTACGAACTCGTGCCAAACTCGGAATTTGGTTCTTACTACTACAAATGTGGTGGCCCGTGCGTTGCAATGGATCCAAAGTGGTAGAATAATACTTGTTCACAAACTTGAAATATAAACACTCTAGTTTTTATATACATATATCAATAAAAATAAATTATGCTTCACTGAAGACATATTCCTCGGGCTGTTTTGATGAGGTGAGGGGCGGGTGTGGCTGGTTTCAAGATAATAATAGATTTTTAAAACATTGGAGCAGATTTTTTTTCTAACATTTTGTAGCGTGGCACGGCATTCGGTGCACCTAAGCGTCTGAAAAAAAGTGGAGTGCACTCTAAAAATATTTACATGCTCCCATTTAGTGGAGTGTACTCTAAACACATTATCTATTTATTTTTCTCTAGCCTTTCCTAGCCATGCAACGAAGCCATATAAGCTAGTCATGCATGCAATCCATAAATTGCAATATACTCCAGCATGCAATGCCGCCACATGATCTATTTATGACAGTTAGTCATAGGTTGTTTTTTGCATTAGTCTTGATCCTTCAGAGGTATGATTAATCCAAATATTAATGTACCATAAAACTAAACTCCAAATATCTGCCGGAGCCGAGGCAGAGGATGTATGACGGGGCCGGTGGAGGCATCTTCATAACAGGAGGAGAGCTCGAAGGATAATCTTGCACGTCTGCCGCCACCTGCATATCGGCGTGGGACTCCTTGAGCGCCCACTGGAGCTCGTGCTCCTCCAAGGAGCGGTGGAGTCATGGGATTTTCCTAAACCACGATGGGCACCATGCAGTACTCCTCGTAGCCGGGGGCGCGGTGCTCGCGTACCGACTCCTGGGGTACTGTCGGAGCACGCACTGTAATGAGATGCTGGAGATCCCGTGAGGCCATCTAGCGGCTTAGCTTGCTCACTTGCAAGCTATAACTCAGCGCTCACGCTAGCCCGAGCTCCGCCACCGCCCAGCTCGCCGTCATCAATGCCACTGGCCACCCTAGCACCTTACTGCTGGGTCCCCCGTCCACCTCAGCGGGTCAAATATTTACTTGGATTAGTCTTTGCCACGTCGGCCCGACAAGCGGGACCCACCTGTCGGTTTTACTGTTTTCTAGACCAAATTCCAGAATCAGTGCTCCGCGTTATGCATTAGGCGCAGTTTCGGTGAGTTTTTGTGCCCTGGTTCAAATCTGGTACAAAGATGTTACCCTAGCCCCAAGTGTGGTGGTTTTGGGTAAATAACTCTGTGATGTACGAGTAGCCCCAAGTGTGGTGGTTACCGCTGGATTTGATTTTTGTAATCGGAGCTCATTTTTGTAGTTGGTTTCAATTTAGACTATGCATGTATTATTGCGAGAGATAGATATAGAGAGAATATTTGTGTGACAAAGAGGGGGGGGGGCGGGTGCAGCGATACCTAACGAGAGAGGGGCATATGTGTTTTCGAAAGACTTTGTGTGTCGTAGAGAGAGGAGTGTCCAAAAGGGAGAGAGAGGGTGTGTGCGTGTGCATGTGTGTGTTAGAGAGAGACAGAGGGAGAGAGAGAGAGGTGCGTGTAACGTCGGATTCGACAAGGTTACGAGGTTGCGGATATGGGAGAGCGATAGTGTGTGTGCGTTGATGGGACACACACACAGCGTCTGTTCGCGTGTGAGAGAGCTGGATAGAACTCGACAGCACGGCTGGCTAGGGGTGGACGGTTATGTGTCGTGGAAAGAGATAGTAGAGAGACAGATGAATGCTTGTTTGTTGCAAGGAGACCTAACTACATAGATGTGGTAGCAAGAAGAAGAGAATGGCGGTGTGCCTTTTTTTCATGGGATGGAAGATAGACCAAGAGACACGCATCGTGTGGAGAGGTGTGTGTGTGTGTGTGTTTGTCGGAGTAAATGAACACGGGTAGCCTCATCAGTCCCCCATGGTATTTCGAGACATCGGGGCTGGCTGCGCCCCTCACACCTTCCGGAAGCACGACCGCCTTCTTGGGCCGGCTGCTAGAAGGCGGCAAGCCCATGGAAGGCGGCCGCGAGGGGGCCGACTCCTGGCAGATGGCCCCTCGTCCCCTCGAAGTTAGCACCACATCACCACGACAGGATAAGGCATGGCTACAGTGCTGCCTGCCACCCCCGAATCCAGGATGGAACGTGGCCACAGAGCTGTGTACTGGGCGGACACCCCCCGCCCAGCGCGGCACTGATTGCCACGCAGTCCGTGACATCACTAGCGCCAGAGGGAGCCACGCTCCCACGATGGGCAGTCGGTACGGCCCACAGGTGGCGGGCCCTACCTGTCCGCGAGCCACCAGAAGGCGGCAAACCTCAAGCAGGCGACAACAAGGGAGGGCCGACTCCTAGCAGGCGGCCCTTCTTCCCCTTGGAGTCTGTGCGCCATTAACCAGATGAGACGGGGTATGGCTACAGTGAGCGCCCGTCAGGCAACGGGACTGTAGCCACGCTCCCCCCGACAAAGCCTTCGTCATCAGGGGCAAGGCTATAGTATAAAGCAGTCAACATGGCCCGCAGGCGGCAGGCCCTACTTGTCGACCGAGATCATGGCAGTAGGCGGCGGGCCCTAGTGGTCGGCGGAGAAGCCGGCGACCAGAGACGCTGACGGCCGGGTCCTACACCCGGCCAGATTACCATTGTACCCCTGGGGGGGTAGCCTATATAAACCCCCCAGGCTCACCCATGCAAAGGGTTTAGCACCCACACCATTCACACACACACGTAGAGAGAAGAGTAGAGCTAGCCTTGCCCTTCTTCCTCCTCTAGCCGAAACAGCTCAAGGAGCAAGCTTGTAGCTACCTTGTTGATCATAGTCATCATGCGGAGACCCCGCAGAGCAGGACTAGGGGTGTTATTTCTGAGGAGAGCCCCGAACCTGGGTAAGATTCGCAGGCGTATGCGGTCTCGCTCACTCCCGCTTCTAGAGCCCGGCGACATACTCTTGTCCCCATCCACGATAAGCCACCCCCTGGCATATGTCGCACGATATCCCCGACATTTGGCGCCCACCATGGGGCAAGGTGCACCGTCGTCCGAAAACATGTTCTGGACGGGAACGCTCTTCCTTCCTGGCGAGCGCGGCCAGCCGGGCATGCCCGACGGCGTTTGCGCCGACACGCTGCGTGGCGTGGAAGCCGCCTGCGCCGCGAGCTGCCTCGCTGATCTCATGAGCGGGATCCGCCTCTCCGACGAGCCCACACCCGACGCAGGCGAAGCCAGCTCTGAGAGCTGCCTTGCCGACCTGGAGTCCGTTGGCTCCACTGACCCGCCCGTCGACATGGTCATCGACGCCGACGCCGCGCCTTCTGATGCCTTCCCCGGTGACATGGTGATCTTCGACGACCCGCTCCCTGCTGCTGACAGCAGCGCCAGCACCAGCACCGTCACCGAGGTGCTGGTCATCAGCCACGATGGAGCCTCCGACGAGGCTGGCCGGGACCCGTTGCAGGCGGCAGTACGGGACCTGTCCGCACCCGTAGCGCCCAGTGCGAACGGCGAAACACTGGAAGCGTGCCGTGTTGCACTCCTCGACAGCGCCAACAAGTTGGCAGCCATGAGACGCCTCACCGAGGCCTACCAGTGCGAGATCGACCATGTCGTCTACGGCACGCCGGCAGCTGGCGAACCCAGCCAAGTGGGCACGGTCCGGCAGCGCGGCGCAGCCATCGCCAGCATGCTGGGGGCCGACCACCCAGTCTACGCCACGCCAATGGAGAACTTACGCGCCGCCCAGGCAGCAGCAGACGAGCTGGACCGCCTGGAGGGCGACGAGCGCCGCTGCATGACGGAGCGCGTCCAGCAGCTCATCGACGCGGCTGCCGCGAAGCAAGAAGCCGACCGCCGCGTGGTGGAACCCGGCTTGCAGGCCGAGAACCTTCCCCCTCGCCAAGAGCATGGCGCGACCTCCCGGATGCCGACAGCTGGCGCCCGCGACCGAGGAGACCAAGAGCCGGCTGTTAGCCACGGCCGCACATGCATCACCATCAAATGCGACCAAGACGGCCGCCCACGAGCAGTGGAATGGCGGGACGATCGCCCGTCTCCCCCGCGCAGGGAGAGGCGCGCCTCCCCGCCGCCTGTTGAGCATCCAACTCTCGGAGGCTGGCTGGGCCCCCGTGAAGGAGTCGGAGAGAACGACGCCCGCCACCGGATCGACCGCTTGGCTCGATCCCTGGCGTTAGAAGAAGAAGATGCGATCGGCCCGCCTTGTTTCAGCCCCCGCATTCACGACGAGCCCTTCCCCAAAGGGTTCTCGCTTCCTCGAGACACTCCCAAGTACAACAGTTCCGTGAAGCCGGAGGATTGGCTGGTTGACTACTCCTCCGCCGTCAACATAGCAAACAGCAACAAGCGCGTTGCCGTGAAGTACGTTCCGCTCATGCTCCAGGGCACGGCCCGGACATGGCTGAACAACCTCAAGCCCTACAGCGTCAACAGCTGGCTGGACTTTACCGAAGTTTTCATCCGCAACTTCACCAGCACCTACAAGCGGCCGCCCAAGCCTCGCCAGCTCTCCCTGCGCGTCCAAGGCCCGACCGAGTCCACCCGCCAATCGATACTAGCCGGCGTCTCCCTCCAATGCCTCCGCAAGCCGTCTATCAAGCCTTCGCCGGAATCAGAGTCCATCTTCATGCCGGCTGCTCCCGGAACAGTCGGATCTGACTCGGGGGCTGCAACAGCCGGCCTGGGGACTTCGGCAGGCGGCTCGGGAACTGCTGCAGTTGCACCCGGCCCGGGAACTTCAGAACCCGGCCCGGGGACTGCGGTAGTCGGCCTGGGGACGTCGGCAGGCGGCTCGGGGACTGCAGCAGTCCCACCCGGCCCGGGGACTTCAGAACCCGGCCCGGGGGCTGCAGCAGTCGGCCCGGGGACTTCAACGACACAACAAGCGGCGGCCGACTCCAACCCACCTCCTCTTAACCCAACCGCCCTGGTCCCAGTGGCCGTGATGACAGTGGTCGAAGCACCATCATGGGCGCAGCCCATCCTCAACTTCCTGGTAAGCGGAGAGCTACCAACCGACGAGACCTTGGCCCGGCAAGTGCAACGCCGGGTAGTAGCATACACGATAGTGAACAGAGAGCTTGTCAGGCGCAGCGTGATGGGCGTCATCCAGCGCTGCATTGAGCCAGAAAAAGGCAAGGCAATCCTCAGAGACATCCATCAAGGCGAATGCGGCCACCACGTGGCCTCCAGATCCCTTGTCGCCAAAGCTTTCCGCCATGGATTCTTCTGGCCGACTGCTTTGGACGATACCAAGGACTTGGTCAAGAAGTGCAAAGGGTGCCAAAAATTCGGCTCCAAGCAACATCTGCCAGCTTCTGCACTCAGGACCATCCCCCTCATTTGGCCATTTGCCGTTTGGGGCTGGACATGGTGGGCCCGTTCAAAACAGCATGCGGCGGCATGATCCATCTGCTAGTCACTGTGGATAAATTCACCAAGTGGATTGAAGCAAAGCCAATTAAGAAGCTGAACGGTCTGACTGCGGTGACCTTCATCGCAGATATCACCATCCGATACGGCATACCGCCCAGCATCATCACCGACAATGGCACAAACTTTGCCAAAGGCGCCTTGGCTGTTTCTGCGCGACGCAGGGCATCCGACTGGACTTAGCGTCCGTTGCCCATCCGCAGTCAAACGGCCAAGTCGAGCGAGCAAACGGCCTCATCTTGTCCGGCATCAAGCCCCGACTGGTCGAGCCGCTGGAGTGCTCGGCCGGCTGCTGGATCGAGGAGCTGCCGACCGTCCTCTGGAGTCTCCGGAACACACCGAACAAATCGACCAGCTTCACTCCCTTCTTCCTCGTGTACGGGGCCGAGGCCGTCATCCCAACTGACATCGAGTTTGACTCGCCTCGCGTCACCATGTACACAGAGGCGGAGGCAAAGAAGGCGCGAGAAGACGGTGTCGACCTGCTGGAAGAGGGCCGGCTGCTGGCACTCAGCCGGTCCGCCATCTACCTGCAGGCCCTGCACCGCTACCATAGCCGGAAGGTCAAGCCACGATCCTTCCAAGAGGGGGACCTTGTGCTCCGGCTGATCCAGCGAACAGCCGGCCAGCACAAGCTCTCGGCCCCATGGGAAGGACCCTTCATCATCAGCAATGCCTTGGGCAACGACTCCTACTACCTCATCGATGCGCAGAAGCCCAGGGCACGCAAGAGGGACGATTCCGGCAAGGAAACAGAGCGCCCATGGAATGCAAATATCCTCCGAAGATTTTATAGTTAATGCAGTATGTACCACGCTACCTTTCGTATTAAGAGCGAAGGCATCGGGTCCCTCGAGGAGCACTCGGGGGCTACCCTTTTTATCTGTATGATAAGTTTATGCGTGAGAATGTGTTGTTTCATTCCTCCGCCTGGCACCGGGTCCGACCAGTCGGCCCGGGGGCTCACCGCCTTGTCCTATGTTGGTGCTACCTGCAGTCGGACAAGTAGTGTGCCGACATCTAAGCCCTCTCTTGTCATAAGCCGCAGCTCGCAGAGCGACTGTCCGGCTGGCAAGAGCTAAAGGCAGGAAACGGTGTCCACACGAAAATGGCTTCTCACTTGACTTGCTACGTTCTAAACGGCCAAAGTACTTGTCTTCCTAAATGGCCATGTACCGGACCCAGCCACAGACCACAGAGCGGCTGTTCGACTGGCAGGGCGGTAGCCAAAGGAAGGCGGCAAAGGAAAAAGCCAAAAAAGAGCAGAAAAGCAAGACAAAGTCAGAACCCGGCAGAGCACAACTTGTGCGAATAAAGTAAATTTACATAGCAAGAGCTCATAGCCAGCATTCAACAAAGTTTGAATACACCCCCAGTGGGTGGAATTGCGCGAATTTAACATACTTTTTCAAAAGATTACAAGAACAGGAAAGATAAGATAAAGTGGCCATCTAGGCTAGGGGAGCAGCAGGCAGGTCCGACAGATTGGCGGAGGCAGCGGCGCCGGATGGCGGAGCGGCCGACTGAGGGGTCTCGGCCTGATCGCCCCCGGCAGCAGTCGGTGCGGTAGCACGCGGCTCATTGGTCGAGGCTTGGTCGGGCTGAGGCCAGCTGTCCGCTCTGTCGTCCGGTGCGTCGTCTTCGCCGTCCTCGTCCTCTTCGTCCTCGCCCTCGTCGCTGGAGGCGATATCTTCCGCCGGGTCCTCCTCATCCCCCGGGTTCAGCCCGAACCAGTTGGGCGGCACCTCAGCGCCTTCCTCGTCCAACTCGGGGGTGAAAACGATGGTGTCGGCGTACACGGCGATAGCCGCCGTGCATTGAGTAAGCGCAGGGCCCACCTCCGCCAGCTCTGGTCCGGCCTCCTGCCGGAAGGTGGCCAGCTAGCCCAGGTCCAGCCTAGGATACCACGCCTTGGTGAACTCCAAGGCCGTCCGCGCACCCGCCCGAGCTGCGGCGCCCTTCTAAGCCTCGAAGCGGCCGACCGCTAACTCTAGCCAGTCGGCAGTCCGACTGGGGGTGCACGGAATTTGAGCGTCGGGCCAGAAGGCGGTCAACACCTGAGCCCCGGCGCGCTGCAGGCGGTGGAGCATCCTGCGGGCCGGCTGCAGGCGCGTCTTGACGGCCAGGAGCTGCTCGCCGAGATTCCAGGGCATGTTGGGCGCGATGTCCGCGCCTACCCTCCTCCGCACGTCGCGACGCGCCTCGATGGCCTGGCTGACGGCGACGGAGTGACCGTGAAAGTATTCTGCACAAGAAAAAGATCAAAGATTAGAAGCCAAAAGCCGACTCCTACAGCAATCGGCGGTTGTTCAAAAGAAGAAGTAACTTACCGTCGATCATGTCCTCGATCTCGCCATAGCCGTCAGTCAGGATTCTCTCCTTCTCGGCCCAGTTCGAGCTTTGAGTCTCGAACTCGGCCTTGAGGGAGTCTTCCTCCTCCTTCAGCTTCTGGAACTCCACCTTATGCCGCTCCGCCTGGTCCGCCAGCTCCTTGGCCAGGCAGTCGCATTCCTGGGCCGCCTGGCTGCGCTCCTGCTCCTTGGTGTGGAGCGTGGACTCGGCCTCGCCCAGGCGCTGCCGCAGATCTGCGGCGGCCTCTGCCAAGACGGAGAAAAAAGGAAACCATCAACACCAATGGAAAGTAGTTGCCGGGAGATCCGGCCCGACTGCTCAGCAGTCGGCCCGAATCTAGGGGACTACACCCAGCGGGTGCGCTGACGCGCCCCCCGCGAGGAAGAAGACCAAATACTTACTTCGGCTCTCCGCCAGATCGGCGGTCCGCTTGGTCAGCTCCCGGAGCTGAGAGTTATAGGCGGCTGCACGACTGTTGTGGTAATCCTGCAACAAAGACAACAGAACAAGGTAACCAGTCAGTACTCGGAGTTCAACCCGAATTTCCGAGCTGCCTGCTCAGCAGCCAGCCCGGAACTCGGGGGCTACAACCAGTGGGTGCGCTGGCGCGCCCCCACGGAAGATTACAAGAAACATACCCGGACGGCCGCCCGCGTCGCCAGGAACTCCTGAGTGTATTGCTGGAGAGCGGCGCCTTGGGCGTTGAACCGGGGCAGGACTTCCTGCGAGGCATCGTTCAAAACACCCGTACCGCCCCCAGACGTCCAATCCGGTGGGGCGGCGCTGGTAGCCTCGGCGTCGGGGGCCGACAAGCTAGCGGCCCCGATCTCCAATGGCCGCGGTGCTGAGGCCGCCTTCCCCGCACGCCGGCGCACGGGGGTACAGACAGCAGGAGTCGGACCCACCACCAACTCGCCGCCTGCTGTCGGCACCAGCGACTCATCAGGCTGACTTCCCTGCGCGTCGGCTGCCGGCGTGCGCGGGGGCACCTCCGCCTCCGGGACAACAGGGTCCCCTCCCCTCTCTAGGGCCGGCTGGTCATCGCCAGCCCCTCCAACCGGAGCCAGGCCCTCCAGCACCACAGGCTCCGCAGATTGCAGACCGGTGGACTCCGAAGCCCGGCTGCGGGACACCTCCTCCGCCTGCACCTTGGCGGCCGCATCCGCCTGCTCCTTGGCCGCGGCGTCGGCTTGAGCCTCGGCCGCCGCGTCGGCCTCCGCCTTCTCCCAGGCCGCAGCCTCCCGCTCCTCTCGCGCCTCCCGCGCATTCTTCTCCGTCACCTCCTGGAGGGCGGCACGCGGATCCACACTGCGGGGGCCCGTGAAGCTGTCTGCCGCCCCGATCATCGAGCTGGACGGGGCTCGCGACAAGGAAAGTGGGGCGCTACGCACCAAAGGAGGAAGAGAATAAAAAGATCGCAAAGATAGAAGAAAAGCAAATGCAAAACAAGATGCAAGAAAGGACAAGGCGCTTACGCGGACACTAGCGGGAGCCGCCTTGGGGCCTTCTGGAAGAGGGCCGCCTTTGCGGCAGCCTCTTGCCGCTTGGTCACGGCGGCCGAGGTCTTGGCCTTCTTGGGCCGGCTGCCGAACAACCCGGCGTCGGCCCGGCGCTTCGGCGTGCCGGCTGCTGCAGTCGGCGCTGCCGAGGAGCTAGCGCCCTGTCGGCGCCATGGGTACGGCGCGGCTCGTCGTCCTCCTCATCGTCATCCAGCCAATCCCTGAGGCCACCTCCTAAGGAGCCGCCTGCCACCTCGCCGCCACCACTTGTGGCGTCGTCCTCCTCCTAAGCGGCCGCCCCCAAGTCGGGGTCGTCCACGTCACTCACCGCCTGGTCCGCCATGTAATGGTGACCCGGGGCCAGCGCGTCAGTAGCCGTCTGGCCCGGGAAGCGCTGCACCAAGGCCGACTGGTCAGGCGGCAAGAAAGAACCCGGGTGAACAAAGGAAAAAAGAATTAGAAGATTTACCGGAGGTGGCGGGTTGGCCCGACTGTACGGCGGCTTTCCGAATCGCCACTCCGTCTCCGACAGCTTGTAGTCAGAGAAGAAGTTCAACATACGGACCACCTCCATGTCCGGCATCACCTTGGTGGACAGCCGGCACGGGTCCCGGCGCCCGCTCATGTCGCTGATCAAGTGAGGCCGGGCTTGAAAGGGCAGCACTCGGCGCTTCACGAACGCGGCCAGCAGGTCCGAGGCCTTGAAGCCCTCCGACGCTGTCATCTCCTGGAGTCGGAGGAGCGCGGTGGAGCAGGCGGCCGATGGGGTTCTCAGCCGGAACTTCCAGTTGGTGCGAGGCTCAACAGGCGGGCCGGCTGCGTAGGCCGGGAGGTTGACGTAGTCCCGCGTCGAGTGGATACTCTCGACGTAGAAGTACGACTTCTGCCACAGTTTGGCCGACTGTAGTAGGGCGAGAGCTGGGAAGCGGACCCCGGATCCCGTGCACTGCACCGCAACACAGGCTCCGCACTGGGCCGCCTCGTTCTTCATGGCAGTGCCGAGCTTGAGATAGAAGAGCTCTCCCCACAGCTCGAGGGTGGGGAGCGTGCCGAGGCAGCCCTCGCACAAGGTGACGAAGGCGGAGAGCAGCACCACAGTATTTGGAGTGAGGTGGTGGGGCTGCACTCCGTAGAAATCCAAAAACAAGCGAAGGAATCCGCTCGCCGGAAGGCCGAAGCCACGGAGGAAATGCGACCGGAAGACGACGTGCTCGCCGCCCTCCGGCGCCAGCGAGATCTCCCTTTCGGGGGGGACACGCACCTTGACGATCGACGCATGGGGGAGCCGCCGCGTCTGGCGGAGGAACTCCAAGTGCCCGTCGTGGACATTGGAGCCGTCCCAATCGCTCGCGCGACCGCTTTGCGCCACGGGCTCCGTGCTCGGCAGTGGCGCAAGGTGGCTGCGGCGCGAGGAGGTCTGGCGACGGCGGGCTGTGGTAGCACCCCGGCGAGAGGAGAGGCCGCGGCGGCAGCAAGAAGAAGAGGAAGGAGAAAGGCAAGACGAAGGGAGAGGAGGGCGCGCGTACGTTCTGCCGCCCCCTCCTCTCCCTACTTATAGCCCCCCAGCGGCGGAGCCGAGGGGGCGAGACGTGGGGGGGCGCAAGATTAACTGCGCCCACTCCCCCAACGACCCTGCGATTACCGCACCGTAATGGCGTGTATTAACCGCACCTGGGAAGCGCAACAGCCCTCCTCGGACGCAGCGGATCCACGCGCGTGCCGAGGCCTGCGGCGACGTCCCATCGCGCACGCGGGCTGGCAGGCCGGCCTGGCCTGCTGGCACCGCGTGGCGAGCGAGCAACGGGCGGCAAGCCTGTCGTCCTGCTGGCACTCTACCCGGCCTCCACCATGACGATTCGAACTCACCAGGCGGCCGGCCTGGCCTTCGCCGGCTCTTGGCAGTCGGCCTCTCCATAAGACGGACGAAGCCCAACTACCAGACCACTCAGAGTGGGAAGCTGCTGAGGATCCTCATTTTTTCAGCCGCGGTGCCCCACCAGCTTGGGGGACTACTGTCGGAGTAAATTACCACGGGTAGCCTCATCAGTCCCCCATGGTATTTCAAGACATCGGGGTTGGCTGCGCCCCTCAGACCTTCTGGAAGCACGACCGCCTTCTTGGGCCGGCTGCTAGAAAGCGGCAAGACCATGGAAGGCAGCCGCGACGGGGCCGACTCCTTGCAGACGGCCCCTCGTCCCCTCGAAGTTAGCACCACATCACCATGACAAGACAAGGCATGGCTATAGTGCAGCCTGCTACCCCTGAATCCAGGATGGAACGTGGCCACAGAACTATGTACTGGGCGGACACCCCCCGCCCAGCGCGGCACTGATTGCCATGCAGTCCGTGACATCACTAGCGCCAGAGGGAGCCACGCTCCCACGACGGGCAGTCGGTACGGCCCGCAGGTGGCGGGCCCTACCTGTCCGTGAGCCACCAGAAGGCGGCCAACCTCAAGCAGGCGGCAACAAGGGAGGGCCGAATCCTAGCAGGTGGCCCTTCTCCCCCTTGGAGTTTGTGTGCCATTAACCAGATGAGACGGGGTATGGCTACAGAGAGCGCCCATCAGGCAGCGGGACTGTAGCCACGCTCCCCCCGACAAAGCCTTCATCATCAGGGGCAAGGCTACAGTATAAAGCAGTCAACATGGCCCGCAGGCGGCGGGCCCTACTTGTCGGCCGAGATCATGGCAGTAGGCGGGGCCCACCAGGCGACGGTCCCCAGCGGTCGGCGAAGAAGCCGGCGACCAGAGACACTGAAGGCCGGGTCCTACACCCGGCCGGATTACCATTGTACCCCTAGGGGGTAGGCCTATATAAACCCCCCAGGCTCACCCATGCAAAGGGTTCAGCACCCACAAGAAGAGTAGAGCTAGCCTTGCCCTTCTTCCTCCTCTAGTCGAAACAGCTCAAGTAGCAAGCTTGTAGCTACCTTGTTGAACATAATCATCATGCGGAGACCCCGCAGAGCAGGACTAGGGGTGTTATCTCCGAGGAGAGCCCCGAACCTGGGTAAGATTCGCAGGTGTATGCGGTCTCACTCACTCCCGCTTCTAGAGCCTGGCGACGTACTCTTGTCCCCATCCACGATAAGCCACCCCCTGGCATATGTCGCACGATATCCCCGACAGTGTTTCTAGAGAGAAAGGGAGGCGTGGACCTGAATAATGAGATGGGTGCTCATGTGTATGTTATAGGAAAGGAATTGTCTTGGTGGTAGTCTTATGATGGTGACCCAATTAATCTTTCAATGAGAGTGGGGATAAGTATCAACTTGGTGGATTTTGACGTTGACGATCCAGCTAGATCATACCTGGTGATACAAATCGACAATCGTTACTAAACAAATCTTCGATTGACGATGATCTTGTCGTATGCACAAAATCAACATGAATAATGATATGGAGTTCCTCCAAGCAACCGAAGAACCGGCTAGAACTAAGATAATGCACTCGTAATTGCCAATATGAATTAATTAAGGATAATGGTGGGGTTGTTGGTACTGAACAAAAGGCGGTAGTCCTATACACACCCCGCAAATGCAAATTATAGCGAAGCAAAACAACGTGTACACAACAACGCGAGCTCTAACCTAGAAAAAGGGTAGTAGCCTTATTTATATCTATATACTATATTACTATATTTTTTATTTGTATAGTTATATCTATATCTATTCCAATCCCTCCGTTTGTAATTTACTCAGCACATCTATAGCTTTGACTGCAGCCAAATTTTATAAAGCTTGACCGAATTTTGTGAAAACAATATGAACATTTACACTAACAAATTTACACGATGTGGAAATGAAAGCAATGATGAATCAAATGATATATATTTGGTTGTGTATATGTTAATACTTTTTCCTACAAATTGTTGAAAGTATACAAAGTTTGACTTTAGAGAAACCCAATATGCGGTATTATGTATTATATATTCTATATTCATTATTTTCCGGATTCAATGCGTGTGTTTGCACGTACACGATATAAACCCTTGATTGATGTTGATCCAATGGTGCCGGTGGCTGCGATTCGGATCTACTATAAGTACCCATACACGTTCTTCTCGAACGAGCATCACGACAGTGTGATCGATCCACACAAGAAGCTCTAAATAAGACCTCCAGACGTGCCACGTGGCTTCATGGGTGCCCCCCACATCATATTATTCATACTACATTAACTGCAAAAAGATAAATCACCCAAAACAAGATCTTCCCCTTTTTTGTTCCTACAATGTTGTGCCATGCACGTACCTAGTTGTATAGTGGTAGTAGTAGTAGTATTACAAACTTCGTAGTAGGAGTAGTGAGTGCTCCTACTCTATCAACGAGTCCCATCTGACACCAAATTTATTGGCTTCCATGCTACAGCTAGATCTTCCCCTCCTCGTCTCTGTTTTCCAACACGGCAGGCGGGGTGCGGTTTGCCGATAGTCAGTTTCCTCAACGGCGATCCCACATGAGAGTGAAAATGCTAGGCAACACGCCTTCCCTAGCTTTGTGGCGTGCCGGACGGGCCGTGGAGTACTCCTGATTCCCGGGCGTGTGGGGGTGCGACGTGAACACGGCAGGCCTTTTCCTTTTACTAGCAATGTGCCCGTGCGTTGCAACGGATCCAAAGTAGAATAGTACTTGTTCACAAACTTGAAAGAAAACACTCTTGTTTTGATATTCATATATACCACTAAAAATATATTACTTTTCACTCAAAATATATTTCTCAGGCTGTTTTGATGAGGTGAGGGAGGGATGTGGTTGCTTATAAGATAATAAGAGGTTTTCTGGAAATTGGAGCAGAGAAGTGGGCTATTGTTGCAAAAATGCCACAAATTACCTCACAGCCATTAGATGCAAATCTAACGGTCAGAAATGACGGATGGCAGACACACCATCATCACCAACTGAGTCTTTTATAGGAGTAGAGAAACATGTATAAATTGTAACATTTGGCTCTGCTCCTTGGCACGATCGATAGATAGAAATAACGATTGGAAACGCTAGGGCGGGGCTTTTCCCGCAAGATAAGCAGGGTAGTAGCTAGGTTGGAGCATCGTCGGTTTCGTCACATGCGGTCCCACATGTTGTAGTGATATAAAGCCTAGCCAATGCGCGTTGACCGGGGGGGGCGGAACGACAGTGTGGTATGCGACGGGGAAGGGACATGCTTCATGTACGTGTTCCAGTTTCTCGTTTTGAACTTGCGAATGTGACAGGCATGCTGCACGAGTAGTTTTGAATTTATAAGTTCGGTCTTAGTTTTTGAATTTACGAGTAGTTCGTAGGTCGGGTCAAGCATCGTACATAAATTACAAAGTTGATGCAAAAGGTAAGCACAACTTATAAATTGATGGAGGGAGTACTAGTTATAGACTTACAGTGAAGCATATAATTGACGCCAAATGTGAGCAAAGGGATCACAAATTTCTTTATCGACTGGAATGGCAATGCAATAGTACAATAAGAATTAAGGCCACGACGACGCAATCGCAGTGGTGATTACAGGAGGCAAGAAGAAAGATGCATCCATCAACAACCTTCTCCTCCTCGACTCAGTGCGCCGGGCCACCGACCGGTGGCTAAGGAGCGGTGGCTTTTGTGGCGAGGTCAAGGTGCTTCTCAACAAAGGCGTCCAAGGCTTCCAGCCGGTTGACGAAGGCCAACGTCATAGCGTCCTCAGCGTCCTTGTAGATGCCTATGTACACGACTTCCTCGTACATGTGGATGTGTAGGTTGTTGAATTCTTGCAGGGCGAGGCGCCTAGCGGCGAGCGCGACCTCGAGGTGGACATTCTTCGTTGCGTCGGCGGGCAGTCGCAGGGCCACCAATGCTTGAAAGAGTTTCTCACCATGGAGACCGATTAGGGTGGCAGGCAATGAGGAGCCTTGGCGCGTAGGCTGGAGGAGTACGGCGATGTCATCCATGAGCTTCTTCACGACGGTGAACTTGTTGATGGTGGAAACGATCATCTTGTCCAACTGAGAGTCGTAGCTGGTGTCGACGATGGCCATGAACCAGCCGGTCGCCAACATCGTCTGGAGACGATCCTCGGTGCCATTCCGCAGGCTAGTGTCGTGGACCATCTAGCACAGCCGCTGGCCACTCACGCGCATCGCCGCCATGGGTCTGGAGTCAGCACTTTTGTGCTTAGTGTAGGTGCTTAGGTGCATATGATGTGGTAGATGCATTGGAATGGAGGGGCGCCTTTATATGAGTGAAAACTACGCTGCATTCACATCGTGCTGCCTCTTATCCCCGTCATCCTCCCATTACTTCCCTCATGCATTCATCAGCATGCTAATTGAAAGAGGATGCATCATTGGCCGTTCAACATTTCGGGAACCGCAGCCTCTCCCTCATCTGCATTAAAGCCGTATCGGGAACTGTCCTGGTTTACTAGTAGCTGTCAAATCGAATAGTATTGCACCGCCCGCTGCACGCCCGGCTGAACATGTGACGCCCCCGATTTGACCGTACACTAATCATACATGCAAATGTGTACGATCAAGATTAGGGACCCACGGGAAGATATCACAACACAACTCTAGAGACAAATTAAAATAATACAAGCTTTATATTACACGCCAGGGGCCTTGAGGGCTCGAATACAAAAGCTCAAAAACAAACGAGTCAGCGGAAGCAACAATATCTAAGTACAGACATAAGTTAAACAAGTTGCCACAAGATGGCTAGCACAAAATGGGATACAGATCGAAGAGGAGTAGGCCTCCTGCCTGGGATCCTCCTAACTACTCCTGGTCATCGGCGGCCTGAACGTAGTAGTAGGCACCCTCGATGTAGTAGGGGTCGTCAAAGGTGGTGTCTGGCTCCAGGGCTCCAGCGTCTGGTTGCGACATCCGAGAAGAATGGAAAAGGGGGGAAAAGAGGGAGCAAAGCAACCGTGGGTACTCATCCAAAGTACTCGCAAGCAAGGATCTACACTACATATGCATCGGTATCAATGAAATGGGTAGTATCTGTGGACTGAACTGCAGAATGCCAGAATAAGAGGGGGATAGCTAGTCCTATCGAAGACTACGCTTCTGGCAGCCTCCATCTTGAAGCATGTAGAAGAGAGTAGCTGGTAAGTTAACCAAGTATCAACGTATAACATAATCCTACCCGGCGATCCTCTCCTCGTCGCCCTGTGAGAGAGCGATCACCGGGTTGTATCTGGCACTTGAAAGGGTGTGTTTTATTAAGTATCCGGTTCTAGTTGTCATGAGGTTGGAATACAACTCCGGGTCGTCCTGTTACCATGGACACGGCTATTGGAATAGATCAATCTTCCCTGCAGGGGCGCACCACATTACCCGACACGCTCGATCCCTCTAGCCGGGCACACTTTCCTGGGTCATGTCCGGCCTTGGGAGATTAACACGTCGCAGCCCTACCTAGGCCTAACAGAGAGATCAGCACGCCAGTCTAAATCCTAAGTGCGCAGGGGTCTTGGGCCCATCGCCCTTTGCACTCCTGCACCTTGCGAGGGCGGCCGGAAGCAGTCCTAGCCCCCCTAATATAAAAGCAAGCGTTCCAGTCCAATCTGGCGCGCGCCGCTCAACCGCTGACGTCCGGTAAGCTTCGGCTGATACTACGACGCCGGTTGCCCATATCTTGTCCCACGTGGCGGTTAGTGCATATAGGTCAATACCAACTCAGATCAAATACCCAATCTCGTTAAGCGTGTTATTTGAAGTAACCGCGGACGCCGACTAGGACCAGGCCCACCTGTCTCCTAGGTGGTCACAACCTGCCCTGATGCTCCGCCACAAAGTAACACTCGGGGGCCGTCGTGAACCCAGGCCCACCACTACCTGGGTAGAACCACATGTCCTTTTAGCCCCCACATCGAAATCACTTGCGGGTACTGTATGAGCCGACCCGACTTTAGTCACATCATGTAACCTGTATAGTATGTATGTATATATGTATGTATGTATGTATGTATATACTCATGATCACCTCCCGAAGTGACCACGGCCCGATAATATAGCATAGCAGACGGACAAGAATGTAGGGCCACTGATGGAATACTAGCATCATATACTAAGCATTTAGGATTGCAGGTAAAGGTAACAACAGTAGCAACAATGATAGGCTATGCAACAGAATAGGACCTATCGAATCAACAACAGTAGCAAACCTAATGCAAGAATAAGAGAGAAGAGAGTGGGCGATATCTAGTTGATCAAGGGGGGTTTGCTTGCCTGGAGGCTCAGTTGAGAAGGAAGGGTCATCGTCGATGTAGTCGATCACAGGGGTACCGGCAGCAGTCTCAGGGTCTACCGGAAAGAAGTTAACGGAGGGGGAACACAATAAATAACAGAGCAATCAAAGCATCACAAGGCATAACATGGCAAGACGCGGTGCTAGGGGTGACATAACGCGGTACTAGGTGATACTGGCGAAGGGGGAAAACATCCGGGAAAGTATTCCCTGTGTTTGACGTTTTCGGACATTCGAAACGGAGGGAGACGGTTGCCTGTTCGCTATGCTAGGGACGTGTGGCAGACGAACAGACCGCGTATTTGTATTCGTCTCGTCTTTCTGAGCAACTTTCATGTACAAAGTATTTTCATCCGAGATACGGTTTATTTTATATTAATTTTTAAAGTTTTAATTTATTTTCTAAATTATTTTAATTCAAAAATTAAATGTTTAAATTCCAAGATGTACCCAGCACAGTGTACACAAAAATGTACACTGGCTGACATGTGGGACCACGGGGACCCAGTTGACCAGTCAAAGTTTGACTGGTCAACCGGGGTGGGGCACCCTGTCATTGTCTGCCTAGTTAACAAACAGGATTAGTTAAGACTAATTAAGTAGTTAATAGGTTAATTAACATGATTAATTTGGTTAATTAATTAGTTAGGTTGATTAAGCTTAATTAGTTAAATTAAACCAATTTAATTAACTTAAGTAATTAGCTAATTAATTAATTAATTTTTATTTTATTTTAGTTCATTTTTTGTTTTGCTGGGGCTGGGCCCACGTGTCATTGTCCCAGGCCACAAACGGGCTAACGGTAGCGGGCGTGGGTACCGGACCCGGGCGCGGGGCGATGTGCGGCGCGGCGGCGCACAGGGCAGAAGTGGCGGGGTGAGGCCAGCACAGGCCGGCCAGAGCAGCGAGCGGCGGCGGGCGTGGCCCCGCGTGGGCGGGCGCGCTTGGGTACGCGGCAGGGCTGCAGCAGTGGTGCTCGAGGTGGTCACCGCGGGCGCGCGCGGGTTGGATCTTGCGATGGGAGGGAAGAGCGTGCGAGGGAGGAGAGAGCAGGGGCGAGGCACAGCTGGCGGCGGCTGACAACATTGGCAGCAGGGACGGGGGCAGGCGGCGCGAGGCACGGCGTGCAGCTGCGGGCGCGGGGTGGTGGTGGAGTCCGCGGGACAGGGCGCGACGGGCGCGCGTTGCGCGAACCGGGCGCGGTGTGGGTCTGTGCGGGCGCGCGAGAGGCCAGGCGGGACGTGGCCGGAGCACGGCCACGGCGAACAGCGGGCGGGGACGGCGCTAGCGACGGGCACAGGGGAGAAAAAAAGGAGGGTAGGCGGAGTGTGTCGGGATCCTCACCCCCGTTGCAGGGGTTCGCCGGCGAGGCTCGACGGAGTCCGACGAGGAGGAGGACAAGGACAAGCGACGGGGATGGGGAGCGCCGGCGACTGCGGGGCAGCACTGGGCAGCCTCGGGCTCGGCGAGGCGTCAGGGATCGGCGACGGGCTGCGTCGGGCTCGGCGAGGCGTCGGGGGTCGGCGACGGGCAGCGTCGGCGTCGGGCCGATGGGGGCGTGCCCTGATCCAGGTCGGATCGAGGGGGAAGAGGGAGGAGAGCGAGGGGAGTGGGGTGGGGTTAGGGTTTCAGGGTGGCTCAGTGGGGTTATAGGGGGCGGCTGGACCGGCCTGGTTGGCCCAATGGCTAGCTGGGCCGAGGCCCAGCGAGGGAGGGAGGTTTTCTCTTTTTTCTTTTTTTGTCTTTATTTTACTTTTGTTTACTTTTTCCCTTTTTTATCCTTTTCTGTTTTTACTTTATTTTCTCTTTTACTTTTGATCTATAAATTACAAAAGTAGTCCCTAATTTAGTGTTAAAGAAATATGCTACTGCCCCCGTAGGTTTGGGCAACTACATAAAATAGTTTAATATTTTATTAATTGTAAAAGGCATTTTATTAATTGTTTTTGCTACTGTTTTATCTATTCTAGAGTATTTAAACATTTTATAAAAGAGTGGTTTCTCCACCATTATTACTTATGATTTATTTGTCACATCTAGAACATTTCAGTTTTAATGTTTGAAAACTTTTACCGATTGACTTCATTTAAAATTTGAATTTCAAAACGGTTTTGAATCAATGCGAGTTTAACAACAGTAACCGAGGTGACGTGGCATCATTAGTAGAGGGGGTACTGTAGCTTAATTATCCGGGCGCCACAATTCTCCTCCACTACAAGAAATCTTGTCCCGGATTTTAAGAGGTGGAGTAAGGGGGGAAGATCTGGTTATGAAATTCTAACGAATCTTCTCGGTCTTGGTTGCTCTTCTCGAAGAGGTCGATCTATTACGTTGATCTTTTCATTTCTCTACTTTAGGTCATCGTGATGAAGTCGGCATCCCTTCTTCGGGAACTCCATCATACTTACGAAAGAATAAAGGTGGGTATTCCGGGAGAACGGACCTCTGCAAGGTTGACTATCTGGTCGATAACATCGGGGAAGGTGGCGGAAAGTAACTCTCGAATTGAAACTTAAGAAAATATCAAAAGCAAAGTAATAAGGTACCATGAGAAGTTTCGAGCGGACAGGCAATTGTTCGATGCCTAAACGGAGGGTGAATGGGTTCAGATCAATGGGAATAAGCATTGTGTCTGATACCAGAAATGATGATCTCTCGAAAGGTAGCTCATGAATTACACACGAAGCCACGCGTGAGGAATAACTTTGGGAGCAGGGGGTGTACGTCAGAGTCAGGTTTCGATCCTGTGGAACTGTGGGTTACGGGCCCACCATGTGGGTTAAAAGTGGAAAGAGCAGTGACATCTTGCACGGTTATGATAGGAAGGTATGTCAGAGGATAGTCTGTCAGTTATGTTGGCAGCAACGTTGGTACCAAGGGTGAGGGACGAAGAGAACCATTTTCCTGCTCGTTAAAATGAGGGGAACCAATAGGCAAAGTTCTCGTCCATCGATGGCTACCGGAATGTCATCAACAATAGTATCAGGGTCTTACTGACAGGGTTATACACCAAGGTGTTTACATAAGCAGCAGAATATTACTGCTTAGATCATATAGATCACAAGAAAGGTTAAACAAATCAATGGATAGGAAAATTTCATTATCAGATTAAATAGAACAATGGAAAGGAAAATGTGTTTAAACACATATTTCAGGGGTATATCCTTCCCAAGGACAAGCAGATCATGATATCCATGACAGGATATAAAGTAGAAAACCCTTTAGGTAAGGGGAGAGAAATTCATGACATTACCCATACAGTGGTGTTTGGATAATTGATAAGGAAAATTTAGCATCGTGCTTCAAATGTTTTTATTGAAAATCGGAGTACCACAGACATGCTTCGAGATAGCATTGACACGGTCATCAGGTAAAGGTCAGATTCTGGGGAATACAAAGGATCCAGCAGGAACAACTTATAAAATAAGTCATACAATTTCATCATGGAAAAGATGAGGGTGTGGCTGATGGGCTCAGCAACAATTCATCGAGATTTGCATAAACATGGATTTCCATAATTATGTGAACAATCTGATATCATTGGACAAACCAAAGTATAAAACGAAGTGTGTTTGAGGCAAACATCCATAGTTTAAACAATGATCATAACGTGCACCTGGAACGATGAACTAAGTAGCACGATTGATGTTAAAATGGTGATTCAATAATCAAAAGACTTAGAATGAAGGTATCGACCATTCACTTCAAAGCAATAGGGTTGCTAGAAGTTTTGAATCACACACCATAGTTCAATTGTCGGTATTCTGGTAATAACAACATGGGGACCAAGAATGTACTGGGATGGCGAGAAGTGTCACTTGTATCAAGGATTCTCAAGAGCTGGTGAAATTCTCACTACATTCTTGACATAAAAGATGGTAATACTCCAAGGTAGAACATAATACAAGCTGGATAGCAAGTTGCATCCATAACATGAACAAGTTGGTGATGAAAGAAAGGTAAGGATGTTGTCGATGGTAACTCAAATTACCATAGGACGAGGATGGCACTTATCATCGTGAATTTGCTTGATATCCTGGTAGGAGTCAAGATGTTGATGATGATCATGACAAATTTTGTCGAGAGGCTCCATGAAGAAGCAATCGACAGCGACTATATCAAGAAAAAGGACTGATGCAGCGAAAGATTATTGGAACCACGGATACGACACCAATTCGGAATCAAGCCTGTTGTTGGAGGTGAACGATAAGACGAAGAAGATTGATGTAAGCTTAGCTCATCATCGAAAGTTATGCCCAGGGAATAAGGACCAGGTAGCACAGTTAAAATCGGCACGATAATGATATAGCTGAGCAGGCTAGGAATGACATGATCGAATTCAAACTCATAAGTAATGAATGTTACCAAGAGTTGTTTAACCGCGGTGCGGACTCGATTCAGCTATCGGTGTCTTTGAGTGTTTAATAACTCATAGCCCGTGAAAAATTGGAATCGGTGAGAATGTAGTACTTTATGAAGAACTAATAAGAAGTTATGCTGTTCCGTGATAATCTCGAGATAACACGGGGGTAATACTCGACGACAGATCAAAGCAGAGATTGGACTGGGGTATTGCTCCGCAGAAGACAAGTGCTTAAACTTGCAAGAGAAATGGTATTTAAAGGAGAACATGGTCGGAACTACGATTGAAAAAGGACAGATCCCAGATATAAGATGAACTTATACCAAGGGAATGATTAATTTAAGAGAAGCTTTAATGATAAGTTCTACATCGTGTACATGGGCATGAACACAAAGTTCAAGGTCGACTCCCACTTCTTCAATGCATAATCTTTCATTCACTGCTCTATTAAAAATGATTTGGGTGCAAAGACCTACTTGGTGAATTACCAGAGGAGTATGAACCTTGGAAAACTTTTGGGTTCACACAGATTAAGGAAGGCATAGGTTCAACCCATCGGGGCATCTTAGAAACCTATACCACAAGCTTCGAGAGTAATTATCACCAGCTCGAAAGCAAAGCATGGTTGGCCAATCACAGAATAGGATTTACCAATGGCATTATGTATCAGGGAAAGAACTTCTCGAGGTTTTTGTATATGATGGACACTATCGGATGATAATTCAACAAAGGATCTGACGGTCCATAACGGGGCTGATGTGAGCATCGGCACACGATCAGAGGACGAAACAAAGCAAAGGCTTTGGATTATAGAAACAGCTGACTAATTCAAAGCTCAAATGCAAAGAGTTATGATTTCTAATTCAAGGGATCAGGAGCAAATGCTCTGATTAAGGATGGATAAGTTCAGTAGGCTAAGGGGTACAATCGATGGCAATTTGATTGGTCGAGACCCAGCTCATGTTTAAAATGACGTCTGAGCCAGAAGGACGAAATGAAGGATCTGATTAAGGATTGCAAGCATTCGCTACATATTGAATCAACGGACTCAAAATGATAATGACAAAGGATGCCAATAAGATTACTAGGCTTATGGGGTTAATCATAATGCAAGCAAGCAAGAGTTTCAAGAGCAATAGGTTGTTGAGGATTTTCGGAGATCGAATGGTATTTCGAAGAATTTTGTGAAATACATGAATCAACTGGGGATGAGCGGATACTCGATAAGTGCGAGAAATTATCCGTAGGGGTATTCAGGCGGGAAAGAACTGCAAGGCAGTAGGCACAAAGTATTCTCGGAACAATAGAGAAAATTTCGGGGTATCTTGTAATAACACGATCAACTGGGAATAAAAGTAAGAACGGCAGGTGTATGTATTTATTCATAGGGATATTTCAGTGGTAGGGAATTGCAAAAACAACATGCACAAAATCTCGAGAGAACATCGGAGAGTATCTTCGGAATCCTTCGGTACACCAAGCAATCATCTGGAGTGAGGGGCTCTCCGGGAGGAAGTAATTACGAGAACCTAGAGTTAGAGTTAGCAAAATCATTTAACCCGAATAGAAGAGAGATCAGAGTCCCAGAGTAAAGATCGAGGAATAAAAGATCCTAATACCACCTAATGACGACGTGGGCCTGTAAGCCGCACAGACATGTTAGTAAAAGTTTTGCAATGACTAGAGTCAACTTCGGCCAAGGAGTTGGAATGGGGGATTCCTACAGGCAGTTGGCTCTGATACCAACTTGTGGCGCCCCCGATTTGACCGTACACTAATCATACACGCAAATGCGTATGATCAAGATCAGGGACTCATGGGAGGATATCACAACACAACTCTATACGCAAATTAAAATAATATGAGCTTTATACTAAAAGCCAGGGGCCTCGAGGGCTCGAATACAAAAGCTCAAAAACAAACGAGTCAGCGGAAGCAACAATATCTGAGTATAGACATAAGTTAAACAAGTTGCCATAAGATGGCTAGCACAAACTGGGATACAGATCGATGAGGAGTAGGCCTCCTGCCAGGGATCCTCCTAACTACTCCTGGTCGTCGGCGGCCTGAATGTAGTAGTAGGCACCCTCGATGTAGTAGGGGTCATCAAAGGTGGCGTCTAGCTCCGAGGCTCCTGCATCTGGTTGTGACATCCGAGAAGAATGGAAAAGGGGGGAAAAGAGGGAGCAAAGCAACCGTGAGTACTCATCCAAAGTACTCGCAAGCAAGGATCTACACTACATATGCATCAGTATCAATGAAATGGGCAGTATCTGTGGACTGAACTGTAGAATGCCAGAATAAGAGGGGGATAGCTAGTCTTGTCGAAGACTACGCTTCTGGCAGCCTCCATCTTGAAGCTTGTAGAAGAGAGAAGCTCGTAAGTTAACCAAGTATCAACGTATAGCATAATCCTACCCGGTGATCCTTTCCTCGTTACCCTGGGAGAGAGCGATCACCGGGTTGTATCTGGCACTTGAAAGGGTGTGTTTTATTAAGTATCCGGTTCTAGTCGTCATGAGGTCGGAATACAACTCCGGGTCGTCCTGTTACCATGGACACGGCTATTCGAATAGATCAATCTTCCCTGCAGGGGTGCACCACATTACCCGACACGCTCGATCCCTCTGGCCGGGCACACTTTCCTGGGTCATGTCCGGCCTCGGGAGATGAACACGTCGCAGCCCTACCTAGGCCTCACAGAGAGGCCAGCACGCCGGTCTAAATCCTAAGCTTGTAGGGGTCTTGGGCCCATAGCCCTTTGCACTTCTGCATCTTGCGAGGGCGGCCGGAAGCAGTCCAAGCCCCCCTAATACAAGAGCAGGCGTTCCAGTCCAATCCGGCGTGCGCCTCTCAACCGCTGACGTCTGGTAAGCTTCGGCTGATACTACGACGCCGGTTGCCCATATCTTGTCCCACGTGGCGGTTAGTGCGTATAGCTCAATACCAACTCAGATCAAATACCCAATCTCGTTAAGCATGTTATTTGAAGTAACCGCGGAAGCCGGACAGGACCAGGCCCACCTGTCACCTAGGTGGTCACAACCCGCCCTGTCGCTCCGCCACAAAGTAACACTTGGGGGTCGTCGGGAACCCAGGCCCACAACTACCTAGGTAGAACCACCTGTCCTTCTAGCCCCCACATCGGAGTCACTTGTGGGTACTCTACGAGCCGACCCGACTTTAGTCACATCATGTAACCTGTATAGTATGTATGTATGTATGTATGTATGTATGTATGTATGTATGTATGTATGTATGTATGTATGTATGTATGTACCCGTGATCACCTCCCGAAGTGACCATGACCTGATTATATAGCATAGCAGACGGACAAGAATGTAGGGCCACTGATGGAATACTAGTATCCTATACTAAGCATTTAGGATTGCAGGTAAAGGTAACAACAGTAGCAACAATGACAGGCTATGCAACAGAATAGGAGCTATCGAATCAACAACAGTAGCAAACCTAAAGCAAGAATAAGAGAGAAGAGAGTGGGCGATATCTAGTTGATCAAGGGGGTTTGCTTGCCTGGAAGCTCGGTTGAGAAGGAAGGTCGTCGTCGATGTAGTCGATCACAGGGGTACCGGCAGCAGTCTCAGGGTCTACCGGAAAGAAGTTAACGGAGGGGGAACACAATAAATAACAGAGCAATCAAAGCATCACAAGGCATAACATGGCAATACGAGGTGCTAGGGGTGACCTAACGCGGTACTAGGTGATACTGCCGAATGGGCAAAACATCTGGGAATGTATTCCCGGTGTTTGACATTTTTGGACATTCGAAACGGAGGGGGACGATTGCATGTTTGCTATGCTAGGGACGTGTGGCAGACGAACGGACCGCGTATTTGTATACGTCTCGTATTTCTGAGCAACTTTCATGTACAAAGTATTTTCATCCGAGATACGGTTTATTTTATTTTATTTTTCACAGTTTTAATTCATTTTCTTAATTATTTTCATTCAAAAATTAAATGTTCAAATTGCTAGATGTACCCAGCACAGTGTACACAAAATGTACACTAGCTGACAAGTGGGACCAAGGGGACCCAATTAACCAGTCAAAGTTTGACTGGTCAAAAGGGGGTGGGGCCCCCTGTCATTGTCTGCCTAGTTAACTAACATGATTAGTTAAGACTAATTAAGTAGTTAACTGGTTAATTAACAGGATTAATTAGGTTAATTAATTGGTTAGGTTGATTAAGCTTAATTAGTTTAATTAAACCAATTTAATTAACTTAAGTAATTTGCTAATTAATTAATTAATTTTTATTTTATTTTAATTCGTTTTTCGTTTTACCGGGGCTGGTCCCACGTGTCATTGTCCCAGGCCACAAACAGGCTAACGGGCGCGGGCGTGGGTACCGGACCCGGGCGCGGGGCAATGTGCGGCACGGCGGCACGCAGGGCAGAAGCGGCGGGGCGAGGCCAGCACGGGCCAGCCGGAGCAGCGAGCGGCGGCGGGCGCGGTCCCTCACTGGCAGGCACGTGTGGGTGTGCGGTAGGGCTGCAGTAGGGGGCGCACGAGGCACTCACTGCCGGCGCGTGCGGGCTGGATCCGGCGATGGGAGGGAGAAGCGTGCAGGGGAGGAGAGAGCAGGGGCAGAGCACAGCTGGCGGCGGCTGACAACGGTGGCAGCAGGGACGGGGGCAAGCGGCGCAAGACACGGGGTGCAGCTGCGGGCGCGGGACGGCGGTGGAGTGCGCGGGACAGAGCGCGACGGGCGCGCGCGTTGCACGAACCGGGCGCGGTGTGGGTCTGCAAGGGCGCGTGAGAGGCCAGGCGGGACGCAGCCGGAGCATGGCCACGGTGGACAGCGGGCAGGGACGGCGCTAGCGACGGGGACTGGGGAGAAAAAAAGGGGGGGTAGGCGGAGTGGGTCTGGGTCCTCACCCCCGTTGCAGGGGTTCGTCAGCGAGGCTCGACGGAGTCCAACGGGGAGGAGGACCGGGACGAGCGACGGGGACGGGGAGCGCCGGCGACGGCGGGGCAGCACTGGGCGGCGTCGGGCTTGGCGAGGCGTCGGGGATCGACGACGGGCGGCGTCGGGGATCGGCGACGGGCGGCGTCGGCGTCGGGCCGATAGGTGCGTGCCCCGATCCAGATCGGATCGGGGGGGGAAGAGGGAGGAGAGCGAGGGGAGTGGGGTGGGGTTAGTGTTTCGGGGTGGCTCAGTGGGGTTATAGGGGGCGGCTGGACCGGCCTGGTTGGCCCGATGGCTAGCTGGGCCGAGGCCCAGCGGGGGAGGGGGTTTTCTCTTTTTTCTTTTTTTGTCTTTATTTTACTTTTGTTTAATTTTTCCCTTTTTTATCCTTTTCTGTTTTTACTTTATTTTCTCTTTTACTTTAGTTCTATAAATTACAAAAGTAGTCCCTAATTTAGTGTTAAAGAAATATGCTATTGCCCCCGTAGGTTTGGGCAACTACATAAAATAGTTTAATATTTTATTAATTGTAAAAGGCTTTTTATTAATCGTTTTTGCTACTGTTTTATCTATTCTAGAGTATTTAAACATTTTATAAAAGAGTGGTTTCGCCACCATTATTACTGATGATATATTTGTCACATCTAGAACATTTCAGTTTTAATGTTTGAAAACTTTTACCGATTGACTTCATTTAAAATTTGAATTTCGAAACTGTTTTGAATCAACGCGAGTTTAACAATAGTAACCAAGGTGACATGGCATCATTAGTAGAGGGTTACTGTAGCTTAATTATCCGGGCGTCACAGAACACGCCTCCTCGCCTCCATCAAACACCTCCGTTAAACCCGCATGCAAACCGAGAGACCTACTCCGGCCACACGTCCGTTCATGAGCAGGCCGGAATTAAACGCAACACCGGCCGAGTTCCTCCCGTCCGCCCTTAGTTTAAAGGAGGCCAGTCTCCGGCCAAGCTCCTACCGTCCGCCCTCTATTTAAACGAGGCCAGACAGCGGGCAAGAATCGCACCCCTCCGCCGCTCCGCCATCTCCTCCTTCACCATTTTCTCCACTCTTCAGATGGCTTCCGAGGAGCTATTCTCCGGCATACTACCCGGCTGGGTGGCCCGTCGAGCCCTCCGGATACGAGCGAGGCCGCTCGGTGCTGCACCTACCTCGCTTGGCCCGACGGAGCCAGTTGCCGCCCCAAGTTGGCGCGTGGTTCAACAACTCGCCGCTCTAGTTTAGCTTGATGAGGAGTGGCGAGTTGCTCCACGCCGGCACGGCGGCGAGCACGGCGGCACGGGCGTCGTAGCTGCCGCGCCGTACCGCGCCACCAGTGTCTGCGGCCGTGCCTCCCGTGTCTGCGGTGGCCGCGCCTCCCGTGTCTGTGGGTGCGCCTCCCATGTCTGCGGCAGCACCATGCAGGCAGAGACAGAAGCCGGGTGCACGGAGAGCAACGAGTCGGTGGCCAGCTTCTCCATGTCCATCGCCATCATCGAGGAGAAGTAGAACACGGAAGGCTTCCGCCGCTTGGGTCCCATGAAGGCCACCGCCAAGGCGACGACTGCATATACAGGTGGTTTCTTGGCTGCTTCATCTCTTGCGAGGACCTTCGACGACCCCGCAAGTGTCTGCCGGACATGAGGAAGACAAAGGGATCCGCGGGCGGCCATTTAGATTAGGTATTAATTATACCACGAGAGCCGGATTAGCACCGCTTAGTTCATGTAAATGTAATAAAATCTGTCATGTTTATATGAAGATCCGGATTTTTATACGAAATCCTTCATGCTTATATGAAATCAGTCCGTGTTTGTACGAATTTCCTCTGGTTGGGTAGAGTTGTGAAAATGTATGCCGCTGGCGTTGGATGTCGTCCTCCGCGGAAGGAAGCGGGAGGAAATTTGCCGGTTGCCGTTGGAGATGCTCTTATGCTGGAAATAATAGAGTCACATCCAATCCATTGGAGTTAATTGCGTGTATGATTCTCCCTCTATAAAAAGTTAATTGCATGTACAGTGTACATGACTTGCAGGGTGGCTACAGATTCATACAGAAAGTTAAAAAGAAACAAATCCATCCTTAATCTTGTATTCTAAGTGCTCTGTGGGTTCCATCGTCAGTACAGTAGCGAAAGAAGTATATATTAAAAAAAAAATCTAAAGTTGCGAGCATCTGTTGCTAACCAGTCCACCAGATGTTCGTTGTGCACGATGCAAGAGATATATCTATATCTATACTCTATATCTATATCTATATCTATATCTCTACTCTTATAAAAAAAAATAGAGTTGGTGATGATGGTGTGCCTGCCATACTGCAATATAGGCCATCCGATTTATATCTGACGGATAGGAAGGAAACTATGGCAATTTTGCAAAAAGATACCCACACCCCTCTCCACATTTGCAAATAAGGCCTTCCGTCGTTCATCCTTTTCTCTCACAAGATAAACTACTCATACAAATGCATCTTGATGTTCCGTGCAACGCACGGGCATCTTGCTAGTACTCTTACAAAAAACAGAGTTGGTGATGATGGTGTGCCTACCATCCTGCAATATAGGCCGTCCGATTTATATCTGATGGATAGGAAGGAAACTATGGGAATTTTGCAAAATGATACCCACATCCCTCTCCACATTTGCTAATAAGGCCTTCCCTTTTTCATCCTTTTCTCTCACAAGATAAACTACTCATACAAATGAATCTTGATGTTCCGAGCAACGCACGGGCATCTTGCTAGTTTCTTTTTGAATAGTTACTGCGATAATTGGGTTGGAGTGATATACTTTATGTCTGCCCCGAATGATCTCAAATTCACTAGTAGTAACAAAGAAAAGGTTGGCTTGTTAATTAACAGAAAACAGGGTGAAAATTATCACATGAGGCCGGTAAAAGCAAGGCACACTGGGTTCAGCGTCATCGTCACTACAGTTGTGCACACGCGAGAAGTCGGGCTACGGAGAGAAAGACGTATTGAGTGTGTGTGAGCGAGGCACAGAGACACAACTAGTGTGTGTGTGTGTGTGTGTGTGTGTGTGTGTGTGTGTGTGTGTGTGTGTGTGTGTGTGTGTGTGTGTGTGTGTGTGTGTGTGTGTGTGTGTGTGTGTGTGTGTGTGTGTGTGTGTGTGTGTTTGAGAGAGAAGCCCATTGATAGATTAAAATCAAGATCGAGTTGTCACCCTTCTGCTATCATTGTTAGGGGGTGGGGAGGGGGAGGGAGAGAATGACATATTGAGAGTGTGCGCGCGGTAGGCACAGATGCACAACTAGCGAGTGTGTGTGTGTGTGTGTGTGTGTTTGAGAGAGAAGCCAATAGATAGATTAGTATCAAGATCGAGGTGTCACCCTACTCCTTCAGTGTCGGGAAGTGGGTGTGTGTGGGTGTGTGTGGGGGGTGCCATAGGGAGAAGGAGTTTGTGTGATACATATCTATATTAAGGGATAGGTAGATAGCATGTGTGCGAGGCATACTTAAAGCATCACGGAGATAAACAAGCGGTGCGCGCGCGCGCGCGCGTGTGTGTGTGAGTGAAATCTCAAAAAAAAAAAGGTGCTCTGCTAGAATCCCATTGTATGTATTCATATGGTTCCGGGACTCGAGTTAACCTTACGCATATGTGTGCGAGACATAGTTATACTTTGAGAAATTAGTGGCAGTGGGTGGGCGGAATTAAAGGGGTGGGCGTGTTCGACAGAGAGAGTGTGCGTTTTTGTGTGAGAGACTTGTAGGACGGGGTAGAAAGACGAATTCTAACCTTGACGGAGGGAGAGAAATACACGAAGTGCACGTGTGTGATTCCGATGCCCACGGAGAAATGAGATATGTATGCGTGTGAGAGAGATTGCACAATTCATTCACGTATCACTATCTAGCGACCGTGGACGTGCATCGCTTGAACATAAATCAATATCTACATCGTATCGTGGCCAAATATACAATATCGATTCAACACTATAAAGATTGGACACTCACATATCGCATTTTTTTCCAAATAGTCCTTTTCAATTGTGCATGCCAAACTTCGAGTGATGTTTCTTCAAACAACCACTGTAATTATCATGTACATGCACCATTGTTAGTTTTGCATTCAAATTCATTAGTCTTGGATGATTTAAGGTTCTATTATGAAGTAATATATGAATTCAACGGGTACGCATTTTATGAAATGGAGGCCATGTAATCATATGAGGTAACACTTTTAAGCAGCGGATTACAATATCCATTTCTTTTGTGGGACTACAATATCCATTTCTTTCTGTGCCTCTATATTAAAATTAACAAGTCAATGCATTATCTTTAAAAAAAATAACCAATGGCACTAAATTATATATTTACGCGAGAAATACATAGGCTGACCTTGCGCGTTCACAAAAAAGGGATCCTCTACACCCGTACGATTGGCCGCGCCCATGTGAACGTCCAAGTTATCGGTGCATCATCCCGAGTTATTGTCTTTTTTTCTGGGGTGGACATCATACCAGTTGTTAAGTGCTGACGTGTGCCTCGTGTACACAGTCTCGCATGACCTTCCCGCTAGCACTGTCCAAAATTAGTTGAAACTGGATACGAACGATCATGTGGGTGGCAAAATCTCCCGCCTCATTCTAAAATTTCCGCCACCTAGTCTTTAGCATGCGAAATTCCCCTTCTGTCCTTGGTGCACGGAGAACAATAGTTACAATACGGCCCTCATTTACATAATAGGTCGGGACTGCTTTGGTAACTTCCGGTTCCCCCCACCACACGGTACCCCCATTTCCTCTCCCCCTCCCGCAAAAACGACTACTCCACAGCACCAGAGCAGCTTACATCACGCCGTCCGTACTTCATCGGCCTTACTACCCCTCCCCTCTCAAAACCCTAGACTGCTCATCCACCGGTGTACTAGAGCCCATTCATTGCCAGCGGCGTCCACCTTGTCGGATCTGCTTCTGCGGCCGCATCTACCCCTCCCACCTCCCCTAGAAACAAGTAGACTGCTCATCCACCATTGTACCACAGCCCATTCAGTGCGGGCCTTGTCCACGGCGCCGAATCTCCTTCGCCGGTACTCTCGTCAACCGCAGCGCATCTGCAGCGGCTCCTTCGTACTCCCCACCGGAGATGCTTCATCCAGACCCCCGGAGCCGCCCCACCGACGCCCCCGTCGACGGCCTCTGATCCTCTTCGCCGACACCTTCCTCAACCCTACCGGAGCCTCTTCGCCGACGCAATCCTCAACCCTACTGGAGTAGCTTCGCCTATACCATTCTCAACCCTACTGGGGCCGCTTTGCCAACGCCCAAGTCCACGGCCTCAGATTTCATCGCACCCTCGTCCAACCTACCGGAGCAGCTTCTGACGCCCCGTCCATGGCCGCAGATCCGCATCGTCGACACCATCCTAAACCCAACCACCGGAGCAGCTTCACCGATGCCCTTGTCCACGGCCTCAGATCCGCCTCGCCCACACCGTTGTCCACCCTACCGGAGCCGCTCCACAAACACCCTACTCCACGGTTCTAGATCTCCTTACCGGACACCAACAGCCAGCGCAACGTCATCACCCTTGACGTTTCTAACCTAATTCACACCGGCTAGCAAGATGCCAAGCACCCGCCGCGGCCTAGGTACTTGTCACCTTTAAACCCATCTAGCATCACCTGCCCGATGTACTTAAAATATACTAACAAGTCACGGTTACATGTTATGCAGCTGGCAAAAACTACAAGGACGATGTTTGTTCTGGATCTAACAGCTTGGCCAACCAAGATCCTGGATTGAGGCATTGCTATGATCTTGTAAGTGCGTCTCTCTCTCTCTTGTATTGTTGTGTGCTTGCCAGCATGCTTTGCTAGGATTTTCGACCAGTAATCCCTTTGTGCAGACAATGATTTCCACTACTGGCTGCTAAATTAGAGATGTAGATGTCATACATGATACTCCCTCCGTTCCTAAATATAAGTCTTTCTAGAGATTCCACTATAGACTACATACAGAGCAAAATGAGTGAATCTACACTCGAAAATGCATCTATATACATCTGTATGTGGTCCATACTGGAATCTCTACAAAGACATATATTTAGGAACAGAGGTCGTACATTACACAAAAATCGTAGGTGGCATGTAGGAATTCCAGTGCACTACATTACGCTCCCTTAGAGTGCCTGCTAGTCCAGTACACAGAGTCATGGCTAGTTTATGCTACGCACACAATCGTTAATTGGTGGTTTAATATGCGCAAGGGATATGCAATGTATTATCATGTAGAGATATCTGAAATTAGCCATGTCAACTTGTAGATAGGGTTACGCGATGAAAAAGTACAAGATTTCTTAGTACAAGATGTATGTGGCAATTTCATGGAACATCGCAAAAAAGGAGAGGCAGCGGTGAGCCTATATAGTGTGCTACGGTAGGTCACTCCGGCCCAGTTCTTTTGCAGGATTCTCCCAGAATCTGCCCCTCTCTAGCTTCTCCTAGAATCTTTGACCCCCATTTGTTTTACAATCCAAACTAATTAGACCCTAACTAGATAGGATTGTAAAACAAATGGGGCTCAAAGATTCTGGGAGAATCTGGGTAGGGGTCACATTCTGGGAGAATCTGGCAAAAGAACTGGGCCTCCATTGCAATCATCGTGACATGTTATTTGTATGTTAGTGTTGTTGGCCAAGTTTCTTAGGGACAGTTATTTCGAGTTATCCTAAGAAAATAAGCACCTTTGAATATAAGCTCCAGATAATAAGCCAACCAGTTCTTTTCATTGCCTGCCTTTTCAGCTTATCTGTGGTATGATCAGTGAAAAGTCTAGATTGCATTATATTTTGTCATTTTGCTGCCCATATGAAAATTAATTTGACTTGCAACCATCACAAATTGAACCCAGTGTAGTAATTAATATGGTAGGAAAATAGACCATCAATATTTGTTCAAAATGCAAATACAAAGATACGATCTACTTGGCATAATCTACTTTGGTCATTGTCTTCCATAGAGATCCCATTGCCTAATTGAAATGAAGAACTCATTACCTAAATTTAAATGAAGAACCATTATTTATGAAAATTCGATGGCCCAAGTGGTTGGTTATTATCATATAGTAGCACCATCTGAAAGCATCATATAGCAGCAGCAGCTAGTAATTCATCATATACCACCACCAGCAGCAGCAGTAGCAGCTAGCAATTCATCATATACCAGGAGCAGCTCATAGCAATTCATCATATAGTAGCAGCAGGAGCAGCTCATAGCAATTCATCATATAGCAGCAGGAGGAGCAGCTCATAGTAATTCATCATATAGCAGCAGCAGCAGCTCATAGCAATTCATCATATAGCAGCAGCAGCTCATAGTAATTCATCATATAGCAGCAGCAAGAGCAGCTCATAGCAATGCATCATATAGCAGCAGCAGCTGACACTACTACAGGATGCTGCTAACGCGACACTATGATCAGAGACCCTTTGATGAAACTGTGTGCGATGCATTAATCGCAAATGGTGGTGTAAAAAAACCGTCAAAAAAGATGCAAAATGTTTGCAGCGGAGCCATCACACACGGTTCCGATTTTAGTTGCGTGTGCGATGCAGGGCACACGGTTGATCCATTCGAACTGTTTGCGATGAGGCAGAACAACAGAAATGGGAAGCCATATCAATGTGTGTGCAATATACGGCATACAGTTCGCTTCGATGAACTGTTTGCTATTAGGGAGTGCAACAGAATAGGTTAGCCAGATCAAGGTCAGTGTGATATACGGCATACGGTTCACTCAGACGAACTGTTTTCGATTAGGGAACACAACAGAAACGGTTCAACTTAATAAGATGTGTGTGATATGCGGCATACATTTCACATGGATGAACTATTTGCGATGAGCCAAAAGAACACAAATGAGTCATGTAAACAAGATGTGTGTGATACGCGGCAAACAGCCGACTCGGATGAACTGTTTGCGATGAGAAATTACAACACAGACGGTTAATACAGCTAGTTCGTGTGCGATTCTGTGTGTACAAAAAACTTTGAAAAATGCAAACTAGTTGCTTGCGGTGGCTAGGAGTATCGCACACGATGCGTCTACGAGTACTCGTGTGCGATGATTAGTAAGTTACACATACGTTTCCTTATGTTAACACATATGTGAATTTGCAATATGGACAGTTAATATGCAAATGCCTTCTGGACATCGGGCACACGCTTAAACTCAATGAACTGTGTACGATACTAATACTTTCCATGAAAATTTAAGAACTTGGTTAACAGCATTTGAGTAACATATATATAGTGGTTACCCTATTCAACAAAAGGAGGATCTTCGTAACACGGTTTTGACAACCATATGGTCCATATCTACATACTTAACATAGTAACAACTATCACATTTTAAGAGGCTGAGGGCCAAGAACCATATGGTCCATATCTACATACTTAACATAGTAACAGCTAGCACATTTTAAGAGGCTGAGGGCCAACAACCACAACTATCCGCTGGAAGCAACTTGATTACGGCGACTCGGCATCTCGTCAATGAAAAGGAAGAGCCCTCCTGTGCCTTGGTAGAGCATGAGTAGAACAGTGTCTCCAATTTTCCAATATGGATGCATTGCCACGACAAGCGAGAACTTGTTAATTTGAATGGTTCCATTTCTGCGGGAAATGCAGTACCTTGCAATCACTTTGGCATTATTATCAGGCACAAGTGTAATTCGACCACGCCGGGAAATCGATCTAGGTACTGCTACAGTGGGCAATTTCTGTTGAAATGTAGAATAAAAACCAATTGTAACATATCGTTGAAGATATATATAGTTTATGAGCATCAACATTAAAATAGGACTTTTTACCAGTGTTTTGTGCACACAATTGGTCTTGTTCAATGTGTGCACCATAGGTATAATTAATCCCATCCAAAATCCAGCGTTCATATGCTGTGCTATCTCTATCAGATTATCAACAAAGTTTATGACATGCTTCAAGTCCTTCCAGTGAAATTTGGTACGCTTAGTAACATACAGATCATTCACTATGCATCCAACATATCCTGCTTAAAAGGTGGAAAGGTATTATTTATTCAGAACATGGCAGAAGAATATATAGTGCGCATAAATTGGTAAATAGAATTTGTTACTGCCTAGGAACGGAGTCAGAAAATGAAATCACAATTGGTTGCTTATATTGTGATCAATTAATCAGAACAAATACCCCGATATTGCTAAGTAATATGCCAGCATGGAGAAAGTTGAAAGGACAGTAACCTCGATCAGACTTTGATCGGCTGATGAAGTTGGGGAAGTAAACATCCATGTTAATTAGACCAGGTTGTGGTGCACGCACTAGAATTTTATTGCCAGCTTTCAGTTCATAACACTTAGATATTTTTCTCCAAAGGTCCGCATCAAAATAGGAGTGACCATCTTTATCAAGTTTTATGCTAATCGTCATTGTAAATCCATGCTGCGTTGTCAATATGACATCCATGGAGTCATCAACAAAGTAAAGCCCAAGATTTCCTTCTACTCCTGTTCTTGCAAAGCAAGGGATGTACTGCTTGAAATGAAAATTAAGATCATAAATTAGATATATTGAAATAACAGAGAAAGATGCAAATATGGGAGTAACTGATAGAACAGGTCAATATATAGATGAAAGCAAAGTAAAAAAATATATAATTAAAAATAGGTAATGTAACAAAGATTTGATGCAAAATATGAGAGTAACTAAATGAACAATACATCATATATTTGCCTAATATAGGGGGGGATCGGCTTCGACATCTAGGCTGCACGTGGCACCGTACCTTTTATCCAAATGTAGCAACAGATGGTATACGTTCACAAATTTAGGCCATGCCGACCGTCGTAGGTTGAGATTGAACATACCGAGCGCTCCCTGAAGTCATCCGGAATGGTGAAATAGAACTTCGTTTCCAACTGGCTGCGACCACACTTGCCCGATTTGTGCTCGCACTGTGGACACATGAATGAACACCCACGAATCAGCTAGAACAAAAATGAATCCACGGCGATTTCCGCCGGTTGATTAACAGCGAAGGACGGACTGCGATAAGAGATGAGTGAATATTTCGCTAAGTTGATTACCTTCTCCATGAGAAAAATCCCTGGCCCAATCCCACAGAAAACCCCAATCGGCCAGAGTCTAGAATATCGGTGCAGATAGGCAGCGGAAAGTGGTAGGGGTGAAATCCCATGCCGTTTGGAGCGCGACCTCCGCCCGCCGACAACAGCCGTCGAGCTTAGGGTGGCCGCCGCGATAGAAGTTGATGAGGTGCAGAGTTGTGGAGGAGTCCACGGCGAGTGGGTGGGGATGAAGTCGGCGAGGGTTTTCTTTTTTCCTATTGCATGTGTGGGTGAACACACACAGTTCGCAGAGGCGACGGAGATGAATCGTGTGCGATAGTAAATCACCGAGATTGAATGGGAATCCAAATTTCCTTTGCCCTTTGTCCATGAGTTTTTTCTACGATGAACATAAACCCTGCAAATCACCATGTTCAAATTTGGCACTTTTTCAGGTTCATTTACAATATTTAGGGGATTATGTGCATTTTCTAGGCATTAATGCACATAATTTAAATTCAAACAATCGGTGCATGAAAAGGTGCAGGAGAACGGTCTGGAAAACCATGATCGTGCTATTTAGTAAATCTCATGCCTTTTAGAAGGAATGGATAGATATTTCAAGGAAATGTGTATACTGGGTACTATACAAAAATGAAATACATGCTTGGAAAACATGACGCCTGGCGTGGTGCCATGGTATGGCCTCACCATGCCCTGGTAAAATTTTGAGAATGTTTGTCTTATGTCGTCATGCACGCCATTCATAAATCGAACCATCATCGAGGAAATTTCATGGCTTCGAGGGGGAAATCAACAAGATTGAAGGGGGCCGGGAATCCAAATTTCCTTCCTAGCTAGTCATTCAGTTTTTTCTATAATCAACATACCCCCTCGAATGCAACGTGTTCAAATTTGGCATTTTTTCGGGCTCATTTACCATATTAGGGGATTATGTGCATTTTCTAGGCATTAATCCGCATAATTCAAATTCAAACAATCGGTGCATGAAAAGGTGCACAAGAACGGTCTGGAAAAACCATACTCGTGGTATTTAGTAAATTCTCAAGCCTTTTACAAGGAATGGGCAGAGATTTCAAGGGAATGCGTGGCAATAGTCAACCACAAATGCGTCATTTACTGGGTTATCAACTATAGAAAAATGAAATACGTGCTTGAAAAACATGATCCCTGGCATGGTGCCATGGAATGGCCTCATCGTGCCCTGGTTAAAAGCTGAGAAGGTTTGATTTATGTCGTCATGCACGCCCTTCATAAATCGAACCAGCACCGAGGAAGTTCCATAAGAGGGAAATCACCAAGATTGAAGGGGAATCCAAATTTCCGTCCTAGTTTGTCATTCAGTTTTTTTCCAAGGATCAACATGCCGCCTCAAATGCAACATGTTCAAATTTGACATTTTTCCAGGCTCATTTACCATATTTAAGGGATTATTTGCATTTTCTAGGCATTAATGCGCATAATTCAAATTCGAACAATTGGTGCATGGAAAGGTGCAAAAGAACGGTCTAGAAAACCATGCTCGTGCTATTTAGTATGTTCTCATGCCTTTTACAAGGAATGGCCAGATATCTCAAGGAAATGTGTGGCAATAGTCAACCATAAACGCGTCGTTTACTGGGTTAACAACTATACAAAAATGAAATACATGCTTGGAGAACATGATGCCTGGCGTGGTGCCATGGTATGGCCTCACCGTGTGTCAGTGCAACAAACCCTGGGTCCATTGCCCAGACTGTGCACAGGCACGAGAACAAGATCACAGCACCAAGGTCAGATTGGAGCACAAGGGACAAGTCCCATGAAGGATCTAAGTACAGATTAGGAAGACCAAGAAGAGCCAGGAAAGCAAGATATCACTAAGGGAAAAAACCTCCCTTGTCGGGCAGGCGAGCCTGGCAAGGATGGGGGTTACCCCCCGGAAGCGAGCCTTCGGGTCGTCCCAGCACTCTGCCAGGGCTTACGGAGGCAGAACCACTCCACCGCACCACCTCATCACGACGCACGTCATCGATCAGTGCGGTGTCAAGCTCCAAAGTGACTAAGTGGCTGCTATTCGCCACATGGCAGCCACTTCTTACAGAAAATACCTCCAAGTGACACCCGTCCTAAGACATGTCAAGCAAGCAGGCGTGAAGCTGGCAAAACAGCCTGGCTAGGCCTGCCGGGCAAGCTGCGATGTGACGTTGAGCGGCGCATTTAATGCGCTCTGTCAGCCTGCTTAGTTAGGTATGGTAGCACTGCTTGCTATCTAATCAGTGCATAATGACTGTTTTGCCACTGTGGTGACCCCTTGGTCTATAAAAGGAGGCCCAAGGCAACCGTAGAAAGGGTGGGGGGAGTTGGTTGGCTAATCCACACCCTCACACATTCATACGCGCGTAGCCATTCTCGCCCCAAGGCAAACCCTGCCGGGCAAACCTGCTGCATCCACCACCATTTTTCCACCACAAATCCACCAAAGCAGGAGTAGGGTTTTACGCCTCACGGCGGCCCGAACCTGGGTAAAGACTGCCCGTGTGATCTCTGCCATGTGGTTCCACGCTCCTCCGCACTTTGTGCAACGTGCCATTCCCCCACCGAACCAGAAAGGGACTCTTTGTCCCATAGGTGGCCGTGGTTTTCCACGACATCTTTGGCGCGCCAAGTAGGGGGATCACTTGCACGAACCCGAAAGCGTGAGCAGCGCGTCATCTTCATCGCCATTTTCGCCGTCGACGGCTCCATCGACTATGGCGCCCAAGAAGAAGCCCCGTGCCACAGCTCACCCGTCCACCTCGAAGGCCCCACTGCCCGCGTCCGCCAATGCCGCGGGGAATGCGGAGGCGCACGAGGATGTGGGCGCTGCGTGGGACGCGGTCGGCGCAGGCGGCACTGTTACCATCTCCCCCGCGGCCGAAGCAGGAGAGAGAGGCACCGGAGGAGAGCAACATCAATAGCATCCCAGCGGTCATGCTCCACGAGGTACAGACGATGGGGTTATTCCGTTTGTACCTGTTCCCCTCGCCGAAGGGCACAGCCACAGTGGTGGCACCCGGTCTGGGGCGAATCGCCACCCTCCGGCCGCCCCGCCACGGGCGCGACCACAGGGTGCGCGCCTCCCCGGAGCGGGTCGACCCAGCCACTGTGCCCAATGGAGCCACTGGCCCTCAAGCGCCTTCACCGCGTCACCATGCCATCCAAGCGGCTGGTTCGCAACAGCGAGGGCGCACCACAGTCACCGCCGGCACCGTCAGAAGCCGGGCGACGGTACGATCTACATCATCATCACCAATGCCAAGCACCGCTACGGAGGCCATGGCGCGGGCTCAGCTGCTGTTGAGGTTCCCGCCGGTGGCCGATCAGATGGATGAATGGAGAGCCACCATTCAGAATCTGATTGGCTACACCGAGGCTGGGGGCTCACAGCGAGCTGGCCCGCCGCGACCTCCCCAGGAGATGACAACGGCTCGCGCTGCTGGCCGTACGGAAGGGGCCACCCCCACTGTGCAGTCCCCACCATGGCAAACAGTGCGGGAGCCGCGAAATCAAGAACCCAACGTTGTCTTGATGGCCTCTTCCGACCCTCGAGCACGTCCAGGCCAACGGCGAGCCCTGGAGGACAGGCGGAGGGGAGGCGCGCGCGTCGTCGTCGAGCGACGCCGCGACGACCACCGTCGGACCAATGGGTGCGATGGCCCTGACGTGGATGAGCCTGCGCTCGAGGATGGCAGGTGCCTGCCTTTCGAGGTTGGGAGCCCTACCTTTACTCGTGAGCTGCGGCAAGTCCGTTGGCCATCCGCTCGCATGTTCAAGCCAGACATACCCGAGAAGTATGATGGGAGGCGAAACCCGGCAGAGTTCTTGAGCATCTACACCATCGCTATTCAAGCTGCCGGGGGAAGAGATGAGAAGGTGTTCGCCAACTACTTCCCTTTAGCACTCAAGTCCAATGCGTGGTCTTGGCTGATGCACCTGCCGGAGAACTCCATTTCGTCATGGGCTGACCTGTTCCATGAGTTCATTGGCGCCTTCACGGGCGGCCATCAAGAACCAGGATGGCCCAGCGACTTGCAGCTCCTCCAACAGAAAGAAGGAGAGACTTTATGCAAGTATCTGTAGAGATTCAGCAGAGTCCACAGAAATATCCCAAATATCCACCCGGCATCGGTGATAGCTGCCTTCCAATCCAATGTGCGCAATCGCAAGATACGTTCCAAGATGAACGTGTGGTTGCCCAAGACTGTGAAGGAGCTTTACACCTTGGTGGACAAATGCGCTCGGGTGGAGGAGGAAAGGAAACTCTCTGGAGAGGAAGATTGCGTCAACATCGACTCAGAGGATGACGACGAGTCCCCCAGCCAGAAGAAGAAGAACAAGAAGCGCAACAAGAGGCGCAAGGATAAGGCAGTGATGACCGTCGATGGATCGAGTACGCATTGTACTGGCAAGAAGGCTAAGGCCGAGGCCCCCGGCAAGGAAGCTGCCGCGTGCGCTGACTGCCGGCAGGCTGCAGCTGTCGAGAGGGCTGGGAAAGGCGACGGGCCATACTACAAGATTCATCGGACCAAAGGCCACAATCTCCAAGAATGGCATCAGGTTGAGCAGCTCGTCAAGAGGCAGAGGGCTGAATATGAGAAGCGTGATAAGGAAAAAGGTCAGAATGGCACTGGCGGGAAGGGCCGAGGCGGTGAAGCAAATCACCCGGCAAGGCTTTTCAGAACCAAGGAAATCCCACCAGGGGCCGAGAGAAGGAAGGTTGCAATGATGAGAGTGATGGAGGTGATGAAGAGGAAACCAGCGAGCAGGAATTCCAGAAGGCCACTGACGCCTTGTGCATTGACGGGGGTGCATCTTTGCACTCCTCTCACCGCCAACTTAAACGGTGGGCACGTGAGGTCAATGCCGTGGAGCCAGCGGCAGAGTCTCGGAAGCCACTCGAATGGTCACGCACACCCATCATCCTTGACGAAGAGGACCATCCTGACCGCACTACCGTGGTAGGGTGTTTGCCGTTGTTGGTCTCTCCAACAATTCTCAACCTCAAGGTCACAAACATGTTGGTTGACAGCGGGGCCGGGTTGAATCTGATTTCCCCAAAGGTTATCAGCAAGCTTCAGATAGCAGAGTAAGAACTAAAGGTCACGGGCACGTTTCAAGGAGTCAATCCCGGCAGGAGTCATCCTAAGGGAAAGAGCACGTTGGCGGTGACATTCGGGGGAGAATTGAACTAGCAGACTGAGAAGGTTGTGTTTGACGTAGTCGATCTTCCCCTGCCGTACAATGGGATCCTTGGACGCCCGGCTCTGGCAAAATTCATGGCGGCATCCCACTATGCCTACAACACTTTGAAGATGCTAGGGCCGGTAGGAGTCATTTCAATTCCATCAGATGAGAAAGACACAATTATTTGCGTGGATAAGATGTGCCGGGATGCAGTCGCGGCAGAGGCCGCGGCAGCAGCAGTTCCCACCAAGGAGAACAAAGGGAAGAAGAAGGATAGCAGGGACACCGTCAAGGAATCCCGGAAGCGTACCTCTTCAGAGTGCGCTACTCCTGTTGATGACTTGCGGGAGAGTTCCAGCAGCAAGAGATCCAAGGTTGCTGCGCCACATGTGAAAAAGGTCCCGGCAGGGCTGGATGGCGTTGATGGTACCTTCACTATCAGCGCCACCCTTGATCACGAATAGGAAAGCGCGCTTGTTGCCTTCCTGCGGGCGAATATCGATGTGTTTGCCTGACAACCATCTGATATCCCCGGTGTTCCCAGGGAGGTAATCGAGCACCACCTTGCTGTCTGCCCACATGCCCGACCCGTCAAGCAAAAGGTTTGAAAGCAGGCCTTGGAGAGGCAGTAGTTCATTGCAGAGGAGATTAAGAAGCTTGAGGCGGCTGGTCTGGTCAAAGGAGTACCGCATCCGGCATGGTTAGCGAACCCAGTGGTCGTACGCAAGGCTAACGGAAAATGGAGGCTTTGCATAGATTTCACAGATCTCAACAAGCCTTGCCCGAAGGACCCATTTCCCTTGCCGCGCATCGACCAGATTGTGGACTCCACTTCAGGTTGTGATTTGCTCTCCTTTCTGGATGCATACTCTGGGTATCATCAGATCTTCATGTCCAAGAAAGACGAAGAGAAGACCTCATTCATCACCCCATGTGGTACATACTGCTTCCTGCGCATGCCTTTCGGGTTAAAGAGTGACGGGTCCACTTTTACAAGAGCATTCCAGATTGGTTTTGAACCACAGCTACACAGAAACATTGAGGCTTATATGGATGATATTGTGGTCAAGACCAAGGACAGATCAACTCTCATCCAAGATTTGGAGGAGACATTTGCTAATCTGCGCAAGATCAACTTAAAGCAGAATCCGGGGAAGTGTGTATTTGGTGTTCCCTCCGGCAAGCTACTTGGGTTCTTCGTGTGCCATCGTGGGATCGAAGCCAACCCCTACAAGATCAAGGCTATCGAGCAGATCCAGGAACCCAGGACAGTTAAAGATGTGAGGCATCTGACAGGGTGCGTTGCCACACTTAGCAGATTCATCTCCAAGTCTGCTGAGCGCGCCCTGCCGTTCTTCAAAATTTTGAAGAAGGCAGGGCCCATGAAGTGGACCCCGGAAGCAAACGTAGCATTACAAGATTTGAAGACCTACTTGTCCTCTGTGCCCACTTTGGTTGCTCCCAAACCACAAGAGCCATTGCTACTATACTTAGCGGCACCTAATCAAGTGGTCAGTGCAGCCTTAGTGGCACAGCGGGAAGTAGAGGAATCAGAGAGTGAGCGCAACCCGGCAGAACCGGATGAGGATCAGGACAAAGAAGAGCAAGGCGGCAGGGGCAACCCCAAGGACGCGGCAAGGAAGAAAGTGGTGCAGCGCCCAGTATACTTCGTCAGTTCCCTGTTACAGGGGGCTAGATCGAGGTACTCTGGTGTGCAAAAGTTGATTTTTGGCCTCATCATGGCCTCAAGGAAACTGCGCCACTACCTCCAAGCCCATGAGATCACGGTTGTCACCCGCTTTCCGTTGCAAAGGATACTTCAAAACCCCGAGGCTACCGGCAGAATAGTGGAGTGGGTTTTGAGTTATCCAGCTTTGGCCTGAAATTTGAGAGCATATCAACAATTCAGAGCAGGGCATTGGCAGAGTTTATTGCAGAATGGATGCCAACCCCTGATGAAGAAGTGCTGGAAATAGTTACCCCCTGCAAGGAAGCACCCCAAGAGTGGATTATGTATTTAGATGGTGCATTCTCCCTGCAAGGTGCAAGGGCTGGCGTGCTTCTCGTTGCTCCCACTGGGGAACACTTGAAGTACGTCGTCCAGATGCATTTTCCCCGGGAGGAAGCAACCAACAATACATCAGAGTATGAAGGGCTCCTTGCCGGGCTCAGGATTGCCATAGAATTGGGAATCAGGAAGCTGACCATTCGAGGAGATTCACAACTTGTTGTGAGACATGTCAAGAAGGATTACCAAAGTCCATTGATGGAGGCATACGTTGAGGAAGTGAGAAGATTGGAGGAGCACTTTGACGGATTGCAAATAGAGCACGTACCCCGAGCGGAAAACAGCATAGCTGATCATCTGTCAAAGTGTGCTACGCAAAAACTTCCCGTTGGACCAAGAACTTTTGTTCTCCATCTTACCCAGCCCTCCATATCCCCGGCAACAATGGCCCAAAAGAGGAGGAAGTTGGACTCCGGTAAGCCTCGCCCGGTAGAGCCTCCCGGGGCTCCTGGTAGGGACCCTGCCGGAAACAACTCCCCATCGATTGCGGGGCTGCGCCCTCCTGCCGGGCCACTGGTCCCCGCGGTCAAGGAACGCACTCCCGCTAGTCCTTGTTGCTGAGCCTCAGGCTCCAACTTGGGCAAGGCACATAGTCCATTTCCTCCAAACTGGAGAACTTCCTGATGAGTAAGAGGAAGCTGAAAGAGTAACCCGGAGGGACAGTATGTATCAGTTTGTCGATGACACTCTATACAGAAGGAGGCCCAACGGTGTGAAATTGAAGTGTATCTGCAGGGAAGAAGGAAAGGAACTGCTGGCGGAAATACACAAAGGCATGTGCGGCTCCCACATTGGATCAAGGGCGTTAGTTGGGAAAGCATTCCGGCAAGGATTCTATTGGCCCACAGCCCTCCAAGATGCAGTTGAGCTAGTCACCAAGTGTGAAGCCTGCCAGTTCCATCCCAAGAACATCCATTTGCCTGCACAAGCTCTTCAGACAATCCCTTTGTCATGGTCGTTTTTGGTCTGGGGGCTCGATATCCTCGGCCCTTTCCCCCGAGCTGCCGGGTGCTTTGAATTCTTGTTCGTTGCCATCGACAAGTTTACAAAGTGGCCGGAAGTAGATGCCGTGAGAAAGGTGACTGCTCAGTCAGGTATCAGGTTCTTGAAAGGATTGGTGTGCCGCTTCGGGGTCCCTGCCCGGATCATCACCGACAACGGCACCCAGTTCATGAGCTGCGCCTTCATGCAATACGTTCATTCCCTCAGAAGCAAGATCTCATTTGCCTCTGTGGCACATCCCAGAAGCAATGGACAAGCTGAGAGGGCGAACGCTAAAGTGTTGCGAGGACTCAAGACGAGAACATTTGATACGCTGCAGAAGTGCGACAGGCGATGGATTGATGAGCTGCCGGTAGTTCTCTGGTCCCTCAGAACGACACCAAATCGAGCTACCGGGCGGACTCCCTTCTCCCTAGTTTATGGGGCAGAAACAGTTATCCCCACAGAACTCATTTACGGGTCGCCTCGAGTGCTTGCCTACGATGAAGTAGCGCAGGATCAGCACCGGCGTGACGATGCTGTGCTTCTCGAGGAGAACCGTCTCCGGGCTGCTACGCGTGATGCACGCTATCAGCAAGCCCTGCGTCGCTATCACAGTAGCAGGGTTCATGCCCGGTGTTTTTTGGAAGGCAACCTTGTCCTTAGGCGTGTTCAGTCCGCCAAGGGTACAAACAAGTTGACGCTGAAGTGGGAAGGCCCTTACCGGGTAGTTCAAGTCACCAGACCTGGCACAGTCCGTCTGGAGACCGGAGATGGCATTCAATTGCAAAACTCATGGAATATTGAGCATCTCCGCAAGTTCTACCCGTAAGGCGCGGCTGTCGGGCCCTGCCCGGCAGCCACCCTTTTATACAGGCCTTGCCTCAGTTGCATGTAACCCCTTGTACAAAGCCAGGCGCAGACCCTGAGCAACAGAGAAATAAATGAAGCGCTGGGGGGCCCTCGACAAGTTGCATGCATGCGTAAGCATTTCATGGGCATCGCATGTTCATGTAGATAAGATCGCATCTGGCATCATTTCCATCTGCGTAAAACTACAGGTTCCTGCCGAGAACTTGGCCTCTAAGGGAAGCTGGAAAGATGAGCCAACACTGCGATCTCTGGCAAGCCAAACAGATAAGTTCTATCTCTTGTCCATATGTGTTCTGTAAGCAAAAACTTGTGCATAAGAGAACCTTGCCGCTTTTTGAAACTTAGGTGCTCCCATCCCTTGACTCGAACATTGCTTCGGTCAGGATGGTCGCAGTGGCCTTTGATGAAAAAAGATTGGCAGGGGGCTGGTCCCTCGTCACAATTTGTGCCCGGTAGGCTTAACTCCCCGGCAACAAAATAGAGGGTACCGACAGGATAGCCTGCCGGGGGAAACTCGTTTATTTAAAAATAAAGAGGCACTCCACCTCTGCATGGACATATACATGCACGAGTCCCCGACAAGGTTCATCTTTTTCATTAATATGCTGCTCAAACAAGTACAAACCTTACAGGGCACATACATGGATTCAAGAGATTACATTATTTGAACTAAAATTTGGCAAGTGCCTACAGATTTAAGATTAAAAAAAGATAAGTGCCCCATAATGCCCTTTCTTGTCCCTCTCCTCCTAGGCACTGCGGCAGGAGGTGAAGAGGGCAAAAGGGGTGCCTGGGCAGAAGCCCAGCCTAACCTTGTCGGGCTCCAGGAGAGGTAGCCTGAAGGGGGCGGGAGGGCACCGGCGAAGGCGTCGATGGAGAGCATGGCAGAGACGACCCGTGAACCGCCACCACCAGGGCCAGCAGGACGTGGCAGGGCTAACGGAGCTGTAGCCCGTGAGGAAGCCTGCCAAGGTCTAGCTGGAAGGCTGCTGGAGGAGCCGAAGGCACCACCCCCCACCTCTGCTCCCAACTCCCCGGCAAATCACCTTGACGGAGAGGAGGTGCTGATGCAGAAGGTGCCGCTGCCGCCTGATGGTGACGGTCCGGATGATGCTCAGCCGGAGTCAGAGGCGTCGCCCTCCTGATCGGTGCCGTCGTCATCGCCGTCACTGTCCTCCTCATCGCTATCGCTCGAGGAGGAGCTTTCGTCGTCGGTCGAGCTCTCCACGCAGCACCCTAAGAGAGCACCCGAGCTCCCAAAAACTTTGACGGAAAGGAAACCGTCCTCCATTAACTTAAAATGGAGGATGTGCCCTTCCGACAAGCTATGGGCACGAGCAAAGGTCTTCCAGCCTCGGCGAAAGTACATAACGTGAGGGGCGGGGAAATCTACATCCACTCGTATGCTGCCATTCCCGCAACCCCTCATGTGCAATCTCAGTGCGCGTGGCTGTTCGAGCTCCATCGCCATGGCGAATGGGGTAGGGAGGCGGAGACGACTGCGAACAGGCTTGTACAGCCTGATGAGGAACTCAAGTGGCTGATCTCCGACATGGCCTTCCAACGGAAGAGGAGCGTTCGACGGGGGTGCAATCAGAGCACCGCCCCGTCCTCCTCCTCCGCGAGCACCTCGACGACCCTGACCTCGCCCCCTCCCTCCTCCTCTCACGGCGGGTTCCACCGCCGTGTTGTCCGGAGGAGGGGGATGCGCTGTCGAGCAAAAGCTCTCGTCGCCGCCGCTGAAGCGCCACCACATCCACGCCCTCTTGCCATGACAAGCAGGGAAAGTTGGAAAGGGGAGAAGGGAAACATGTGAGCAAACACACCATTCCTGCCCCCTTTTATAGAGGGACGATGCAGGGGGCCGGCCTCTCACCCAGGAGGCAACCGCCCTGCTCCTCCACTAGGGCCTCCATACGCCTTCAACGGCTCGGGGAATCAGAGCCGACCCTCTATGCCAACCAACGATGCCTGGTTTTCTGCCATGACGCCCGTCCCCACGCACTCTGCATCCACCGCCTGCCATACCCAATGCATGAGGCACACGTGGCGGGTGCACCAGAAGCGGGAGGCGAGTGGAATGGCAGTTTTCGCCCTGTGATCGTTAGGCGTGGGCAATCCACGGGCCACGACCTGGTTTCTTCCATAACGCTCAGCACGACGCATGGGTAAACCGGAAACTAGCCCGGACTCGAGTTAATGAAGAAGCAAAGAAGATCTCTGAGGGGCTGGCCACTTCCACGCCCCTGCCTATGCACTTGTTAGGGCCTACCCCGACGATGCCCGGCAGCGCGTTCGAGCCAGGCCCGGGGGCTTCTATCGATGCAATAAACCCTGGGTCCGTTGCCCAGACTGTGCACAGGCACGAGAACAAGATCACAGCACCAAGGTCAGATTGGAGCACAAGCGACCAGTCCTTTGAAGGATCTAAGTACAGATCAGGAAGACCAAGAAGAGCCAGGAAAGCAAGATATCGCTAAGGGAAAAAACCTCCCTTGCCGGGTAGGCGAGCCTAGCAAGGATGGGGGTTACCCCCCAGAAGCGAGCCTTCGGGTCATCCCGGCAGGCCTGCCAGGGCTTACGGAGGCAGAACTACTCCACCGCACCACCTCATCACGACGCACGTCGTCGATCAGTGTGGTGTCAAGCTCCAAAGTGACTAAGTGGCTGCTATTCGCCATATGGCAGCCACTTCCTACAGAAAATACCTCCAAGTGACACCCGTCCTAAGACATGTCAAGCAAGCAGGCGTGAAGCTGGCAAAACAGCCCGGCAGGGCCTGCCGGGCAAGCTGCGATGTGACATTGAGCGGCGCATTTAATGCGCTCTGTCAGCCTGCAGAGTTAGGTATGATAGCACTGTTTGCTATCTAATCAGTGCGTAATGACTGATTTGCCACCGTGGTGACCCCTTGGTCTATAAAAGGAGGCCCAAGGCAACCGTAGAAAGGGTGGGGGGAGTTGGTTGGCTAATCCACACCCTCACACATTCATACGCGCGTAGCCGTTCTCGCCCCGAGGCAAACCCTGCCGGGCAAGCGTGCTGCATCCACCACCATTTTTCCACCATCAATCCGCCAAAGCAGGAGTAGGGTTTTACGCCTCACAGCGGCCCGAACCTGGGTAAAGACTGCCCGTGTGATCTCTGTCGTGCTGTTCCATGCTCCTCCGCTCTTTGTGCAACGTGCCATACCCCAGCTGAACCAGAAAGGGACTCTTGGTCCCATAGGTGGCCGTGGTTTCCCACGACACCTTGCCCTGGTAAAAATTTGAGAATGTTTTCCTTATGTCGTCATGCACGCCTTTCATAAATCGAACCATCACCGAGGAAGTTTCATGGTTTCGAGGGGGAAATCACTAAGATTGAAGGGGGGTCCAAATTTCCTTTGTCCATGAGTTTTTTTCTACGATGAACATACACCCTGCAAATCACCGTGTTCAAATTTGGCACTTTTCTGGGTTTATTTACCATATTTAGGGGATTATGTGCATTTTCTAGGCATTAATACACATAATTCAAGTTCAAACAATCGGTGCATGAAAGGGTGCACAAGAACGGCCTAGAAAACCATACTCGTGCCATTTAGTAAATTCTCATGCCTTTTACAAGGAATGGGCAGATATTTTGATGAAATGTGTGGCAATAGTCAACCACAAATGTTTGTTTATTGGGTTTTCAACTATAGAAAAAATGAAATAAATGCTTGAAAAACATGACGCCTGGCATGGTGCCATGGTATGGCCTCAACATGCCCTGGTAAAAATTTGAGAAGGTTTGGCTTATGTCGTCATGCACGCCCTTCATAAATCGAACCATCACCGAGGAAGTTCCATGCTTTCGAGAGGGAAATCACCAAGATTGAAGGGGAATCCAAATTTTCTTCGTTCTTTGCCCTGGAGTTTTTTTCTACGACGAACATACACCCTACAAATCACCATGTTCAAATTTGGCATTTTTTCGGGCTCATTTACCATATTTAGGGGATTATGTGCATTTTCTAGGCATTTAGCGCATATAAATCCAATCCAGCTACAGCTGCACGGGTGTGATGTGAGGGACATGGATTTCCGTTCGATCGCGGCGCATCCTACAGTGCACACGCGCGATCCGCGTAGCTGGGGTTCCGGCCAATCATAACGCAACACACAATAGGCTCAGCACACACTGTTTCTAGAAGTGACGGAGATGATCCGTGTGCGATAATGAATGAGCAAAATTGTAAGGGAAGCCAAATTTCCTTTGTCGTTTGTCATTGAACTCTTAAAAACCACCGCACTGTACGGCTACCCGGCCCCTCTGTCCCAGGGCTCTCTTCAAGTGTCGTTCACGGCACCGCGGCGCACAGTAACTGGTAAGGAAGTGATGGCATCCTGCCGCGCCACGTTCCTCGCCGCCCGCGACCGCACACATGGTAAGGAAGCGATGGTATCTCGCTGCTGGCGGCCACACAGTTACCTGGGTGGACTTTGAGGCTGCCATGGCCCAATGGGCGGTGGATCTAGAGGCAGCCAAAGCCGCACAGCAGGAGCAGAAAAGGCAGAAAGCAGTCAAGAAAAGAGAGTCCCGCCACCGCAAGAAAGAAGAGGCTGCATGCCGTGGTAAGGAGAGCTTGGCGGAGATCGAAGCACGGTGTGTTGCCGCCTACAAGGCCGGGAAGGAGAATGCCTGCGTCTGGCCAGCATGCCCCGATGGCAGCATGTGAGAAGTAGTTAGTGCGTGTGTCGCCCGTAGTCTTAGAGCAAATTACCACTAGTACTTTAAGTTTGTGGTATTAACGTACAATGTCGATAAGAGCATCCTTTGAGGGTTATGAGCGTTGATTAGCATGTGTTCACTGAAGTTTTGTAGCCGCACCCCGGCCCCAAATACAACCGAAACGTCCGCCCACAGCCACCGGAGGAGACTAGAGTTGGCCGCAGCTGGTTTTTAGTCCCACCTCGCCGCGCGAGTTGGCCGCACACCTGCTTAAATTGCCGCGCCGGCAGATGGCAGCAAGCTTCTCTCTTGTTGCATAGGATCAAATCTAGCTATGCGAGCGAGGCAGGTTGACACTTGATTGCATTTCATAAACCGATGATTGCTCATCGGGTGTCACCTTGCCTCGTTCATGTACATTGAATAATCCTGATACAATGAAATAGATTTTTGAAATTAGGTGCAGTTGGAGATGCTGATAGATATAAGAATCATTAGAAGATCACAAAACACACGGTTTCTATGGCGTACCCGTGTGCCTTTTTTTGCGTTAATGATCCATAAGTCAGTTACCTGTGCGACGTTTCCTAATAAACCAGGCGTACCATTGACCGAAAAAATCAACTACACGTATACATTTTTTTGGAGACGGGATCTGCCAATTTTCTCTTTTCTCGCACACGAGTATTTTACGCGCTTTGTCTGCGTTGTGTGTTTCCCCCGCCCAAGTTTCAAGGTTCGCAGCGAAATTTTCATTAGGCGCGCGATTTCAGAATTTATTCCTCCAACCACATCCCCACCCATCAAATTTCCTCAGTATCTCCCCCTCCCCCCCAGCTCCCCCTACCGGCTGCTCAAACCGCCGCCGCCGCAACCACAACTTCAACCACATCTACATTCTGCTCGGATCCAGTCAGTTAACCCACCGATCTCTATCACGGCCCCGGCCTGATTGCTTAAATGGCGCCTGCGAAACATCCTCATGCCTCCAAATCCCCACCGCCCTACCTCCAGAGCATCGCCGCGCAAGCCCAACCACATATCACGTAGAGGTCGAGGAGCTGATGGCGGTACATGGCGCGATGGCCGCTGTGCGTGTTGACCCGAAGGACACCTCGCCTCCGCCGCCGCCGACATAGTGCAGGCTCTGGCCCAGATGAAGTGCTCCAGCGACTACCCCCCAGGACTTAACATGTATGATCTGACCAGCTAAATCTTACCAATACCACTTGCAATGGCTATGTTTTGTACAGTTGATGTATTAAGCATGTTCGTGCCTTGTTTATTTCAGTACTGCACACTGCGTGATGTTCAAGTATTAACTGTCCAGCTCAATTTCACCAATACCAGCAACAAACTTACAATACATGACTCAGGATATCACTAGAGATGCTGCCCATTTGCTATTTTTGGTGGATGCTAACCCTGTTGTACTTAACATGCCTGTCCATGTACTTACGTAGGGTCATAACGGCCGATGCTATTGTTTGCCGTCGAGGTTAGCTGCATCCCATGTCTTACAGTATTTCACATCATTTGTGTAATTGCAGTTTAACTTCTACCATTTACTGGTTGCCTGTAGGTACACATGTCAGTGGCACTGATCCACGCTTCGACCCGGAGGAACAGCTCGCCTCCGCCGCAGCTGACTTTGGGCGGGCACTGGCCAAGATGAAGTGCCCCAGCAACTACCTCTCAGGACTTACCAAGTATGTACTCACCAGTTCAATCTTACCAATACCAGTTGCAATTAATGGCTATGTTTTGTATGGTCGATGTATTAAGTATGTTGTAGTAAACATGCCTAACACGTTTTAGCTACTTTCCCTACCTTTTTATAGACAACTGGGCCATTCTCTGCTCTGGCAGCACCTGCCTTGTGATGTTTAGCTCTGCCAAATGCATTTTTATCAGTACCGGTTTCAATGGCTATTAAGCCTGTTGTAATTAACAGTTGAATCCATTTTTAAACAGTTGTATTTCAATGGCTACAAACTTACAAAACATGACTTAGGATGTTGTTAAGCCTGTTGCAATTAATAGTTATATCCATTTTTTAATCTGTCCCTTTGCTACCATGCTACTCTCCGCAATGAAGATATACTAGAGATGCTGCCCATTTGCTATTTTTGGTTGATGCTAACCATGTTGTACTTAACATGCCTTTCCATGTACTTACGCAGGGCCAAAACGGGTGATGCTGTTGTTTGCTATGGAGGTTAGCTGCATCACATGTCTTACAGTATTTTACATCATTTGTGCAATTGCAGTTTGGCTTCTAACATTTACTTGCTTCTTGTAGGTACACATGTCGGCGGCACTGATCCATGCTTCGACCGGGAGGAAGAGCTCGCCTCCGCCGCCGCTGACTTTGGGCGGGCTTTGGCCAAAATGAAGTGCCCCAGCAACTACCTCTCAGGACTTACCAAGTATGAACTCACCAATTCAATCTTACCAATACCAGTTGCAATTAATGGCTATGTTTTGTACGGTCGATGTATTAAGAATGTTGTAGTAAACATGCCTAACAGGTTTTAGCTATTTTCCCTACCTTTTTATAGACAACTGGGCCATTATCTGCTCTGGCAGCACCTGCCTTGTGATGTTTAACTCTGCCAATTGCATTTTTATCAGTACCGGTTTCAATGGCTATTAAGCATGTTGCAATTAACAGCTGTATCCATTTTTAAACAGTTGTATTTTAATGGCTACAAACTTACAAAACATGACTTAGGATGTTGTTAAGCCTGTTGCAATTAACAGTTGTATCCATTTTTTAATCTGTCCCTTTGCTATCGTGCTACTCTTTCGCAATGAAGATAACACTACAGATGCTGCCGTTTTATTACCATTTGCTATTTTTGGTGGATGTTAACCCTGTTGTAGTTAATATTGGCTTTCCATGTACTTACACAGGGCTACAATGGGCGATGCTGTTGTTTGAAGTCGAGGTTAGCTGCATCTCATGTCTTATACACCATCTATTCCTAAATATAAGTATTTTTAGAGATTCCAATATAGACTACATAAGGAGCAAAATGAGTGAATCTTAGATTCTAATCTAAACTATATCTATAATTCTATATACATCAGTATGTAGTTCATATTGAAATCTCTAAAAATACTTGTACTTAGGAACGTAGGTAGTTGTATTTTACATCATTTGTGCAATCTCAGTTTAGCTTCTAACATTGACTGGTTGCTTGTACATACATATATGAGCGGTACTAATCCACGCTTCGATCCATTTTGCTTATGGGGCAATGAGATATTCATGAACAAGCGTCAAGTGAGGAAACTAAGAAAGATTGCTAGGAGAAAGAAACGGGTGATGGGAATTAAGCTCTTTATTTACACTTTGTCCAAGACAACAGTGAACTTTAGGATGGTCAGTAATGTGTTGCCTTTTCCCCCTGCCCACAACAAGTTACTCTATTAGACCTCAGTATCTGAGATTTTTCTCTTTTCAGTGGTTTCCGAAGCTATTTACTGATGATTACCTTGCAAACTACATGACCGGAGTGGAGGAAACTAAGGTTAAAGTATATAATTCATGCTACCATGATAATGCTCTAGAAGTTTTCCTGAAGGCGGTGAAGGATGGGCGGGCGATCGTCACAAGGGGATGGACAAAAGTTGTTCGTGCCTATGGCATGTAGGAAGGCACATTATGGGCATTCCGCTTCTTCAACACCATCGGCAGTCAAAATGATTTACACTTGTCTCTTCACCTTTACCGCCTCTAACTATTGTGGTTCATTATAGTTAATTGATGTCTAATCCTGTAATTACTGAACATATTGTACTGACAATTTTATTTATGGATTCGTTGTTGAACCATTGTGCTGAGAATTTGAATTGCACGTTTCATATTTCAAAATTTCCAATTCAAATAATAAATTACAGGTAAAAATAGAAATATACAGGAGCGAATAAAATAATGTGCACACGGTTAGAAAGAAAACAGCGTGTGCGATGAAAAAAAGAGAACATGCGGTTCTTTGACGTGAAACGTTTGCGATGCCCGACGGACGCACACACGGTTTCGTCTCATATGCGTGTGCGATTCATGGTAATACGGCAAACGTTTCAAACCAGTGTGCGTGTGTGATAGGAATACCAATTGCACACAGTTATGAAAATGGACACGTTGGCGTTAGTAGAGGCATCGCACACATTTTACATTCTTGAACCGTGTGCGATAACGTACCTATCACAAACATATCGGTAGATTAAATGTTGATGTCCACCTTTTTCACATGACAATAGCAGCGTAATCATTTGGGATGTCTCTCTGATCAGAAACATAACGTCGAGATGTAACGTGTGGGACTGGGGCGGCTTCTCATAAGTTTGTTCTATGGCGATTGTCAGTAGCCGCTCGCCCATCCCCGACAGTTTCTGGGTCGTGTGGGAAGGACCCCCCTATTGCCCACACTCACTTGGCGACGGTTCCAAATGCCGTCGTGGAAAGGGGTTAAAAACCATTTGTATAGCACCTTACGGTACCAGTGTGATACGTCTCCATCGTATCTACTTTTCCAAACTCTTTTGCCCTTGTTTTGGACTCTAATTTACATGATTTGAATGGAATTAACCCGGACTGATGTTGTTTTTAGTAGAATTGCCATGGTGTTATTTTTGTGCAGAAAGAAAAGTTCTCGGATTGACCTGAAAATTTACAGATAATATTTTAGGAATTAATAAAAAATATTAGCGAAAGAATCAACCAGAGGGGACCCACTAGGGGTCCATAAGGGTGGGGGGAGCGCCCTACCCCCCTGGGGGCGCCCCCTAGCTTGTGGGTCCCCTGGAGACCACCCGACCTCAACTCCAACTCCATATAACCCTATTCAGGGAGAAAAAAATCAAGGAGAAGAGTTCATCGCGTTTCACGATACGGAGCCGCCGCCACCTCCTGTTCTTCCTCGGCAGGGCAGATCTGGAGTCTGTTTTGGGCTCCGGAGAGGGGAAATCGACGCCGTCGTCATCATCAACCATCCTCCATCACCAATTTCATGATGCTCACTGCCGTGCGTGAGTAATCTCTTCGTAGGCTTGCTGGACGGTGATGGGTTGGATGAGATTTATCAGGTAATCGAGTTAGTTTTGTTAGGGTTTGATCCCTAGTATCCACTATGTTCTGAGATTGATGTTGCTATGACTTTGCTATGCTAAATGCTTGTCACTAGGGCCCGAGTGCCATGATTTCAGATCTGAACCTATTATGTTTTCATGAATATATTTGTGTTCTTGGTACTATCTTGCAAGTTGTAGACACCTATTACGTGTTATGATCCGCATACCCCAAGGTGACAATAATTGGGATTCTTTCCGGTGATTACCGTAGTTTGAGGAGTTCATGTATTCACCAAGTGTTAATGCTTTGTTCCGGTTCTCTATTAAAAGGAGGCCTTAATATCCCTTAGTTTCCATTATGACCCCGCTAACACGAGAGGGTAGGACAAAAGATGTCATGCAAGTTCTTTTCCATAAGCACGTATGACTATATACGGAATACATGCCTACATTATATTGATGAATTGGAGCTAGTTCTGTGTCACTCTAGGTTATAATTGCTGCATGATGAATGCCATCCGACATAATTATCCATCACTGATCCATTGCCTACGAGCTTTTCACATATTGATCTTTAATACGTTACTTTGCCATTGTCACTGTTACAATTGCTACAAAACTGCTACTGTTACTTTGTCACCGTTACCGTTACTTCCATACTGCTTTGCTACTAAAAAATTTGCTATAGATATTAAGTATTTCAGGTGTGGTTGAATTGACAACTCAGCTGCTAATACTTGAGAATATTCTTTGGCTCCCCTTGTGTCGAATCAATAAATTTGGGTTGAATACTCTACCCTCGAAAACTGTTGCGATCCCCTATACTTGTAGGTTATCAGTAGCTCATAGCAGTTCATTGTATAGCGGATCAAAATGAAAATTTGGCAAAAAATCAGAGGAGATCCTCACCTTGTTGGATGAGCTCATCCTTCAACAACACCTCAAGGCCACGGTCTGGGAGGAGGGGAGGGGGAACGAGGTCCCTTCTGCCGGAGTGGGGCATCGGCCGTAGTTGTGCGGTGACCGCTGGAGTAGTGCATTGGACGGACCATAGCGGAGTAGCTGCTGGAGACCATGAGAGTGAGGGGCGGCGCCAGAGGGAGGAGCAGCCGGGGAGATTTGGCCCTACCCTCCGGCCATGTAGCCTAGGTGGACAGAGCATCATCGAGGAGCAGGCCAGATGGGACTAGTGGCAACGGCTCGCTGGAGGAACCCTAGAGCTGCAGGTAGGGGATCGAGGTAGAGGGAAAGGGGAGAGGAGATTCAAGCGGGCAGGGCAATGAACGCTTGCGTGTTTGTTTTTACTTGAGGGTCAGGTGTGACGCGGGCGTGAGCAGTGGCATTTTGAGTGTAATATAGGCAGACAACAGAGTCATTTCGCTATTCCCCTTCCCTTCAATTTTTAGTGAGCTTCGACCCGAAGCACCCCCCCCAAAGCGAAATAAGTTAAGCCCAAGCCCATAACTCAAAAATGACTTCTTTACATCTTTTATGGCTTATTTTGACAATAAGCTCTGAAAAGTCGGAATAGAACTGGCCCTTAACCTGCAATTCAATTGTGCGTGCAATGATGAATCACTCCTGCCTGCTATAGTGTATATTTAGGCATCATGCATGGCATAACCTAATACATGTGCATTTCATTATAGAATCTGAAATATGCAATGTTTATGTTAGTTCATACGTTGCACATGATGTTTAAATGCCCCTTAAATCTGGTCAGTCAAGTGATGGTCTTTAAGCCTCCTTCTATGCTTCTTTTCTTGATATGTAATTCAGTGTTGTGCAAGATTTGCTCACTGTGACACCCTGGATTTTGGCCCTTTCTTTTTCTTTTGTTTTTCTTTGGATTTTTGAATTGAATTGCTTTTCTGTGGCTCTGTGGTCCTGAAATCTGAGAAGAGCATCTCTTCTCAGGCTCCCAAGTGGCTTGTCATCCTCAAAACCATCTCATGACCTTGTCATTTTCATCTTAGCCCAATCCCAATATTCTTTTTATTGGGAATATTCCTTTTTCTATTAAAGGAATAATCATTTTTGCCCTAGGTTGCGAAACAACCTATATTTCTGTCACTCCCAAAATTCCCAAATAATTCTCATAAATTGTTTGGGTCATATCTTCCACAGATATGTCAAAACCCTTCATTGGCATCATCAAATATAATTCACAAATATTCCTTTTCTCATTCTACCCTAAGTGGCTTTTTGAGAAGGATGTGTCATTTATCTTTGCTGGATTCACCCCAAACTTTTTGGACACCTTTTCCTGTCCATATCATTGCCTCCTGTCAAAATTCAACTCAATTTGCCTAGTGAATATTCCTGAGCAATTTTTCAAAGTTCCTGTCTAAGGGAAGCCCTTGTGAAGGAAGTACTAGCTAGGGTAATCCAAATGAGTTCAAATTTTGCATGGTCCTTCATATGATCAAATCATCACTCTCCTCACGATTTGGGCTCATGTGATCACTCTATGTGAGCTCAGCATAAAATCTTGGCTTCAGGTCAGGTTTTCAGGTTGTGAAGCAACTATATTTTATATTGCTTCATTTTTTCTGAAACTTTATCACGGCATGCTCCTACAGATATAAACTCTCTCCCCAAAATTTGGATTCATTTTATCTATCCATTTTCCCTCAACAATGTTTCTTAAATTCTGTCCAGAGAGGTGCATTGTGAAGCAAGTACCATTTTGGCTTGTCCAAATGGTATGTAAATTTTCTGGCGCCCTCATATTCCTAAAACATTCATCTCCTCCAATTTTCATCTCAATCCAAGCAAGTATGTGAGTGCTACTTCGTCATTTCCAAATCTGACTAGTGGGGCAGTTTCTACAGCAAGTGCCATCTAGACCACTGTTCAAAAAATCTTCCGATTCAGCGATTAATCTTTCGATTTATCGCTACTCGGGGGGGTGACCGATAAGATTATGCCTTATCTTTACCGTTTATCTTTTTGAGCCGATAAATCGCTCTGACAAGCGATTTATCGGGAACCTACCGATAAATCAGACCTATTCATAGCACTATGTTTGCAAAAACTATGTTTTATTGTGTTTTGTGGACCTTGTTACGCAATATGTAATGTTGTCTTATTTTGATTGTCATTATACGAGGATTCAAAGGCTAGGAATCAAGATAACACTTCTTTCCAATATTGTTTTGGTGTTGAATATAGTGTATTAATAGTCGACCGATGAAATCGATTAACCGGCCGATTTTCGATTAATATCTAATCCCCAACTGACCGAGACGATAATGATAAGCGATATCCTCAACATTGATCTAGACACCTCCATTTTTTCTGATCTTTGGCCAACACAGTCACCTTAGCATGTGATCAAACTAGGCCAAATACCAGAGTTTATCTCCTGCTCAAGCTCTCTCAGTTCACTTCAAACAGGTTGCTGTTGTTCTGCTTTGGAGCTAAGTGCATTTCTCTTCTTTGCCCCTGCCCTTGGTTTTTCCTTCCTTGGCACTCAGGGTAGTTTGGTCTATCTCCAAGACATGGCTTGGCAGACCAGAGAATGGTACTCGTCGCGTTCACGCGGTGACCACCAACCTGGCATGCAGTAGACGCGCTCTGGCTGTCTGTTAACTCGGGCCCCTCCCCTGCTTGTCGCGTTCGCACGTCCGGCCATGTCCAACAGCTTGCTTGTGCCTCCACCCTCGCTCTGGACCCCTCTCCCTCTCTGGATTCTTCCCCGGCAAGCCGTCTCCGTTGAGAAGCAGCGCACGCCAGTGACCGCCGTCGCTTTCCCTCCCCTGGTTTCTTCCTCCTCATGCCCGTTGGCTTGGAGCTGCTCCGTGAACCTCCTCTAGCCTCTCCCGTCCCGTCTGTGCCCTCCCGTGAGCCCTGTCGCCGCCAGAGCTTTGGCCGAGGTCACGCGGCGGTGACCGGCTCGGGCCCCTCGACCACGGCTATATATAGCCCTCCCCTCGTCACCAGAGCACACCAGCGGCCTCCTCCTCCTCCTCCCAGTACCCCACCCAGCCACTCCGGTGAGCTCGGGGATCCCTCTAGCCCTCCCATGGCCGCCACGGTCACCGGCATCCCGCTCCTAAATTCACTCTATGCCGAGCCCTTCTCCCTCCCTTTCTTCCACCAGAAGATCTCCTAGACTCCGGCGATCCTCCTCCGCTCTTCAGCCCTTCCTCCGGCGCACCAGGGAGTCGTGCCCGTCGCCGCCCGACGCCGTCGTCCGCAGCTGCTCATGCCACCGTTGACCCGGCCCTCCTCGGTGTCCGCGCTTGGCCTGGGTGGTTGCGGCCCTCCATCCCGAGTCCTCCGGTGGCTGTGCCTTGGCCGGGGACAGCCGGAGCCGCCGGCAAGCCTCGCCGGGGTCTGCTGCTCCCTCGGCTGCGCACGAGCGAGCACTTGAAGAAGAAGATGAAGACCAGGCGCGCCCCACCTCCGACGGACCCCACCTGGCAGCTGCACGTGCGTTGACCCGGCCCAGATGACTAGGATAAGTGGAGGCGCCTTTGGTAGAATACGTCTTCAGTGAGTAAAGCGTATACTGTTGCATGTTCTGTTGAAAGTACGTTTTCAGTACTTCGAAGACGTGTTTCAGAAAACGCGTTTTCTCTTTTTCAGCCGTCGGCCGAATCCTCTAGTTTGTGAACGTTCACCCGTTAGCAATAGAAAAGCATATACTTCTATTTGTTTTTCTGCTAACGAACGAACGGCCGTATCTCTGCAACCACAACTCCGAATGAGGTGATTCCAAAGCCCACTTCTTCGTCTCGTCGAGCCCGTCATGTTGGTACCATTTTTACAGTGGTTCCACAAAGTGAAAATGACCATTTTGCCCTTGCCCGTAAACAGCCCCTCCAGGAGAGAACTGTTTCCGGCGAATCTTTTCGTGATCCTTCTGCACTTCTTCCCGGTGACATCTTCATTCCCAGGCAAGCCACAACAGCCACTTGCATGATGGCCATGCTGTAGCCATGGTTTTCAACTTGAATATTTAAATATTGTGTGCCGGTAAATATTTTGTGAATGCTTTATATATGTTGGTGCATCCATGTTTACCGTTATGCTATGATCTTATGCATCTAGTTGGTTACATGATTTCTTACTGATCTTATTGTTAAGTTCCTTTCTGGTAATTATTTCCAATGCTAGTGGTCATGCTATGTTTATATGAAGTATTATACTTGTGTTATTCATGATCATCGCTATGCCATGCTCATGTGCATCTAGTAGAGTAATGCTTTATTATTGTTCATGTTAAAGGGTTATGTTACTCATCCATCTCTGTTGCAGGAGTTCGATGACCGTTTTAGCGTACCTTCCAAGCTACCCCCTCATCGTATGGATGACCATACCATCCCTCTGATTCCGGGAGCACAACCAGTCAGTGCAAGACCGTATCAGTACACACCCCAGCAGAAAGACGAGATTGAGCGACAAATTAAAGAGATGCTCTGCGCGGGTATAATTCGCCCCAGTTCTAGCCCATTTGCTGCTCCAGTTTTACTGGTTGGCAAGAAAGACGGAACATGGCATTTTTGTGTTGACTATCGCCAGCTAAATGCTATCACGATCAAGAACAAGCAACCCATGCCAATGGTAGATGAGCTGCTCGACGAGATTGCAGGAGCGAAGTGGTTCACCAAGATGGATCTGCTCTCCGGGTACCACCAGATCAGAGTTGCTGATGAAGATGTGTTTAAAACAGCCTTCCGCACACATCAAGGCCTATACAAGTTCCTAGTTATGCCCTTTAGCCTGTCTCGCGCACTAGGAACCTTCCAGGGAGTGATACACAAGGTTCTGGACCCTCTGCTCTGACATGGGGTGTTTGCGTTCATGGATGACATCTTGGTGCATACTGCCACCTTGGATGAACACATTCGTCGGCTATGTGAAGTGTTACAGCTCCTCCATGACAACGAGCTGTTCATCAAACGATCCAAATGTGCATTTGCTCAACCCAAAATAGAGTACCTGTGACACGTCATCAGCGCTGATGGAGTTGCCACCGATCCAGCAAAGATTGAAGCGGTGCAAAACTGGCCTACACCCACATCGGTCCGTGTTGTTCCTGGATTTCTGGGGCTTACAAGGTACTACTAGAAGTTCATTTAGCACTACAGGGTGATTAGCCGACCCTTGACAGAATTGTTGAAGAAAGGCATGGTTTTCCAATGGACACCTCACGCAGAAACAACCTTCCAACTGCTCAAGAAGGCGATGGTGGCAACACTAGTGTTGGTTGTGCCCGATTTCCAACAACCCTCCGTCTTGGAGACAGATGCATGCAAGGATGGCATCGGCACAGTGCTCATGCAACAAGGACATCCTGTCGCCTATTTGAGCAAAGGTCTGTGCCCGAAAAACCAGGCACTGAGTACATACGAAAAAGAATGCTTGGCTATCCTTATGGCCGTGGACAAATGGAGGCCATATCTACAGCACCAACACTTCACTATCCACACGGATCAGCAAGCTCTCCTGCACCTATCTGTCCAATGGTTGAACACGGGTAACCAGCACAAGGCCTTTGTGAAACTGATGGGGCTGGAGTACACCATACAGTATAAGCGCGGCATCACCAATGCGGCCGCGGATGCTCTCTCACGGCGTGACCAGCACCAAGCCCTGCTTGCCATCTCTTCGGCAGTACCGGCGTGGCTGGAAACCTTGGTGGCCGGCTACGAGGAAGATGCCAGTTCCAAGCAGCTTTGGACCGAACTATCTGTCTCAGGATGCAACGACAATGGCTACTCCCTGGACAATGGGGTGATTCGCTACAAAGGGCGGGTGTGGGTAGGCCAAAATCCATTGGCTCAACAACACATCATGCAATCTCTCCATGCTACTGCGATTGGAGGCCACTCGGGTGTGCTTGCAACCTATCATCGAGTTAAGAAGCTCTTTGCCAGGCCCAAGATGAGGCCCGACACTACAGAATTTGTGCAGGGTTGCAGTACATGTCAACGGGCCAAACCAGAGCACTGCCGTCAACCAGGACTCCTGCAGCCACATGAAATTCCTCCTCACCCGTGGCACACCATCAGCTGGGATTTTGTGGAAGGGTTGCCCAAGTCCAATGGCTCCGAGGTGATTCTGGTAGTCATCGACAAGCTCACCAAGTTTGCCCATTTCCTGCCACTCAAACACCCATACACCGCTCATCAGGTGGCTCTCGTGTTCTTCGATCAAGTTTACCGACTCCACGGAATGCCAGCTCGGATCATTTCGGACAGAGATCCTGTCTTCACAAGCACCTTCTGGCAGGAGCTGTTTCACTTGTCGAATACTATCTTGAACATGAGTTCAGCACGACACCCTGAGATGGATGGCCAAACAGAATGACTCAGCCTGTGCCTAGAAGCCTTCCTCCGGTGTTCTATTCACGATACTCCAACTTAGTGGTCCAAGTGGTTATCGTCGGCAGAACATTGGTACAACACGTCCTATCACACGGCAGCTGGTGTACCCCGTTTGAAGCCCTCTATGGATATCAACCCCGACCATTTGGCATCTCCGCTCCAGCAGCTATAGCAAAACTGCAAGACTTGGTGGCAGATCACGATGCGATTCAAGAGATGTTTCGCCAACATCTCACACATGCACAAGCACGAATGAAATGGCAGGCAGACAAGAAGTGCATGGAACGCTCCTTCGAAGTGGGCGATCAAGTTTTCCTCAAGGTTCAACCCTACCTCCAAAAATCCTTGGCTGCTCGACGCAATCAAAAGCTAGCCCTGAAGTTTTACGGGCCATACCAAGTTCTTCGACGTGTCGGGGCCGTCTCCTACAAGCTGGCTCTCCCGGCCAACTCCAGGATCCATGACATGATCCACGTCTCGCAGCTCAAGAAGCAGGTTCCTCCCAAGTTCTCCGTCGTGCTGGACATGGGCATGGTGGCACCGCGCAACCTGTCGTTGCTGCAACCGGCGACCATTTTTCAGATGAAGCTCATTCACCGTGGTGGTTCTGTGAGGCCAAAGGTCAAGGTACGCTGGCGTGATCGCCCCGTGATACGTCTCCAACGTATCTATAATTTTTTATTGTTCCATGCTATTATATTATTTATCTTGGATGTTTTATATGCATTTTGGTACTATTTTATATCATTTTTTGGGACTAACCTATTAACCTAGTGCCCAGTGCCAGTTGCTGTTTTTTTTCCTTATTTTTGACTTTTTCAGAAAGGAATATCAAACGGAGTCCAAACAGAATAAAACTTTCGTGATGATTTTTCTTGGACCAGAAGACACCCATAGGACTTGGAGAAGGGGCCAGAGGAATCCCGAGGAGCCCACAAGCCCTCACTGCGACTTGGAGAAGGGGCCAGAGGAGTCCCGAGGAGCCCACAAGACCTCAGGGCGCGCCCCCTGGCTTGTGGCCCCATCGGGAGTCCCCCAACCCTAATATTTGCACTATAAATTCCCACATATTCCCAAACCACCAGAAGCGTCCACAAAAAAAAAATTCCGACGCCGCAAGCTTCTGTTCTCGTGAGATCCCATCTTGGGGCCTTTTTCGGCGATCTGCCAGAGGGGAATTCGATCACGGAGGGCTTCTACATCAACCCTACTGCCCTACCGATGATGTGTGAATAGTTTACTATAGACCTTTGGGTCCATAGCTAGTAGCTATATGGCTTCTTCTCTCTGTTTGATCTTCAATACAATGTTCTCCTCGATGTACTTGGAGTTCTATCCAATGTGATCTTCTTTTGCGGTGTTTTTGTTGAGATCCGATGAATTGTGAGTTTATGATTAGATTATCTATGAATATTATTTGAGTTTTCTCTGAACTCTTTTATTCATGATTAAAGTAGCTTTGTCTCTCCAATCTATTGATTTGGTTTGACCAACTAGATTAATCTATCTTGCCATGGGAGAGGTGCTTTGTGATGGGTTCAATCTTGCGGTGTACTCACCCAGTGACATAGTAGGGGTAGCGAGGCACGTATTGTATTGTTGCCATTAAGGGTAAAAATATGGGGTTTACATCATATTGCTTGAGTTTATCCCTCTACATCATGTCATCTTACTTAAGGCGTTACTCCGTTCTTATGAACTTAATACTCTAGATGCATGCTGGATAGCGGTCGATGTGTGGAGTAATAGTAGTAGATGCAGGCACGAGTCGATCTACTTGTCACGGACGTGATGCCTATATTCATGATCATTGCTTTGGATATCGTCATAATATTCACTTTTCTATCAATTGCTCAATAGTAATTTGTTTACCCACCGTATGCTATATTCAAGAGAGAAGCCTCTAGTGAAACCTATGGCCCCCTGGTCTATTTTCCATCATATATTTTCAGATCTATAAAACCAAAAACCCAAAAATATCTTGCTGCAATTTATTTATTTTTACTTTATTTTATGTTTTAGTAATCTTTTATATCTATCTCTATCAGATCTCATCCTTACAAGTGACCGTGAAGGGATTGACAACCCCTTTATCGCGTTGGGTGCAAGTGTTTGACTGTTTGTGCAGGTGCATATATTGGAGACTTGCTTGTACCTCCTATTGGATTGACACCTTGGTTCTCAAACTGAGGGAAATACTTATCTCTACTTTGCTGCATCACCCTTTCCTCTTCAAGGGAAAAACTAACTCAAGCTCAAGAAGTAGCAGGAAGAATTTCTGGCCCCGTTGCCGGGGAGGTTCTACATCAAGCCTACCAAGTACCCATCATAAACTCACATCTCTTGCATTACATTATTTGCCATTCGCCTCTCGTTTTCCTCTCCCCCACTTCTAAAATGATTTCAGAAAAATACAAAAATATTTGCCTTTTTAGTTGCTTCTTTTCATTTGCCCTTATGTCTTGCTTGGTCTGTTTGCTTGTTTGCTTGGCATAATTGTGTATTTATTCAAAATCAGAAACCAAAGAGTTCATGGATCCTCATCCACTTGCTAATCTTTTTAAGAGATCCAATTATGGTGAACCTATTGCTAGTGAGTTGAGTGCACTAGATTATATTTATGAAGTTTTGCTTGAAGCTCTTGAATCTGAAAATTGTGATGAATTCTTAAACAATTTTTTTTAAATTGATTCAACATAGCTCTTTCCATGAAAAGGATGATTGCAATGATGTTATTATAAATTCTATTAATGTCAATTGTGCTAATAAGATGCAAAACCCCAAGCTTGGGGATGCTAAGTTTGATATGTCCACTACTTATTGCAATGATCATGATTGGGGTGATTCTTCTTATAATCTTGAAAATTTATTTAAGCCTCATGATAAATATGTTCGCTATAATATTGAAAGTGGGTTTTGAAGAGTGTCAACTCTAGGTAATAATGATCACACTACTTTGGAGAATGATCAATCTTATGAATTTTTTGATAAAAGTGGGCTTGGAGAGGTCATGACTTTATTTGATGATAATCCCCCTATTTTGGAAGAGTGTCAACTTTGCATGCATGTGGATCATGAAGAGAAAATTTTATATGATAGCTATATTGTTGAATTTGATTATGATCCTACATGTAATTATTATGAGAGAGGAAAATATGGTTGTAGAAATTTTCATGTTACTAAATTACCTCTCATCATGCTGAGATTGATATTGTTTCTTCCTTATTCCTTGCATATGCTAGTTTTTGCTTGTCTTAATAATTTGTTTGCTTACAAAATTCCTATGAGTAGGAATTATGTTAGACTTAAACTTGTTTTTCACATTCTACATGATTCTCTCTTCGTGTTTCAATTGCTATCTTTCATGTGAGCATCATTAAAACTATCAACGCCTAGCTAAAAGGCTTTAAAGAAAAGCGCTTGTTGGGAGACAACCCAATATTTTTATTTTCTGTTTTTTTATGAAAATACACATTATTACCTCTGTAGTAATTGTGTTTCGGTGTTTTAATTAGTGTTTGAGCCAAGTAAGACCTTTGGGATGGTCTATGGTGATAGTTGATTTTATCTTGCTGAAAAACAGAAACTTTTGCGTCCAGTAACAGAATTGGTTAAATTCACAGAAGTGTGATAAAATTCTGAATTTTTTACACCAGATTTATAAACAAATTTAATAGGTTTTCCTAATTTTTCAGAATTTTTGGAGTTATAGAAGTATACAAAGTTTCCACATTACTACAGACTGTTCTGTTTTTGACAGATTCTGTTTTTTATGTGTTGTTTGCTTATTTTGATGAATCTATGGGTAGTATCGGGTGGTATGAACGATGGAGAAGTTGGAATACAGTAGATATAACACCATTATAAATTTAGAATGAGTTCACAACAGTACGTAAAGTGGTGTTTGCTTTTCTTATACTAACGAAGCTTACGAGTTTTTTGTTGAGTTTTGTGTTGTGAAGATTTCGATGGCTGTTAGGTTATTCGGAAGCAGTAGCAGCTTGTAGAGGGTGCTACTAGAGTTATTCCTAACCCCCTTCTTCTTGTCTCCTCTCACTATCTCTCTCACACACATGGCAAGCAAGGGTGTCTGAGTGTGTGAAAAAATACTAAACTAATCCAACCACTAAAGCACTAGATCACTACTATTGTATAATATTTTTATAGCTTTGTATATATGTATGGCTCCAATGGGTGCCACTGCAATGCATCCCTCTCCTATCATTTAATCACATGATTAGCCCATCATTTTGACTAGAGATTAGTTTTGGTTAATTAATTAACTAGTGTGTGCCACAGCAGAGCACAGATCTCCATCTAGCTAGTAGGAGTAGCTTTCCAAGGCCTCTTTCCAAAGCCACAACTCCTCTAAGTTCTCAAGATAACCTAGTTGTCGAGGGATGTGTCCAGAAAGGTTGTTGATGTCAAGATACATGCTGATTAATTTTTGTTTCGGTTGAGAATCGGGCACCTTCTAGGTCAAGAAAATTGGGCATGACCTTTGCTAATTTTCTTGACCTAGGAGTGCCCCATTCTCAACCGAAACGGAAATTAATCAACATTTCAGGAGAAAGGGGTCATTTCAGAAGATCACAAGTAGCAGCAGCATCACTTGACAAAATCACAAGTAGCAGCAGCATCACAAGTAGTACAGCAGCAACAGCATCACAAGTAGTATAGCAGCAGCAGCATCATCACAAGTAATACACTTAATTGGCATAAAAGATCAAAAAACAGCATAAATTGGAAAACAAGCAATACTTCTAAAACCAGTACAACTGGAGCAGCTCATCTGACCATTCCTTATAGCATTGCATTGCATTGCACATTGTAATTCTGATTGTGACGACAAACCGAGATAACCCTATACTGCATTTGTTTTTAACCCTCACTTATAATGTATACACTAGAAAATGTACTTTGCCTGGAGACGGTATATTTAATATCATGCTATCTGGAATCATCTCAACAACCATAAAATCAATATTAAGTTTGACCTTCTAACCTGTGGTAAATGCTTAATTTTGATGTGCAGAAATTGATTCAATGCAAATGTTGCTACAACCCATCGAAAAGCCCGTAGTTTTGATGATTCTTTAAAGTTGAACATTTCCAATGGCATGCTGACTTGCAGCTAGCCATGTGAACATGAGATTTAACATAGAAATAACAAATGATTATAAGACATTAAGCAGAAAGCATGCACTGTTTCATATATGCTATTTGGTACAAATGCTTATTCACTTCTAGAACAACAGAACACTAAAAAGGTACATTTTCTAGTGTATACATTAAAAGTGAGGGTTAAATACTGCCATTCTAGACATAAATTAGACTCATAAGTGAGTATTGCTTGTTTTCCAATTTATGCTGTTTTTTGGACAGTAAAACCATTTGATAGTTGCAAGAAAATGATCCCATAGTTAAGCAAATGTACAGTTGCAAGCAAATGTACAGTTGCAAGCAAGTATTTTTACAAAGACCTTGCACAATTGGCAATGATGTTCAGTAGCAGAGATTCAGAGTCATTAGTTTTGAGTGTACATCATGAAAAACTGTACATCTGATTATTTGGTCATTTTACTGCCCATTTTAAAAACATCTTAAACATCCTACAGGATGGTGTGAAGGAAATGATCACAAGATAGCACTGAATACTTCAACTTCCTCATCTGTCTGCAATTAACTTCCAACTTGGTAACCCATTTGGATCGAGAAAACAAGCACACAGAGCATCACTAAGTGGCAAAGATGCAGTTTTACCAGAGGGGCTTGTGCCAGACAGAGGTGTTGGGGAAGGCGCCGTCTCCGCTCCGAGGTACGGCTAGGGTTCGCCGCTGGACGCGTGAGTGCACCTGCCTGAGGAAGCAAACCAAGGGCATGAGGGGAGGGAAGGGAAGGGAAGGGAAGAGGAGAAGATTGGGCGAGAGAGTGCATACCTCGACGACGGCGCGACGGAGCAATCAGGCTGGCGCGCTCGATCTGGTCGGCCGTTCGTGAGCACAGGCACGCGGAGGCGAGGTCGTCGTCGTCCCGGCGCGCGAGCAAGCGAGCGGGGTGGGGTCGGAGGGGGAGGAAGGGGAGGATGGGGAGAGGGAGGCGGGGGGGGCGCGGATTGGGAGCGGACGCGTCCCACGGGCGAGGGCGGCGGCGCAGTAGGGGCGGCGGCGCAGTGGGTGGGGCGGCGGCGCAGTAGGTCGGGCGCTGCTCCGGCTGAGAGAGATGTGAGATTGGGAGAAGGACGAACGGCTGGCGAGATGGACAGCACACACATACATACAGAGGGGGGAAGGTTAGCAATGGCGCACCATCTGGGGGTGCGCCATAAACACAGTGATAGCAATGGCGCACCTTCCCCTGGTGCGCCATTAGTAACTTTTTTTTTTGGATTTTTAGTTGCATTCATTTGTGAATTGGTAAAACATTTATGAATATGAAAAAATATCATCAAATTTGAAAAAATATTAACAAATTCAATACTTTTTGTGAGTTAGAAATTCAATACCAGAATAAACATAAATAAATATTCATGAGGACTAGAACAGAAGAAATGTCATTTCCATATGTCGAAATACAATCGAGAAATGAAGACTACAATTTAAATACAATCGATCTTAGCTAGCTATCTTTTCACAATCTTCTTGCCCTTCTTTTTCGCAAATGGAGTTCTTCTCTTGAACGGACGTCCTTTAGGTAGGGTGGTCCTGCTTCTTCTTGTGGTGTATGGCACTTCATCGTCGTCGTCATGTTCCATCTTCGGGTCGCCGTACTTGTCGAAGTCTTGCTCATTGGCGACTCCATCCATTCCGATGATCTTCCTTTTGCCTCTCCTCACGACAACACGACTGGGCTTTGACGGGTCGGTAATGAAGAAGCATTGGTCCACTTGGGAAGCTAGTACCCATGGCTCATTTTTCGCGGTGACGTTTGCGCCCGCAGTCTTGGATTTGGCTTCGGGTATAACCATGGTGGTGAAATACCGGTCTTCTTTTAGGACGCTCTTGGCCCATCTGACACGGAACATCGGGACCTTCTCTCCAGCGTAGCTCAACTCCCAGATCTCCTCGATCCTTCCGTAGTATCTGTCCTTGTCGTTACCGGTGTAGGATTCCATCGTTACCCCGGAGTTCTGATAACCATCGCTCTTCATGTCCTTTTCCTCGGTGTAGAATGTGTAGCCGTTGATATCATACGCCTCATAGGTCATCAGGTTGTGCTCGGCGCCCTGTGAGAAGGCGAATATGAGTTTTTCTTCCGCGGAAGAATCCTCATGTAAAGGGTACGACAGAAGCTTCTCCTTGAACCAACGCGTGAAACATGAGTTGTGCTCTTTGATTATATCTCCGTCCGTCCTCTGTTGGCCTCGGTCATTGTACGTCTTCTCAATAAAGGTTTTGTGCTCTACCACCCAAGGATCGACCACGTCTATGTGTTGTAGCGCGACTAGGTTTGCTCTTTCAACGTCGGCGAGTCGACCCTTGAACTCGACATGCATTTCGCGGCGACCCTCGCGGTGACCCCATCCAGCGAACCTGCCGAGGTGCCTGTTGACGGGCAGACCAACGGGGTTCTCGATGCCTAGATAATTCGTGCAGTAGGAGATGCACTCTTCAGTCAGAAAGCCCCTGGCTATGCTTCCCTCTGGACGTGACATGTTGCGAACGTATCCTTTGATGACACCATTCATCCTTTCGAACGGCATCATGCTGTGCAGGAAAGTCGGCCCGAGTTGGATGATATCCTCCACGATATGGACCAGCAGATGCACCATAACGTCGAAGAATGCGGGCGGGAAGTACATCTCAAGCTTGCATAGTATCACCACGATCTCTTCCTGTAGCCTTCTAAGTTGCCTCACGCCAACCGACTTTTGAGAGATGACGTCGAAAAAGTTGCATAGGCCAAATAGCGTTTCACGGACGTGCGCGTCCATGATCCCACGGATTGCAACTGGAAGTATCTGCGTCATCAGCACGTGACAGTCGTGAGACTTCATCCCGCTGAACTTCTGCTTCGCTGAGTCTAGGTATCTGCTTATCTTCCCCGCGTAACCGTAAGGAAGTTTTACTCCTACTAGGCAGGTGAAAAACTGCTCGATCTCCTCCTGACTTAGAGTGAAGCACGCGGGAGGGCAGTCATTTCCGATCTTCTTGGCCTTTTTGCCTTTGCGACGACTTTCCGTGTCCTTCGCCTCATCATCATCATCATCATCATCATTAGCGTGAAGCTCCTCCCTGATGCCCATTGATTTCAAGTCTGCCCTTGCTTTCGGCCCATCTTTGGTCCTCTCTGGCATGTTGAGCAGGGTACCAAGCAGACTCTCGCACACGTTCTTCGTGATATGCATGACATCAAGGCTGTGAGGCACACGGAGGATCTTCCAGTACGGCAAGTCCCAGAAAACAGACCTCGTTTTCCATACCTTCAGCAGCGGCTCTGGCGCCTTTCGCTTCTTTCCTGGCTCTGGCGCCTTTCGCTTCTTTCCCGGCGGTGGGCACTCTTTCCAATTTTTCAACACCTTGTCTATTTCCTCGCCGCTCCTCGTACGCGGGCGTCTTCGGGGTTCGGTTTCACCATCGAACAGGTCCTTGCATTTTCTCCATGAGTCATCGTCGCGAAGCCACCTTCGATGTCCCATGAACATGGTTTTCGAAGACCCGGGATCTCTATCTAGCTGGTGATACGTTGTGTCATCCATGCACCTGACGCATCCAGAAAATCCGTGGACCACCTGCCCCGCGACATATCCGTAACCGAGATAGTCGTGCACCGTTGTGAGCAGTGCGGCTCTCATAGGGAAATATTCTTTCTCTGCGGCGTCCCATGTATTGGCTGGCGTTTTCCACAGCGTGTCTAGCTCCTCTTTCAGCAGCCCCAGATACAGATTGATGTCGTTCCCTGGTTGTTTCGGCCCTTCAATTAGCATACTCATGTGAATGTACTTCCTCTTCATGCACAACCAGGGGGAAGGTTGTACATCCACACAAACACAGGCCAGGTGCTATGTGTGCTTCTCTGGCTGCCAAACGGATTGACTCCATCGGTGCTCGCGCCCAGCACGATGTTCCTTGGATCGTTCCCAAATTCTGGGTGTTTGAAGTTCAACGCTTGCCACTGGCTCGCATTCTTAGGGTGACTCAGCATCTTGTCTTTTTTATTTATCTCCGGATCATTTCCGTCATCTTCTCGCTTCTTCTCCTCGATAACCGCGTGCCAACGCAGGAGCTTTGCTACCTTAGGGTCCGCGAAATACCGCTGCAGACGAGGAGTGATCGGAAAGTACCACACCACTTTTCGAGGAGCTTTCTTCCTCTTCTTGTATCGAGTGACGTCGCACACCGGACATATGGTAGACTCCGCGTGCTCGTCTTGATAAATGATGCAATTGTTCATGCACACATGGTATTTCACGTGCGGTAAATCCAGAGGACACACGATTTTCTTCGCCTCCTCGAAACTGGTCGGTCACTTGTTCCCCTTGGGAAGACGTTCGTGCCAGAATGACATGTTCTCGTCGAAGCATGCGTCGGTCATTTTGTGTTTTACCTTCATCTCCACAGCCATGAGCGTTACTTTCAGGCGGGTATCCTCGGGCCTGCATCCTTCATACAATGGAGTAACCGCGTCTATCTCCAGTTGATCCAGCTTGGCTTTCTCTCGGGCGGCAGCTCTTGCGTTATCCGTCTGCTTGAGAAGCAGCTCTTGAATATGAGGGTCCTGCACCCAGCCCATCGATGGTCCATCATCGTCTGCTCCGGCATCTTCATCTTCATGATCATGCCCTTCGTCTTGATCTTCCTCATCATCATGTCCGGCATCTTCTACATGATCACTGTGTACTGCATCTACTTCGTGATCATGTCCTGGAGATTCTTCGTCTTCTCGCCCGCCCTCGCCGCGGTTGTCTTGCTGCCCTTCCTCATTTCTTGCCCGGCCCCCATGGACGACTTCATAATCATCTTCATCACCTTGCCACCGATAGCCATCCATGAAACCATGCAAGAGCAGGTGGTCCCGCACCTGTACGGAATCCGGGTCCATAAGGCTCTTCAGCTTGCATCTTCGACACGGACATCTTATCTCCGTCTCGTTCTTTTGAAGCATCTCGGCCTTCGCGGAGCTCAAAAACCTATTCACAATGCCTTCGGTCATCGTGCGGACCATGGTCGCCTGCGGGGTAGAGCAAAACGATATTTTAGAACAAAAAAAAATTTGGCATGACTTTGCCTAAAAATAGGACCAAAAAGAATGCATAGTGCCAAATTCTCGCCGAAACGGAAATGAATCAACATTCCGGCAAAATATTGGCAACTATCGCATTTCAAATACCGGTACCTGCAAACACAAACATATGCAACACCACAAACATACGTAGATCTAGGCCATAAAAAGTGCATGTGCACGTTGTTGGAGGGAGAAAAAAGTAGATCTACAACATAAAGAAAGCTTTCCCCTTACTTACCTATCAAAAAAAGGAAATTTAACCACTTAATTTGGGTGAATCTATGGTGCAAATGAGGTGAGGAGGAGGAGGCAGCCGAGACAAGCTTGGAGGAGGAGGTGGAGAGAATGAAGTGGGAAAAGTGAGTGTGGTAGGTGGCTGTCCAAAATATCTAGCTGCTCTCAGGTTACCAATGGCGCACCACCTAACAATGCGCCATTAGTAACCCTGGTTACTAATGGCTTGTTACGTGGTGCGCCATTACTAGTTTTGCAAAAAAAATAAAAATATTAATTGTTAGTAGTGGCGCACCGTGGTTGTGGTGCGCCATTACTAGTTTGAACTAGTAATGGCGCACTATACCCGGGTGCGCCATTACTAGTTTTCAAAAAAAAGTAAAAAAAAATTTGTTAGTAGTGGCGCACTAAGTGTGTGGTGCGCCATTACTAGTTAAAACTAGTAATGGCGCACTATGCCCTGGTGCGCCATTACTAGTTTTGGAAGAAAAAAAATTGTTAGTAGTGGCGCACCGTGGGTGTGGTGCGCCATTAGTGATATGGACACTAATGGCGCACCTACACATGGTGCGCCACTGCTATATAGCAGTGGCGCACCACATATGTGGTGCGCCATTAATGTCCATATTAGCTATAGCCCTTTTCCTAGTAGTGGGCGGTGAGCTTCGTCGCCACCTGTAGCAGCACGTCCTCCGACAACGCGCCGAGGAGCATCGCGCGCGCCGTCTTGCACTTCTTCCAGTTGACTGCCGCATCGCCCGTCGGCGCCACAGCCTCCCAGAGGGTGTGAGCATCGAGGATGGCCTGTGCCTTGATCGCCCACACCGTGTAGTTGTCTGTTGTGAGCATCGGCATCGCCATTGACACCGAGCTCCCGCCTGCGCCGTGCGGCACGATCGCCATCGCCGTCGACGATCTCCCTCACCTCGCTCTGATACCAAATGTTGGCGCAGCTAGCTACGGCACACGACGGCGATCACCGTAAACACGGCCGGAGAGGAAGAAGGAGGACACAGAAAGTTTTGTGGCGCACAGACGCCCGCCGCACGAACGGCTTTTCTGTTTTTTTTTCACCTCGAGCACGAACTCGATCTGGGCAGCGATTACACAGGGGGGGGAGGGTCTTATACCCGCGAGCTCTGACATGCCAGGCCGCACACCAATGCACCCACCTCCCACTCACCACGTCCCGCGCGCGTCAGCTCGCGCACGCCCGTCATGCACGCACGCGATCGCCACGGCCACACCACGCGCCCGACGCGGTCCACTCCCGTGAACCCTCGCTAACTAACCCACGCACACACCCATACACACACTCGGACACGCACGCACGCACCCGAGCCTGCCACGGGCCGGACCCAACGCACCCAGCGCGCGCACACGCCGGAGCCCGCCATGGCTTATTTGCTAACAAGCAGAACCATAAACCACCAACAAGTGCCATAAGAAACCATCACTCTTGTTTTTAACAGTAGCTGTAATAGAAAACCTATTGTTAATAAAACCAACAACATCAAAAATGTCTTTTCTAAGACCAATCAAAATCCCCCCAGCAGTGTTAACAACAGGCAAAAAATGCCAAGTGAAGTTACCCAACCTATCCAGAGTTTTGAGGAAACCCTCAGAAATGATTTCCCTCTTAGTTTCTTGGAAACCAATAAAATCAGGGTTACTCTTAGCAATCACATCACACAGGCACTAAACTTTACCAGGTTGCCCTAAACCTCTAATATTCCAAATCAGATCTATCATATTCAAGATATTCTAAATGGGTGAGACAAGCCACAAGGCTTAACCTTAGTAAGGACAGCAGGAGATTTCTCCAAAACATCAGCAATGCCCACTGGTGTAGAGAAGGAGGTCCTAGCAGGGGTCCCAACTAAATCATCATGGGTGATGTCAATATTAGCAGGTAAAACAATTTGAGGGTTACCATTGGCAAAAGCCAAACATTTCTCTTGTTCTCTAATAATAAGATCATCAATGATAGCAAATTTACTAGTCTCGTCTCCACCAAGTCTCAAATTAAACTGGCTAGCTTGTTCAGACAATGAAACAGGATTGACGGAGAAAAATGATTTACCGTTGAAGGTTTTTGGAATTTCCAGATTCTACTTCATCTTGTATGCAACAACTTTCTCCATAATGTTCACATTCCCATGTTGTCTGGTGCAGAGCTTTTCAGCCAAAACTGGCCCCACTTGGAGTTCTTGGTAGGAATGTGCTGGGTCACCTGCGCCTGGTTCAATGATTCCAACAATGATCGTTTGAGACCATTGGATTGCAGAAGTTGAATGGCCTCAGGAGGGAGAACCCCCCCTTTCATCATCATCATTCTCTTCCTCAGATTCCACCATGTCGACAGATTTAAGAAGATCTTCATAGTATTCCATGTTGGCAGATTTATCACCTCCAGAAATAGTCCTCATTAGATTTAGCTTGGGGGTAGAAACCCCATCATCCATATTCATAGCAACATCATTAGCAGGGGAAGTAACCATCCCACTATTGAGAAGATCAGTCTCAATAGAAGATGGATCATGGACAGTTTGTTTTACATAAGCACACTCCATGACAAAGTTCTCATGATGAGAGTCTGAGCACATTGTGATTAAAGCAGAAGCTTTACCTCTACCAACAGATCCCCCAGCTTTTCCTTGAGCAGACAGATTGGCCTTGTCCAAATCATAAATAGCTTGATCATCATCCAACAGGTCATCATTCACAGCATCTTTGGAAAGGTCTTCTCCATTGTTTTTCTGTTCTTCTTCAGCCCCATCATCATCACCATCTTCCTCATCATCATCAAATGTCAATCACAGAATCAACACCACCAACCTGTTCATATCCCTCCAGAGTAAACCCTAGTAAAAAAACTTTTTCTTCATCTCAATCAACCTTTCAAAAGGAATTTTAGAAGGATCTCTACAAGAAATCTTTACCCTTACATTCTCAAAGAAAGTCCTAAACATACCATTCCAATCAACATCTGTTAGCACACCAAACAGAGAAGCTATTTGGGCAAACACTTTCCATGTGCACCATTTAGGGGGAATCCCCTCAATCAGAACCCAAGCTTCACTCAATTCCCCAAAAGGGTGACATGCACCTTTCCATTCAGTCATTTAAAAAAAAAGACATCTTGTGGTAAACAAAAGCCAGGAAGCTCAATAAGATCCTCCACTTTCTTCCAGGGGGAAACCTGACAAGAAAAGTTTGTCGGATAGACCCCTAATCTGCCATGGCCATTGTTTGGTTTTACAGAAGGTAGCAGTCAAAAGACTCATTAGCATTGTTTTGTCCATCTCGCCTTTCAAGATATTTACCACATCACAATTCTGGAAGTTGAGCCACTTTGATTCATTAGCAACAGGGATGTCCACATGGTAGAAACCAAGCCCTCTAGCACCACTGCCAAAAAATGCAGCAGTAGGTTGAACCTTGGACCAAGCAGCACAGTTGTTCACATTATGATTTTGTTGGCAAATGAAACAAGATTTAGGCTTAATACAGTTCCCAACATAATGTAAAGGGCCACCACAATTGAAGCAGAGCATATCTTTGTACCTAGGATCTAAAACTTGTTCCATTTCCACCTCAACAGCTTGTGATGATTGTACCTGAGAGGATGTTGTAGTGGAGGTTGTAGATTTGGTTGGTCTCTGGGCAGGGACGGGGTCGTTTGCGGGCGGAGCAGATGGCTGCTTACGCACCCCTCCCCCAGAGTTGGATTTCTGCACGGCTGCCCTGGATTGCCCAGCCGTGCCAACATTGTTGCTAACATCCCTATGATCAGACATCTCCACCCCTCGCCGTACCACCTCGGCAAAGGACAGAGATCCCGGCTGGAGACCTTCACGAGACAATTTGATAGTCTTTGGAAGGGGATCAAATGCTCGACGAATAGCAGGATGGCAATCAGCAGCTGTGAATGACCCAAGCTCGACGAGATCCTTCTGAATCCAACAAAGAAACCCCAAGGGGGAGGCGGCCTGTCGTGGAGTAAGAGGGGAGGTGGGTTGGTGGCGGCGGGGAGGGCAAGGAATGAGCCATAGTTGCCCAAAGTGCTCTTCTATATCTAGGGTTTCATTGGCGTGAGAACACACAAACTCATTTCCCGTCTTCCTTTTGACAACGCGCATCCTAAAGGAGGGTCCCACCGGCATGGAGGCCTGGGTCTGTGGCACCCGATCCCCAACCTCACCTGAAATGGCATCATCGACCGAAGAACAGACGGCCGACGGTGACCTCTCACCGGACATGGGCTTATCAATTGGGTTGCAATCCACAGAAGCGGCAACACCACACACAATCTGATGAACACAATGAGGGAGGTCCCTCGAACAATCATCTCCACCATCAGAATCACTAAGCAACGATGGTGAACATCGAATTCTAGATCTATGCTCAAGAAACGCAAGCAGTTGAACACGCAACGATGTAGGGAGTCGAATCGAAGATGTACCTTCATCGCCAGGCCACAGAGGGGGTTCGGCGACTTGACGCTGCATCAGGATCACAGGAGAAGAGTTCACAGCCGACGACGGGAGGGGGTGGGGCTCTCCCCCGATGGCAGGAACTCCGGTGGGATATTGGCCAGCGCATCACCCGCGGCGGCCTGATGTTGAGCCGCGATGGATTCGTTGTCCGGTAGTTCGCCCATCGGGCTGCTTGAACTGGATCTGACGATTCGGCCTCCTGGATCGCCCAGAAGATGAGCTCCACATCCATACGCCCGTCGTCGCTTACGAAGCGTGCGCGCTCTTCAAAGTTCGCATAGCAGATTATGTTGATGTGCATGTCCGCCCACTCGTCGTGGTCAGGAAACCTCTCCAGCACCACCCGACGCATCTCCCTGCGAGCCTCCAGCGAGTTTGCGTCGATTTGAGGCAACGGAATCGCTTCGGGCGGCGGCGGCGCCATCGGCTCCGCGACCCTCGTCGCCGACGCCAACCGGCGGCAGGCATGAGAGCAAGTGGATGAGGTTCGTGGGAGGGGTGGGCTTGCAGTAATGCGGGGGTAGGTGGGAGGGCGAGATGAATGGGGATTTTGTCTTGCCGGCGATGCGGTTCCCGAGGTGGAAGAGAGAGCCATCTGTGTTTCAAATCCTGCCTATTTCAAAGAGTGCTCATTTTGTCTCGCAGTAATTTGGTCTGTTTGTTACTGTAATTATGAAGTGTACCTGTTAAATGCACCAGTATTTTTCTTTTAAATTGAAACTCGCCGGCGGGCCAGCAAATAGCAATGACACGGCACATGTGCTACAACTGCACACAGCAGGTTCCTGCGCGCGCAGCCATAGATAAGGGTGTACGGATACAGAAGCCCCTCTCCTCTCTGTCTCTGGTCCAACTGCTTTTCCTCTGGTCATCAGAGACCCAGGGCACCAGTGTGACTAGCTTGTTTTGGCAGATTACCAATGTTAAACACTTTCAGTTGAAAGGCCGCCACACAGTATGCATCGAGTAGTTAACACGCGCCGTGCTAGTTTCACAGAACAGTGGCAAAACTTCAGATTATACTACTCCCTCCGTTTCAAATTAAGTGTCTCAACTGAGACGGAGGGAGTATTTCGTTGTTGGACCTTAGAACTTGGCTACGCTAATCATGCATGTGAGCCTAGCAGTCACGTCGACGAGATTTTTGTTGTTAGGGGACTGATCCTCCGTTACGCTTTTGTCCCGTTGACCGCCAGCCCAAAGAGCACCTCCTCACGTCACGCACCTTTGATTAATCCCCTATATAACTCCTACTGAAATGTCGGATCATCCCTATTGTCATGTTAGTGCGCTGTCCCTCGACAGCTTACGCCCGCCCTACAAAGATCTACGGAAATACTAACGCCCACACGTGTGGGCGCTTGCATCTCGCCCACACGCGTGTATCCACGTCCGTTTGTGGTTGCACGAATCTTGGCATGTTTGTGGTGCCACGTAGGACTGGGTTGGTGTGTGGGCATTCATCCGGTCGCCACACGTCCGTTTTCACCACATGGAAGGACCGGTGTGTGGGCGTTTAGCAGTTCGCCCACACGTCAGTTTTCACTCACGCACAGGGGCTGATGTGTGTGGGCATTTATTAGTTCGCCCACACGCCCGTCTCCTCTCCCACACCCAAAGCTGCCAGTTGCCATGTGTTTTGCAGGGTACATGGCAACTGCCCTAGTGTGCTTGTAAGCAGATGGCAACTCTCTCTTTTACCCGAACATGTCAGTTGCCATGTGTTTTGCAGGGTACATGGCAACTGCCCTAGTGTGCTTATAAGCAGATGGCAACTCTCTCTTTACCCGAACATGTTATTTGGCCATGTCTTTTTGTAGCGCTACACGGCAATTGCCTAGTGTTAGTAGGTGGCAACTCCTGAAGTTTTCAAATCATGGCAACTGTAGTAAACCAGACCATACATGGCAACTGCCTAGTGTTAGTAGGTGGTAACCCCTAAAGTTTTCAAATCATGGCAACTATAGTAAACCAGACCATACATGGCAACAACTGCAGTTGTCCAAAAATGGCATCTGGCACTTGACCTGAGATGGCAACTGCAGTTGAGCAACCATGGCAACTGTAGTTGTCCGACATGGCAACTGTAGTTCAGCGACATGGCAACTGCAGTTAAACGAACATGGAAGAGGGTCCGGACCATGGCAACTGCGGGACGCGTGGTGACTGTCACGCGGGGCGTGCGGGACCATGAGATAGGAGGCCTGATATACGGGCGTGTGGGCGTTATCTATTTTGCCCACACGTAGGAGTATGAGAGGAACCGCGAGGAAAAAAAAAAGATGTGTGGGCATTACTTGTTTTGCCCACATGTCTAGCTGATCCTCTTAGACACCACACAAAACATGTGGATAGACCCCCTGAATGCCACACGTGTGGCAGTCATCTTCGTCCAAGATCTAAATGGCAGCACGCCTGGGCCGGCGTGTCGAACCGGAGCATCAAATCATCCACAGTTCTTTTTTTCAGGGAAAGCATCAAATCACCCTGGTTAATCCGCAATCAGTTTGTGTATCGCTCCATGTGCTATCAGTTCTGAACAGGGACGGGACGCGAGGAAAGAAAGCCAGATTAAGCGGCGTGACGCGACATGGGAGGGAAGCAACAAGATGTCCAAGCTCAAGATACTACATGGAGTACGAACAAATTAAGACAGGGGAGCTACCTAGGAGCATAGCGGGGGAGTAGCTAACTGATATAGTTCGATGATCGACGGCTCAGTAAATTTGCAAAAGAGGTCGGTGCTATCACATCTTTGTCCCGAAGGGCCAGATGTATCGACCTTTTCGGCAGCGCCGTCCGTTTCGGCTTTCGGCCACGCCGGCCGACAAGACCCGCGCCTCCGAGCGCTCCCAGCTGGAGCAGTACGTTGATCTGTTTTTATTTAGGAACAACTTGTAGTTTTTGAATTCGGGACGACGATCGATGTCATTTGCTTGAATGAAACCTAGGGAGCACAGCACTACTAGAAGAGCACTAGTACTTTCTTCGAGAATTAGTTTGATGTCAATATTTGACGAGCCAGACAAAAGTTGCCAAATGGTGGAAATTTCCTCGGAGATTGGCAACAGAAGTTGGTACTCCACCAATTAGGTAACGATTTTTGAACTTGCCAACACATTTCCATGCCAAACCGTGGCATCAAACCAGTCAACCTCAAAATGTTTTACACAATTTTAATGCAGAGTCAAAGACCCTTGACGGAAAATGTGTTAAAGTTTTTTAACAATTTTCACTCAAGCTTAATTCAATCTAGCAAAATGTGTGACTAATTTGTTGTGCATTGTTCCTCTCTTTTCTTGTGCTACACGGTGGAAATGTGTGAGACTAATTTTGTGTGCGTGTCATGCAAGTCAAACGAGCCTTTTAGATTTCGGAAAATTTTATTGGGCTGAGGTATAAGATTTAGTGGGTCAAGGCCCATAATCTGAAGAAATGTATTAAAAACACTCATACTCTGTCTTAGGAAATCTTTATCCCTTAAAAAAATATTAGGGCATCTTTTGATCATAGTGTTGTGAAATACGTCACTAGGAAAAACACAGAAAAACAAGGTTAGCAGTGCCTAATGGCGATCACAAAACACAGAAAAATTGCAGAACTAGTCCTTTGGATGGAACATTCGAAACATAGGAAACACACCAAATTCTACGCGGCTTATTCTTAAGAGGAGGTCGTGGATGTTTAGAATTCAATCGGACTGAGACATATATATATATATTCCAAACTGATCTGGGTACCCTTTGATCCAAAGGCACCATAGCATGTGTCTCAAAACAAAACATGGAGTATTACATTACATTCCAACACGAGTGCATTACATTACATTACCGACATCGGCTATGCCTGCGTGTGTCCTTTCCCTCTTGGGGGAGTCATTGTGGACCCCCTCCCTATGCCTGGGCTCGGTCAAAGATGAGACCTTTCTACGGATTTCACTCATATAACACCCCACAGATGGATGGATTTAAAGTCGTAAGCTCTAGCCACCGAGCTAGCGCTCTGTTCTTGCCTATTTGTTTGTGTGGGGGGGTTGGCGCCCTCCAAGATTGAGAAAACAGTGTATATGCTCTTCAAAATTTCATGTAAAACAACCAACATGTTTGACTCTCCTAATGCTTGGCAATTAGTGTTTGACCCTCCCTTCCATTGATTCCTGGCTTCGTCCCTGTTAATGGATAACAGCACTACTCATGGATAACAGCACAGCACATCACAGCACAGGAGGATACCAAGAAAGAGAGAGAGGAGATAACACATATGAACACATCACAACACAACACTGTTATTGATTGTTACATATATGTGGGGACAATATATATGGTCATGGGAGGGTAAGCTGCACCTGCATGCGTGAGAGGAACCGTAGCCCCCGTTACATCAAGTACAAAATTGGTGGCCACACACCTTTTGGGACCCTAAACCAGGTGCCCCGCCAGGGCTGTGCCCACCTAGTCCTATAACAGGGGGGAGTTGCAAGCAGATTCAGCTTCTCTCTGCTCTCAAATCTCTTCAAAGCACTACCCTAAGATGGCCCTAGCAGGAAAGGCCACCTCTCCCTCTGTAATCCATCAACCAACCAACCAACACCTCTGTTTCACTCTCTACATGCCTACCCTGCATAGGATTACAATTAAGGTACTGATGGTACTAGCTAGTGGCAATAAACAACATAGTAACATATATATAGGGGGGAAGATGGAATTGTACTAGGTAGTAGCGATCCATGCATGCATGCACGCACGGTACATGCGTTGCGTTGATCAGGCGAACGGAGACCTGTGGGGCGCCCCCTTCCTCCTGTTGTTGAGCGACATGAAGATCTAGGGGAAGATGCCCCCTGACTTCTTCCTCGGGACGGGGACGTCGACGCCGGCTGCCGCGTCGAAGCCCCGCGCGTTCCGGCTGCCGCCGCTGCGGTTGCTGGAGCCGCCGCTGAAGCTGCCGCCGTAGTGGTGCAGCGGGTCCTCGAGGATCGGGTTTGGGGTGACCTGGCCGCCGGTGGCGTTCACATCGTCCAGGAGGTCCGACGACCCACCGCCGACGCGGAGGTTCTCGAACCTCGGGAAGCAGGCGACGTCGGGCTCGCCCGACATGTACATGATGTTGGACAGGTCGCCACCAGTCGCCACCCTGCATCATGACATGATCCACCTCCATGGATGCAGATTAGATTGTTCTTACCAACCAATACATTTGCAAGCGAGGCGCCATGCATGCATGCAGCGTACGTGTCGGGAATGGATTGAGTGTTAGTGGGGAGCGTACCTTGCAGGAGAGGCAGCAGAAGCCTGAAGGATCCTGTTGCAGGTCAAGCAGACGTTGTCGGAGCCCCTTTTTTTTTAAAAAAGGAGGAAGACCTCCGGCCTTTGCATCCGGAGCTCTTGAAGGGCTTGGACTCAGGCCTCGGCTTTAGAAAGATCAACTTTGCGATGTTGATGGTGTAGGGCTGCATGCACATAGAAGATCCCAAGAAATATTAGGCAAAAACTTTTTTTTTTGCAAGGTATTAGGCCACAACTTTAGACTAGGTGCTCATGCGTTGATGATGTTCTCTACTAGTAAAACGAAGAACACTAGGTACTACATTTTTGGCAAGGGCTTGTGATTCACCTGAACAAAGGAGCAGTCGATGAGCTACTCAAAATCCTTGGGCGGGCCAAACAGGCTAGATTAAAGTTAACCTTAATAATTTACCTATTAAGAGCCTCTCAATCTTCACTATTTGGTGCTACGCTGGGCGGACCATGGCCGGGTTTTGCCCCAACGTAGCTCCGCCACTGCTCCGCACCTGTACACATTTCAAACCTCTCGTTACACTTTTAATTACCACATAAAATATGCAAGAGTACCCCTAACACTGTCCTATTCCTAGCAAATAGCATGAGCAAAGAACGTAGTGGAGAATCTTCTAAAAGCTGAGTGGTAAAAAGAAAGTGTCGTTCGGGTGTGCGAGTGTGAAATTACTGCTCCATGTGATGAGGTAATAATGGCCCTCCCTTACTTCACTCTGCATGGTAAAGGCAGGCAGGCTGGTGAGTGGTGAGCGAGTGAGTCACCAGGAGTAGTAATTGCGGGCGTTTGACCGGCGGCTCGTCGTCATCCCCATCGTGGGAGACCAAGGGCGTACGTACGTGCGTTCCATCGTGCAGCATGCAATGGCCAAAGCATTTTGCAAGCATCCGATGGCAAGGAAAGGTACGTAGTAGAAGACAAAATTTACCCACGTCCGGGGCGTGGTAAATCGCAAATCGCCGGCCACCGATCGAAGAGGCCAAGCCATGCATGCACGATCGTCGTCACTGTGGCATCCCTGAACGTGTGAACAGCGTCGTCGTCGAGGGCGGAACCATGCGCTTGGACGGTAGCACGCAGGCAGGATTACCTGTGTGCGTGTGGACGCGCACAAGGTGGCAAAGGGGAGCAACAGTGTCGAGGGCCTTGTTTGGCAACAGGGCAGGCCCTTTTACCATGCACACATATGGTAAAACTGCACACATATGGTAAAACTGTCTCCGCCGTGCTGCTCTTTCTACCCCCGGCCCCTGCTGCACGCAGTGACTGCTGCGACGCTTAACAAGATGTACTACCACAGCTGCCTGCAGGATACCACCACCACCACACAGACGGCGCGTGCAGCCGGCCATCCATTTATTCACCAGCAGCAGGGTTGATCAGCGGGTGGAAAGGGTGCTTTGCTTTGCTATGCATGGCAAAACAATCCAGATAAGAAAACTGCCAAAACGTCTTACATTTAGAAACTGAGGTAGTATATGCTAAACAGAGGCAGCGATGAGCACGCCACCCACCCCCACCGCTACTACCACCACCACCGCCATCGTCGCAGCCGACCACCGCACGCCGCCGCGAGCCACCTCTCGTCATCCCCGTGTCTCCCGCCACCGCATCCCCTCCCCTGCCGCCACCCACCTACCTTCCCCGTGTACCCTGATCTATCGAGAGGGAGATCTCGACGCCTGCCTTCCCCTTCCTCCACGGAGGCGGAATGAATCAGGCCGGCGAGCGAGCCCCGATGTCGGTGGAGGAGGTCCGCATGGAGATCCACAGGCAGCGGATGCGGAGGACGATGAGGCTGCCCAGACTTGGTCGAGACTCGGTGCAGAAATTAGTCACCCGAATCTGCGTCGAGGCCACGGATGCAGAGATGGCGAGGATGATTCCGGCCAACAGCGCGTCCCCTGACGAGATTGTCGAGTGGGCAAGGGCAGAGACCTCATCGCCCTCCCTGGAGCAGCGTGCCATGTGGAGAGCCTTTTGGTCGCTGCAGCCCCTGCGCCACTGACGACGAGCTTGGTCGGCAGCTGCGTTTCCGATGGGAGCCAGGGGAGAGGTGTACGACCGCCTGCACAGCTTGCACCGTCGACGCCGTCGTGCGCCTCGGACGGATCCAGCTCGGAGGCGGAGGAGGATGTAATTGTTGGATCGATCAGATGTATTTGGATCGACGAGCGCAGCTGCTTTAAGGCCCGAGCGCAATACCAGCAAGCCTCCGATTGCCCGACGAGCTCTGTTCCGGTCTTCGGCGACTTTGCCGTTGCTGCACCTGGAAGATCCCGTCCCACCGCGGCCGCCAGATTTGCAATGCCGCCGCGGGGTTGGGGAATTTCGAATCTGTGATGACGTTAGAAACGGGAACTGCAAACCCGCCTCCAACCACAGCTATGAAGACGTACTTTGGGGAGCCGTTTCCTACGAGCAGCCTACATCTGCCCCCCACGTCCCTCTCGATAGGGTTTCTCAGCCGCCGCAAGCATCAGGGGGGAGACCCGCCGACGCAGGCTGCCTTGCTCCCACCCCCACCGCTACTGCCACCGCAGAGCTGACTTGTGGCAACAACAACCACCTAGCTCGGGTTGTACTTCAGGGCAGTGACGCTATGGGTGAAGGGGGAAGAGGGAAGGGGCGTGGCCGAGGCAGTGAAGGCCGCGGGCGAAGCAGCGATGTGAGAGGAAACTTGTCGGATCAGCATCAGCAACAATTCCCTGTTCCGTCGGGGCCTCCTGGTATGCAGATGGGATTTGCTCCTCCGGGATTTGGGTTCCAAGGGCCACCACCACCATGGATGTTTCCCCAGTTCCCAGGTGGAGCTTTCCCCACATTCCAGCAGGGGCCCTGGCCGGCGCAGCCTGGACCAGGTATGCAGCAACAGTTCCCGTTGCAGAACCCTGATTTTGGGCAAGCTCAGATGCAGCAATCTGGTATGCAAGGACCCCAACAGTTTACTCAGTTCCCTGCTCAACCATACCAACAGCAGCAATACTCCCAGCAGCCTAAACAAAAGAACAGCAGGCAGAACCCACAGCAATACAAGCAGAAACCCAAGCAGAGCTCTGATCCTGTAGCTGCACTGGTGTCCACGGCTAAAACCAGTGAGGCTACCCCCAGGATTGAAGAATATGCTGAGGTCATATGCTACAATTGTGGAGATCCTGGACATCATAAATCTGCTTGCAAGGTGCCCAAAACTTACTTCATTTGTAAGAATGCTGATCATGAGGTGGATTCCTGCCCAGCTAAACAACAGCCACACCATTCAGCTAGATACATTGGAAGTGCTGCAACAGGGCTTGGGTTCTACCTTATTGAGGTCAAAGACAATGGTGATGCTAGGTTTGGGGCGCTCAAGAACATTGGTTTAGTGTATCTAGAAGCTAGGGAGATTACCAAAGAGGAATTAGCCAAGGAGTTTAGAATCATTTACAAGACCAATTGGCCATGGCTGATCAGGCAACTGGATAACGATCCTTCTTGGTGAAATTTCCACCCCATATCAAAGTGGAGGATGTGGCGAATTATCCTTGCTTTGGTCTCTTAAAAGAAGGTGTATCAGCCAATGTCTCGGTTTGGGATGGAGAACTGGATCCTTTTGCTGATTTACCAGAAGTGTGGTTTTAGTTAAGAGGGTTGCAACCTAAGTGGTGTGAATGGGATACCTTGGACCAAATCACATCTCCCTTTGGGCTACTCCTGGATGTAGATTGGCAGAAGATGTTTCAGAGCTTCTTTGAAGTCATCAGAGTCAAAATTAGGTGCAGGGATGTTTCTAAAATACCTAGAGAGAGGCTGTTTGGCTTTGGGGCAAAACTTTACCAAGTCAGGACCCAGGTGGAAGAACACGTGGTGGAGAACACCACCCCTCAGCCCAACCCAGGGGAGGAGGATGGAGCAGGGAAAGGTGATGATAATGGATCTACTAGCAAAGATAACCAGAACTCTGGAGGAGGTGGCCATCACAAGATGGACACAGACCCAAAAAACACCAACCATTCTATCCCCAAGGCTGGCTCCCAAGCTGGCTCATGTTCCAAAACTAAACAGACTTGTGACATGCAGAAACAGTTAGATTTATCTCTTGGGGAAGTCAGAGATGATATCCTCACTTGGATGGATGATGCTGAAGCAGACAAAGGCAGGTACTTCGACTTACTGCAACAAATGGAGCTGGTGGACGATCTAGACTCACATCAGTCATATGAGTGCGACTTTTCTGTAGATCAAAAGTTGGAGGAAATCCAAGCCAACAAAACAGACTCTGAAATAGCTGACCTAGGTGAATGTGATCCCAAGAAACAAAAGAAATGGGGGCCAGTTCAAGCTGCTAGGCAAAGTGAAAGGTTCCTTGGGCAAAAAGGGAAAACTATGTTGGAGATAGCTCAGGAAGTGAAGAAAAAACAGAACATGGAGATCCCTGAGAAGTTTCACTCCAAACTCCAAGGTATAATTTCCCAAAAACCTTTCTCTACTAATCAGGAGTCAAAGCTGGTTGATTTGGCTGCTAAAGTAGGTGTAAATATCTCTGACAGTTGTAGGACTGGATTGCAAAAGGCTGAAGGCCTCCTTGCTCCAATTTCTGATAACTGTGACTTTTGCCCTAGGTGTGTGCATACTTCTACTAGTATAGATAGTTGTGTTGCTTTTACAACTTCCCCTTCTAAATGTGCCTCCCCACACACTCCTGACTATCTGCAGGATAGCCAGGATGAACTTAGTGATAGCATCTAGACCATGGTCCATAGACATAGGAGGGGCAAGCACCCCAGAAAAAGGAGAGTACAATGAATTGTCTTTTCTGGAATGTTAGGGCATTGATGCCCCAGGTAGAAAGCAATCCATTATAGACCTAATCAACAAAACCAAACCTGCCATAGTTGGTTTCCAAGAAACTAAGAAAGAAACTATTTTAGACAGCTTTGTTAAAGCTCTTATAGGCAATAGAATTTTTACTTGGCACACACTCCCTGCACAAGGCACTGCTGGAGGCATCCTTATGGGGGTTGATGAAGATATTTTTGAGGTTCTTGGCTGGCAAGAAGGCAATTTCTTTGTCTCATGTCATGTTAAAGCCAAAACTCTAGGGGTGAACTTTAGAGTAGTTACAGTTTATGGTTCTTCTTATGATGAGCTCAAAGATAGTTTCCTCTCTGAGCTTCACTGCCTTTTTGTTGATTGTGATACACCTACTCTTATAGGAGGTGACTTCAACCTTGTTAGGTATAGCCTGGATAAAAACAATGGTAGGGTGGACAATAAATGGTGTGAGAAATTTAATGCATGGATAGAGATTTGGAACCTTCTAGAAATCAAGTTAAGCAATAGGCAGTTTACTTGGGCCAACAACCAGGCTGACCTAATTATGTCCACCATAGATAGAATCTTCTGCTCTACAGATATTGATAGACTTTTCCCTTTAGCTAACATTCAGGCTCTCCCTAGAATTGGGAGTGACCACACACCTATTCTTTGGGATTCTGGGATTGGTCTCCAACCTAGATGCTCTAGTTATAAGTTTGAGAAGTGGTGGCTTCTCAGGGAAGATTTCAGGGCGGTAGTTGAAAAAGCCTGGTCAACCCCTGTTAGAGGGAGAAACTCTATTGACATTTGGCAGGCCAAAGCTAGGATCCTGAGAAGGTTAACCAAGGGTTGGATCCATATTGAAGCTGACCTTAGACATTTAAAAAAAGATCTGATGGATGAATATGATAGTTTAGACATCAAATCTGAAACTGAAGAGATATCGATAGAGGAGCAAAATAGAATTAAGATCATTAGAGAGGAGATGTCTAAGATCTGGTTTAAAGAGGAAGCCAAAGCCAGACAAAGATCTAGGGAGAGAGAGATCAAAGAGGGGGATAGAAACACAGCTTATTTCCAAGCTGTTGCTAACCAAAGGAGAAGAAAAACCCTCGTGCAGTCCCTTCAAGGCCCAAATGGTCCTACCTCTGACAGCAAGGAAATGTTAGATATAGCCTCTGATTTCTATAAAAAGTTGTTTGCTAAAGAAGAACACTATGGCTTCTCCCTAGATGATGACTTATTTTCCTCTTCTGAGAAGGTCACTCAAGCTGAGAATGAACAGCTTTCAGCACCTTTCACAGAAGAGGAGGTTAGAGCTGCTATATTTGGATCTTATTCCGATGGAGCACCTGGCCCTGATGGCCTTCCTTTCTTCTTTTTTCAAAACTTTTGGGATCTGATTAAGCATGACTTAATGGCCATGTTCTCTGATTTTCATGCTGGTAATTTAGACATATTTAGGTTGAATTTTGCCATGCTTACTCTAATCCCAAAAGAACCTGACGCTTCTGTTATGAAGAAGTTCAGACCAATTAGCCTACTTAATTGTGTCTTTAAAATCTTTACTAAGGTCCTCACAAAAAGATTAGCCTTGATCATGAATAGGCTGATCTCTAGCAACCAATCTGCCTTCATTAAAGGGAGGTATATCTTAGAGAGTGTGGTAACTGCTCATGAGCTTATCCACTCTGTAGTGAAAGCTAAGGATAAATGCATTGTCCTTAAGCTTGACTATGAAACAACTTTTGATAGAGTAGATTTAGACTTTTTAAATTCTCTTCTTAAACTTAGAGGATTCAATGACAAATGGCTTAAATGGATCTGGTTGATTACCCACCAAGGGTCTGTTGGGGTCAAGATGAATAACTTAGAGAGTAGTTTCTTCCTTACTGGCAAGGGTCTAAGGCAAGGTCACCCCATATCCCCTTTGCTGTTCAATCTAGTAGTCGATGTGCTAACTAAGATGTTAACCAAGGCCTCTGATAACAGCTTGGTGAAAGGCCTAGGGCATTCCATCTACCCTGGTGGAGTAATCAGCTTGCAATATGCTGATGACACTGTTGGGGAACGTAGCATGCAATTTCAAAAAATTTCCTACGCTCACGCAAGATCTATCTAGGAGATGCATAGCAATGAGAGGGGGAGAGTGTGTCTACGTACCCTCGTAGACCGAAAGCGGAAGCGTTTCACAACGCGGTTGATGTAGTCGAACTTTCTTCGCGCTCCAACCGATCTAGTACCGAACGCAAGGCACCTCCGTGTTCTGCACACGTTCAGCTCAGTGACGTCCTCGCCTTCTTGATCCAGCAAGACGGGCGAAGTAGTAGATGATTTGCGTCAGCACGACGGCGTGGTGACGGTGATGGTGAAGTGATATCCGCAGGGCTTCGCCTAAGCACCGCGAAAATATGACCGAGGGAGTAAACGGTGGACGGGGGCGCTGCACACGGCTAAGACAATGATGTGTCCTTGCGTGGCGCCCCCTCCCCACATATATATTGGTGGGAGGGGAGGGGAGGCAGCCAGGCGTGCCCTAGGGATGGCTGCCGGCCCCTAGGGCTCCTGCCTTGCCCTGCGCCCCCCTTTCCTTGTATAAACAAGGGGGAAGGAAAGAGGGGGGGGGGAGAGGGAAGGAAGGGGGAGTCCTACTCCGCACTTTCCTTGCCCTCCCCTCTTTCCTTCTACTCCTCATAGGGCTGGCCTGTATAGGGGCACACCAGCCCCCCATATCTTTGCCGGGGGTGCCCGAAACTCCTTTCCAGTGACCCGATAAGTACCCGGTACCCTCCGGAACACTTCCGGTGTCCGAATACCATCGTCCTATATATCAATCTTTACCTCTCGACCATTTCGAGACTCCTCGTCATGTCCATGATCTCATCCGAGACTCTGAACAATATTCGGTCACCAAATCACATAACTCATATAATACTATATCGTCAACGAACGTTAAGCGTGCGGACCCTATGGGTTCGAGAACTATGTAGACATGACCGAGACACCTCTCTGGTCAATAACCAATAGCGGAACCTGGATGCTCATATTGGCTCCTACATATTCTACGAAGATCTTTATCGGTCGAATCGTTATGACAACATACATAATTCCCTTTGTCAATCGGTATGTTACTTGCCCGAGATTCGATCGTCGGTATCTTCATACCTAGTTCAATCTCGTTACCGGCAAGTCTCTTTACTCGTTCCATAATACATCACCTTGTGACTAACTCCTTAGTCGTTTGCTTGCAAGCATATGATGTGTATTACCGAGAGGACCCAGAGATACCTCTCCGATACTCGGAGTGACAAATCCTAATTTTGATCTATGCCAACTCAACAAGCACCTTCGGAGATACCTGTAGAGAATCTTTATAATCACCCAGTTATGTTGTGACGTTTGATAGAACACAAGGCATTCCTCCGGTATCCAGGAGTTGCATAATCTCATAGTCGAAGGAATATGTATTTGACATGAAGAAAGCAATAGCAATAAAACTGAACGATCATTATGCTAAGCTAACGGATGGGTCTTGTCCATCACATCATTCTCCTAATGATGTGATCCTGTTATCAAACGACAACTCATGGCCATGGTTAGGAAACCATAACCATCTTTGATCAACAAGCTAGTCAAGTAGAGGCTCACTAGGGACACGGTGTTTGTTTATGTATTCACACATGTATTTAGGTTTCCGATCAATACAATTCTAGCATGAATAATAAACCTTTATCATGAATAAGGAAATATAAAATAACAACTTTATTATTGCCTCTAGGGCATATTTCCTTCAGTCTCCCACTTGCACTAGAGTCAATAATCTAGTTCACATCGCCATGTGATTAACACCCATAGATCACATCGTCATGTGACAAATACCCAAAGAGTTTACTAGAGTCAATAATCTAGTTCACATCGCCATGTGATTAACACCCAAAAAGTACTAAGGTGTGATCATGTTTTGCTTGTGTGAGAAATTTAGTCAACGGTCTGCCACAATCAGATCCGCATGTATTTTGCAAATTTCAATGTCTACAATGCTCTGCATGGAGCTACTCTAGCTTATTGCTCCCACTTTCAATATGTATCCAGATTGAGACTCAGAGTCATCCGGATCGGTGTTAAAGCTTGCATTGACGTAACCCTTTACGACGAACTCTTTATCACCTCCATAACCGAGAAACATTTCCTTAGTCCTCTAAGGATAATTTTGACCGCTGTCTAGTGATCTACTCCTGGATCACTATTTTACCCCCTTGACAAACTCATGGCAAGGTACACAACAGGTTTGGTACACAGCATGGCATACTTTATAGAACCTATGGCTGAGGCATACAGAATGACTTTCATTCTCTCTCTATCTTCTGCCGTGGTCGGGCTTTGAGTCTTACTCTACTTCACACCTTACAATACAGGCTAGAAATCCTTCTTTGACTGATCCATTTTGAACTCCTTCAAAATCTTGTCAAGGTATGTACTCATTGAAAAACTTATCAAGCGTCTTGATCTATCTCTATAGATCTTGATGCCCAATATGTAAGCAACTTCACCGAGGCCTTTCAGTGAAAAATTCTTATTCAAGTATCCTTTTATGCTATCCAGAAATTCTATATCATTTCCAATCAGCAATATGTCATCCACATATAATATCAGAAATGCTATAGAGCTCCCACTCACTTTCTTTTAAATACAAGCTTCACCATAAGTCTGTATAAAACCATATGCTTTGATCACCTCATCAAAGCGTATATTCCAACTCCGAGATGCTTGCACCAGTCCATAGATGGATCGCTAGAGCTTGCACACTTTGTTAGCACCTTTAGGATCGACAAAACCTTCTGGTTGCATCATATACAACTCTTCTTTAAGAAATCCATTAAGGAATGCAGTTTTTACATCCATTTGCCAGATTTCATAAAATGCAGCAATTGCTAACATGATTCGGACAGACTTAAGCATCGTTACGAGTGAGAAAATCTCATCGTAGTCAACACCTTGAACTTGTCGAAAACCTTTTGCGATAAGTCGAGCTTTGTAGATAACACTACCATCAGTGTCTGTCTTCCTCTTGAAGATCCATTTATTCTCAATGGCTTGCCGATCATCGGGCAAGTCCACCAAAGTCCACACTTTGTTCTCATACATGGATCCTATCTCAGATTTCATGGCCTCAAGTCATCTGTCGGAATCTGGGCTCATCATATCTTCTTCATAATTCGTAGGTTCGCCATGGTCTAATAACATGACTTCCAGGACAGGATTACCGTACCACTCTGGTGTGGATCGTGCTCTGGTTGACCTACGAGGTCCAGTAGTAACTTGATCGGAAGTTTCATGATCATCATCATTAGCTTCCTCTCTAGTTGGTGTAGGCATCACGGGAACGGATTTCTCTGATGAGCTACTTTCCAATTTGAGAGAAGGTACAACTACCTCATCAAGTTATACTTTCCTCCTACTCACTTCTTTCGAGAGAAACTCCTTCTCTAGAAAGGACCCATTCTTAGCAACAAAGATCTTGCCTTCGGATCTGTGGTAGAAGGTGTAACCAATTGTTTCCTTAGGGTATCCTATGAAGACGCACTTCTCCGATTTGGGTTTGAGCTTATCAGGCTGAAGCCTTTTGACATAAGTGTCGCAACCCCAAACTTTAAGAAACGACAGCTTAGGTTTCTTGCCAAACCATAGTTCATACGGTGTCGTCTCAACGGATTTAGACGGTGCCCTATTTAACGTGAATGCAGCTGTCTCTAATGCATAACCCCAAAACGATAGTGGTAAATCAGTAAGAGACATCATAGATCGCACCATATCTAATAAAGTACGGTTACGACGTTCGGACACACCATTACGCTGTGGTGTTCCAGGTGGCGTGAGTTGTGAAACAATTCCACATTGTTTTAAATGAAGGCCAAACTCGTAACTCAAATATTCGCCTCCGCGATCAGATCGTAGAAACTTTATTTTCTTGTTACGATGATTCTCCACTTCACTCTAAAATTCTTTGAACTTTTCAAATGTTTCAGACTTGTGTTTCATTAAGTAGATATACCCATATCTACTCAAATCATCAGTGAAGGTGAGAAAATAACGATACCCGCCGCGTGCTTCAACACTCATCGTACCGCATACATCGGTATGTATTATTTCCAATAAGCCATTAGCTCGCTCCATTGTTCCGGAGAACAGAGTTTTAGTCATCTTTCCCATGATTCATGGTTCGCAAGCATCAAATGATTCATAATCAAGTGATTCCAAAAGCCCATCTATATGGAGTTTCTTCATGCGCTTTTATACCAATATGACCTAAACGACAGTGCTACAAATATGTTGCACTATCATTATCAACTTTGCATCTTTTGGCATCAATATTATGAATATGTGTATCACTACGATCGAGATTCAATAAACCATTTTCATTGGGTGTATGACCATAGAAGGTTTTATTCATGTAAACAGAACAACAATTATTCTCTGACTTAAATGAATAACCGTATCGCAATAAACATGATCCAATCATATTCATGCTCAACGCAAACACCAAATAACATTTATTTATGTCCAACACTAATCCCAAAGGTAGAGGGAGTGTGCGATGGTGATCTTGTCAACCTTGGAATTACTTCCAACACACATCGTCACCTCGCCATTAACTAGTCTCTGTTCATTTTGCAACTCCTGTTTCGAGTTACTAATCTTAGCAACTAAACCAGTATCAAATACCCCAGGGGCTACTATGAACACTAGTAAAGTACACATCAATAACATGTATATCAAATATACATTTGTTCACTTTGCCATCCTTCTTATCCGCCAAGTATTTGGGACAGTTCCACTTTCAGTGACCATTTCCTTTGCAGTAGAAGCACTCAGTTTCAGGCTTGGGTCCAGCTTTGGGCTTCTTCATGGGAGCGACAACTTGCTTGCCATTCTTCTTGAAGTTCCCTTTCTTTCCCTCGCCCTTTTTCTTGAAACTAGTGGTCTTGTTAACCATCAACACTTGATGCTCTTTCTTGATTTCTACCTTCGCTGATTTCAGTATCGCGAAGAGCTCGGGAATCGTTTTCGTCATCCCTTGCATATTATAGTTCATCACGAAGTTCTAGTAGCTTGATGATGGTGACTAGAGAACTTTGTCAATCACTATCTTATCTGGAAGATTAACTCCCACTTGATTCAAGCGATTGTAGTACCCAGACATTCTGAGCACATGCTCACTGGTTGAGCTATTCTCCTCCATCTTGTAGGCAAAGTACTTGTCAGAGGTCTCATACCTCTCGACACGGGCATGAGTCTGAAATACCAATTTCAGCTCTTGGAACATCTCATATGCTCCGTGGCGTTCAAAATATTTTTGAAGTCCCGGTTCTAAGCCGTAAAGCATGGCGCACTAAACTATCAAGTAGTCATCATATCGAGCTTGCTAAACATTCATAACGTTTGCATCTGCTCCTGCAATAGATCTGTCACCTAGCGGTGCATCAAGGACATAATTCTTCTGTGCAGCAATGAGGATAATCCTCAGATCACGGAACCAGTCCGCATTAGTGCTACTATCATCTTTCAACTTAGTTTTCTCTAGGAACATATCATAATAAAACAGGGGAGCTATACGCGAGCTATTGATCTACAACATAGATATGCAAATACTATCAGGACTAATTTCATGATAAATTAAGTTCAATTAATCAAATTACTTAAGAACTCCCACTTAAATAGACATCCCTCAAGTCATCTAAGTGATACGTGATCCAAATCAACTAACCCATGTCCGATCATCACGTGAGATGGGGTAGTCATCAATGGTGAACATCTCTATGTTGATCATATCTACTATATGATTCACGTTCGACCTTTCAGTCTCCAGTGTTCCGAGGCCATGTCTGTACATGCTAGGCTCGTCAAGTTTAACCCGAGTATTCCGCATGTACAAAACTGTCTTGCACCCGTTGTATTTGAACGTAGAGTCTATCACACCCGATCATCATGTGGTGTCTCAACACGATGAACTGTCGCAACGGTGCATACTCAGGGAGAACACTTATACCTTGAAATTTAGTGAAGGGATCATCTTATAATGCTACCACCATACTAAGCAAAATAAGATGCATAAAAGATAAACATCACATGCAATCAAAATATGTGACATGATATGGCCATCATCATCTCGTGCTTTTGATCTCCATCTCCAAAGCATCATCATGATATCCATCGTCACCGGCTCGACACCTTGATCTCCATCGTTGCGTCGTGGTCATCTCGCCAACTATTGCTTCTACAACTATCGCTAACGCATAGTGATAAAGTAAAGTAATTAGATGGCGTATGCATTTCATACAATAAAGAGACAACCATAAGGCTCCTGCCGGTTGCCAGATATCTTACAAAACATGATCATCTCATACAACAACGTATATCACATCATGTCTTGACCATATCACATCACGACATGCCCTGCAAAAATAAGTTAGACGTCCTCTACTTTGTTGTTGCAAGTTTTACGTGGCTGCTACGGGTTTCAAGCAAGAACCGTTCTTACCTACGCATCAAAACCACAACGGTGATTCATCAAGTTTGATGTTTTAACCTTCTTCAAGGACCGGCCGTAGTCAAATTCGATTCAACTAAAGTAGGAGAAAAAGACACCTGCCAGCCACCTTTATGCAAAACTAGGTGCATGTCAGTCGGTGGAACCGGTCTCATGTGCGTGGACATGTAAGGTTGGTCCGGGCCGCTTCATCCCACAATACCGCCGAATCAAAATAAGACGTTGGTGGTAAGCAGTATGACTATCACCGCCAACAACTCTTTGTGTTCTACTCGTGCAAATCATCTACGCATAGACCTGGCTCTGATACCACTGTTGGGGAACGTAGCACGCAATTTCAAAAAATTTCCTACGCTCACGCAAGATCTATCTAGGAGATGCATAGCAAAGAGAGGGGGAGAGTGTGTCTATGTACCCTCGTAGACCGAAAGCGGAAGCGTTTCACAACGCAGTTGATGTAGTCGAACTTTCTTCGCGCTCCAACCGATCTAGTACCGAACGCACGACACCTCCGTGTTCTGCACACGTTCAGCTCAGTGACGTCCTCGCCTTCTTGATCCAGCAAGACGGGTGAAGTAGTAGATGAGTTCCGTCAGCACGACGGCGTGGTGACGGTGATGGTGAAGTGATCTCCGCAGGGCTTCGCCTAACCACCGCGAAAATATGACCGACGGAGTAAACGGTGGACGGGGGCGCCGCACACGGCTAAGACAATGATGTGTCCTTGTGTGGTGCCCTCTCCCCACATATATATAGGTGGGAGGGAAGGGGAGGCAGCCAGGCGTGCCCTAGGGCTGGCTGCCGGCCCCTAGGGCTCCTGCCTTGCCCTGCGCCCCCTCTTTCCTTGTATAAACAAGGGGAAGGAAAGAGGGGGGCCAGGGAAGGAAGGGGGAGTCCTAATCCACACTTTCCTTGCCCCCCCCTCTTTCCTTCTCCTCCTCATATGGCTGGCCTGTATAGGGGCGCTCCAGCCCCCCATATCTTTGCCGGGGGTGCCCGAAACTCCTTTCCGGTGACCCGATAAGTACGCGGTACCCTCCGGAACACTTCCGGTGTCCGAATACCATCGTCCTATATATCAATCTTTACCTCTCGACCATTTCGAGACTCCTCGTCATGTCCATGATCTCATCCGGGACTCCGAACAACATTCGGTCACCAAATCACATAACTCATATAATATTATATCGTCAACGAACGTTAAGCGTGCGGACCCTACGGGTTCGAGAACTATGTAGACATGACCGAGACACCTCTCTGGTCAATAACCAATAGCGGAACCTGGATGCTCATATTGGCTCCTACATATTCTACGAAGATCTTTATCGGTCGAATCGTTATGACAACATACATAATTCCCTTTGTCAATCGGTATGTTACTTGCCCGAGATTCGATCATCGGCATCTACATACCTAGTTCAATCGCGTTACCAGCAAGTCTCTTTACTCGTTCTGTAATACATCACTTCGTGACTAACTCCTTAGTCGTTTGCTTGCAAGCTTATGATGTGTATTACTGAGAGGGCCTAGAGATACCTCTCCGATACTCGGAGTGACAAATCCAAATCTCGATTTATGCCAACTCAACAAACACCTTCGGAGATACCTGTAGAGCATCTTTATAATCACCCAGTTATGTTGTGACGTTTGATAGCACATAAGGCATTCCTCCGGCATCTGGGAGTTGCATAATCTCATAGTCGAAGGAATATGTATTTGACATGAAGAAAGCAATAGCAATAAAACTGAACGATCATTATGCTAAGCTAACGGATGGGTCTTGTCCATCACATCATTCTCCTAATGATGTGATCCCGTTATCAAACGACAACTCATGTCCATGGTTAGGAAACCATAACCATCCTTGATCAACAAGCTAGTCAAGTGGAGGCTCACTAGGGACACGGTGTTTGTTTATGTATTCACACATGTATTTAGGTTTCCGATCAATACAATTCTAGCATGAATAATAAACCTTTATCATGAATAAGGAAATATAAAATAACAAATTTATTATTGCCTCTAGGGCATATTTCCTTCAGACATCATCATGTTTGTGGACTCAGACCCTAGGCTTGCTACCAACCATAGATGGACCCTTACTTGCTTTGAGCAAGTGTCAGGTATGAGGGTCAACTTTGACAAAAGTGAAATGATTCCCCTTAACCTAGATGAAGGGGAAATTGAGGCTCTATCTGATATATTTGGTTACCCTGTTGGCCATTTCCCTATCAAATACTTAGGTATTCCCCTGCACTATGAGAAATTAGCTAGAGAAGATATCCAACCTTTGATTGACAAAATCCTCAAGAGGATTGCTGGCTGGAGAGGTAGGCTCCTTTCATATGCAGCTAGGATCACCTTGATCAAGTCTTGCCTTGCAAGCATCCCTATTTACCTTCTCTCTTTTTTAAGTTCCCCAAATGGGCTGTAGACCTTATTAACACCCAGATGGCTAACTACCTCTGGAATGACTTTGAAGGTCACAGAAAAATTCATTTGGCGAATTGGCATTTAGTTTCTATGAAAAAAGAGTCTGGAGGACTAGGAATTCCCAACATACAAGACTTGAATGTGTGTCTTTTGGGAGCCTGGATAAAGAGATATATAAGTGGGGAGGGGAGAATGTGGAAAGATATAGTAGATCTTAAATATCACCCCTCACCTAACATTCTTTGCCTCCAAGATAATGGGTCCTCGCAGTTTTGGAAGGGGGTGATTTGGGCCTCCAAGGCTGTGAAATTTGGATATAGATGGGCTGTGGGCGATGGTCTCAAAATAAGATTTTGGGAAGACACTTGGTTTGGGTCCTCACCCCTCGCTGTGCAATTTTGGGACTTGTACTACATTTGCAGAGAACAGGGTAAGACAATTAGTCAAGTGTGGGATGGTGTTAACCTCAAACTCATATTTAGGAGGTCTTTTAGCCCTACTCTCATGAGTTCCTGGTTTGAGCTTGAGGCTGTTGCCTCCAGTATTTCCCTCAACAATGACACAGATGCCTTGATTTGGCAAAACAATGCTGATGGCTCCTATTCCAAAAGCTCCCTCTATGCCATTGTCAACTATAGGGGTGTGACGCCAGTCTATATCCCTGCAGTTTGGAAAATAGTTGTCCCTCCCAGGATTCACATCTTCCTCTGGTTGACTACTAATAACAAGATTATGACTAGAGATAATCTCTTGAAAAGGAACATACAAAAACCTCTGGAGTGTGTTTTCCGTTCTGACCCTGAGAGCATCCAGCATTTATTTTGTGAATGTGTGGTGGCCAGGCAAGTCTGGGGAGAGATTATATCTTTCTTTGGCTTACAGATCGGCTCGTCTATTTTGTCTATTTCCTCATGATGGGTTGCTGGGAAAAGACTAGATAGCCTTAATTCAATTAATGCTGTTGTTTTATGGGTCTTGTGGAAAATTAGGAATAACATTGTTTTCAATGGTGCTGTTTGGTCATCTATGAAACAGGTCTGGTCTCAGCTTTTAAGGACAATCAAAAGGTGGCGGGTACTGTTCAAAGAACACATGCTAGAGAAGGTGGACCTTTTCTGTCTTCAACTCCAGAAGCTGCTGAGAGAACCATAGATGCTGGTATGGAGATAGCTGAATGCATCAAAGCCAAAATGATGATCAAAACAACTGCAGCCGTACTGCAACGCCCAACCTCTGTCCTAGAGCTCCTCCAGTCGCCTACAGTTCTCTGAGCATAGAGGGAAAAATGGGTGTTCCCTCCTCTGCAGACAGATCTTAGCCTCATTCGCTTCTAGATTAGCAAGTGATGTGTGTTTCGCTACTGTTGATGACAAAGAATGTTTTAGTATTTTCTGGCTCGTCCTTTGTAATAGTTTTCAGGGGGTCTTCTCTATATGCTGGATGTCTAGCATCAGAGCATCAGGGAAAATTCCTCCTATGTCGCGTGGGTGTGTTTTGCTTTGTAGCTATACTTTGGTTCAGACCTGTTTTCAGGCTTCTTTCAAGTAATGGAGCCGGGGAGCTCCTCCCTATTGATCTAAAAAAACAATCCGGATAACCCACCCCATTTGTAGGGCGATTTGGGTAGATGAGACATGAGAATGAGACCGACCTCTGCACTGCATGAGGATGAAATCAACGGCTCGGAGGGGAGCAACGAAAGTGACGAGACCGCCATAGTGGAACCACTGTTAGAGCATCTACACCCGTGCATCCTAAACCCTCCTCAAATGTCCGGGCGGGCCGCCCGGTCACTGAGCGGTCATGAAATTTTGATCCAGTCGGATGCCACAAATGGGTCTCAAACGTTCGTACTGGCCGGCACCCCTCATATCCATTCTAAATATGAGAGAAATCGCGTCCGGACCGCGCCACGGACCGATACAGGTCCGCGTTGGATGGCTTCCGCAGTTCGGACAGCGCGGTCCAAACGGTTGCGGGAGCTTTTAGGGTCGGCATTGGAGATGCCCTACGAGTGCGCTATCGCAGGAGGTTGCACGCGGTACATTGATTGCTTCATCTTAAGAAGGAACTAGCTGCCTTGGTAAAATGCAGGGTTTCTTTCTGATTTCTCGATGCATGTAACATTGTTGCTGTCATATTTTGATGTAGTTTCTTTTAGTGTTCCGACGCCCCAGGTTCTACCTGGTGGGCATCGACGGATAGATTATAGCGCATTTGGATCCTCCAGTTAAACTAGAAAGAAAACCTGGACAATTTAGCAGGATATGTTAATCTATGTATGATTCTGAATCTGAGCAAGTTGAGGTCCGGTGCCATGCTATATGAAGCTGAGATCTTCCAAAGTGCTGCACTGATAGCATCAACAGCCGGGTGCCCCAAACCGGCCTCAAACGCCCGGACCGCCCACCCGGTCTCTAACTTGTCACGTTTTTTTACCCAGATGGACGTCTCAAAAGGGCCTCAAACAGCCGGGCTGACCGGCACCCCTCATATTTGAAGGAAATATGCCCTAGAGGCAATAATAAATTTGTTATTTTATATTTCCTTATTCATGATAAAGGTTTATTATTCATGCTAGAATTGTATTGATCGAAAACTTAAATACATGTGTGAATGCATAAACAAATACCGTGTCCCTAGTAAGCCTCTACTAGACTAGCTCGTTGATCAAAGATGGTTAAGGTTTCCTAACCATAGACATGTGTTGTCATTTGATGACGGGGTCACATCATTAGGAGAATGATGTGATGGACAAGACCCATTTGTTAGCTTAGCATATTGATCGTTCAGTTTATTGCTATTGCTTTCTTAATGTCAAATACATATTCCTTCGACTATGAGATTATGCAACTCCCGAATACCGGAGGAATACCTATCAAACGTCACAACGTAACTGGGTGATCATAAAGATGCTCTACAGGTATCTCCGAAGGTGTTTGTTCAGTTGGCATAGATCGAGATTAGGGTTTGTCACTCCGAGTATCGGAGAGGTATCTCTGGGCCCTCTCGGTAATACACATCATAAGAAGCCTTGCAAGCAAAGTGACTAATGAGTTAGTTGCAAGATGATGTATTACGGAACGAGTAAAGAGACTTGCCGGTAACGAGATTGAACTAGGTATGAAGATAATAACAATACCGATGGACAAAGGGAATTACGTATGTTGTCATAAGGTTCGACCGATAAAGATCTTCGTAGAATATGTAGGAGCCAATATTGGCATCCAGGTTCCGCTATTGGTTATTGACCGGAGAGGTGTCTTGGTCATGTCTACATAGTTCTCGAACCCGTAGGGTCCGCACGCTTAACGTTCGTTGACGATATAGTGTTATATGAGTTATATGATTTGGTGACCGAATGTTGTTCGGAGTCCCGGATGAGATCACGGACATGACGAGGAGTCTCGAAATGGTCGAGAGGTAAAGATTGATATATTGAATGATGGTATTCGGACACCGGAAGAGTTTCGCGATGCACCGGGTAGTCATCGGGTCACCGGAAGGGGTTCCGGATACCCCCGGTAGGTGTATGGGCCTAATGGGCCAAGGGGGGGACAGACCAGCCCATAGGGGGCTGGTGCGCCCCTCTCCCTAGCCGGCCGGCCCTAGGGAAGGAAAGGGGGAAGGGCTAGCCCCTCCTGCCTTCCCTTTCTCATGGGAGAAAGGAAAGGGGGGGCGCCTCCCTCCCCTGCCTTTCCCCGCTCACCTAAAAAGGAAGGGGGGGCGCGGCTTGGGAGAGACCCCAAGTAGGTATCGTCCCACTTGGGGCGCCCCCTTGGCTGCTCGTCCCTCCCCCCACCTATATATATGTGGGAGGGGGGCGCCTAGCACAACCACGACAATTGATTAGCCGTGTGCGGCGCCCCTCTCCACCGTTTACCCCCCCCCCCCCCCCCCCCCCCCCCCTCCCACCCCCCCCCCCCCCCCGGTCATATTTTCGTAGTGCTTAGGCGAAGCCCTGCGGAGATAGTTTCACCATCACCGTCACCACGCCGTCGTGTTGTCGGAACTCATCCACTACATCGCCGTCTTGCTGGATCAAGAAGGCGGAGGACGTCACTGAGCTGAACATGTGCTAAACACGGAGGTGCCGTACGTTCGGTACTCGATCGGTTGGAGCGCGAAGAAGTTCGATTACATCAACCACGTTAACAAACGCTTCCGCTTACGGTCTACGAGGGTACGTAGACACTCTCTCCCCTCTCGTTGCTATGCATCTCCATGGATAGACTTTGCGTGTGCGTAGAATTTTTTTTGTTTTCCATGCAACGTTTCCCAACAGTGGCATCCGAGCCAGGTCTATGCGTAGATGATATGCACGAGTAGAACACAAAGAGTTGTGGGCGGTGATAGTCATACTGCTTACCACCAACGTCTTATTTTGATTCGGCGGTATTGTGGGATGAAGCGGCCCAGACCAACCTTACTTGTCCACGCACATGAGACCGGTTCCACCGACAGACATGCAACTAGTTTTGCATAAAGGTGGCTGGCGGGTGTCTATTTCTCCTACTTTAGTTGAATCAAATTTGACTACGACCGGTCCTTGAAGAAGGTTAAAACAGCAAACTTGACGAATCACCGTTGTGGTTTTTGCGTAGATAAGAACGGTTCTTGCTAGAAGCCCGTAGCAGCCACGTAAAACTTGCAACAACAAAGTAGAGGACGTCTAACTTGTTTTTGCAGGGCATGTTGTGTTGTGATATGGTCAAGACATGATGTGATATATGTTGATGTATGAGATGATCATGTTTTGTAATATCGACGACTGGCAGGAGCCTTAGGGTTGTCTCTTTATTGTATGAAGTGAAAGCGCCATGTAATTGCTTTACTTTATCACTATGCGTTAGCGATAGTTGTAGAAGCAATAGTTGGCGAGACGACCCCGATGCAACGATGGAGATCAAGGTGTCGAGCCGATGACGATGGAGATCATGACGATGCTTTGGAGATGGAGATCAAAAGCACAAGATGATGATGGCCATATCATGTCACATTTTTTGATTGCATGCGATGTTTATCCTTTATGCATCTTATTTTGCTTGGAACGGCGGTAGCATTATAAGATGATGCCTTCACTAAATTTCAAGATAAAAGTGTTCTCCCTGAGTATGCACCGTTGCCAATGTTCGTCATTTCGAAGCACCTCGTGATGATCGGGTAAGAGCGTAGCTGGCAGGACCTTGATACTGCTTTGGATGCATGCCGTCTTTTTAGTTCATACGTTGCTGGTCCTCCCATGCCTCCGGTGTATCTTTTGTTTTCCCATACACGCCCAAGAAGCCTAGAAGGTTCACGCAAAGATTCTTCATCACGTGCATCATGTCGATTGCAGAGCGGACCTCTAGGTCTTTCCAATAGGGTAGGTCCCAAAATATAGATTTCTTCTTCCACATGGGTGCGTGTTCGTCAGCGTCATTCGGAACAGATGGTCCGCCAGGACCCTTTCCAAAGATTGCTTTTAAATCCTTGACCATATCATATATTTCATCACCAGTACGGAGGACAGGCTTCTTCCGGTGATCTGCCTCACCTTTGAAATGCTTGCCTTTCTTTCTTAAAGGATGCCTGCTCAGAAGAAATCGACGATGTCCCAGGTACACATTCTTCTTACATTTGTCCAAATATATACTTTCAGTCTCATCTAAACAGTGCGTGCATGCCTTGTATCCCTTGTTTGTCTGTCCTGAAAGGTTACTAAGAGTAGGCCAATCATTGATGGTTACAAACAGCAACGCTCGTATGTCAAATTCCTGCTGTTTGTGCTCATCCCACACACGTACACCTTTGATATCCCACGGCTATAAAAGTTCTTCAACTAATGGCCTTAGGTACACATCAATGTCGTTGTCGGGTTGCTTAGGGCCTTGGATGAGCACTGACATCATAATGAACTTCCGCTTCATGCACAACCAAGGAGGAAGGTTATAGATACATAGAGTCACAGGCCAGGTGCTATGGTTGCTGCTCTGCTCCACAAAAGGATTAGTGCCATCTGCACTTAAACCAAACCATAAGTTCCTTGCGTCATCTACAAACTTCGGCCACTTTCTCTCGATTTTTCTCCACTGCGACCCATCAGCGGGTACTCTCAACATCCCGTCTTTCTTACGGTCTTCTTTGTGCCATCGCAACAACTTGGCGTGCTCTTTGTTTCTGAACAGACATTTCAACCGTGGTATTATAGGAGCATACCACATCACCTTGGCAGGAACCCTCTTCCTGGGGCACTCGCCCTCAACATCACCAGGGTCATCTCATCTGATCTTATACTGCAATGCACCGCATACCGAGCATGCATTCAAATTCCCGTACTCCTCACCGCGGTAGAGGATGCAGTCATTAGGGCATGCATGTATCTTCTGCTCCCCGAATCCTAGAGGGCAGAGAATCTTCTTTGCTCCGTACGTACTGTCAAGCAATTCGTTATCCTTTGGCAACTTCTTCTTTATTATTTTCAGTAGCTTCTGAAATCCCTTGTCGGATACACCATTCTCTGCCTTCCATTGCAGCAATTCCAGTGTGGTAACGAGCTTTGTGTTGCCATTTTCACAATTTGGGTACAACCATTTTTTGTGATCCTCTAACATGCGATCGAATTTCAACTTCTCCCTTTCACTTTCGCATTCTCTCTGTGCATCAACAATGACCCGGCGAAGATCATCATCGGGCACATCTGGTGCCTCTTGATCTTCAGCTTCCCCCGTTGCAGTATCACCGTATACAGGGAACATAGGATAGTTGTCATCATCCTATTCTTCTTCATTGTCTTCCATCATAACCCATCTTTCTCCGTGCTTGGTCCAACAATTATAGTGGGGCATGAAACCCTTCTCCAGCAGGTGGAAGTTAAGGGTTTTCGAGGAAGAGTAATCCTTCGTATTCCCACAGACAAGTCATGGATAGTACGTAAAACCATTCTGCTTGTTTGCCTCAGCCACATCGAGAAAATTATGCAGGCCCCTAATGTACTCAGAGATGCGTCGGTCACCGTACATCCATTGCCGGTTCATCTGCATGCATTATATATTTAAGTATACAAAAAACCATTACAGAACATCATGAATAGATAAATGACCAAATTAATATAAGTTCATCATCACACTAAAACCAAAGTACAGTAGTGATTAAATGTTATTGCTGAAAAAATAAATACATAAAGTTCATACATAGTTCTCATAGAACAACATACAACTATCAAGAGCATCTAATTAAAATATACATTGAAACTAACATACAACTATGTAAAAAAATATGTAAAACATTTAAATGCAACAACAAATGCCATCAAAATCACAACTAAGGTAACAATTGATCCAACAACATTATGATACCAAGCCTCCTTATCAATGGCATATTTTCTAATCTTTCTAATCTTCAAGCGCATTGCATCCATCTGGATCTTGTGTAGATCGACAATATCGGCAACATGCAACTCCAATTTCATCTTCTACTCTTCAATTCTTTTCAATTTTTCTTTCAAATAATTGTTTTCTTTTTTAACTAAATTTAACCTCTCGACAAGAGGGTCGGTTGGAATTTCCGGTTCACATACCTCCTAGATAAAGACATCTATGTCAAGTTAGTCGGCATAATTGTCATAAACACTAAATGAAACAAATATTTATAAAAGATAATATATCACATCCGAATCATAGACCGGACGAGAGCCGACGGGGGCGGATACCAAAACCATGGCACTATATAATAACAAACAATAATACAAGTAAGAAAATTATACAAGTAGCTATCTAAATCATACAAGTAAGAATTTTTCCTTTTAAAAAGAAGATAAGAACAAGAGGCTCACCACGGTGGTGCCGGCGACGAGATCGGCGCGAGCGATTGACGGCGGTGAGGACGCGGACGGGGACAGGACGGCACCCTACACATGTGCAAACTCTAAGAAGATAATTTGAGCTCAAATTGTGAATCTAAATCAAATAAACTCCCACATACACACCTCCACTAAAACCCACAAATAACTCTACTTCTAGAGCATATGAAATGAGTTAAACTAGCAGTGAGAGATGAAAGGATGAAGTTGCTAACCTTTTAGAACATTTGGATAGTTGGTGCACCGCCAAATCTTGGGGAAAATGGAGCCTAAGTGTGGCTTGGGCATTTCATCGAACACCTCATGTGCATAGGAAGGGGAGAACAGAGCAGCGCACCACCTCCCACCTTCTACGGCCAAAAAACAGAGGAGAGGGCGGGCAGTGGCGAGGATATATATATAGGCAAAACTTTAGTCCCAGTTTGTGTCTAAAACCGAGACTAAAGGCCCATCCTTTAGTCCCGGTTCCAGACACCAACCGGGACTAAAGGGCAGCAACCCCTTTAGTCTTGGTTGGTGTCTGGAACCGGGACTAATGCCTGTCGAGGCCCGGCCGACGCCCTAGCCGCTCGAACCGGGACTGATGCTCACATTAGTCCCGGTTCGTAACACGACCGTGACTATTGCTCTGATCTGGCCAGAACCAAAGCCCTGTTTTCTACTAGTGTCACTAGTACGTACTCAGAGACACCACGAGTGGAGCACATCACCACCTAGCTGCAAACGACTACTCCATGTGGTTCCACTAATATTCACAAACCATGATTGATTCACTAGTACATACTCAGAGACACCACGAGTGAAGTACATCACCACCTAGCTGCAAACGACTACTCCATGTGGTTCCACTAATATTCACAGACATTTAGGGGCATCTTCAACGGCAACCTGCAAATTTTCTCCTGCATCTGTCCGCTAAAAGGAGGGACCAGTCCATGTACATGGATACAGTAGGACGCCATCCAACGCTAGCCGCATATATTTACACAACAACTCAAACTAACCGGACGAAATTCGATCAAACATGACCGGATTTCATATAAACACGGTCAGATTTCATATAAACATAACGGATTTCATTTAAACAAGACGGATTTCATTACATTTATATCAACTAAACGGAGCTTGTCCGGCTAGGTCTAAATGGTCACCAGCGCTCGTTCCTCGTGTCCGGCCATGAACCAAGAGAACTGAAGCTTCACCGTCTCCAGCTCCACCTCGGCGCTCTCCAGCTCTGCCTCCGTAACCTCCTTCTCCGGAGGCCCGGGAAGTGAAGCTGTCCACACCTACATCGCCGCCAAGCGACTATCGACCGAAGATGTTCAACCCACCAAGCATGACGTCGACGGGAAGGGGAGGAGCGGTGGCCTTCCTGGGACCAGAGCGGCGGCGGCCCACCGTGCACTACTCTTTCTCGCTGTCGGTGGCGCTCGCGGACGTGCCGGCTTCTTCATGGTGGCAGCGGGCGCAGCCTCGGCATTGTCCTCCTCCTCCTCGTTGGTCTCGCCGAACACCGCCTCGTCCACGCGTTGTCGCACTCCTTGCCGGCGGCCGCCACCTCCGCCACCCGCTGGCGATACTGCCAGCGGGCGAGGCGGATCACGCGGGCGGAGCGGTAGGACTCAAGCAACGCCTCCTACTCCACCAGGTCCGCGTCCAGCGCGATCACCCTGCCGGTGGCAACCTGCTCCTTCGCCTGCAGATGCCCCTAGAGGAGGTTGTGGTTGTAGCTGGCGTCGGCTTGCGCCTCCCAGAACCTCTACTCCCGCACCATGTCCATATAATGGGCACGGCCCTCGCCGATGGTCATGGTGCAATGCACCGGCGAGGGTGGAGCGGAGGAGGAGGGTGCCGCAGAGGAAGCGGAGGGTGGCGCTGGCTGGTCGTCGGAGGCGTCCTCCATTTGCACGTCCTCCGGCTGCCTGCCGGCCTACCATTCATCAGCAATGGCGGCAATGGCCTTCTTCTGCTCCGTCCCAGAGAGCTTTGGTGGCGGTGGGATCCATGGCGGGGAGTGGTGCGGACAGGGATGACGGTGGCTATGACCGGGGCACCGGGGCAGCGGTTTATATAGCACAGGTGGGCGGTAGAGGGACAGGCGGGTGGCGCCGGAGGAGACTCCTCGGCAACCGCGTGCATCAATGCGGGCGGCAGACGGACGGACAGCGGTCCTCGTGTCGTTTGAACGCGTGGCAGTCGCCTGCACCGGGAAGCGACGCGAGCGGCGCTAATGCCGGTGCCAGTGAGCGGTCGCGTCCGCTCTGGCCGGGCATGAATACAGGCGCTGACGCTCTGAAGCGGCGCTGACCGAAAGCGCACGGGAGGGGGGAGGGGGTTTTGGTGTGCCAGTGCGGTCAGAAGCGGGCTTGGGATCGGTCCGGATTTCCGTAAACCTCCACCACGTTTGTCTCCGGTTTACGAGAGAAATCGCGTCCGGACCGCGCTGCGAACAAATACAGGACCGCGTTGGATCGTTTCCGCGGTCCGTACAATTACGGTAGGTTTGTGCCTTCGCGGGTCGACGTTGAAGATGCCCTAATAACCCCATGGATTTATCATGGATGGCGGTCAATGGTACAGGGAGGGACGAACGGTCAAAACGGTGGAGAAATGCCGTTAAAACGGATCTGGGTGTACACGAGGTGGGCTGTGGCGCTTGTCCCCCTTTCCCCTGCAGGAGAGACGGCCGTGTGGGGGGGCGCAGCCATTGCAATCGCAAGCCCATTGGACCACTTCCTTGTTGTGTCTCCTCTCCTCCTCCGTCTGACCATCATCATAAGGCCTCTCTTGAGCCACGGCATGGCAGTCCAGCATCGCCTCGTCTCCCTCCATGTCCACGACCTGGATTTATTTACACTCACGTACATGTGATGTTCAGAACGACGTGAGTACTATGCTTCCCCTTTCTTGAATGGTCGAAACCATGCGGAGACAGCCAGATGAGAACGGCGTGCCCCCCCACCCCACCCCCCCCCCCCCACCCCCCCCCCCCCCCCCCCCCCCCCCCCGGTCAAGGGCGCGATCGATTGGGACGGTGGAATTCCATACCAAGATCATGAGGTTCGGGATGGGCAGGTACGTGTGCATGGCAGGGGAGACATGGCCGCGATCCACAAACCAGCACCACCCATGGCCCGAGACCAAGACGGGTCCGGTCGGGGATTCGCTCGTCAATCACTCGGTCTCTCCCGCCATGACTCCATTATTTCGTCGCTCTGCTCGCCACACCGCACTCACCGTCGACCTGCAGCGAGCCGTGGTCCTCTCCTCTCCTCACGACGTAGTGGGGTGAGAAAGCCTGGGGTGAAAGAGATACAGAGACGGAGACAAAAACAAGAGCAGTATTCTATTTCTATCATGCAGTAAAAAACTGCTAAATTTTTTTAAATAATACATTTTTTTTAATAAATTTGAAAAGTAATACGCAGTTTGAGTTATTTTCAAAAATAATACACCATCGGCCAGTGGTAGGCCGATTGGGACTAATTGGCTTCCTGTCGGCCTATCCATGGCCGACTGGATTTCAATCGTCTTGGGCTTGGCCGATAGGCAGCAGTCGGCTTATAGTAAGCTGATTAGACTAATCGTCTTACTATAGGTCGATTAGACCTAATCGGCTTACTATAAGCCGACTGCTGCATGGCTCCAACTTTTGAATTAATTAGCCCTCCGGGGCCTGCCACCACCGACGGCTGCTCCCTGGGCCGGACGCACAGCTCGCTTTTTTCCATGCGCAGACGCTGATTCCGATGTCCACACTGCAGCAAAATGCGCTGATTTTCACGGCAGACTATAGTGATTGACAGAATCGCACCGCGCTGATTTCTTTTGATGACGGCGCTGCTTTTTATGCAAACGGCGCTGCTTTTTATGCAAACGGCGCTGCTTCGATTTTGTCATCCAGTAATCCCGATCTCTTGTGCATAGCTCGGAAATACCGCCGGGATATCCAGCATCTATGGCTGCCTGCGTGTACGGCTGCCAGATCACCCCAGTGTACACATCGAACTGCTCGTTCAATGCGATGTAGGCTCGCCTAGTCTGTTCATGAGCGAAGCTTCTCTGCACGAACAAGAAGTTATTTTCCGTCATGGTGTACATAAGGGCATGGTTTACATGACACATACCTGCCGACGTGTCCAGATCATACCGAAAGTAGGCATGTCGATGCCCTCAGCATCGAAAAGCTCGTTCGAAGGCCAAGCCTCGTCCACATTTATGTTCGGTCGTGCAACAGAGAATCTTTCCCATGACCACAGCTGTAAAAATAGAGGGCAACCAAGAAGGGCCGCCTTCTTCCCCTCTAGCCGGCAGCCGTTGCACAGAGCTCGGTATGTAGCCGCTAAAACCGCAGAACCCCAACTCCTCTGTGTGATCTGCTCCGGACCCGTAGCTGTAGCGATCTCTAATGCAATGGGGATGTATCGCGCGGTGCAAGTGGTGACATGATTCTCTGTGAACATCACCTTCCCGAGAAGCCACAATAGGTATGCCTCCAGGCTCCTAGTGATCTGTATCGCAGTCATGGGGACTTGTCCATACCCCGGAAACTTCTGGATCTGTAGTGAATAAGTAAAGATGGACAATTAGTAAATAGAGAATATGCAAGACAAGGGAAAGATGCAAGACAAGCGACAAATCTGTGATTGATGAACAAACCTCGAATTGACCCAACCAATCAAACTTAGGTCTGTGCTTCTCCGCGGCTAATGCCGGAGCACCGGGATAGAGATTCTGGAAACGTTGACGAAGTTGCTGCTCCCAACCAGCCGGTGCCTCCAACGGTCCTATGGCATGACCCGACAAGGGTAGTCCCAGCAAAAGTGACACATCCTCCAGAGTAGAAGCCATCTCTCCCCAACGGAAGTGAAACGTGTGGGTCTCCGGCCTCCATCGATCCACTAAGCACGTGAGCAAAGAGTGGTCAATGGCGACGTGTCTCCGGCCTCCATCTGTGGCATCAACAAGACGCGCGAAAGGTAAAAGCCCAGCCCATTTCAACCTGCGTATAACAAAGCACAAAGGTTTAATGAGTTGTTATCGGAAAAAACACCTAACAAAGAACAAAATTAATAAAACCCGTACCTCTCAGTCCAATCCGGGTGTATCCTCCAGTCATGCTTAGGAGTGCGAGTGACTAGGGGTAACAGAGGGCGTTCATCTAACATCATAGCACGATGGCCACTATCAATGAGAGGATCAATCAATGGAGGACGTTCATCCTCCATTCCTGCACTTATGAAAACACAGTTGCACGCACCATACAAATTAAACAGAGTGCCACACTTAATACAGAATTAAACAGAGTGCCACACTTAATACAAATCAAACAGAGTGCCACACTTAATACAGAATTAAACAAAGTGCCACACTTAATACAGAATTAAACAGAGTGCCACACTTAGTTTCTTCCTCTCGCTCCTCTCCCTCTTCTTCCTCTTCGTCCCCGGTTTCCTCGTCCACGGCCAGTCACGAAGGTGGGACAATTAGTGTCCCTGTGGCCAAATTCATTGCATAGAATGCATTGAATAGTTGGCCCTCCGGCTTCAGATTCATCCATATCATTCCGGATGCGCTGAGACTGACGTCTGCCTCTGCTTGTACGCATATTCCGTGGGTCCGGAATGTACTGCCTTTCAACAGGGTTAACAGTGGTGAAGTTACCCATTGATTGAAATCCCTGCAACTCACCTGTCCAGGTATTAACCACGGACTCTTTCAGGAAATATGGAGACACGAAAGAGATTGCGTCAAGTCCTAGCTGCCCGCAAGCAGCAAGTACATGAGAGCAAGGTAGATGAAGCAACTTCGGTTTGTTGCATGTGCACTCACATGTTGGCCTGACTTCATTGCCAATTTTCACCTCATGCGTCAACACCTGATTTCCACATCCGAATTTGTTGTTAGCTAATCGGACCTCAAACCTTCTTTCTTGATTTCCGATGAGGACTACAGTGTGAGTCCTAGCTTTGCGCATCTTATCATTCATGTACTTCATAACCCTTTCAAAATAACGTGTGTTCGGGTTGTTTGTGATATGCAACTCTGCTGCTTGTCGTCTATCTCTGAAATACTTCACCGTGCCATAAAAAATACCCTCAATGATTGCTGTCAGTGGCAAAGCACGGTTTCCTCTGAGGACAAAGTTATAAGTTTCAGCTAGGTTGGTAGTCATGACACCATACCTTGCTCCATGTGTGTCATGCAGCAAAGACCACCTCTCTAGAGGCTCATGCTCTATCCACTGCTCAAATGTTTTAATCGTCCTGCCAAGCCTTCTCCTAGTACCAGGTGGGTCAAATCCTGGCAAATCACAAAGCCCAACAGGTTCTTCCTCCTCGGCCGCTGGTCCTGTTGCTAACTGTGCAGCTACTGCTTCTACATGTGCCCTCACAGCTGCATCCCTTGCAGCTTTCCTGTCCCTAACATGTCTCAGAGTGCACACATTAAGTCTCTCACGTATCTTCATGTACTTCCATTCCTGGTTCTGCTTGCAGAGTTTTTTGAATAGATTCATAAGGTTCTTATTTCTGAACTGCGAGAAGAAATTGGCCCCCAGGTGACGCATGCACCAACGGCTCTGCAGGTCCTGCCATGGAGTTGGCTCATCAGGCCCAGGGTTTGTCAGTGTCCTTATCGCACTCAGTATACCTGCATGCCTGTCATGAAGGATGCACACATTCGGCTTATCCTTCACAACTGCTATTTTCAGTTGCCTGAAGAACCAAATCCAACTTTCAATATTCTCGCTCTCCACAAAAGCAAATGCTAGTGGGACTACTTGATTTTGACCATCTTGACCAATGGCGGTGAGGATCCGACCCTTGTATTTGCCAGTGAGAAATGTGCCATCTACACATATCACCGGTCTACAATGACTGAAAGCTTCGATGCATACACCGAAAGAGAAGAACAATCGATGCAGCACCATCACAGTTGGGAACTCCGGCATGACCAAGTCTTGGATGTCAACATAGGTGCCTGCATTCCGGTACTGCAGTGTGCGGAGGAGACGGACAACACAGTCATATGCATCGAAATACGAACCAAATCTCTTCTCAAGCGCCATGTGCTTAGCCCTCCAAGCCTTGCCATAAGAAATTCTGTAATTGAACCTGGCGAAGACTTTTGTCTGGATAGCCTTCACTTCCATCGCTTTGCTCTCCACTATCTCGATGTAAAGCAATCGAGCAATAAGCGTGGACGAAAGGTTACCATGATCTTGAGGGATATACGGAATAACACATGTGTGCTGTACGAAGTCACTGATCACCCAACTTACGCCATACATTGGGAGATAGCCATGCACCCTAGCGTACATTGTCAAAAATTTCTGACTAGACACGGCAGCTCTCAAAACCCTTTGCATGGACATTGCCCACTGAGTGATTGCATCCTTCAGAGCTTCCTTGTTGGGGTACATACCACCCGTATTAATGTTGTTCTGGTGATATTGCCAGGCAGAATCATGGGCATCATTCACGGTCATTGCAGATGAGAAGTCATGATTCCAAGCTGCAGGATTAGGCACCACCTCTATGTTCTCATCTTCATCCGACTCGTCGGAATTATCAGCATGAACAATATCAATATCTGTATCTTCATCTTCCATCAGGTTTTGCATTTGGCCATCTACCTCGTCAGCATCAGCCTGGCCAACGTCATAACCATCAGCATTTCCTCCTTCTACCTGACTACTCTGCCCTGATTCGTGCCATCATATCCATCATTTAACGGATCATCTAACATAGATAAATGTATCCCTGCACTGCTCTGGCCAGGATCATAACCACCCTCGCCTTCAGGGGCACTGACCTCCTTCATGACAGGAAGCACTAAGGCGCAAGGATTTACTATCCTTTTTGCACATCCTTGCAGCCATCGCACCCACTGAGAGTCCCGCTCGATTGGCCTCAAATAAAAGAAAATGTTCGAACTTGACCGACTCCACAATGCATGAACACCGACGGTGTGAGTTTCAGTATTATACCCTAAACATCTTGTCAACCACTCTGTCAACTGACTAACAGACCATGTTTGAGGGGCACTAATTGGCACCACTATGTTCTCGAACTCACTAAGATCAACTCCCAGCTGATTTGTTTGGACAGTACCATGACCGTAGAAAAAAGTGAACTTCACTACATCTGACATATCTGCCGACCTAAAATATTCAACATGGAGAACTATTCAGCAGCAAGTCAAACTTATAATATATTATGGGATATTATCGGTGCACTTAAAAATATTCATAAACTGAAATATCAGACATCTAAAAATATTCCGGAATATTACCGGTCAACTAAATATTAATAGACAACTCTACATTACCGGACGCCTACGTATTACCGGTCACCTAAATATTACTGGACACCTAAATATTAAAAGACAACTATATATTATCGGACGCCTAAATAATAACGGACACCTAAATATTAATGGACAACTCTACATTACCGGACGCCTATATATTACCGGTCACCTCAATATTACCAGACACCTAAATATTAACAGACAACTATATATTACCGGACGCCTAAATATTAACGGACAGGTACATACTTGACAACAAAATATTATCGGACCAACTAAATATGTTAAGATATATTACCGAACCAACTAGAAAATCGCACAAGTAATATGACACACAAAATGTAACTTGTATTATACCCTTCAACCGTGCGAAGAAACGACGATCGACGGCCCTCAATCACCGGAGAGCACCACCACCACCTCCACGTGCAGCACCCCCTCCTCCACGTGCAGCACCCCCTCCACCACCTCCACCTCCACCACCTCTTAAAAAATGCTCACCACAACCACCACGAGCTATCCCATCGCGAGATCGAGGTCTTCCTTGCCTCCTCCTACCCTCTACAATGCAACTACGGTGGAAAACGGGGAAGAAATCGGCTAGAAAATGGGTATTAATTCGGTGTAGTTTCGGGTTAGAAGAGTAGAAAAGAAGAAAGGTGGAAGAAGGAAAGAGGGAGGAGGAAGAAGGAGCCCCGTGGGCTTAACAGGTCCCTGTCGGCCTTGAGGAGGCCGACTGGAGCCTTTCGGCCACGGGTAAGCCGACAGGATGCCAGCCTGGCCGAGTGACGCGGCCCGGCCAATGGTCGGCTGCCACGCGGCAGAGTTGACACTTGTCGGCTCCTTATAGGACGACAAGGTCCAGTCGGCTTTGAGGAGGACGATAAGCTCCAGTCGGTGTAGGCTAGGCCGACGGTGTATTATTTTTGAAAATAACTCAAACTTCGTATTATTTTTCAAATTTATTAAAAAAATGTATTATTTAATTTTTTTTAGCAAACTTGCAGCTGAGACAGCCAACGGCTATGGAGCTGGTGAGCCTTTCAGCAGCTGCACTGCGACTGCAAGGCTGCTGGGTTTTCAGGCCAAGTTGCGGCGACATCATCCTTGTGGTTACAGGTGGTATCACCGTCCATATTAAGCACCATCATGCAGGCTTGGAACTGTGTATCTGTATGTTACCATTCTGTAGAGAGCAAGTCTTTAGACTGGCGTGTGCATGTGGTGTTGGGTTCCACTGCCCTGCCCTTGACTATTGTGGTAAAGCTGACACGAAGAACGGTGCATGCGACAGCCACTCCTCGTTGTTGTTCGTTGCAGCTGCCCGTCCAAGATGGGCAGGAACCACGACATGCGCGGGGATCCAAAGCCACACCCTGGTAATCCACTGTGGACACGGTTTGCAACTTTTTCTGCAACTATACATGTACTAGTAGTATGTACTATAGTACTACACTGCTTTTTGGGTCATGGTGTATTGGTGTTGCTGCGTGCGTTGGCCCCAATTAATCTGACAGCCATGTGTGTGCCCTGCCAGCACGTGTGTCGGTGCATGTGTGTGCGATGGTAACGGACGGCCCAGAGAAGGCACGGTGGTTTCATCATCAGAGAATGAAACGTGGTGCAATGTGGAGCGTGGGCTCAGCCTCCGCGCGCAGACGTTGTTGGGCCACAACGGTAGTTGCCTCTGTCGACACGGTTCTAGTGTCACTGTGTCGGTGTATCGTCCGTCGCCCCCTTTTCACACGTAGGATTGTAAAAGGTCGGGTGTCTATTCTCAAAAGAAAAATAAGATTGTACAGTTTGTGTCGCCGTCGTTTCGTTGCATGCGTTGCTCCACGGCGTCCACGGGACCATGTACGCCCTGGCCATGGCTCCAGGTAGCATCCTGGTCCGTGGTCCATCAGTCACCCATGCGTACATGACCCTGCATGTTACGGCTCGCCACCCGGCAGCTGCACCATTGGCGCGACCACGGTCAAACAAACGGGCGGTAGTTCCCAATGCCGCCCACTCGCGCTCTGCTCGCCCGCGCCCACCCCCCCGTGCGTGTGCGTGCCGGTGGTCACCACGCCGGGCCGCCTCTTTGGTTTCTTTCTATCGGGACGGCAAAATGACGTGCCCGGCCAACAAGTGATTCTTCATCGCGACTGTCCTGCCACTGCTAACAACACAGAGATGATAATTCAGCAACGTAGGTAGGGAGCTTTAACTGGGCGAGAATAATTGGAACGCCCGCCAATCCACGTCCTGTTGCCCAACGCTGTTTAACTAACCATCATCAATCCCTCAAAAAAAAAAAAAACTAACCACCAATGATATCAGTCCATAATTCTTCTCATGATATCAGTCCATAATTCTTCTCATCGCCTTACCTCATTGATACATGAAGAAATAACGCTATCTTCGGAGTGGCCAATATATAGTTAGACACCATCAATACCTTGATCAAAAAACTACATAAGTCTGTAATATTAACATGGTCCTTTACAAAAAGCATGTGCAAATACAAACTTCAGAAACTGACTATGATTATTAGAATTCACTAGTCGTCAACCAGTGCAACCGCACGAGCTAGCAATTTTTAATATTGCACGGGTTACTGCACGGAAAATTATAATATTGTTTATTGAGTTTTTGTATGTATTTTTTTCTAAAGTCCTGTAGAAAATATATACAAAATATTTAAAGTAATATTTGCTATTTTACTACCTATTTTCATAGCATATAAAATATTATAAACTTTATGCCACAACCAAAATTGGTGACACCATATAAATAATTTAACGGTTCTTATTTTAGCAATGATAAATAGATATGACGATGCGTTTTCTTGTTAACATTATTGTAAATGTTTACTCCATGGTTCCACATGCATGCGTGTGGTTAACATATTATATTAAAACACGGTACAACAGCGGTTCTGCATGGTTTGTTTATGCCGGTCACTCTCAATCCCATCCACAAATCGGTATCTAACTCACCGATGCCCCTGCCAACCAAGTGTGTGTCAGTTCAACATATAGGTGACCTCCGCGCCTCGAAAAGGGTTGCGACTCAGTTCAAACTTATCCTTGTACTTTTAAAATATCTGTAAGATCGTTGAACTTGTTGAAGTTTTTAAAAACTCGTGGAAGCCTTCTTGTCTTTTCAGTAATTCCCTCTATTTCTAGTTTTCCGGTCGAATCTTTCTTTTACTTGGACTATAATATTCTAGTAGTCATCCTTATATCTTTAAGTTCAATAATGAAATTTAAATGTTTGCTTGAATATCTAAAAGCTCCCCTAATTTATTGGATGCATGCCTGTAAGATTTTAAAATTTACTTTATACATTATTTACAATTAACTGATCCTTCTGACATCCTAAATAAGCCAATGGGAAAAGCGGTGATGCTAAATTCTTTAGGCGATGAGCGGCTAGTCGTTGTCCTAGTCAATGATATACTGCTTTATCCAGACCACGCCTATGTGCATTCTCATTTTGGTAATTATTAAAAAAAATATTTAGGTGAACTGGCATCATTGTGGTCTTATTCCTTAAACGGCCAAACGGACACGCGCGGACGGTCGCGACGCGTGCCCTTGTCCGCCCCTGGCCCGCACGTTGGAGACACACCCGTCCCTTTTTCTATTCCCCCTCGCCCCAATCTCCGGCCGCACACCCCGCCCCTCTCCCTTCTCGGCCCTAGCCGCCGCCGTCGCCGCCGCTGCGCCCCTGTAGCTGCCGAGCACGACCGTGTGCTCTTCACACCACTAGCTGTCCTACCCTCCCATCACCGCCTCCAGCGCAACCGGCGGCGGAATTTGGAGCAGATCTAGCCGGATTTTTGCGCGGCAGGCCATTGGAGGCCACGGCGCGCCATGGACTGGCCGGGTACCAGCCCGCGCAGCTCCGGCAACGCCCCTAGGCCGCATGCAGGTACTGACTCCGCCTCTAGCCGCTTGGATCTACCCCGTCGCCGGTTCGGCAAGTACACCAACGGCCATCGTCCGGGCTCGGTGCTGGCCCGAATGCTCGTCGGCGCACCGATGCCGCTCATGAAGTGTGACGACTGTGGCCTGAAGGTCGTGCACCGCGTGTCTACAACGCCGGAACACCCCGGATGGGTGTTTGTCTAGTGCAAAAATGATGGGGTACGTGCAAGTTTGCTTTGGTTGTCGTTCCGAATTTGGTTTGTTTTGCTTACAAATCAAATATCTATTGTGTAGGATGGATGCAACTTTCGGTTTTGGGAATAAGAATACATCGATGTACTGATAGCACGTAATTTAATAGATGTTCGTGCACTTCTTGCTAGAGTAGACACTAGAGATGAGAGTAGATGTGAGGAAGTAACGTCTACTTCTTTAGCCGCGAAGAAGAAAGAAGCCAAGATCGAGACTCCGCAGATCAACAACGAATGCATCAAGAAGGCACTAATTCAACTTACAGGGGCTGTTATGGAAGTTGGATATATTCTAAAATGCTTTCTTGTAGTTCTTGTTTTCTTTGGGCTTTTTATTCTAGCCAAGATTTGGTGAATGTATTCCAATGTATCACAAATTCGTTGGTAAAATTAATAAAAAATTAAGAAAAACTAATGTCTGCGGCTGAGATGGTGCCGAAGATGCGGCCGCGCGTTGGGCGCCCGGCCGACGCAAACCCAAATCCAGGCGGACACGACCCCATCCCCACCCCCAAATGGGAGAAATCCGGACAAAGCGGACGTCCGTTTGGGGTCGTGCGTTGGAGTTGGTCTCAGAGATCGCGCCATGGTTGAGTCTCGTCAATCCGTCCGCGTCCGTCTAGCCTATCCTTGACCGGTTGTTTCTTGATCTATTTTATTACTACTTTTGCGGGTATTCTTGAAAGTTACCATTGACTAGCTTCAGAGCATCTATCTACTTGGAAAATCCGACCCCTCAAACATCCGTGGACGGTCCGAGCGTGTCCATGGACTGTGACCGGTCATGCCTCAAAAAATGCATTTCATATCCGGATACCTCAAATGACAAACTCAAATCCATATTATTACATGCAACGTAGTGATCTTTAAGCGGAGCTCATCCGGTCGTCGTGGCCATGTCCGGCGACCGGCTGTGCTCCTCAGAATGTTGGTCCGGTCGCCAACAAGGAAGAGTAGGGCATGGGACACGAGCCGGCCCACGGGACTCAAGGCGCCGCCGCCTCCCATGCCCTACTCTTCCTCGTCGGAGCCTGGAACCCGAACGGTGCCGGTGGACGTCATGTTGATGATGGATCCGTCCTGGGACGAGCCACTGACATCCACCACGATGCGGTTGTGGCGCCCGGACTGCACCATACGGGGCGCCGGAGAATGTGACTCCGCCTCGCCGACGTCCACTGCCGCGAGGGCTACCGCTGCCTCCCGCGCCCGGTGCCTGGCACAGCGGGCACGTCGTGCCATGTTCTTGTCGTTCGAGTCCCATGGTGCGTCCTGATGCTCGGCGCGCCAACGGAGGGATTGCGCGTTCGCCACCGCGTTCAGACGCCAGACGGACCGCACCGCCTCCGGCGAGGCAGCTATGGCTGGTCTAGTGCCGGATCCATGCGCCATTTGTGCGGATGCAATGGATTCCCGACGGAAGGAGTCCGAGCGCTGCCGTGCACGGGCCTCGTCCCGGGCGTGGTGGAGCGCAAGCCTAATGGGTCATCTCCTCCTCGGGGCCGCATGGGATGAGCGCGGGGTCGACGGATCTGGAGGTGAAGGGCTCGGATCCGCTGCCCGCCATGCCGGAGACGGCCGAAAGTCGCCGGAGACGAGATTGGGTGGCGGAGGGGAGTGGAGTGAAGTGGTTAGGGTTTGGTCCGACGAGTGGATGAGGACGAATATATGTGAGGTCGGGTGGGCCAGCGTGGGCCAGAACCGATGTGACGGACATGCCCGGGCGCCTCATATCCGTCCAATATTTGGGCTGGATATGAGGGGTGCCGGTCAGTCCGGACGTTTGAGGGTCGTTTGAGTGGGTCGTCTGGGTCAAACAATTTCAACCGGACAGTGACCGAACGGTCCACCCGGACATATGAGACGGGTTTGAGGCGCCCGACTGTAGACGCTCTTAATCCCGTCTCCTCTTCACCGCATTCGCAACTTCATCGATAAATTTTTTTGCTTGCTCATTTGCAGCCAGGCACACCCAAAAATGTAAGTAGTTCCACAATGAAAGGAGCACGCTAAGCATGCACACACTAGTAGAAATATGACTTTATGTGAGCCCCATTAGTCCCGGTTTGGAAACGGACCGCCACTAATGTGACCATTAGTGCCGGTTCCAACGGCTAGGGGGGGGCGGGAATCATTAGTCCCGGTTCGTGTTGAACCTCTAGTACCGGTTCATGCCACGAACCGGGACTAAAGGAGTGGTGGCAGGTTGTTGTCAGGCTGGGGCCCCACGAGCACATTTAGTCCCGATTCGTGTCACGAACCGGTTCTAGAGGTGTACCTTTAGTCCCGGTTTGTATAACCAACCGGGACTAAATGTGCCTCTATATAAACCCTTCGTCGAGCCCGAGCCCATTCTCTCTATTTTCCCCTTTCATTCCTCTCCTCTGTTCTTCCCCTTTGCTCGAGCTCATCCTTCATTTTTGCCAAAATTTGTCAAGATTTGGAGGCCCCCCATCCATCCAAGTGTTCACAAAGGTTAGCAACTTTGTCCTTTCATCTCTCATTGCAAGATTAGCTCTTGCAATGCTCTATAAGTATAGTTATTTGTGGGTTTTAGTTTGGGAGTAATTATATGTGGTAGTTTATTTGATTTATATGCAATTTGAGCTCAAATTAACTTCTTAGTTTGCATATATAGGTGTGGTTTACTTAGTGCCTTCCCGTCCCCGTCCTAACCACCATGGATCGCCCGCACCGTCCTGTCGCCGGCACCACCTTGGTGAGCCTCTTGTTCTTATCCTTTTTATTAAAAAAATCATGTTTGTGTGATTTAGATAGTTACTTGTATAATTTTCTTACCCGTACGTTGTTTGTTATACATAGTGGCATGGTTTTGATATCCGTCCCCGTCGGCCCTCGTCCGGTTTATGATTCGGATGTGGTATATTCTCTTTTATAACTATTTGTTGCATTTCGTGTTTATGACAAATTATGCCCATCAAGTTGACATAGATATTTTTATCTAGGAGGTATGTGAACCGGAAATTGCAACCTACCCTCTTGTCGAGAAGTTAAATATAGTTGAAAAAGAAAACAAGTATTTGAAAGAAAAATTGAAAAGAATTGAAGAGGAGAAGATGAAACTGGAGTTGTATGTTGCCGATGTCGTCGATGATCGCAAGATCAAGATGGATGCAATGCGCTTGAAGATTAGAAAAATTAGAAAATATGCCATTGATAATGAGGCTTGGTATCATTATGCTGTTCGATCAATTGTTACCTTAGTTGCGATCTTGATTGCATTTGTTGTTGCATTTAAATGCTTTAGCTAGAGTGTGTGTATGTTGTTTTATGAGAATAAGTGTGTATGCACTTTATGTATGAACTTGTATTAATTTGGTCTTTTCGGTGTTGTGTAATGAAGATGAGCCGGCAATGGATGTACAATGACCGATGCTCTCCCCAGTTCATTAATGGCGTGCATACTTTTCTACTTGCGGCTGAGGCAAACAAGCGGCCGGATGGTATTATGTATTGTCCATGTGCTGTCTGTAAGAATGATCAAAATTACTCTAACTCAAGAACCATTCACATCCACCTGTTTGAGTCCGGTTTCATGTCCGGCTATAACTGTTGGACCAAGCACGGAGAAAGAGGGGTCCTAATGGAAGAGAATGAAGAAGAAGAGGATGACGACAGCTATCCTAGCCATGGGTTCCCTGAATACGATGATACAACAATGGGGGAAGAAGCTGAGCCGGCAATGCGGGAAGAAGCTGAAGAAGAGGCATCAGATGAGCCCGCTGATGATCTTGGTCGGGCCATTGCCGATGCAAAGAAAAACTATGCAAGTGAAAAGGAGAAGCTGAAATTACAGCGCATGTTAGAGGATCACAAGAAATTGTTGTACCCAAATTGCGAAGATGACAAGAAAAAGCTGGGCACCACACTGGAATTGCTGCAATGGAAGGCAGAGAATGGTGTATCTGACAAGGGATTTGAAAATTTGCTGATAATGTTAAGTAAGATGCTTCCAAAGGACAACGAATTGCCCGACAGTACATACGAAGCAAAGAAGGCTGTCTGCCCTCTAGAATTAGAGGTGTAGAAGATACATGCATGCCCTAATGACTGCATCCTCTACCACGGTGAGTACGAGGATTTGAATGCATGCCCGGTATGCGGTGCATTGCGCTATAAGATCAGCCGTGATGACCCTGGTGATGTTGAGGGCGAGCGCCCCGGGAAGAAGATTCCTGCCAAGGTGATGTGGTATTTTCCTATAATACCACGGTTGAAACGTCTGTTCAGAAACAAAGAGCATGACAAGTTGATGTGATGGCACAAAGAAGACCGTAAGAAAGACGGGAAGTTGAGAGTACCCGCTGACGGGTCGCAGTGGAGAAAAATCGAGAGAAAGTGGGAGGACTTTGTAAATGACGCAAGGAACGTATGGTTTGGTTTAAGTCCAGATGGCATTAATCCTTTTGGGGAGCAGAGCAGCAATCATAGCAGCTGGCCTGTGACTCTATGTATGTATAACCTTCCTCCTTGGTTGTGCATGAAGCGGAAGTTCATTATGATGCCAGTGCTCATCCAAGGCCCTAAGCAACCCGACAACGACATTGATGTATACCTAAGGCCATTAGTTGAAGAACTCTTACAGCTGTGGAATGAAAAAGGTGTACGTGCGTGGGATGAGCACAAACAAGGGGAATTTGACCTACATGCGTTGCTGTTTGTAACCATCAATGATTGGCCTGCTCTCAGTAACCTTTCAGGACAGACAAACAAGGGATACCACGCATGCACACACTGTTTAGATGATACCGACAATATATATTTGGATAAATGCAAGAAGAATGTGTACCTGGGACATCGTCGATTTCTTCCGAGCAGACATCCCTGTCGAAAGAAAGGCAAGCATTTCAAAGGTGAGGCAGATCACCGGAAGAAGCCTCGCCACCATACTGGTGATGATATACTTGATATGGTCAAGGATTTAAAAGTAATCTTTGGAAAGGGTCCTGCCGGACAATCTATTCCGAATGATGCTGACGGACGCGCACCCATGTGGAAGAACAAATCTATATATTGGGACCTACCCTATTGGAAAGACCTAGAGGTCCGCTCTGCAATCGACGTGATGCACGTGACGAAGAATCATTGCGTGAACCTACTAGGCTTCTTGGGCGTGTATGGGAAGACAAAAGATACACCGGAGGCACGGGAGGACCAGCAACGTATGCACGGAAAAGACGGCATACATCAGGGTCATGCTAGCTACGCTCTTACCAAAGAAGAGAAGGAAATCTTCTTTGAATGCCTGCTCAGTATGAAGGTCCCGTCTGGCTTCTCATCGAATACAAAGGGAATAATAAATATGACAGAGAAAAAGTTCCAGAACCTAAAGTCTCATGACTGCCACGTGATTATGACGCAACTGCTTCCGGTTGCATTGAGGGGGCTTCTACCGGAAAACGTTCGATTAGCCATTGTGAAGCTATGTGCATTCCTCAATGCAATCTCTCAGAAGGTAATCGATCTAGAAATCATACCAAGGTTAGAGAATGATTTGGTGCAATGTCTTGTCAGTTTTGAGTTGGTGTTCCCACCATCCTTCTTCAATATCATGACGTACGTCCTAGTTCACCTAGTCGAAGAGATTGCCATTCTGGGTCCTGTATTTCTACACAATATGTTCCCCTTTGAGAGGTTCATGGGAGTCTTAAAGAAATATGTTCATAACCGTGCTAGGCCAGAAGGAAGCATCTCCAAGGGCCATGAAAATGAGAAGGTCATTGAGTTTTGTGTTGACTTTATTCCTGACCTTAAGCCGATTGGTGTTCCTAAATCGTGGCATGAGGTTAGACTGGGTGGAAAAGGCACGCTAGGACCGAAAGCAATAATATGTATGGACGGGCATTCTTGGGCGCAAGCACACTACACAGTTCTACAAAATTCCTCCTTGGTGGCTCCGTATATTGATACGTCTCCAACGTATCTATAATTTATGAAGTATTCATGCCGTTATATTATCATTCTTGGATGTTTTACAATCATTTTATAGCAACTTTATATCATTTTTTGGGACTAACCTATTGACATAGTGCCCAGTGCTAGTTGTTGTTTTTTGCATGTTTTTTACAACGCAGAAAATCAATACCAAACGGAGTCCAAATGTGGTGAAACTTTTTGGAGATTTTTTATGGACCAGAAGACATCCGGTGGGCCAAAGAAGTACTAGAGGGGAGCTCCGAGGAGAACACAACCCACCAGTGCGCGCCTGGGGGCCCAGGCGTGCCCAGGTGGGTTGTGCCCACCTCGGTGGCCTCCCGCACCGCCTCTTCGCCCTATAAATTCCCAAATATTCCAAAAACACTAGAGGTAACCCTAGATCAGAAGTTCCGCCGCTGCAGGCCTCTGTAACCACGAAAAACCAATTTAGACCCCGTTCCGGCACCCTGCCGGAGGGGAAAATCATCATCGGTGGCCATCTTCATCATCCCTATGGTCTCCATGATGAGGAGGAAGTAGTCCACCCTCGGGGCTGAGGGTTTGTACCAGTAGCTATGTGTTTAATCTCTCTCTCTCGTGTTCTTGAGATGGCACGATCTTGATGTATCGCGGGCTTTATTAATATAGTTGGATCATATGGTGTTTCTCCCTCTCTATCTTGTTGTGATGAATTGAGTTTTCCCTTTGAGATTATGTTCTTATCGGATTGAATATTTTTATGGATTTGAGAGCACTTGATATATGTCTTGCATATGAATACCCGTGGTGACAATGGGGTATTATATTGATTCACTTGATATATGTTTTGGCACTCAACTTGCGGATTCCCGAGATTATAAAAATATATTTCTACCATCCATATTACACTTTTATCACCATCTCTTCGCTGAACTGGTGCACCTATACAATTTGCCATTGTATTGGGTGTGTTGGGGACACAAGAGGCTTTTTATTATTTGGTTGCAGGGTTGTTTGAGAGAGACCATCTTCATCCTACACCTCCCACGGATTGATAAATCTTAGGTCATCCACTTGAGGGAAATTTGCTACTATCCTACAAAACTCTGCGCTTGGAGGCCCAACACGAGTCTACAAGGACAAGTTGTGTAGTAGACATCAAGCTCTTTTCTGGCGCCGTTGCCGGGGAGGTGAGTGCTTGAAGGTATATCTTTAGATCTTGCAATCGAATCTTTTAGTTTCTTGTTTTATCACTAGTTTGGTTTATAAAAAGAAAAATACAAAAAAATGGATTTGAGGTGGTCTCATGTTGTTCATCTTTATAATGTCTTTCTTGAAAATGATGGAAAGGAAAATTGTGCTCAATTGATAGAAGAAGAATTCAATTAAATGTTTGGCATGAATGATGAGAATGATTGCAATGTTGTTAGTATGAATTCTATAAATATCCAAAATGCTAATGATGATTGCACTAGTCATGAAAAAAATGTTTCTTATAAGCATGTCAATTTTTGTGGAGTGGAAAGACTTTGTGAAGACATGCCTTATAGGGATGATAGATTTTGTAAGAAGCATAAACATGATAGAACCAATTTTTTGCTCAAGGTGATAGATAAATTTGCTACAAAATTATGCTCTCCTTGTCCTATTACTTGTGAACTTTGCAATAAAGTTGGTCACTTTAATTTCCAATGCATGCTTTTTCATGATCGAATCGTGTCCAAATATTGCAATAACTTGATCACCCTTGAACTTTATAATGAACTTTGTTTATTTTTGGGGTGTGAAGAATTGTCACATAAAAATGGTTGGTTTGAAGCATTCATATTCACGGACCATGCTGAAACTAATTTGAAAGAAATCCATATGTTTTGCATGGTAAATTGCAATGAGAATGCTTATATTGCCAACTATAGAAAGATGGAAAAACCAATAGAATATAAAAGGAGTACTAATGAAAGGGTAAAGATCTCTACTTTCCCTCCTATTGTCTCTCATGATGAAATAGGTGACGAGAAGGAGCTCCCTATTCAACCAGTCTCATCAATAAGAAGCTCGGAAAAATTAATTACACCCACACATGATGTGGTGAAGAAGAAGAAAAGAAGAAGGAGAAGAGGTAAAAAGGTATCTCTCCCAAATAATGTTCCTCCTATTATAGTTGTGCCTCATGAAAATGAATCAAAAATAATTGTGGAATATGATGCACTTGATGATGATATTGCTTCTTTGTCTTATGGCACAATGTTCGAAAGAACTATTGATGATGATTTTGTTATGCCTATTGCTTGTTATGATTATTATGATTGGGAAGATAATGATACTTCTTATAATCTTGAAAATCTTTTTGGCACCAACTTGGGAAATTATGATGATAATAATTGTTATTCTATTGGTGCTATTCATACTATTAATGATGAGAGTGATTATGCTTATGATATGCCAAGCCACAAGCTTGGGGATGCTATGTTTGATGAGAATGACATGTTTGAGAATTTATTTGCTGCAATTAATGTTTGTCCCAAGCTTGGGGATGATATGCTCAATGAAGATGATCTTTTTAGTCCCCCTACTTTGAATGATCAAATTTGCTATGATGATTGCATGCCTCCTATCTATGATAAGAACAAAGTTGCTACTTATGATGATTATTGTGATGATACTTATGTTATAAAAGTTAGTTATAATTATTGTCATAATTTTGAATAACCTTTTACTGAACATTACTCTTTTAATGTGGAAACAATTTATAGTATTCGAGTTTCATATGATACTCCCACTATTGTGAATGAGAACAAAATTGCTTATATGGAGAGTAATAAATTTTCTATGCTTTTGGACCATGAAAAGAATGCTTTATGTGATGGTTATATTGATGAATCTATTCATTATGCTACTGAAAATTATTATGAAAGAGGAACTTATGATTCATGATGCTCTTGTTATGTTTCAATTCTTATCTTTTATGCGAGCATCATTGAAATCATCATGCCTAGCTAAAAGGCATTGAAGAAAAGCGCTTGTTGGGAGACAACCCAACACTTTTACCTACTGTTTTTGTGTGTTCATATGGTTAGGCTACTTTATTGATCTTGTTTTATAGCTTTTGTTTCAATAAAGTGCCAAGTAAAGCCTTTGGGATAGTGTGGATGATAGTTGACTTGATTCTGTGCAAAAACAGAAACTTTTGCGTCCAGTGCAGAAATTCCTGTCTTTTACTGGAACGTGGAAACATTATGAATTTTTCTAATTGATGGGTATACAAATTTTCTGCGTTGTCCTAATTTTTCAGAATTTTTGGAGTTACAGAAGTATGACCTTAATTCAGATCTTTGCGTACTGTTCTGTTTTTGACCGATTCTATTTTCAATGCATAGTTTGCTTGTTTTATGGTATCTATGGCTTATATTGCTTAATATAAATTGTGGAAATTGTAGAGTACAGTAGGCATTGTGTAAGAACAATTATGAATCTTATCTTGACAGTACCTAAGTGAATGATTTGTCTTTATCATACTAACCCATCTCACGAAGTTCCGTTAAGTTTTGTGTGATTGAAGTTTTCAAGTTTTGGGTGAGATATTGACATGAGGAGAATAAGGAGTGACAATACCCTAAGCTTGGGGATGCCCAAGGCACCACAAGGTAATATTCAAGGAATATCCAAGCAACTAAGCTTGGGGATGCCCCGGAAGGCATCCCCTCTTTCGTCTCCAACATTATCGGTAACATCACTTGGAGCTATATTTTCATTCGTCACATGATATGTGTTTTGCTTGGAGCATCATTTTATTTTATTAGGATTTGCTTGCTGTTATTTAGAATAATGTTTTGCATCTTTTATTTCAATAAAAATGCCAAGTGTAGCCTTTACCATGCTTAGTTTGCAAATCTACATGTTGCTGTTTGAAAACAGAAAGTTTATTGCTGCTGAAAAAATTCTCTAGAAAAGTCAGAATGTGATAAAATGTTGAAATTTTTTGCAAAATAAGATATGATAAATTTTGTACAGTGTGTTAAATTTTCAGAATTTTTTGAGTTAAATAAATATGGATCTTGCTTCATCCTTTACAGACTGTTCTGTTTAGACAGATTGCTCATATGTTTGCATTGTTTGCATATGTTTGCTTGTTTAATGATTCTATTTGAGGATAGGAGTATTAAATATGCAGAGGAATTTAGTATGCAATGTTGAATAATAATTTTAGTGATTTGCTACAGTAGAGAATGATAAGGTTTTGCATTGATTTATACTAACTTATCTCACGAGTTCTTGTTGAGTTTTGTGTGGATGAAGTTTTTAAGAATTAGGGAAACCGTGATTTGAGAGGAATGAAGAAGACAAAAGAGCTCAAGCTTGGGGATGCCCAAGGCATCCCAAGTTAATATTCCAAGAAGTCTCAAGCATCTAAGCTTGGGGATGCCCCGGTAGGCATCCCACCTTTCTTCATCAACAATTATCGGTTAGCCTCGGTTGAGCCTAAGTTTTTGCTTCTTCACATGATGTGTGCTATTCCTAGAATGTCATTTTATTTTGTTTTGCTTGCTGTTTTAATAAAATACTTAGATTTGAAAGTTTTAAATAAGAGAGAGTCCTCAATTAGCTACCCATTTACTTAACTACTCATTTGATCTTCACTTGTATCTTTTTGGAGTAGTTTGTCATTTACTCTCATGCTTCACTTAGATTATTTTGAGATTTGAAAATTTTGAAGAAATACTTATGCTCTCGTGCTTCACTTAAATTTATTTGAGAGCTTGTTAGTAGCAATGGTAATACATAAATTTAGTCCCAAAGTAATGGATATTCAAGAAGGATATAATAAAAACTTTCATGTAGATCACTGGATATGATAAGTTTGATTTCTTACAATAGTTTTGCGATATGGAGATAATAATATGTGAGTCATGTTGGTGAGTAATTATGCTTTAGTAAGAATATTGGTGCTAAGGTTTGTGATTCCCTATGCAAGCACAAAAGTCAATAATTATGCAATGAAATTACATCCTACTTGTGGTGCATTATTCGGTGTTAGTTATGCTCAATGCTCGTTTATGTGAATTTTCGTTTCTTGGTTGGTTGCTTGCTTCTCAATCCATTTGCTAGCCTCCATTTGTACTAAGTGGGAATACTACTTGTGCATCCAAATTCTTAAACCCAAAGTTGTGCCAAATGAGTCCACCGTACCTACCTATATGCGGTATTTCCATGCCGTTCTAAGCAAATTTGTATATGCCATCTCTAAATTTTCAAAATAATTTCCTTTTTGTGTGCTCGTACCGCTCATGAAGCGGCAAGGGGTGGCCAATATTTTCCATGCTAGATGTGTTATTCTCAAGATGAGTGTTTATTCACTTGTCATTGCACGAGAGTACGGCAAAGGTATTAGGGATGCCCAGTCCCGAAATGAAAAATGAATTTACTTTATGTTGTCAAATAATAAATTCCTTGGAAAGTGTTGGTATGGAGGGCACCCGTGGATACGGCTAGCCATGGATCATGAAAGAATGGTGGAAAAAAGAATAAACTTTATTTTTTGTTTGGGAACCACCTATGATATATCTAGCATGGAAAGTGTTGGGAATTACTCAGTCATTTTCGTTGACGAGAAAAGTATGCCTCTCAAAATTTTTATCTCTCAATTTAAGCTTTGAGCTCTGGAACCTCTACAAATCCCTACTTCCCTCTGCGAAGGGCCTATCTATTTACTTTATGCAATTTTTATTTTTATTTGAGTCTCCATCTTCTCTTATAAAGCACCAACTAAGGGGCACTATGATCGTACTTGAGCATTGGATGTAGCTAATATGCGAGTGTGTTTTGCGAATGGATCAATGATTGAGCATGATGGGCTAGGGATAACTTTCTTTAGTGTTGATATTTTGAAAGACATGGTTGCTTGTTGATATGCTTGAGTATTGATGTCTTCATGTCAAATTATAGACTATTGCTTTGAATCATTCAAGTCCAAATGTCCATGCTACAAAAGAAAGAGTATATGATGAATATGATAGGTAGCTTTCCACAACAAAAATTCCGTTTTCAATTGCTACTTTATCATGATATGTTTTATGAGAAAGAGTTGATGTTATGATGCTAGAAAAAGTGATTGAAATTATCATTGATCAAACTTATGCATTTTGCAAGCATTCACACTTCATAAGTTATTTCTTTTATCATTTACCTACTCGAGGACGAGTAGGAATTAAGCTTGGGGATGCTGATACGTCTCCAATGTATCTATAATTTATGAAGTATTCATGCCGTTATATTATCATTTTTGGATGTTTTACAATCATTTTATAGCAACTTTATATCATTTTTTGGGACTAACCTATTGACATAGTGCCCAGTGCCAGTTCCTGTTTTTTGCTTATTTTTTACATCGCAGAAAATCAATACCAAACGGAGTCCAAATGCGGCGAAACTTTTTGGAGATTTTTTCTGGACAAGAAGACACCCGGTGGGCCAAAGAAATACCAGAGGGGAGCTCCGAGGAGAGCACAACCCACCAGGGCGCGTCTGGGGGCCCAGGCGCGCCCAGGTGGGTTGTGCCCACCTCGGTGGCCTCCCGCACCGCCTCTTCGCCCTATAAATTCCCAAATATTCCAAAAACCCTGGGGGTAACCCCAGATCAGAAGTTCCACCGCCGCAGTCCTCTGTAGCCATGAAAAACCAATCTAGACCCCGTTCTGGCACCCTGCCGGTGGGGAAAATCATCACCGGTGGCCATCTTCATCATCCCTATGGTCTCCATGATGAGGAGGGAGTAGTCCACCCTCGGGGCTGAGGGTTTGTACCAGTAGCTATGTGTTTAATCTCTCTCTCTCTCTCGTGTTCTTGAGATGGCACGATCTTGATGTATCGCGGGCTTTGTTAATATAGTTGGATCATATGGTGTTTCTCCCTCTCTATCTTGTTGTGATGAATTGAGTTTTCCCTTTGAGATTTTGTTCTTATCGGATTGAATATTTTTATGGATTTGAGAGCACTCGATATATGTCTTGCATATGAATACCCGTGGTGACAATGGGGTGTTATATTGATTCACTTGATATATGTTTTGGCACTCAACTCGCGGATTCTCGAGGTGACATTGGGGTAATCTATGCATAGGGGTTGATGCACGTTTTCGTCCTTGTTTCTCTGGTAGAAATCTTGGGGCACTCTTTGAGGTTCTTTGTGTTGGATTGAGTATTATGAATCTGAAATTGTTTGATGCGTATCGTATAATTAACTCATGGATACTTGTGGTGACATTGGAGTATCTAGGTGACATTAGAGTTGGTTGATGCGTATCATATGGTGTTATTTCAGTACGAACTCTTGGATAGATCGAACGGAAAGAATAACTTTGTGTTATTTTAGTACGAACTCTTGAATAGATCGAACGGAAAGAATAACTTTAAGGTGATTTCGTACCCTACAAACAATTTCTTCTTATGTTCTCCGCTAGATAAGAACTTTGGAGTGATTCTTCATCGCACGTTGAGGGATGGTTATATGATCCAATTAGATTAGCATTGTTAAGAGATTGCACTAGCGAAAGTACGGACCCTAGGCCTTGTTTTCAAGCATTGCAATACCGTTTGTGCTCCGTTTTACCAATTGCTACCTTGCTGTTTTTTATTTTCAGATTACAAAAATATATTTCTACCATCCATATTACACTTCTATCACCATCTCTTCGCTGAACTAGTGCACCTATACAATTTGCCATTGTATTGGGTGTGTTGGGGACACAAGAGATTTTTAATTATTTGGTTGCAGGGTTGTTTGAGAGAGACCATCTTCATCCTACACCTCCCATGGATTGATAAACCTTAGGTCATCCACTTGAGGGAAATTTGCTACTGTCCTACAAAACTCTGCGCTTGGAGGCCCAACACGAGTCTACAAGAACAAGTTGTGTAGTAGACATCATATATCGAGGAACACAAAAATATTCTACGCTCCAAACACCCGGAGTAGTCTGACGACTGGATTACACGTGAACAAACGGGGACTTTCGCCGGTTGGTTGCAGACACGTCTCATGCATGACGACGCTGTTGAAGATGAGTTGTACTTGCTGTCCCAGTTACCATCTTCGAATATATTGCCTTTCAAAGGGTACGAGATAAATGGGAATACATTTTACACTATCGCCCAAGATAAAAAGAGCACCAACCAAAACAGTGGTGTCCGCTTTGATGTAGTAAACACCAATAGGCCAAAGGACACATATTATGGTTACATAGAGGAGATATGGGAACTTGACTATGGACGTGGTTTGAAGGTCCCTTTGTTTTGGTGCAAATGGGTCAATCTGACAGGAGGCGGGGTAAAGGAAGACCCGCAGTATGGAATGACAACAGTGGATCTGAACAATCTTGCGTACGCAGACGAACCATTCGCCCTAGCCAATGATGTGGCGCAGGTTTTCTATGTGAAGGACATGTCTACCAAGCCGAGAAAAAGAAAAGATAAGGAAGCGAATACATCATACGATGAGCCAAAGCGCCACATAGTTCTTTCAGGGAAAAGAAACATCGTGGGAGTGGAGGACAAGACAGACATGTCAGAAGATTTTGAAAAGTTTCATGAAATTGCTCCATTCACAGTGAATATTGACCCGAGCATCCAGTTAAATGATGAAGATTGTCCATGGTTACGGCGCAAAGGGACACACGCGAAGAAAAAGTTTTATACCCAAAGATCCCACTCTGGGATGTGACCGGCTTCACTGTCATCACTTTCTTCTCTAGTGAGTTTTCGGACTTATATATCTGGAAAGTCCCACTTCGGACAAACCAGAGGGAATCTTTGTAATAGTTAGGGTACTTATGTGTTTTGGCATTTGAAACGCGAAGAAATATTATGTACAAACAAATTATTTCATGCATTATATAGGACTTCATTTGCTATTTGTTTTGAGAAAAATGACCCTGAAATTGAAAAGCACTACAAATGAATGCAAGACAGGACAGTCTAAAAAGAATGCAAGAAGATCCATACTTCTTTAACTCCAAAAATTCTGAAAAAATACCACACAGTAGAAAATTTGTTGTTGCTTACTTTTTTTGAGCTAAATGACCCTGAAATTGAAAAGCACTACAAATGAACTCTGAAAAAGTTGAAAGTTGGCATGGTATCATCATTTCACCCACATAGCATGTGCTAAAAAGTTGAGAGGGTTACGGCAAAAACTGGATGCACTTCGTGTACAAAATGGACAATCTCTTTCGAAGTATGAGGGTTTCGGACGAAAACTCATCTGTGACCAAGGCATTTCATTTTTTTAAACTTATTTCAACTCCATACTTTTTGTGCGTTCAGTATGCACCATTCAAAGCCACGTCATCAATTTTCAACCCATTCTGACTTCATTTGCTATTTTTCATGCATTTACTGATTTTTTTGAGCTAAATGACCCTGAAATTGAAAAGCACTACAAATGAACTCTGAAAGGTTGAAAGTTGGCATGGTATCATCATTTCACCTACATCGCATGTGCTAAAAAGTTGAGAGGGTTACGGCAAAAACTGGATGCACTTCGTGTACAAAATGGACAATCTCTTTCGAAGTATCAAAGTTTCGGACGAAAACTCATGTGTTACAAAGTCATTTCATTTTTTAAAACTTATTTCAACTCCAGACTTTTTGTGCGTTCAGTATGCACCATTCAAAGCCACGTCATCAATTTTCGACCCTTTCTGACTTCATTTGCTATTTTTCATGCATTTACTGATTTTTTTGAGCTAAATGACCCTGAAATTGAAAAGCACTACAAATGAACTCTGAAAAGGTTGAAAGTTGGCATGGTATCATCATTTCACCCACATAGCATGTGCAAAAAAGTTGAGAGGGTTACGGCAAAAACTGGATGCACTTCGTGTACAAAATGGGCAATCTCTTTCGAAGTATCAGGGTTTCGGACGAAAACTCATCTGTTACAAAGGCATTTCATTTTTTAAAATAACCTAAGAATAACCAAATTGAATATAATGACAAAATACACTAATATTAAACAGCAGTAAAAAGAATCACTGAAAAATCTATTTTTAAAGTAAAGTTATTCACAAACTAGTGATTCACACAAATTTCAAATAATTCAAATTTAAACTATTCAAATTTGAAAACTACTGGCACTAACAGAAAGTTTATAATTTTTTTACCTATAGCAAAAAGATTCACTCAGAAACTCTAAATAAAGTAAAAAACAACTCAGAAACAAAAGAAAATAAATAAAGCAGAAAACAAAAAAAACTGAAAAATAAATAAATTAAAAAAAGCCCGCCTACTGGGCCGCCATGGCCTGCATATGACTAGAAACCCAACCTCTAGTTGGGCCAGGATGGAGGCCCGCAAGGCCCAGTAGGCCCAACAGGGCATCACAGGTTCAATAGGCCCACAAAGGCCTGCTTAGAGAGGAGCTTGAGGGTGATGCCGCGGCGGGGCTTATAAGCTGGTGCGGGCGCCTCTCGCCAAGCGAGGTGGGACTAAACTTGCCCTGCACCGTGCTTGCGCGAGCACCAGCCTTTAGTCGCGGTTGGTGGCTCCAACCGCGACTAAAGGGCCCTCTTTAGTCGCGGTTGGAGCCACCAACCGTGACTAAAGGCCTGGCTTCCCGCCGCTTGGCCTGGCCAAAATTAACCTTTAGTCCCGGTTGGTGGCTCCAACCGGGACCAAAGGTGCCTCGTATATAAGAAAAACTTGCGAATTTTCCCCTCCGCCATCTTCATTCCCATCGAGGTCGAACCAGGACGCCGCCAGGCTGCCGCCGCCGTCTCGCCTCTCCCCCGACGTTGGAGCTCGTCGCCGCCCCCGAGGCCGGCGCCTCCTCCCCGATCCTCGACGCCGGACGCGCCCTCCTCCCCGAGCCCCGGCACCGCCCGCGGCCTCCTCCCCGAGCTCCTCGCCGCGCCGCCTACCCCGACGTCGTCGCCGCCCACGCCCGCCGGCCTCGACCTCGCCCGCTGTGAGCTCGCGCCCCCCCTCCGGCGATTTTTTTTTCACTAGTTTTTTTATACAATGTATGCATGAATGCTTTGATGTTCTATTTAGATGTTTTAGATGTTTTATGTTATTATTAATTAGTATACAATGTATGTATCTAAATTTAGATGTTTTAGATGATTATTTTTTCACTATATGTATGTATGTTTTAGTTTTTTTTTCACTAGTTTTTTTTATACAATGTATGTATATATATATGTATTATAGATGAACGGTGGAATTTGCATAGATTTTTAGTTTTTTAGTTTTTTATACTTATAGAAAAAAGTTGCATAGAAAAAAGTTGACCATGTATTAATAATATTTTAATGTTAATATATATCTTAATGTTGTATTTGCAAAAGTTTGTTATGTATTTGCAAAATCAAGTGAAAAAGAATTACAAAAATCACAATCAAGCATTTAAAAAATGTTAAATTTGCATAGAATTTGTTCTCGACATCTACGATGCCCGACCCGCATCCTCGTCGTCGACTCGTTCGCGACGACGTCCTGCTTCAGAGGCGCCATGTCCGGGACTGGGCTCCGCCGGGCTGGCACTGGGAGGTGCTACCTTCCGGGGCGCGCAGCTTGGTGTGGAACCGGGCTCCCGTCGTCGACCCGGAGCTTCTTTGATGGCGGTCGCGTGGGCCACTTTCGGTGCGGAGGCAGCCGGCCCCCGTGGAGGTGGTACGTCGCCGTGTCAGGGAGGAGGACGAGCATGTACGTCGTTACATGGTTGCGTTGGACGTCAGGTTCTCCAATACCTGGCAGGTTCTTCAGGGATCTCACCCGAGCTATAATCCTGTGATGGTTCCTTCTCTTTGGGTGTCCACCGCCCGCGCCTCAGGAACTGCGAGTGAACTAGATTATTCGATAATATTCGATCTGTATTAGCTAGTGAGGTATTCGAGATAATATTCGAGACGATGTATTCGAGATTATATTATTCGATAATATTCGAGATGATGTATTCCAGATTATATTATTCGATAATATTCGAGACGATGTATTCGAGATTATATTCGATGATGCATATTATCTGGATTATTCGAGATGTACATATTAGTGATATTATTCGAGATGCATATTATCTACTATGATTCAGTTTTTCCTTATTGATTGCATGCATTCTAATTTGAATACTAAATTGTTTTATCTTTCTTCTGGATTAGTTAAATAAAAGCTATGGACAGTACCGGCAGAGAAGGAGAAGAGACTATGTTCGACATCATACGCTCCTTGAGCCCAGATGAGAATGAAGAAGATGACAGCTCGCAATATCTGAACAATACCGGTGAGGGTATGATATTTGATGAAGACGAACGAATAGATGAAGTCCACAACAATGATGACGAAGGAAATGTTCTTCAAAAAACAAAGACCGGCGAGGTATATTTATATAAGGCATCTGCATGGTGATCATCACATGTTTTAATTGATTTGTATATATATTAACGAATCGATCTTTCTTCTTTTAGCCCTCCGGATCGAGCAAATCTTCTACAAGCGGCAGGGCAGTTCGAGGCCCGGCCAAAAAGTTGCAGGCTGGCGTAAAGTACAACATCGATGCCATCACACCTAATGGAGAACCGCTTGAACCTAAGAAGAATGCGAACAAGTTCATTCGTCAATGCGGAGTTATTGTCAGGGACCAAATCCTGATCTCCGTTCAAGAATGGAAAAAGCCAGCAAAAGAAGATCCAGAAGTTACTTTTGTCGACCAAAGAGCAAAAGATCTCCTTTGGGAATCGCTCATGTCACATTTCACCCTACTAGATCATTTGACAGATGCAGATCTGGAGAAAGTCAAGAAGAATGCTCTTAAGAAGATGGCGATAGCATTCAACAACCACAAGAAAAATATATGGGCCGGGTATGTCAAAGCAGGAAAGCAGACTCCAAAATTCAAGGGAACACTGGAGAAGGCAAGAGATCACTGGGACGCTTTCGTGAAGTTCAAGGAATCGGAAATAGCTCAGGAACGGTCTAGAATAAACAAGATTAATGCTGCGAAAAAGAAGTGGCACCATAATCAGGGGCCAGGTGGCTACCAGGTGGCCTGGCCTATGTGGGATCTCGCTGAGCAAGAGATGATTGCTGCAGGGGTCACTCCAGTTACATTGAGCTGGCCCCGCAGGTGCAGGACTTGGTTTTATGCGCATGGGGGGAAGTTGGACCCAAAGACAGGGCTAGTTTTGGAGCGGGCAAGTCTTAAAGAAGCCTCCGACGGTTTACTTGTTGCAATAGAAGAGACTCGGACGGGGGTGTTCACGCCCAACAGAGAGAACGACGAGCTTACGCGCGCCCTGAAGAATCCTGAGCACCCGGAAAGAACACGAGGCAAAGGCGTTGTTCCGTGGTTTGAGGGGTTTGCGGATTGGAATGACACTTACAGAAGCCGTGCGAGAAAGAGGCAGCAGGAGGAGGAGAAAAGGAAGCTGGAGGAGGAGAAAAGGAAGGAGGAAGCAGACCGTCTTCAACTGGTAGAATCAAAGCACGCGGAGTTGGAACGCGCTTTCAGGCGGCAACAGGAGCAGATCGACTCACTTAGCCAAGAAAGGACGTCTCAGCGGCATCAGCAAGCAGATCCAGCATTGGATAGCACCGTCCCATCTATGCCGAGAAGCAGCGTGGGTTCCACCCAGGCCGATGATGCACTGCTGGCTAGATACCCTATGGATGATATCAAAGATAGGACTACTTGTGAGCTACACATGAAAGTGAAGAACATATCCATGAAGGTGGCGGACGACTATGCTTTAACAAATCCCCCTGAAGCAACCTTCCATTGCAATCCGATTCCAGCTGGCTATGCTCGTGTCGGGGTTGATGAAGTGATGACAAGATATTACGAGCTAGAGCTTGACATTCCTGGAGGTGACGAGGAGCGCACACTGGGAGAGGCCGTACATCGTATCATTCTATGGAAAAAGGATTGCATCGTCTTTCCAAGGCCACCGACTCCTGCTCCAACAAGTCCGCCGCGTCAGTCGACTCCTGCTCCTCCAAGTCCGGCGCCGCGTCAGTCGACTCCTGCTCCTCCAAGTCCGGTGCCGCATCAGTCGACTCCTGCTCTTCCAAGTCCGCCACCGCGTCAGCCGACTCCTCCTCCTCCAAGTCCGGCACCACGTCAGCCGACTCCTCCTCCTCCAAGTCCGGCACCGCGTCAGCCATCTCCACCGCCTCAGCGGGCTCCACCACCTCAGCAACAGCGGAAGAGAGGCGTCGCAGCTACGGCGGCTAGCGGTACAACAGGAGGCAAGAAATTCAGATATGGTCCAAGCCTCAAGCCTCTTCCGAAGTTGCCTTACGACTATACTGAGAAGGAAAACACGGCCATAGTGGATGCCCAATTGAAGGCCCATTTTGCACCGAACCCCCCCCCCCCCCCACCCGCCAAAGGATAAAGTACCTGAGAAAGTGGTACAACACTTTATTGATAATGCTCAACCGGCTGTGAAGCAAAAGGACTCAGACTATGAGCGCTCTATCAAGAAGTTATATCATGCACAAAAAGAGAAGGAGTCGAGTTCGAACTCGAGCCAAGCAGCTGGTAAAAAAAGCGGGAAAACTGTTCCCTAGCTGGGAGAACAAGCAGTGCAATCGATCGCCCCGCTCATTGTACAACCACATGTGAGTACCGCCGATCAGCTGGTAATAACCGATGATCATATAAGGCAGACTAAAGAGGCCGGTGTCACTGTTGAACAACTCCTAGGCATCGAGGAACTCCCCGGGTTTAAAGAGGAGGAAATAAGATGGAAATTTATCCTCGGCCAACCTTTGGTCAAGCCCGAGGAGATCCCGCTTCTATCAACGAGAATGCACACATTGCATGAGTGGTACCTGAGAGAAGTAAACAACAGGCGATAGTCCCTCATGATGAAAGTTAAGGAAGAGCATTACTTCCATGCAAAAGATTTGTGGGTTGAGTTTCAAGAAATGTTTCAGTTATTCAATCAAGACGCACTCGACAAATCTATCGTCAGTTGCTATTATCTGTAAGTGATTTCTTTCTGTAATTTAAGTCTGTAACTAGTTGTGCTCGTTCATTATCTGTAATTATCCTCACTATATTCTTTTCTGTGGTATTATGCAGAATGAAGATGTATGAAATGAAAAGAGGTGGAAGCTATGGCATTGGGTTCATTGACCCAAATACCATTAATCAAGAGACATGGTCACAAGAATGGTCGAAAAAAGACACAGAGAGAAGCTTGCTACAGTTTTTGAAGCGACTAAATACCCAACCAGAAATACTACTTCCTTACAACTTCGGGTGAGTGTTACTATATCTTATAATACAAATTCTATTTTTGCTTACTAGATGTTAATAAGTGTAGTTGATGAGTTATGCACATGCCCGCTTAATTATACAAACGTGTCTGCATGCTGTTTTCACTGGATCTTGTTAATCATTGAAGTTGACGAGGGAAAAGTTCAAGTACTGGACTCACTATATAAAGATACTAATGAATACTCAATCGTGAGGGGGATGGTCGACAGGTAATTTCAATCATTATCGCACTATGTCGGGCTCTTTAGTTCATTTTCTGATATCAACTAATTAATAACTCTTTTATTCATTTTCTTTGCCGGCGTGCAGGGCTTGGCAAAAGTTCATCAAAAAGGTTAAAAGGCGAATGAAAACAACAGCTGAAATGGGTGCGGCCCAAGGTAATTAAGTACTACTAGCTATGTATGCGCATCTCTTTTATTCTACTTTGATCAATACCATTATCATGCTTGATTAATTATTATCTAATTGAATTCTATTCTCGTAAGGTGCATGAGGCAGGCGCCGGGGAATAATTTATGTGCGTACTACGTTTGCGAGAACATTCGCATGATGGCGTCCGAAAGGAGCACATCTGCAAGACAACTTTGGGTACGTTTGCCAGAACACAATTCACAATTCTTTTTATCATGATCTAATATATATACACACAAATAATACATTCATATTGATCTCCTTCTTTAAAGATGATGGAGATGCGGGATAAGCTCCTACCAACGGATCGCGTATGAGCAATTCAAGAGAAAATAGCGGGGTTTTTGCTCGACCAGGTCATAGATCCCAAAGGAGAATACCATTACACCTAATGCCTGCATGTAATGATCTGCAAATTGTAGAAGAAATTGTATATACCAAATTGTGTATATATATATATATATGTGTGTGTGTGTGTGAATGGTCGTACGAGAAATTTGATGATATATATATGATCGGTTCTACGAGAAATTCTATTTATATATATATATATATATATATATATATATATATGCATAACGTGTACAGTATGTAGTAGCGTAAAATATGTTTGAAATGAAAAATAATTAAATGAAAAACACAAAATTAAAAAAAAATAAACCATAATTCATAAACCCCTAATTCTTTTAGTCCCGGTTGATGTTTCTTTGGTTCCGAACCGTGTTGAACCGGGACTAAAGGGAGGGAGGGGGGCTTTAGTCCCCACCCTTTAGTGCCGGTTGGGCCCTTATGAACCGGCACTAAAGCCTGATTCTGACTAGTGATGCTGGCAGATTTTTGCATGCGTGCATGCTCCTGAGATTTAGTTGCATGTCGTACTGAAACGTACGAAGTGCAATCCTGGCCATACATCCTACAGCTACAAGGCATTACTGTACTGTTATATACTCCTGCATGCACAAACAGGAGTAGGATTTGCAGTGCATGGCTACGATTTCATGGGACGGACAAGGCGGCATGACAAAGAGCATAATGGAGGGCCCTGTCCAGTTATCCCCATACCGTAACAGAACCCCGTTATTGCATCTGCGCCCACCCACACTAGCCTACAACCACAACTCAGCAGCTCTCTCTCTCCTCGCCATGACGGCGGCTTACTTTACCCTGTCCGTCCACACCACGCCATGCCCCGTCCTGGCCGATGGCCAGGTCGAACGGCTATGCCTAGCTAGCTGCTGCGGCCGGTCATGTCAGGTTCGGGCAGCCCCATCGGGGAAAGGTCTGAGCGGCGCCGTGCAGTTCCGTCTCATCGGCTGGTGCCAGTTCGTTCGTTAGAGTTGCGGTGAGTTCGGTCGCGCGCAGGCAGCGGGTCAGGTTATGGATGGATGTGGTCGAAGCAACAGTCTCTAGATGGGAAGTTCAGATCTGTGCCACTCCTCGTTGCCTGCTACTACTGCTCGATAGCTTGGGAGCATGCATGAATCGTGATCCACTCGGTAGGTTTAGGATACTGCACGTCTTTATAAAATTACTGCCAAATTGGTATTCGGCATCTTCAACGTCGACACTCAAATCGTCCGCATACGTCTGGATCGTGTGGTCTGGACTTGTTTTACCATCTAACACGGTCCTGTTTTGGTCCATTCGGTCATTAGTTAGGCAACTAGCCAAGGTTAGCCCTATCTATATATGTCTACTACTACTAAACATCTCTCACTTTTGATCTTGCGTGTCAAAATATTAATTTCATATTTTAATTCTTTCGGTTTTTTGACATGTGATGCTAATTGGGAGACTTGTAGTTTAGCAGCTATGAACAGAAAAGCGCCACTAAACGGCATAAAGATGAATTCAATTTTTTCAATTTTTAAGCATGTTGCTTTGAGTTCTGAATGTAAAATGATAAACGACTCCATTATTGCTGCATGATAATGCATGATGTAAGATAATTAGCAGCTAAGATCTCTTTTGATAAAATAAAAAAAAACATATTGCTGATCGTAGAGGCAAATTTAAGCTAATACAATTTTGGAACAAGCTAATACAAATTTAATGGTGTTTTCTTCACATGAAGCAAACTCAAAACAACACTTAAACATTTCATTTAATTTGATGACATATAGAGTAGAGTAGATGCATTTGAAAATTTAATGGTGTTTAATATTATGATAGTTATTTTTGCACTAGTTTTTATATACTACTCCCTCCGTTTACTAAATATAAGTCTTTTTAGAGATTTCAATACGAACTACATTCAGATGTATATAGACATATTTAAAGTATAAATTCACTTATTTTGCTTGTATGTATTCGGTATTAAAATGTCTAAAAGGACTTATATTTAGAAACCAAAGGAGCAGGTCTGTTTGGCCCCCTATACTTAAATCTGGGCTCCGATACCCTAGGGTCTCATTGTCCCGTGACTGTCTTCGGCACCATTATTTTTCTTCTAAGACTGAAAAGAAAAACACTCACCGGCGGGCAATAAAATACACTAGAACGTAGTACGGGCACAGAAGCCCTCTCATCTCTGTCCCTGGTCCAACTGCTTTTGCCTCCGGTCATCAGAGACCCAGAGTACCAGTGATGACCAGCTTGTTTTGGAAGATAACTAATGTTAAACACTTCCAGTTGATAGCCCGCCACACAGCACGCTCGAGGAATTAACACGTACTACTACTAGTTTCACAGTAGCAAAACTTCACCTTTAATTATTGTTGGATGGACCTGCTTGGCTACGGTAATCATGGGATCTTAGTAACTGTCACGTCGATGAGATGTTTGTTAGGGGGCTGTTCCTCCGTTACGCTTTTGTCCCGTTGACCCCCACCCAAAAAGAGCGCCTCCAACTAATCCCCTATATGCTCCTACTGAAACATTGGATCATCCCTACTGTTGTTACGTTAGTGCACTGTCCCTCAACAGCTTACGGGCGCCCTACAAAGATCCGAATGGCAGGACTTTATGTCAAATCGTTTGGTTAATCCGCGATCAGTTTGTGCATTGTGCCGCCATGTGGTAACGCATGGCGTTCGTTCGTTCCCCGTCTCTTTCGTTCTAAAGAAAGCCAGATTAAGCGGCGTGGCACGACATGGAGGGAAGCCACAAGATCTGTGAGATAGGTACTAGAGTAAGAACAAATTAACACAGGGGAGCTGGGCACGCACAGGGGGGGGGGGGGGGGGTGGGGGGGTAGCTAACTGATATAGTTTGATCGAGGGCGCTGTAATTTGCAAACGAGGTCGGTGCCATCACATCTCTGTCAAGAACAGCCCGCAAGCGACCCGAAGGGCCAGATACTATGTCGATCTTTTCGTCAGCGCCGCCCGTTTCGGCTTTCGCCCACGCCAGCCGACATGGCCCGGGTCCCCGAACGCCCCGACCTGGAGTGGTACGCTGATCTCTTCTTTCTGGGACAGGTTGTATTTGAATTTGGGATGATCGATGCGATTTTGCTTGAACGAAACACTAGTGAACTACTTTCTTCGAGATTGGTTTGATGTCAATATTTGATAAGCCAATCAAAAGTTGCAAAGATGTTGAAAATCTTCTTAGAGATTGGCAACAGAAGTATGGTTTTTTTATTTATGATAAAGAGAGCTCCATGTCGGTTTTTCCATTGTAGGGAACCACATCGTCTTTCTAAAACAAACTACTAGTGGCGGCACGAAACAAATAAAAGGAAACTGAATGATGCATGATCAAGATGGTCCCCAGCTGGCCATCCAAACCACAGGGAGGCTAAATCAACATACTTGCTCATTACCTAAAGAAATTTCAAGCGGATTTACGGACATCATCATCCTGGGAAGCCACAAGATGGAATCTCCAGGATGATAATTTTTAACGGAGCAAGATAAAAGAACTTAGGAGCCATACATCCTACTAATAAGTTTGCGAAAGACTGAAACGTGGGTGAGTCCGTGATGGAGCGTGCGTCCCGTTGGGCGGAGGAATGGGATCAGGTCCTTGAAGGTATGACTCACTCTTCGCCCAAACGAGTTCTTTTAGCTGAATTCTCTGACGCACACTTTCTCGAGGTCGCCGCTGATTCTGGGATTGTCCTTGGCTCCTCCTCTGGGTCTCCTTCTCACTTACTCTCCGTCATTCGGGCTAATGAGCTCGCCCAAGCTGCCTTGGCTAAAGCTAGGGATGAGGCCGCAGCTCTGGCCGCGGCGGCGGCTTCGGCGCCCCCCCCCCCCCCTTCTTCCTCCCACCCTCCTGCTGTCCCCGCCTCGGTTGGTGCCGAGGTGGCCTCAGGTGGTGTTGATATCGCAAGGAAAACCAGGCGCAGGAGGTTGGTGGCCCCTGTTGCACCGTCCCGAAGCAGCCTTCACATTAAAAACTTGAATTTTCGATGAAAGCCATTTTCTGGAACATGCGGGGTTTTGGCGCTAGGGGGCGCCGCCTTCTTCTCAAAGACTACATCTACTCTAATAATGTCGACCTTATCTGTTTGCAAGAAACTATCAAGAGTTCCTTTTCTCACCGTGAACTGTCCTCTTTAGCTGGTGATGGTGTGTTCTCTTGGGAATGGCTTCCTGCTGTGAGCCATTCGGGTGGTATTCTCTTGGGGGCTCGGGCTGATGTGTTTGATGTGTTGTCTTTTCACTCGGGCTCATTTTTTGCTAGCTTAGTTCTTCATCATAGGGCTTTGGATAAGTGTTGGGAGTTCATTGGAGTGTACGGCCTTGCAGATCACTCTCTCTCCCAGGCCTTCCTGCTTGAACTCTCGGCTAAGTTGGAGGCTACTACGGTCCCTTTTGTTTTGGGTGGGGACTTCAATCTTATTAGGTTCCCGGGCGACAAAAATAACTCTAACTTTTGTTGGGCCAGGGCTGATAGCTTCAATGATTTCGTGTCTCATTTCTCGCGTCGTGAGCTTGCCAGGTCCGGTGCCAGATTTACTTGGTCTAATCATCAACTGGATCCGGTTCGCTCGGTTTTAGACAGAGTTTTTGTGTCCCCGGAGTGGGATGTGATATTTCCCCGCTCCTTTCTGATTGCGGAATCCTCTATTGGTAGCGACCATATGCCTCTCCTCCTGGACTCTGGGTTGTCTGCCGTGGCGTGTCCCCGGCCTTTTAGGTTCGGTATCTCCTGGCTCCTCGTTGATGGTTTTCCCCAATTGGTTTCTGAGAGGATTCTTGCCCTGTTTTCTGCCCCTCACCGCTCCTTCGGCCCCGTAGATGATTGGCACTTTATCGCATCTAGTCTTAGACGTTTCCTGAAGGGATGGAGCTGGAATCGTGCCTCGAGTGCTAGGAGGGAAATAGACCATATCCTTTCTATGATTAAAAGCCTTGATCAACGGGCAGACACCTCTGGTCTTGACTCAGCAGGGTGGTCGGACGTTCAAAACATCAGCATCTGCTCCTGCAGCAGGCCTTTCACCTAGCGGTGCATCAAGGACATAATTCTTCTGTGCATCAATGAGGATAATCCTCAAGTTACGGACCCAATCCGTGTAGTTGCTACCATCATCTTTCAACTTAGCTTTCTCTAGGAACGCATTAAAATTCAGAGGAACGGTAGCACGGGCCATTGATCTACAACATAGATATGCAAATACTATCAGGACTAAGTTCATGATAAATTAAGTTCAATTAATCAAATTACTTAAGAACTCCCACTTAGATAGACAACCCTCAAGTCATCTAAATGATACGTGATCCAAATCAACTAATCCATGTCCGATCATCACGTGAGATGGAGTAGTCATCAATGGTGAACATCTCTATGTTGATCATATCTACTATATGATTCACGTTCGACCTTTCGGGTCTCCAGTGTTCCGAGGCCATGTCTGTACATGCTAGGCTCGTCAAGTTTAACCCAAGTATTCCGCATGTGCAAAACTGTCTTGCACCCGTTGTATATGAACGTAGAGTCTATCACACCCGATCATCACGTGGTGTCTCAACACGACGAAATGTAGCAATGGTGCATACTCAGGGAGAACACTTTGACCTTGAAATTTAGTTAAGGGATCATCTTATAATGCTACCGCCGTACTAAGCAAAATAAGATGCATAAAAGATAAACATCACATGCAATCAAAATATGTGACATGATATGGCCATCATCATCTCGTGCTTTTGATCTCTATCTCTAAAGCATCGTCATGATCTCCATCGTCACCGGCTCGACACCTTGATCTCCATCGTAGTGTCGTGGTCGTCTCGCCAACTATTGCTTCTACAACAATTGCTAACTCATAGCGATAAAGTAAAGCAATTACATGGCGTATGCATTTCATACAATAAAGAGACAACCATAAGGCTCCTGCCGGTTGTCAGATATCTTACAAAACATGATCATCTCATACAATAACGTTTATCACATCATGTCTTGACCATATCACATCACAACATGCCCTGCAAAAAGAAATTAGACGTCCTCTACTTTGTTTTTGCAAGTTTTACGTGACTGCTACGGGCTTCTAACAAGAACCGTTATTACCTACGCATAAAACCACAACGGTGTTTCGTCAAGTTTGCTGTTTTAACCTTCTTCAAGGACCGGCCCCAGTCAAATTTCATTCAACTAAAGTAGGAGAAACAGACACCCGCCAGCCACCTTTATGCAAAACTAGTTGCATGTCTGTCGGTGGAACCGGTCTCATGTGCTTGGACATGTAAGGTTGGTCTGGGCCGCTTCATCCCACAATACCGCATAATCAAAATAAGACGTTGGTGGTAAGCAGTATGACTATCACCGCCCACAACTCTTTGGGTTCTACTCGTGCATATCATCAACGCATAGACCTGACTCATGATGCCACTGTTGGGAATAGTTGCATGGAAAACAAAAAAAAATTCTACGCACACGCAATGATCTATCCATGGAGATGCATAGCAACGAGGGGAAGAGTGTGTCTAGGTACTCTCGTAGACCGTAAGCGGAAGCGTTTAACAACGCGGTTGATGTAGTCGAACTTCTTCGCGCTCCAACCGATCAAGTACCGAACGTACGTCACCTCCGCGTTCTGCACACGTTCAGCTCGGTGACGTCTCTCGCCTTCTTGATCCATCAAGATGTTGATGACCGGTATGTGGGACGTGGCCAAAACCTTTTGGAGAATGTGGAGGACCTCATTAACCCGGTGACCGGTATGTGGGATGTGGAACTTCTAAACCAAACGTTCTGCACTGAAGACGCCAAGGTTGTACTTTCAATCCCAATTTTTGAAGGTTTTGAGGACTCCATAGCATGGCATCTTGAGCCAAAAGGGAATTTTACGGTGAAGTCCGCCTACAAGCTGAATCTGCAGCTGAGAGTAGAGGAGAATGGGGAAAACTGTTCTACCAGCACTGCAACAATTCCGACAAGCCAGGCCACTTCACGGTCGGGAAAAATCTGGCATCTTAATGTCCCAAAGAAAATTACAATGTTCCTTTGGAGATTTACACATAACAGCCTGCCGCTACGAACTAACATTAGACGTCGAGGCATGGACATCGATACGCTCTGTCCATGTTGTCGACGACTTGATGAAGATGGTGGCCATCTTTTTTTCAAATGCAAGTTTGCAAGGGCCTGCTGGCATGTGGCAATCCTAGAAGTGCAGTGCCTCAAACTTGTAGCATGTTCCTCAGCTCAAGAGGTAATGGACTGCATCTTCCAGTTTGGGGACCAATTGGCTATGCAAGTAACCACCCTCTTATGGTGTATCTGGTCGGCAAGAAATAAATTCAATGCTGGTGAAAGTGCTCCCACGGCTGATGCGGTTGCAGCAAATTGCAGCCTACATATCCTTCAGTTTACTGAACACCTGAAGGGTGGGAACCAAACCAAAACAAACAGGAGGTGCAGGTGGTCACCGCCACCATCAAATTTCATAAAGATTAATTTTGATGGTGCTTACTCAGGCAACACACGAGAGGGAGGATGGGGTTTCTGTGCAAGAACTGAGGAAGGTTCAGTCTGGGGTGCAGGCATGGGCCGACTGACTCATCTTTCTGACGCTCTCCAAGCTGAAGCTTTTGCTTGTTTGCAGGCGATTCAATTTGCCCGAGATGCTGGAATGAGCCGGGTCATCTTTGAAACTGATGCTACAAATTTGAAGGATGCCCTGTGTAGCAATGCATACGATCTCTCACAGCACGGTACTATCTTTAGGAAGGCCAAGTATATGATGTTTACTAGTTTTATCGAGTACAAAGTTGTATCTTGTGTCCGCGAATGTAATAGTGTTGCTCATAAATTAGCGGGTCAGGGTGCGTCTATGGAACCTGGTGCTCATATGTTGTGGCATGGTACGGTTCCAGACTTTGTAATCTCTGATGTAGCCAGCGAGTATGTTGTGCTAGGTGGTTAATGGAATCTATGTTTCCGTGATAAAAAAAATACTCTACTGCTACCACCGTCCTGATTCTTAGAGCATCTCCAGCTGTTGGAGGAGAGAGCCCCCAGGACAATCGCCGGATCAAAAATAGCACGTTGTGGAGGGGGGGGAGGGGGCAAAACGCTTCTGCCGGATGAAACATGAGTACGTTTTTTCAGAGTAGCTATTTGAATCCGGCGAAAGTTTTCTGCTCGTTCGCATCGGTTTGCACTGGAGAGGCATGGTACGGAGGGGAGGGACGAGAGGCGAGAGATTGATCTGGGAAACCGACACTTCTCTAGTCCCCAGGAAGCACTGCTTTCGGCCAGTCAGAAAGGTGATACAACATCTGGCAGCCTTGGAGGAGCTGCCCAATGTACGTAGCATGTGCTCCACTGTACAGTAGTACGTTACGAGCAGCTCAACGTATGCAACGCTCACAACGCATCCTGGACACATATAATTACCCATACAGTACAAGTATATCTCTCCCCCTATGTGATATCTTTGTCTCCATCATCAAGGACCGAGGCGCTTCCAGGGCAGGGGGCCTCTTTTCTCCAACGTACGTTGCACGATTGGGACTACTACTACTTGGGAGGCTCCCTGGCCGGCCCGTCCATGCCTGTCAAAGGACACGCACAAACAGGAGGCTTGCATGGATATGCGGTGTAGACCGACCCAACCCATGCATGCATAAATGATTCATAATACACACGCAACGGAAGCAGCACAATCACTATCCACATGAACACGTCACAAGTTCACAACACAGCACTATTATTGATTGTTACATATATGTGGGGACAATATATATAGTCATGGAAGTGTAAGCTGCACCTGCATGTGTGCGAGCAACCGTAACCCCCGTCACATCAAGTACAAAATTGGTGGCCACGTAGACCTTCTGGTACACCCTGAATCAGGTGCCCCACCAGGCCGTGTGCATGCCCACCTAGTCGTGTAACAGGGGGGGAGTTGCAAGCAGGCTAATTAGCTTCTTCTCTCTGCTCTCAAGTCTCCTCAAAACACTGCCCTAAGATGGCCCCAGCAGCAAAGACCATCTCCCTCTCCCTCTCACACCCATCAACCAACCAACACCTCTCAGTTTCTCTCTCTACACGGCTAATCATAGGATTACAATTAACATACTACTAATAGTACTAGCTAGTAATCAACACACATATATAGGGGGGGTGATCGAACTGTACTAGGTAGCGATCCGTGCGTGCGTTGATCAGGCGAACGGAGACCTGTGGGGCGCCCCCTTCCTCCTGTTGTTGAGCGACATAACGATCTGGGGGAAGAAGCCCCCCGACTTCTTCTTCCTCGGGACGGGGGCGGGGACGTCGACGCCCACTGCCGCGTCGAAGCCCCGCGCGTTCCGGCTGCTGCCGCCGCTGCGGTTGCTGGAGCCGCCGCTGAAGCTGTCGCCGCCGTAGTGGTGCATCGGGTCCTCGAGGATGGAGTTCGGGGTGATCTGCCCGCCGGCGGCGCACCCGTCGTCCAGGAGGTCCGACGACCCGCCGCCGACACGGAGGTTCTCGAACCTCGGGAAGCAGGCGACGTCGGGCTCGCCGGACATGTAGAGGATGTTGGACAAGTCACCGCCCTGCATCATGACATGATCCACCTGCATGCATGCATGCACCGATATGCATCACTAGTCAGCAGATAGATTAGATTGTTCTTACCAACCTAGTACAGTATACATTTGCAAATGAGGCGCCCTGCAGCGTACGTGTCGGGAATGGATGGAGTACCTTGCAAGAGAGGCAGCAGAAGTGAAAGGGCTCCTGGAGGATCCTGTCGCAGGTCAAGCAGACGTTACCGGAGCCCTTGAAAGGCCTGGACTGAGGCCTGGGCTTGAGAAATATCACCTTTGCGCTGTTGATGGTGTAGGGCTGCATGCAGAGCAAAGCATGAAAGAAGGAGATTAGGCCACAGCTTTCCACTAGGCACTCATGTGTTGATGTTTGTTCTCTAAAACGAAGAAGTAGGTGTGCTTTTCTAAAGGGCGTGTGATTGATGGAGTCACCTGAACAAAGGAGCAGTCGATGAGCTTCTCAAGATCGTCGAGGCGCACCACGTCGTTGTACACGTACCTCCGCACCTGTACACATTTCAAACGTCCCTTGTTACACAGAATGCACATACTACTGCGCAGCATGAGCAAAGTAACTTAGTGGAGAATCTTGCAAAAGCTGAGTAGTGAAAAAAGCGTCGTTCGGGTGTGTGAGTGTGTGAATTTACTGCTCCATGTGATGATGTAATAATGGCCTTCCGTCTGGACGCCAAAGGCAGGCAGGCTCGTGAGTGGTGAGTGGTGACTGGTGAGCGAGCGAGCCACCAGTGGTAATAATTGCGGGCGTTTGACCGGCGGCTCGTCGTCATCCCCGTCGTGGGAGACCAAGGGCGGGCGTACGTACGTGTGTTCCGTTGCAGCATGCAGTGGCCAAAATCACAAACACCAAATGACCGTACACCACCCCCTGGTCCAAGGCCTCCAAGCTACTCTACTCCGGGGAGTACGCAATTTGCAACCGCCCGATGGCAGGGATAGGCAGGAACCAAGTTAACCCACACGTCCGGGGCGCGGTAAAAAGCAAATCGCCGGCCACCGATGGAAGCGGCCGCCCGGCGTCGTCACTGTGGCATCCCTGAGCGAGTGAACAGCGTCGTCGTCGAGGGCGGAGCCATGCGTTTGGACGGTAGCGCGCAGGCAGGAAGGAACAGTGTAGAGGGCCTTGTTTGGCAACAGGACAGGCCCTTTTACCATGCATACATATGGTAAAACTGTCTCCGCCGTGCTCGCTGCTCTTCTACCCCTGCTGCACGCAGTGACTGCTGCGACGCTTAACAAGATGTACTACCACAGCTGCATGCAAGACACCACCACCACCACACAGACGGCGCGTGCAGCCGGCCATCAATTTATTCACCAGCAGCAGGGTTGATCAGCGGGTGGAAAGGGTGCTTTGCTTTGCTATGCATGGCAAAACAATCCGGATAACCCACCCCATTTGTAGGGCGATTTGGGTAGATGAGACATGAGAATGAGACCGACCTCTGCACTGCATGAGGATGAAATCAGCGGCTCGGAGGGGAGCAACGGAAGTGACGAGACCACAACAGTGGAACCACTGTTACCACCGTTAAAATGAAGGCCGGGCCAGGGCTTTCAGCCTTTGTGTGTGCACGCTAGTACTACCATACATGCAGCCTGTGATGTGTGTGATAGAGAGAGGGAAATGGAGGGGAAAGGTGTCCGAGAAGATAAGCCTATAGTCTACAGAGTGAGTGAGAGGGGAAGGTGGGTCGCAGTAACTTTTTGCAGGTGGCTGGCGAGTGGGCGGAGGGAGGGGCAGGCACAGGGACAGGAATGGGTGCGCGGCTCGCATAGCATGCAAGCGAGCAATTGCAGCCGTGCAGAGTAATTATAAGACTATGCTTATTTCGGGGGTGCCGCCAAGCCAAGCCGCGCGCGGTGAAAAGTAAACTGCTCATCACAACTCCTTTCCTTTCCACTAGCACCTCCTTTTTCCTCTGTCTCAATCGTAAACCTTTCTTTTCTTTGTCGACATATATGCACTCCCTGGTAGAGCAAGAGCAAGAACGCCTACTCCTACTACGTACTAGGGTCAATTGGCAGGAAAAAACAAAAGGAATTAACTATAGCTAGGAGAGGTGAAATTAGGCAAGGCTAGCTGCTGTAAAACTGTGGTGAAACACGAGAGGGGTTTAGTTAGTACTCCCTCCGTTCCTAAATATAAGTATTTTTAGAGATTTCAATAAGGCCTATATATATATATGGATGTATATAGACATATTTTAGAGTGTAGATTCACTCATTTTGCTTCATATGTAGTCCGCATTGAAATCTTTAAAAAAAGACTTATATTTAGGAACGGACGGACGGAGTACTACTAAATGTTAATTAAACGATTGAGGGGGAGGGGGAGGGGGCAGGGCACAAAGCACGACGAACCATGGTCTTGGCCTGGAGAAAGGACAAGCAGAAGCCGAAAGACGAGCGCGGGCTTCGAAAAGGGAGCGCATGCTACGCGGCTTGGGAACTCGAACACGCCGCAATTAAGCCCCAACCACACCAAATCTCTCTCTACTGTGCACGTCTACTAATTGGCATATGCTGCTAATTAATTAAGGCCCATCTATGCCCGAGAAGGGCTAGTACTAGATAAGCACAGCTTCTCTCTAGTAAGTAGTACTACCTAGCTAGCTACTCCTAGTTGCAAATTAAGATACTCTGCTGGCGTGGAACCTCCCCGTGCCATGTTTAGCTAACCGTCGTAAATTGCTCCACACAAAACAGCTCAAGCCCGAAAGGCTAATCATCCGATTAATTAGGCCAAGTAGTACACGTAAAAAGGGGAACTTCCTCCTCTTCCCCTGTCTGTGTGGGTGCCACTGAATTACGACCGGAATCTAAGCGAGCAGGGAGCCATTTTGGCAACAAACGCACGGCCGCGCGCGTTTCATACGCACGCCGGGGAGCAGAATCGATGAGAATTCGCTACTCTTCGGGACTAACAGGCGAATCAAGAGGCCGTAACAGGCATGCATGCAGCACGTGATGTGCTCCTACTGCCGGCCAAGGATCACGACTGAACTAGTAGTAGATGAAACTGTCGGCGCAAGTCTCGATTTGACGGCCGGGTGAGAGAGAGAGAGAGAGAGGGAGTGGATAATTACCTGGATGAGCGGGTGGTGGCCGTGGGCGGGGGCGCAGTGCGGGCAGATGCTGGTGCGGCATGCGAGGCAGAAGATGTTCTTCTCGTTCTTCTTGCGGCTCTCGTGCGCCTCGCACGCCACGAAGAAGGTCTCCTCCACCAGGGCCCCCACCCATCCAGGCCGCATCGCCATCCTCCCTGAGCTCTGTCTCTCTCTATCTCTCTCGGCCACGCCCAGCAATTCTCTCCGACACCCTAGCTAGCTTGGCAGAGAGGGGATCGAGCTCGGCCGTATGTATGTATGTACAGACGTTGGTAGCGCTCGCAGGGAGAGGGGAGGGAGAGTGATGTTTAATTGGAGTGAGCAGTCGATGGATGGCAGCCGCGTCTATATATAGCGAGAGGGGGAGGGGCTGGACTAGTAGACGATCTTGCGGTGGCTAATGGCGTCAAGGGGACATACGGGTTGGGTTGGTCAAAGGAACACCTGGCTGGGCGTCACGGTCCAAGTGTCGGGGACCGGTCCCGCAATTCCCCTAAACTCATGGGTGTTTCTGCAAGAATCGCCTCATGAGGAACTCCGAGGGGCCAGAGTGCGGACTCTACCTGGACGTAGGGTGGTTCCTGCAAATTAAGCGCTTGTTTGTTACCATCGGCGTAGCACGACTGATCACTCATCAGGATAGGGCATGGCTAACTTACTATAGTAGCATGATATCGGCGTCAGCTCAGGCCATGTGAATACGTTGTTTTGCAGCCAATAACGGCTTCCCTCTCATCATCTAGTACAGTGCTAGCAACCTGATCTCAGTTCCAAAATGCACGAGAAAAAAATTGATGGTGCTGCTGGGCTGCTGGCCTTTCTTCTCCGAGGAAAAAGGAGCAATCAACTCTGCCTGCCTGCTGCGTGCGCATCAGCCCAGCCGGATTCAATGAGAAATCGCCCCGTTTCCCGTTTCTCCACCGACTGAACCTCCCCCTGCCCAACTCGGGCATAGCGGACAAACCTCGGGCCTCGATCTGGAATTAAATCTCCGTGCTCATCGGGCAATCCGGCATGTGGTCTTTCCCACCCTCGCCGTACGCCCTATGAAGGAACTCCAACGCATTCTGCTGTCAAAAACTCCGTCGACCTCTCTCTTTTTCAGCCGTGGTTTGCATGCAATTTGAGTTTGAGCCCCAGGACGCTCCGGGGACGACGAGATTAATAATACTACTGTAGTACGCTGGCAGAGTGGCTCCGTCGTCTCGTGGTCGTCGTCGACGCCGGTCGGTCGCGTCGCACCAGTGCGGTAGAAGCAGTACCGTCTCTCTCTCTCTCTCTGCCTTTTACGTTTACTGCTGCTTTTTGAGTTCTTGTTTGATGCGGCCGTTCTTTTGCACCAATTTCGGACTTCTTTTTTGGTTTCTCAGCCAGTTCCGTTGGACTGTAGCGGCGCCTCTAGCCTACTCCCTCCGTCCGATAAAGAGCGTACGCTTGTCTTTAAAATTTATTCATAAAAGAGTGTACTTCTATTTTTCCAATGCACTTTTAAGTAGAACAAAATGCTTCTCTCTCATCACACGCTAATCAAGATCAATAACATTCTACACATTGTCTTCTTAGTTTCTACATGCACTTAGCTTATTGGGGGTTGGATAATTAAAGACGAGAGAGATGTTGGCTTGCATATTTCCAATGCATTGTTTACTTCACTCCATAATTTATCCTAAAAATTTTATATGCACACTCTTCACCGGACGGAGGAAGTAGGCGCTAGCGACTGTGTTTTTACAGCTGTGTGCGTTGGGCCATCGCTTTGATCCACGGAGCCCGTGGAATGGTCTTCGCATGCCATCATTTTGGCTCTGTTCGAACGTCTGTATTCGGAGTCTTCGTATTGAATCGGTTGTAAATACGAAATTCCGTTTGTGTAACAAAGCTAGAATGTACTACGTGAGTACGAACTCGTCTGTTTAGATGTCTTACTGAGCTGGTTCATGGAATCCCAGTGAGTTTTCAATATCAAATCCAGTTTGGATGGCGAACTTTGAAATTTCACAATAACATGGTATGAAGATAATACTTTGTTCTTCCTGCACCAGAACAAAATTTATACATTGTGTGACTGTAATTAAATTATTCTATGTTGCAATAAAATGTATGAAAATTTTAGAAACGCATGAAAATTCTAGAGAGACAAGTTAGCTGCTAAAACTGCTAAGGAGTATGTGCTTGACCATTCTCTCGGTGATCCACCTGCGCCAGGACAGAGCAGGATGTTGCTAATGCCTTCACCTCTTGTAGTAATGACTACAGAGTGGTGCAGTACCTCATGTTGACTTGCATGTAACCTGTACTACAGAAATGTTTCGGACGATTCAATGCCTTCGACATTGTTGAGTCACTGGATAATCTGAAGAAGTAGGCAATGACTATTAACTAAAGTTGATGAGATAACGAAGGTCTTGAATGGATGCAAGATATAAAAGTTATACAAGTCAATGTTATTGATATTCTACTTCCTAGCAATACATGAAAGTCATTGGTATTCGATACCGGATCTGTTGCTCACATTTGCAACACGACGCAGCGACTACAAAAATTCGCATGTTGGAAAAGAATGAAGTCGTGATGCACGTCGGGAACGGTGCAGGAATCTCCGTTCAAGCCGTTGGCGTCATGTATATCAGTCTGTCTTCAGGATTTATCTTAGAATTAAATAATTGCTATTTCATTCCGAAGTTGTGTAGAAACATTATCTCTGGATCATGTTTCATACGCGGTGGTTATTCTTATAAGTCTAAGAAGAATGGTTGTTCATTTTACTGTAAGAATATGTTTTGTGAATTTGCACCCATTGCCAATGGTTTATTCATTTCGAATATTGAATGTGAGAATGATGTATAACGTTGAGGCTAAACATCTTAAGAAGACTGATAAAATACCACTTTCATGTGCCACTGCTGGCTTGGTCACATTGGAAAGAAACGCATGTAAAAACTTCATAAAGATGGACTTTTACCATCGTTTGACTTTGAATCATTTGATACATGTGAAGCTTGTCTAATGAGAAAAATGATTAAGACGCTGTTCACGGATCATCCTGAACGGGCGAGTGTGCTACTGAAAATAATACACAGTGATGTATTTGGTCCGATGAGCACAGCGGTGCGCGACCGCGGTGGATATTTCTACTTTGTGACTTTCATTAATGACTTGAATACATATAGTTGTATCTTCTTGATGAAACTTAAGTCAGAAAATTTCAAAAAGTTCAGAGAGTTTCAGAACAAAGTTGAAAATCATCGTGCCAAAAAGAATAAGTTTCTATGATTAGATCATTGAGGCGAATATTTAAGTCATGAGTTTAGTCAACATCTAAGTGATCGTGAAATTGTATCACAACTCACACCTCCCAGAACCCCACAGAGAAATGGAGTGTGTGAGAGGCGTAACCGAACCTTGTTAGACATGGTGAGGTCTATGACATCTCTTACCGATCTGCCTTTATCTTTTTGGGGTCACACACTAGAAACTCTAACTTATACACTAAACAGAGTATCATCTAAGTCTGTTGAGACGACTCCTTGTGACTTATGGAATGGAAAGAAACCTAGTTTATCACATCTCAAAATCTAGCGTTTGTGATGCATACCTAAAACATTTACAACCAAATAAACTCGATCCTAGATCAATCAAATGTTACTTTGTTGGTTATCCCAAGGAAACAACTAGGTATTCCTTCTATCACTGATCTGATGACAAAGTGTTTGTTGCAAAAAATGGAGTATTTCTTGAGAAAGAGTTTCTCGCTAAAGGAGTTAGTTGGAGAAGAGTACATCTTGATGAGATTGTCGAATCTTCGGAGACAGTTGAAAGGACTAAAGAACCGAAAGTAATTCCACTATTTGTGCCTGCAACCAAACGAGGAGCTACCGCATCCAATGTGGAAACTCCAGTTAAGTTCGTGACTGAACAACGTAGGTCAAGTAGAGTTAGCCAACCACCTGAGTGGTTTCATGAAGAAATATTCATCTTAGAAGAAGATGAACCGATGCACAACAGAGAAGGGATGTGGCGCCCAGCTCAAAGGAATGGCTTAAGGCCATCAAATCCGAAATGAATTTTATGTACAAAAACCAAGTGTGGAGCTTGGTAGAGCCTCGAGATGGAGTGAAACCTATTGAATGCAAATGGATTTTCAAAAGAAAGACAAATTCAGATGGTAATAATTCTATTGTCGGTCCCATCACTTTATTTACTTTGGGTTGTTCTTTTTCTTCTTTTGTGCAATTTACTTTTGTTGGCACTTCGCTCAAAAGCATTACTAACATTCCGCCTTCTTTTTGCTTTTCAGCCACAACTAACTTGCAGACACGTTTCCATAAGTCTCCACGAGTAACAAAGTCCAAATCCCCTGCTCCCTGTGGGATCGATACTCTTACTTCAAGAAGGCTACAACCAAAACATGTGTGCTTGCAGGCCATCATCTACCTCCAAGAACCTTCGCACTCCTGTTCAGATGAGTATTGTCGCAAATGCTACTGGACAGCCCTACGGCCATGTGTTTATTCAGAGAACAAATACCAGAAAGCATGATAGGGAAAACATTATGGCCAAAGCCGCTGCCTACAAAATGAAGTAAAATCTGGAAATCCCTTTACTTTCAAAAGTAAGTCTTTTTTCTGAGATGCCCAATTCTACTCTCTATAAATATGTTTGTGTAGTGGATATTGTCATTGGGGGGCAACTCCTCTCATAGTAACACAATCATTAATGACATGATCTTAAATGAAAAAAAGTCAATGCCTTAAATTTGCTAGTAAGCACCCTGAGGTTTTCGTACCTGATAATCTTGAAATAGAAAATTTAGATATTGGAATTTATACTCCACCTTGTAGTACATATGATAACCATAAGTCAAGGGGCACAACTGACTTTGTGGTTACTCCCGATGTAACTATTAAATCTAGATCATGTGGTCTTTCACACCCTTTCAAGGTTTCATGATAGGGATTTTTTTCCGATTATTATAGGTCCTGGGCAAGATGGCAAAACATAGTGCCTTTCTGATTTAATTCTCAAATATAAGCCTGATATTATTGGGTTCCAGGAAACTAAGAGGGGTCATTTCTCTGAGGCTTTACTCGTAACAATTGGTGGTAATATCGAATTTTCTTGGCACATGTTGCGTTCTGTTAATACTATTGGTGGGATTTTACTTGGCTTGAATGAAAATTTGTTTGATTTTATTGGTTCCATTCTTGAAATCTACTGTCTAATTGCTACTGTTAAAAATAAGTCTGATGGTTTTTGTCGGTATATGGGTATTGTCTATGGTACAACTTATGCTGAACAGAAAATGGAATTTATTGCCGAGCTGGATGAGGTAATAGGTTTGTTAACATAGAATATATTTTTCAAGGGGATTTTAACCTGGTTAGGGAGGCCAAAGATAAATCCAGTTGTAATATTATAGTATCTGGACATTGTTATTCAATGACTGGATTAATAAATGGATTTTAATGGAAACTAGGGTTGCAAATAGGGTATATAATTGGAGTAATCACATAAATCCTATTTTTGCTACAGTTGATAAAGTTTTCTCTTTCTACTGATTGGGGTTCTCATTTTTCTTTGTCCACTTTTCATGCCTTACCTAGGGTGAGGATTGATTATGCTCCTCTCCTTTTTGATTGGGAAAATTGATTTTATACCCTTAGTTGTGTCACACTCCGCAGGTTTGCCCCTACTTTCGGAAAACACTCATTCTTGCCCAACTCACTTTGGTTTTCTTATGCTTTTGCCCTTCCGGCACGATTCTGTCAAGTCAGTGTCGTTTGACCGCTACCGCCGCTAGATTTTGGTCATTTTAACCCCTGTTGCTGCTAACCCTCAGTATCCCTTCGTCCTCAGCCAGCTCACGTGGAAAACAGAGGGAGGGAAGGCACAAACAAATTGAAGGGGGAAGTGGGAAGCAGGAGAAAAAGGAGCGGGTGCGCATGCCGAGCTCGGGCTCGTCCAACTTCTCACCGCGACCGGAGAGGCAAGTAACACGGTGGCATTTCGTGCTCTTCCACCCCCACCCCAGTTCAATCTAGGGTTTTCTAGGGTTTGTGACATTCGGGGGGAAATTTGACCTTTGTTTTAGGTCGATGGGGTCAGGATTGTGCAACATTCCTCGGAGTTTTATCTTCCTGACGAGTCCTATTCCGGCTTGGAGTTTCTGTCGAAGCATCACTGCCTTGGCCATGCCCTTGTTCCTGCCCGCCGTGTATCATGGCGAGGTGCTAGCACGTTTTTTTGGTTGTCCATTAGATGTTAGTTTTTGTGAATTTGAGACAGATTTAGTTTTTGTGATTTGTACTCTCTAATATTGATTACTCTGATATGCAATTAGTTACCAGAAGAGTGTGAATGGGTGGTTTGGGTTCACCCAGCTCCTCCATTGTGTGTTGCCCTTGCTTTTGAATACTTGCATGCACAGGTTGAAGATAGTTGGATCAAATGCCACAGAAGGAAAACATTGAACTGGCAAGGAAGAACAACGCTTTGAAGAAGAAACTTAGGGAGAGAGATGAGATGCTGCTGGTGTGGGCACTGCTATTAGTGGGAATTGTTATGTTTGTTGTACTGGTATGGTAGATGTAGTTTATCGATGTATTTGAAGTAGTTGAGTATTTGAAGATGTTGATGGAACCCTATTTTGTTTGATGTCACTTTGTAGTTGAAGTTGAATTGATGTCACTTTGGTCTTGAAGTTGTGTGAAGTAAATAAATGTGGATGATAAATGAAGATTTCTCGTCGATGACAAATCTTATGTGATGAAACCAAATGTTGATGGTAGATGAAGATTTGTTGTCGACGTCGTTAATGACAAATCTTATGTGATGAAACCAAATGTCCATGGTAGATGAAGATTTGTCGTCGACATTGACGAAAAATCTTATGTGATGAAGCAAATCATATGTAATGAATGATAGAAAGTTCAGCAACAATTACTGGTACAACACACTGAATAAGATCAAACAAAATAGTGATGAATAAAGGGGATAACATCAAACAGCACACAGAAAAGGTCAACTGCATAACAAACATTAAGTTCATAGCAGCACCAAGTGCATAATAGCACACAATACACATAATGAACATAGCATCTCCCATGAGAAATTGAACCAAAGCTAGCCTAAAACTTCTGTGAATCCATCATACGATACTAAGCACGAGCAGATCTGAGACTGAAACTTACCTCGCCGGGATCTCACGTGCAGATGCAGTGCCCTAGTCGCCCTGACTGCCACCACGGCCGCCTTCAACGCTCCCCCGAGCCGATGCCGAGCTCTTGCCGCCGTGGACGCCACCACCTCCGCCATGGACGATGCCACCACCGTTGTTTCCGCTACCCCGTGGTGATGGGGACACCGTCTAGCCGTGCGTGTAGCCACCGCCCCCCGTATCGATACACCACCCTCCCGTGCCGATGCGGTGCCCTTCTTGCGGCGGCCGCCTCCTAGAGTTTCTCCACTCTCCTCCATCACCTGGAAATGGATGTGGTGGTGCGAGGAAGGGTTTGTGGATCTCGTGGTGAGCCACCAACAAACTAGGGTTTCTGACAAGGGAAATAGAGTGAGAATGGGGAACGAGAGAGTGAGTGGGAACGAGCTAGTTAGATTGACCGGGTGCAAGCTGTGTCCAAAATCTAGCGGCGGTAGCCGTCAATCGATGCTGAGTGGATGGAATTGTGAAGGAAGGGCAAAAACATAAGATTGGCAAAGTGGTTCGGGCAAGAACGATGATTCTCGGAAACTAGGGGCAAACCTGCCGAGGGGGACATAAATAAGGGCACAGAATTAATTATCCCTTTTTGATTCTAGGAGCAGTAAGAAATATTTGGACAAACCTTTTATATTTAAAAATGGTGGTTAACACACCTTGGTCCATCAAATATGCCCCCCTCCCCCTCAGTTTTCTTCTTCTATTGATACATGGCAATTTAAGACAAAATTCGTTAGGAAGAAACTGGAATGATGGAGCATCAATATTGGTGCAACTATTAAGAAGAAAAATAAAACTTTTGGAATTTGACATTTGGATGCCTTTTATAAACAAAACTTTGTATCTTACGATGATCATCAAAGGACTAAAAGACATTTGGAGAAAAGAGGAAGTTGCCTTGTGGCAGAGATCCCTACTAGGAAAATTAAAGAAAATGGTAGAAACACTTCCTACTTCCATGCCTTAGCAAATCGGAGAAGGGGGGGGGGGGTATCATTTTTCCTTATTAATTGGATAGAATGGACCCGTGTCCACTAAAACTGACATGGACGATATTGCCAAACTTTACAAAACACTTTTTTGTTTTGAACCTAAACCTGATAACCATTTGAGTGACCTTTTTTGGTCTAAGAATGAGAAGGTTGATGTTGACGAATTGGAAAGTCTTGAAAAACCTTTTTCCTGAGGAGGAAATTAAAAATGCTATTATGGGCTCCTATTCGAGTGGTGCCCTGGTCCAAATAGACTTTCTTTTCTCCTATATCAAACCTTGTGGGACTTAATTAAATTTGAGTTTATGGCATTGGCGAAAGATTTTCAAAATGGTGCTCTAGATATTTCTAGACCGAATTATGCTATGATACCTTAATTCCCAAAGAATGTGATGCTAATGAGATGAAGAACTTCAGGCCCATTAGTTTAAGTAATTGCTCCGTTAAGATTTTTGTGATAGACTTTGTCTCCATGTCAAACTTTTTTGTTTAGAGAGGTACATCCTTGAAAGTCTTGTCAGTGCCCATGAAACTATACATGAGCTTCAACAGTCCAATACCCCTTGTGTGATACTCAAACAAGGCTATGCAAAATCCCATGATATGGTGACTTGGGATTTCCTTGTGTAAATGCCCACATCTAGAGGTTTTCGTAGTAAATGGATTAGCTGAGTTATGAGTACTATTCAGAACTGTTCCTTTTGTGTTAGACTAAATAACCTAAATGGTCCTCTGTTTGAAAGTAATGAAGAAGGGGATCCCCTTTCTCCAATTTTGTTTAACTTGGTCGTTGATGATTTTTATCTATGCTTGTTAAGGCTGCTATTGCTAACATTATTTCTGGTGTTCTTACTAATATTATCCTTGGTGGCATTATTAGCTTACAATATGTTGCTCTTTCACTACTGCAGGATGCTGCTAGCACGACACATGAATCAGAGACCCTTCAACGAAACTGTGTGCGATGCATGAATCGCAAACGGTGTCGTAATAAAATCGTGACCAATAAGACGAACTGTGTGCGATGGCGGAGACATCAAGCAAGATTTAGATTGGAGTTGCGTGTGCGATACGTGGCATACATTTGATCCATACAAACTGTTTGTGATGTGCCAGAACAACAGAAACGGTCAGCCAGATCAAGGTGTGTGCGATATACAGCATACAATTCACTCGGATGAAATGTTTGCGATGAGCGGAAACAACACAAATGATTACCCAGGACAAGATGTGTGCGATAGACGGCATACGAGTCATTTGAATGAACTATTTGCGATGATCCAGAAGAACACAAATGATTCGGCTTAACGAGGTGTGTGATACGCGTCAAATAGGTGAGTAATATGAATTGTGTGGGAAGACCGATAATAACACAGACGATTCCTCCTAATAAGCTTTGTGTGTTGTGGGTAAATGGTTGCTGGTAAAGAATTGTTAGCGATTGAAGAAATTATCACCAACGGGTTCTGTAGTTTAATCCGTATGCGATGTGGTTTGCATGGTCTGAATAACATCTATGCTCTGTCTAGAGAACAACAACATTTATACTTATAACAACATGATTGCATAGTTAAACACCCAATTACATAAGTGACTACACACATCACAATACGCTAATTTTTAGGGTTTAGGGTTCGGATGCTCTTATCAAAATCCATTGGTTATTTTTCCGTGCGTGCTCTCATTGTAGTGAACTATGAGAGCATGAACGGGGAAATATGATCACATAGAAATATATTGAATTATGTATGACTTAATCTAAAATATCTTCAAGCCATTAGGTGGTCAACAAGAAAGTTCGTTTCATAGAAACGAATAACTTTTCCTTTTGGATCATCTCAATCCCATGTCGTGGGGACGCCGTCCGCTTGCATCCGTAGTCGGAAAGTACTCCACATGTATAACAGCATGATATTTCAAAGAAAAAAAAGAACACAATGCCATTTCAAACATTGTATCACAAATACCAGAAATATTGCAATGTTCAAATTCCAGCATTACAAGGCCCAAATTGAAAGTTTACAAGGTTCAAACTATTTTTTCAAATCAAATTCATCTTGCTCAGAATCTGAGTCATGCATTATTTCTGCAAAATAATTAACCACCGAGAAGTCATATATCGTCTTGATACAGTGACTTCCAAATAATCTGTCATGTGAAGTTCCAAACTGAAATTCAGCTTCTGCAGAGCCTTTTCCATTCAGCTTTAGACGCCCGCGCTGATTAGCAAACCACTGACTTCTACGCACTAAATATAGGGCAAACCTCATTACCTTGAGAACACTTGCTTTCTGAACAAAGAACATGGTGAATGTAATCTCTTGTGTGGTGCCTCGGTACTCATTCAAAGTAATTTCTGTGAGGTGATGATCAAGGCATTCAATGGGATTATTATATTGCGCCACATTTTCCACTTTCGGGCCTTCCTCTATCTACAAATGAAGACAACATATTAGTGCCTAGCTGCAGTTTTGAACACTATAGGCCTCTTTGATATGCATGATTTCTCAAATACATGAATAGAGTGACATGCCATCTTCAATCGTTCATGGTTAACATCTCAAAAAATATATGTACTGAAATCCTCCAAATTTCTTTTAGAAATCATACTATATTTGTCATTGTAATCATGGGTAAAAGTAACAACAAATTGAACTTTGTTGTGGTTAACAATTAATAGGAAAGGAGCACCACCTCGATGTATAGCTTCTTCGTGCACGGAACACATCTAAGGAATCTAACAACTTCATCTAAATTGGGGTTGAAAGATTGTAGTGCCAAGATCTTCACTGTGCGCAGATACAGGGTCAAGCTTGTGGGAATCATTTTCTGGATGACACCCGAACATAGATCAATAAAAAATAGATAAAAATGTGATGTCCAATAAGAAGAAGGAGAAGAAGAATACAGTTGTACCTGAACGGATAATGATCCAGTAACAAGTTAGGAGAATTCAACACACGAATAGCCCAACACTGTCAATTTCAGTGCGTCAATGACCCTGATTCTTGTTGGACCTTCTTTATCAAGTACAAACAACTCTCAAGGAAAGGCGCATTCTCGATGGCCATATCGTGAAAAGCCTCAACTGACAGCCTGTTGCGGCACCAGCAATGCACATAAATCATACGGACATTCGTCGAGGCGATGTGGAGGCTACTGAACACATCCATCACCTAAAGATGAAGGTACTCGAGCGTTGTACAACCACGAAGTAGGCGCTCCAAATGCTCCTTTGAGATGCGGACACCCATGAGCTCGAGGTGCTTCAGTTTAGGGAGATGAAGAGCGCGTGGCATCAATCTGGGGTAAAAAGCACTGCCTGAACATAGCGCGACGCGGAGCGCGGATGGCGGCAGCGAGCGCTGATGTCCAACTTGAAAGTTGACCTCCTCAAGCCGATCTAGGGCGGGGGAAAGGAACCACTCATGAAATTTGGGTTCGGCCTTTTAGTTGGAATGGAACTTGCCGATGGCAAGGCGTCTGACCGGCCTAGGGTTCGTGATGACCCACAAGTATAGGGGATCAATCCTAGTCCTTTCGATAAGTGAGAGTGTAGAACCCAACGAGTAGAAGGAAATGACAATCGTTTTTCAGTAAGGTATTTTCTGCAAGCACTGAAATTATCAGTAACGGGTAATTTGATAGCAAGATAATTTGTAATAAGTGACAAGTAGCAATAGTAAACTAAGGTGCAGCAAGGTAGCCCAATCCTTTTTGTTGCAAAGGACAGGCCGGAACAATCTCTTGTAATAAGTAAAACATTCTCGAGGATGATACGTCTCCAACGTATCTATAATTTTTGATTGTTTCATGCTATTATATTATCCATCTTGGATGTTTGATATGCATTATTATGCTATTTTATATCATTTATTGGGACTAACCTATTAACCTAGTGCCTAGTGCCAGTTGCTGTTTTTTCCTTGTTTTTGTCTTTCATAGAAAATCAATACCAAATAGAACGAAACTTTTTGACAATTTTTCATGGGCCAGAAGACATCTAGGAAGCTTCGGGAGGAGGCCAGAAGGTCCACGGGTGAGCCACAAGCTCACCAGGCGCACCCTAGGGGGGCGCCCTATGAGATTGTGGGCCCTCGTGGCTCCTCTAACCCTAATCTCAGCTCCATAAATACCCAAATATTCCTTGTATACCAGGGGGCACACCAAAAATACTTTTTCGCCACCGCAAGTTTCCATCCTCGTGAGATGCCATCTGGAGACCTATTCCGGTACTCTGCCGGAGGGGTATTCGATCACGGAGGGCCTCTACATCAACCTTGTTGCCCTTCCGATGATGTGTGAGTAGTTTACCACAGACCTACGGGTCCATAGCTAGTAGCTAGATGGCTTCTTCTCTCTCTTTGATCTTCAATACAATGTTCTCCTTTATGTTCTTGGAGTTATATTCGACGTAATCTTCTTTTGCGGTGCGTTTGTTGAGATCCGATGAATTGTGGATTTATGATCAGATTATCTATGAATATTACTTGGGTCTTCTCTGAACTCTTTTATGTGTGATTAAGATAGCTTTGTATTTCTCTTCGGTCTATTGATTTGGTTTGGCCAACTAGATTGATTTTTCTTGCAATGGGAGAGGTGCTTTGTATTGTGTTCAATCTTACGGTGTCCTCACCCAGTGACAGAAGGGGTAGCGAGGCACGTGTTTGTATTGTTGCCATTAAGGATAAAAGGGTGGGGTTTATTTCATATTGATTGTATCTATCCCTCTACATCATGTCATCTTGCTTAAGGCGTTACTCCGTTCTTGTTAACTTAATACACTAGATGCATGCTGGATAGCGGTCCATGTGTGGAGTAATAGTAGTAGATGCAGACAGAAGTCGGTCTACTTGTCACAGATGTGATGCCTATATTCATGATAATTGTGTTAGATATCGTCATAACTTTGCGCTTTTCTATCAATTGCTCAACATTAATTCGTTTACCCACCATATGCGTTCTTTCAAGAGAGAAGCCTCTGTTGAAAACTATGGCCCCCGGGTCTATTTTTATCATATTATTTTCAGATCTATAAAACCAAAAATCCAAAAATACCTTGCTGCAATTTATTTACCTTTACTTTATTTTGCACTTTTATTTATCTTTTTTACCTATCTCTATCAGATCTCCGTGAAGGGATTGACAACCCCTTTATCGCGTTGGGTGCAGGTATTTGTTTGTCTGTGTAGGTGCAACCATTGGTGACTTGTGTCTTCCTCCTACTGGATTGATACCTTGGTTCTCGAACTGAGGGAAATACTTATCTCTACTTTGCTACATCACCCTTTCCTCTTCAAGGGAAAAACCAACGCAAGCTCAAGAAGTAGCAGAGGACACATGGGAATTTCATCTAGTCACTTTCATCATGTTTGTTTGATTCGCGTTCGCTACTTTGATAATTTGATATGTGGGTGGACCGGTGCTTGGGTGATGTTCTTAATTGAACAAGCTTCCCACTTATGATTAACCCCTCTCGCAAGCATCCGCAACTACGAAAGAAGAATTAAGATAAAATCTAACTATAGCATTAAACCCCTTACGGAATAGCGCATAAATTAGGGTTTAAGCTTCTGTCACTCTAGCAACCCATCATCTAATAACTACGCCACAATGTATTCCCTTAGGCCCAAATATGGTGAAGTGTCATGTAGTCAACGTTCACAACATACACATCATCAAAATATCGAACGAATACCAAATTCACATGATTACTTATGCCAAGACTTCTCCCATATCCTCGAGAACAAAAGCAACTACTCACAAATCATATTCATGTTCCAGATCAGAGGGGTATTGAATAGCATAATGGATCTGAACATATAATCTTCCACCAAATAAACCAACTAGCATCAACTACAAGATGTAATCAACACTACTAGCAACCCACATGTACCAATCTGAGGTTTTGATACAAAGATTGAATACAAGAGATGAACTAGGGTTTGAGATGAGATGGTGCTCGTGAAGATGTTGATGAAGATTGGTCCTCCCATGATCAGAGGGTTGTTGGTGATGATGATGGCTTCGATTTCCCCCTCCCAGAGGGAAGTGTCCCCGGTGGAATCGCTCCGTCGGAGAGCGAAAGTGCTCCTGCCCAAGTTCCACCTCGAGACGGCGGCGCTCCATCCCGAAAGTCTTCTCCTTATTTTTTTAGGGCAAATGGGCTTATATACCAGAAGATGGGCACCGGAGGCTGGCCAGGGGTCTCACAAGCCACCAGGGCATACCTAGGGGGGAGGGGGAGGCGCGCTTCGGTGCCTTGTGGGCACCTGTGTGGCCCCCTCTGGTACTTCCTTGCTCTAGTATTTTTCATTTATTCCAAAATAAATCTCCGTAAAGTTTCAGCTCATTTGGAGATGTCCAGAATAGGTATATCTGACATAGCTTTTTCAGGTCCAGAATTCCAGCTACCGACAATCTCCCTCTTCATGTACATTTTGCATATTAAGAGAGAAAAGGCATTAGAATTGCTCCACAAAGTGTTATATTGATTAAAAACACTATAAATAACAGTAGGAAAACATGATGCAAAATGGACGTATCAACTCCCCAAGCTTAGACCTCGCTTTCCCTCAAGCGAAAGCCGATATGGATAATCATGTCCACATGTTTGGAGAGAGAGAGAGGTGTCGATAAAAACAAAATACAGACATAGTATCATCATGATCATTAGTATAACAACAATATTCATTATCATAAAACTTCTGATGAGCAAGTAATAATTCATCACAATCATCAAAGTGTAAGGCATAAACTTTCTTGAAAACTAACAAACTATGTTCTCAGTCAACAATGCAATTGCAATTCATCATATTTTCAGGAAGGGTCTCATGTCGGAGCTTTTTAGCAAGTCCACATACTCAACCATCATTTAGTCTTCTATGATTGCTAACACTCACAACATATATATGGAGCAAAAAGTTTCAGCCAGACACATAGAAAGATATAGGGGCTTATAATTTCGCATCCCAACTTATTCACCACAAGGGTGAGGTCAACAATAATAACTCATGATCACTCATGTCCAACTGGATATATGTTCCTAGATCTTTCCCCACCACATGATGCTTACAAAAGAGAAAAATAAAAAGGAATAGAGGAGAACACTATTGACTCTTGCATAAAAAGTAAATACATAAAAGTAAAAGATAGGCCCTTCGTAGAGGGAAGCAGAGGTTGTCATGCGGTTTTTGTTTTTGGACGCACGAGCTCTTAGTGCAAAGGAACGTCACGCTATATTGCCCCTTATGATAGAAACCTTTCTTATGCAGTCCGCCGCTTTTATTTATTTGCCATCACAAGTTCGTACAACGCTTATTTTCCCTTACAATAAAAGATCGAACACACTTAGGAGCAATTTTTATTGCTTTATGCACCGATGACAACTTACTTGAAGGATCTTATTCAATCCATAGGTAGGTATAGTGGACTCTCATAACATGAAACTGAGTTTAGGATTTTTGGGTGCGTAAGTAGTATCTCTACTTGGTGTGGATTTTTGGCTAGCAAAGATATTGGGCAAGCACCACATGTTGGAGGATCAATGACAATATAACTTCTATGTGAATATAAGCAAACATAATTCATTACGTTGTCTTCCTTGTCCAACATCAACAATTTGGCATAAAATACTTAATGGGGGCTCACAATCATATAATATGTCCAAGATAGTGTATTTGCATGTGAATCTTCTCTTCCCTTATTAATTTTTTCATGAATTGCATCATTGACCAATGCTGTGTTTGTCAACTTTCAATAAATTTTACCACTTATACTTTTCCTTATGTAATGTCATTACTTTCTATAAGCTTAGCATATAATCTTCTTCATTATTTTCATTGCTAGGATTGAAACATAAAAGTAAAGAAGCAAAAACTCAAACCACTCTTTATTATATAACTCTCAACTCGATTACATAGATAGATAGATCACGAAACTAGCACTCAAAAATCGATCATACTAAACTTTTATTTAACTAAATCATGAAATAACTAAGTATCGAACTAAAAATAGGTAGAGATAATAAAAGTGATGGTGATACGATACCGGGGCACCTCCCAACAGCTTGGCACAAGCCAAGGGGAGTGCCCATACCCGTGTGCTCAAGTTTCTTTCTTTGGTGATGGTGGTGGTGATGAAGTGGTGGGCTTGTCCTCCGGCTTCCATGGCATAAGTTCACCATCATAAAAGGATGCACGAGTCTCCGGAGTCCTGAAACTTGCAGCTAAACTCATACCTTTGAATCTTGCCTCACACTCAAAATTTCGGTTTTGAAGATCATAAACTTGGCCTTAGAGGTAATCGATTCATTCGTTGAGCTTGAAGACGATGTCCTTCATTGACTAGCAATCCACCTTGTCGTCATTGGTGAATTCCATGATCATGGAGTGGTTGGCACTAAGTCCACGTTCCACCATCCCTTGGCACTTAAAGATCTCCTGGTCCACCGCCTCGAGCCTCGCCTCCACGCTTCTCGTCTTCTTGGGCCCCTGAACGTCCCAGATGTGGAGCACCCCCTCACGCATCTCAATGGCTTGAGGGTGCTTCATCACCTCCGGTAGGTAGGGATTAATGACCTTTTCATAGAACTTGTCCTTGGAAGAGCTTGGTGGAGCCATGGCTGTCTAGATCTGTCAGAAAAATAGCACGAAACAACAACAGAGGATATTTCCAGGATGCTGTGGTCAAAACATATGGGAGTATATATAAAGAATTTTGATCTTGAAAAACATGTATACCAGAGGAAAACGGAGTCAGGAAGGCACACGAGGGGCCCACAAGCCCCCAGGGCACGCCTGAGGGGGGGGGGGGGGGGCAGGCGTGCCCTGGTGCCTTGTTTGCACCTGGGTGGCCTTCTCGGGTGTTTCTTATTTTTGTATTTTTTCTAATATTCCAAAACTGGTAGAAAGTATTTTTTATGGAGTTTTTGGAGTCGGTTTACTTATCGTATCACGTACCTCTTTCTTTTCAGGGTTCTGGAGTGTTCTGGAAGGTCTCTTTTATGCATTCCTCCAGTGTCATAGTTTGAATAATGTTAGTTTCAACATTAACAGGCATACCTGAGATATAATGCTTAATTCTTTGTCCATTTACCATGTTCGGATTAGTGCATTCGACATTATTGATCTTAATAGCTCCAGGGCGGTAAACTTCTTCGATGATATATGGTCCTTCCCATTTAGAGAGAAGTTTTCCTGCAAAAAATCTAAAACGAGAATTGTACAATAGAACATACTCACCCACTTTGAATTCCCGGTTTTGGATTCTTTGATCATGCCATCTTTTAAATTTTTCTTTAAACAATTTGGCATTTTCATAAGCTTGGGTTCTCCATTCATCTAGCGAGCTAATATCAAATAACCTCTTTTCACCGGCAAGTTTAAAATCATAATTGAGTTCTTTAATTTCCCAATATGCCTAATGTTCTAACTCAAGAGGTAAATGACATGCTTTTCCATAGACCATTTTATATGGTGACATACCCATAAGATTTTTATAAGCAGTCCTATAAGCCCATAATGCATCGTCAAGTTTCTTAGACCAATTCTTTCTAGATCTATTGATGGTCTTTTCTAAAATTAATTTTATTTCTCTATTGCTCAATTAAACTTGACCACTAGATTGAGGGTGATAGGGGGATGCAATTCTATGGTTAACATCATATTTAGCAAGCAGTTTACGGAATGCACCATGAATAAAGTGTGAACCACCATCAGTCATTAAATATCTAGGAACTCCAAACCATGGGAAAATAACTTCTTTAAGCATTTTAATGGAAGTGTTATGATCAACACTACTAGTTGGAATAGCTTTTACCCACTTAGTAACATAATCAACATCAACCAAAATATGTGTATACCCATTAGAAGAAGAAAAAGGTCTCATGATACGTCTCCAACGTATCTATAAATATTGATTGTTCCATGCTATTATATTATCCATCTTGGATGTTTCATATGCATTAATATGCTATTTTATATCATTTTTTGGGACTAACCTATTGACCTAGTGTCTAGTGCCAGTTGATGTTTTTCCTTGTTTTTGTCTTTTACAGAAAATCAATACCAAACGGAGTCCAAACAAAACGAAACTTTTTGAGGATTTTTCTTGGACCAGAAGACAACCACGAAGCTTCGGGAGGAGGCCAGAGGAGCCACGAGAGGGCCACAAGCCCTAGAGGCGCACCCCAGAAGGGGCACCCGCCAGGCTTGTGGGCCCCTCGGGACTCCCCTAACCTAATTCCAACTCCATAAATACCCAAATATTCCCCGTATACCAGAGGGCATACCAAAAATACTTTTCCGCCGGCGCAAGCTTCTGTTCTCATGAGATCCCATCTTGGGGCCTTTTCTGGCACTCTGCCGGAGGGGGATTCGATCACGGAGGGCCTCTACTCCAACATTGCTGCCCTTCCGATGATGTGTGAGTAGTTTACCACAGACCTATGAGTCCATAGCTAGTAGCTAGATGGCTTCTTCTCTCTCTTTGATCTTCAATACAATGTTCTCCTCGATGTTCTTGGAGTTCTACTTGATGTAATCTTCTTTTGCGGTGTGTTTGTTGAGATCCGATGAATTGTGGGTTTATAATCAGATTATCTATGAATATTATTTGAGTCTTCTCTGAACTCTTTTTTGCATGATTAATATAGCTTTGTATTTCTCTCCGATCTATTCATTTGGTTCGGCCAACTAGATTAATCTATCTTGCAACGGGAGAGATGCTTTGTTTTGGGTTCAATCTTGCGGTGTCCTCACCCAGTGACACTAGGGGTAGCGAGGCACATATTTTTATTGTTGCCATTAAGGATAAAAAGGTGGGGTTTCTACCATATTGCTTGGATCTATCCCTCTACATCATGTCATCTTGCTTAAGGCGTTACTCCGTTCTTGTTAACTTAATACACTAGATGCATGCTAGATAGCGGTCGATGTGTGGAGTAATAGTAGTAGATGCAGGCAGGAGTCGGTCTACTTGTCACGGACGTGATGGCTATATTCATGATCATTGCCTTGGATATCGTCATAACTATGCGCTTTTCTATCAATTGCTCAACAGTAATTTGTTTACCCATCGATGTGTTCTTTCAAGAGAGAAGCCTCTAGTGAAACCTATGGCCCCCGGGTCTATTTTCCATCATATTATTTTCAGATCTAGAAAACCAAAAATACAAAAATACCTTGCTGCAATTTATTTATCTTTAATTTACTTAGCACTTTTATTTATCTTTTATATCAATCTCTATTAGATCTCACTCTTGCTAGTGACCGTGAAGGGATTGAGAACCCTTTTTTCGCGTTGTGTGCACTACAAGAAATATGTCAACTTGTGACCTTCTCTTAGCGACCATGGCTAAATTGGTCGTAAATCTACGACCATTTAGAACCAATTGGTTGTAAGCTGTTTGGGAGGGTCCAAACCCTAAACCATAACGACCATTTTAATCAAAAAGATCACAACTTGCCTTACACCAAATGGTCGTAAAACAGAGAACAGTGGTCGACAGCCTTATTTCTACCTGATTACGACCAATTTAGATGGTCATGAGGTTGTGAACGTGGATGCATTGCTATGGCTGGGCGCCACCTCATCAATTTTGCCTATGTGTCTCATTTTGGCTTATGTGTCACTTCCACCAGTTGCTTTGACCTTCCAAGTATTGACTTGTTAACTAAGTTGACATATGAGGCCTATCACTAGGGACAAACTAACACAGTCCCAATGACATGTGGGACCCCCTACACCTACTAACATAGGACGAATGACATGTGGGACCCCGTTCTACCAACCTATTATGTAGGACCCGCCGCATCAACTGGAAATTGACATGTGGGACCAACCTGTCATGGGGACCCGCCACACCATTGACATGTGGGACCAACCTGTCATGTGGACCTGCCACACCACAGTTACAAATTGGCATTAAAAAGCCGCAAAAACAACCCCGGACGGGACTCGAACCCGCGACTCACCACTCTCCCTTCACAGCACCTAACCACCAGGCCACCACGACTTGAGTGATACAACAGCACGCCGGTCCTACTTATACTATCGCGCCAGCTGGGCTTGGGCCTCGGTGGAATGAGGCCACCTCTTTTTTTTAGAAAAAAATCATGTGTCAAGTAGGCCTTGGCCCGTCCAGGAATAAACATGGGATGCCCTCATATTTCTCAAAAAAAAAATGTTCAGCCCATAACTGAAAAATAGGAAAATAACAAGTTTTTCATTATTACCATTTGGTATGAAGGTGAGCTATCTTAAAAAAAACAAGTTTTTCATTTGTCTAAAAAAACAGGATTTTCATTGTATATCTCTAAAAAAGTTTTTCCTTATAGAAAAATCTCGAAACCAATTAAACAATATAAAATCATAAGAATAGAAAAAATAATGAACTCCTTCCTGAATCTTACTATATGGTTTAGCACTTAGAAAACTAAACGTATATTAAAAAAAATGTTGACACATATTTCAAAAAGTGTTAATCATGTATTTCAAAAAACTAAATGTGTGTATTTGAAATGTTTCATGCAAACAAAAAGTGTTAATCGTAAATAATGTTAGATATGTATAAAAATGTTTCATGTGTATGAAAAATAGACATCAACACGTAAATGAAAATTGTACAATATGTATGGAAAAGTAGATATCAAAACAAAATTTGGTAAAAATGTTAATCATGTATTTAAATTTGTCTAACCTATATAAACAATGTCTTATATGTATAAAAAAATGTACAGTATGTAAAAACAAATATATACATCAAAACATATGTATGAAAAGATGTTTTTTGTTGGGAATGTATGAAAAGAGGTTAATCATGTATTTGAAAAATGTTAAACATATATAAACAATATGTACAACGTGTGTTAAAAAATATAGACATGTGTTCAAAAAATTAGACATCAAAATATTTATTAAAAATGTTAATGATGTACTTAAAAAATGTTAAATATGTATACAAAAATGTTTCTGGTGTACACAAAATAGTATAACATGTATACAAATAAATTAAAACAAAAAATATAGTAAAAATCTAAAAGAAAAGAAGAAAATCAAACTATGTCATGAATGGCCATAACTCATTTCTGAGAACACTTTTTTAAAGAAATTTGCCGTAGTCCAAATTTGTTTTTTTTTTCTGAAAACTAAGTCACATATAAGACACAATGCAAAGGTTTTCATTTTTTTATTTTTTTTTGAATTTCTTATGCCCGTTTCAAAATGTGATCAAAACAGCGGGCAAGTCCGTTCGTAGCTAGGGGTTGAATGTTGTAAAACTTTTGGAATATCTCTGATTAAATAGATACTTTTGTACCTATAGATAATTTTTACAAAAAATAAAGAGCAAACTATGAGGGAGCTGCAGTTCAAATTTGACCCGCTTCCAACTGAATCGGTGGAAATTTGTCTTTTTCACGAGAGGTGTATCAAAAGCTTTTAACACCCAACCACCTTGTCAATTTTACATTAAATATGGCCTAATATTTTATAAAATTGATTTGGTCCAAATTGGCAACAAATATTTGGTAGGCCCTTCATAAAAAAACTCATTTTGGGCACTCGGAAAATGGAAAATGGTTTTTTCGTGCAAAGAAAATGAAAAATTCGTTAGGCATCATTGTTTGCCATTCCAAGATGCACCCTTGTGCAAAATATGATATGATTTGAACAAACTATGCCATGAATGTTGTCATAACAGTGGCCATTTGCCTTGAAAGCTCGTTCATGAGAACACTTTTTCAAGACATTTGCCGTAGTCCAAGTTTATTATTTTTATTGGTAACTTGGTCACATATAATGACACAATGCGAAGATTTTCCAATTTTTTGATTTTTTTTGAATTTTTCATACCCATTTCAAAATGCGACCAAAACGGCGGGCATGACCGTTCCTAGCTAGTGATTGAATCTTGAAAAACTTTTGGTGTTTCTCTTATTAAATAGATACTTTTGTACCTAAAAATGATTTTTGAAAAAAATCATGAGCAAACTATGAGGCAGCTGCAGTTCAAACTTGACCCACTTCCTACTAAATGAGTGAAAAATTGTCTTTTTCATGATAGGTGGCTCAAAGCTTTTGTCACCCAGCCATTTAGTCAATTCTACATTAAATATGGCCTAGTATTTTAGAAAATTGATTTGGTCCAATTTTTCAACAAATATATGGTAGGTCCTTCACAAAAAAACTCATTTTTAGCACTCGAAAAATAAAAAATGAAATTTTCGTCCAAGAAAATGAAAACTTCCTTAGGCAAAATTGTTTGCCATTTCAAGATGCACCCTTGTGCACAATATGAGATCATTTGAACATACTATGCCATGAATGTGGCCATAAGATTGACCATTTGGCTTGAAAGCCATGAATCTTCACACATGATAGCTCATTTATGAGAACAGTTTTTTTAAATAATTGCCGTATTACAAGTTTATTATTTTCCTGGTAACTTGGTCACATATAATGACACAATGCGAAGGTTTTCCAATTTTTTTATTTTTTTTATTTTTCATGCCGATTTCAAAATGCGGTCAAAACGACGGGCATGACCGTTCCTAGCTAGTGATGGAATCTTGGAAAACTTTTGATATTTCTCTTATCAAATAGATACTTTTGTACCTATAAATCATTTAAAAAAATCATGAGAACACTATGAAGCAGCTGCAGTTCAAACTTGACCCACTTCCTACTGAATCGGCGGAAATTTATCTTTTTCACGAGAGCTGGCTCAAAGTTTTTGACACCCAACCATTTGGTCAATTCTACATTATATATGGCCTAGTATTTTAGAAAAATGATTTGGTCCAATTTTGCAACAAATATATGGTAGGTCTTTCACAAAAAAAAACTCATTTTGGGCACTCGAAAAATAAAAAAAATGACGTCCAAAGAAAATGAAAACTTCCTTAGGCAACATTGTTTGCCTTTTCAAGATGCACCCTTGTGCACAATATGAGATCATTTGAACAAACTATGCCATGAATGTGGCCATAAGATCGACCATTTGGCTTGAAAGCCATGAATCTTCACACATGATAGCTCAATTCTGGGAACATTTTTTTTAAATAATTGCCGTATAACAAGTTTATTATTTTTCCTGGTAACTTGGTCACATATAATGACACAATGCGAAGGTTTTCCAAATTTTTGATTTTTTTTTGAATTTTTCATGCCGATTTCAAAATGCGGTCAAAAGGATGGGCATGACCGTTCCTAGCTAGTGATTGAATCCTGGAAAACTTTTGGTATTTCTCTTATTAAATAGATACTTTTGTACCTAGCAAACTATGAGGCAGCTGCAGCTCAAACTTGACCCACTTGCTACTGAATATGCAGAAATTTGTCTTTTTTACGAGAGGTGGCTCAAAGATTTTGACACCCAACCATTTAGTCAATTCAACATTAAATATGGCCTAGTATTTTAGAAAATTGATTTGGTCCACTTTTGCAAAAAATATATGGTAGGTCCTTCACAAAAAAACTCATTTTGGGCACTCGAAAAATGAAAAATGAATTTTTTGTGCAAAGAAAATAAAAACTTCCGTAGGCAACATTGTTTGTCATTCTAAGATGCACCCTTGTGAAAAATGTGATATCATTTGAACAAACTATGCCATGAATGTTGCGACAACAGTGGCCATTTGCCGTGAAAGCCATGGATCTTCATACATGATAGCTCGTTTCTGAGAACACTTTTTAAGACATTTGCCATAGTCCAAGTTGGTTATTTTTCCTGGAAACTAGGTCACATATGATGGCACAAACACAAAGGTTTTCAATTTTTTTGAATTTCTTATGTCTGTTTCAAAATGCGGCCAAAACGACAGGCATGACCGTTGCTAGGGATTGGATCTTGTAAAACTTTTGGAGTATCTCTGATTAAATAGATACTTTTTTATGTACAAATGATTTTTGGAAAAAATAAAGAGCAATTATGAGGCAGTTGTTGTTCAAATTTGCCCCGCTTTCTGCTGAATAAGTAGAAATTTGTTTTTTTCACGAGAGTTGGATCAAAAGCTTTTGACATGCAACTATTTGGTCAATTTTACATAAAATGTGATCTAATATTTTTAAAAAATGGAGTGGTGCTATTTTGGAACAAATATTTGGTATGTTCTTTCTTCACAAAAGACCTTTTTATGCACTCGGAAAATGGAAAATGATTTTTTTGTGCAAAGAAAATGAAAGCTCTATTTGGCAACATTGTTTGCCATTCCAAGATGCACACTTATGCAAAATATGAGATCATTTTGACAAACTATGCAATTGTTATATTTAAAAAAATCAGAGTGGGTGGACCAATGAGACGCGAGGAATTGCCTTCACGCAGATCACCAATTTGGACGCAATCTGAGCCATCCATCACGCACCCATCCAACAGTGAAGCTTCTCCGGAGAAACAAAAACCCTAACTCACGTACCCACCCTCCCCTAGAGGATCGAGGCAACCCTACCACCACCGCCACTCACCCGCCGCTGACCCACTCTCTCCCCCTCCCATCGATCCCCCAGATCCCACATCCTCGCTGCTGCCACAGACGCAGCCATCTCCTTGTCCCCATCTCCTCGCTACCGCCCGACTACCATGGCGCCATCTCCTCACCGGCCGATTACCACGACGCCATCTCCTCGTCGCCGCCCGACTACCGCTCGCCGTCTCGCCCCTCCTCCCCGCAGAGGCGCGGCGCTTCGATGATGGCATGGGCGGAGGATGAGGCCATCGGTCCCGACGTCGCCTCGGCGGGGCTGCACATCTCGGAGTAGATCGGCCGCGATGCCGGCGCGCAGCCCGACCTAGAGAAGGCGCTCGAGGCGTCGCGCTACGCCTCCCACCCCTACTATGCCGCCACCTCCTCCCCGTCCCTGGCCTCCTTCCGCGACGCGTCCTGCAGCGGCGCCCACTGCGTCCGAGCGGGTATGTACGGGCGGCCTACACCACTGGTCGTCGACCTGCCCCGCAGCAGGTAGACCCTCGACGTCATTGTCGTCATGGCCGGGACGCCAGGTGAGACGCCCCATTTCCAGCTTCCTAGTTCCCTCGCTTGTTACTGAAACTGTTGTACTCTGCAACTGCTGCTTATCTTCAGTTAGAAATTGGGAGCTGTCTGGACTCTTGTAGTATTAGGCATAAGTTGAACGGAAATAGTTGGTATTTGCATTATGCCTGCTGTAAAGATGCTAGAAGGTAATCTGAATCCAGTTTGTTTGGGGATAAAATCATAACATATTCACACTAAACCCTTACAGAGAAATTATTTCATAGTACTATCCTTGATAAAAATAATTCAGTTTTCCCATTCGGCACTATTTGTCACTTGTAAAAACTTTGGAATATACTGTAAATTCATGATAAGACTTGGTGAGGCTGAGGCCACCACCGAGGTATATATATCGCCATGCCCTCGCTTAGTTTTTCAGATATAGTTTTACACTACAGAACTTTGGTAGTTCACTCGGAAATGACAGTAGGATTATGCTGAATAAACTAAATGTACGTATGATGGCTGTAGGCTGGATACAGGCATGTGGACACAGCTGCTGAGTACGGAGTAGAAAAGGAGGTACACATCATTATACCAGTATCCCGTTTCTGCACTAGCCTAGCTAGCTTAGTAAGCGTGAACGAACACCAACTGCTTGATTTCAGGTTGGCAAAGGGCTTAGAGCTACCATTGAAGCTGGAATCGACAGGAAAGATTTGTTCGTCACGTCAAAATTATGGTACGTACGTACCTATGTGTAGAGTCGTAGGTTGTCCTCTAATGTCAGTAACTTAACTTATGGCGTGTTTCGAGCATCTGAATTTTGATTGATATTTTTGGCCACTTCCTTTAGGTGCATGAACTTGGTGCCTGAGAGGGTGTGGTCAGCAATAGCGAACATGCTCAAGGATTTACAGTTGGACTACATCGATCTTTACCATGTAAGAAAAACAAAACCAGGGCCATAATTGTTGCTTTGTCTGGTAATAAGTGATAGTGTAGTGCTTAAAACTGCTTATAGTTTTAATATTATCTTGTAATAAGTACTTTAGTTACTGGTTCAGTTTATGGATACAGTAATTATGCTATTGGTGATCTGGAATAGGCAACCTAGATGCGGTGCAGATCTTGTCAAGCTTAAGCATGTATTTACTTGTCATCGAATGTTGGGGAATCAGTTGCAGTAACCATGTGCGATGGGTTTGTTTAGATGCGTGGCTCTCTAGTCTGTAGATGCGTGTGCCCTCGTTAGTTTGCACTTGAGGCTCCTGGTGCTTGCCCATTGCTCTGTAGGTCTGCTTTACTTGTACTGGTGTTGTGTTTGTAATGTTTGAGTCTGCTCCGTCATCGATCTGTAGGCCTACTTGACAGTCATAAAGTTGCATTATTTAGCCACTGGTAGGGTAGGAACCATGGTCCCCTAATTGCTAGCAAAACTTGTGTAATGAGGTCTTGTTACCTTCTACTGATGTTTAGTCTTGTTTTTTAGTACTTCTGTATTGGTATTCAGAAATAAAATTCATATGTTTCTATATATGTTCTTTTAGATAAGTATGTCAATACATAACTAGTAATGTAAATGGTGTGACGCAGTTCTAAATAAAAATGCAAATAACTTGTGAATGTCAATCTCATGTGAGTCCTTAATGAACTTACTATATCAGTCTCTTAGAGTCATTGTTTTGGCAACCTAATACTGTAATACTGTTGTAAAAGCAACCAATTCATGATAAGACTTAGTGAGGCTGATGCACATAGCTACTTTCAGTACCTTGTTAACAGTGCTGATTGTTGGATAAGCTAAATCCTGTATCAGGGTCCTATTCTTGTAAACCTTATGTAAAGCTAAAATTCTTCCGTATCTTGCTCTTTTGCTGGTGCCACTATACATGTTAGATTGCTAGTTGTACTTGTCTCCATCTCAAATTACTTGGGTATCATTCATATGTACATAAGATAATTGTATTGAAAAAAGATCTTTTATATAAATTCTGTTGGCTAAAGAAATAAGCTATGTATATCACACACAGATAGGAAATCTTCTTCTTTTGTTTGTGTTATTTACATAATTTCTTCAATAAATCCTCGGCTTCGATGCCTTAGGATATTCACTTTGCAACTCAATTTATTGATTCTTCAACGCGAAATGCAATTTGCAGGGAGCTCAATAAAGCTTGGAAAATGGTGAGGGCTCCGATGGTGGTGATGTTGGGCTAGTTGTGGCCTCGTGTGCGGCAGCAAGGGCCTCCCTCCTCTAACCTCTAGCGATGGCCGTGGCATGGTGAGCTCTCTGGTTCCTAGATCCAAACCCCCTCCTTCATTCTATCTCGGATTCCCATGTTTCCCCCTTTGCTCAATTGATTCGATCTGGGGCTGTAGGTGGCCTCCACGGACGAGGAAAGGAGAGGAGGGCAAGCAGTCCCTGATGCCAAGTGCTCCTCAAGGTCCCAACACAAGGACAAGCAGCGACAGCAGCATCTTCTTCCATTCAACACAAGGACAAGCAGGAGCAGTGACCGCAACAGATGCAACCATGGAGAGGAGGACGATGACGCTCAGTAGCAGTAGCAGCTCAAGGTGCGCCCCCTCCCCTCTCCTTCCCTCTCCATTTTCAAATTTTGTGGCAGCTAGGATTTTGAATTGTACTTAGTTATGTGATTTACTCATGTTCGTGCTAATTGACCAATACATGCTTTTCTGTAACTTTAGATATTCTCCAGAACAGTTTGCTTGGTCCTTCATATCTAATGCTTGCATGTACTGTAGAAGCTCTACTTTATGCTAATACCTGCATGTGTAACATTTTTCATGGCATACTTCTAAATGGACAAGTACATGCGACGTCGAGCGTCAACGATGATGCGGACCATATGTTCAACTGCAGCCCCATCCATCGCATCGACACAAAGTAAGGTATGTACTCGTCTTGCTGAACAGATATGGGCCTGATGCTTGATGTCCTTATGCTTGATGCATGTATCATGTGACACACACATTAGTAAACCTGAATTAACTTTCACATAGTTGCTCTGTTACACCTATACAGTAGATGGCAAGATGAATAGCTAGTGACTGTTTAATTCAATCATGCACCTGGTAGTTTAATAGGTACTATTGATTGAATATGAATGTTATTCCTTATACTCAAATGGAACTTCGATCTGCTGTAACTCTGAATGATGGGTTTTAAACCTTGTCGTGTATGTGAAACATTCCATGCTTGTTTGCTGCTAAGTTTGTCATATGTGCCAATTCAATTCCCAGTTTTGATGAACAGGCATATTCTAGATAAGTAGAATGATCTTGTTAAAATAATAATAAGTAGAATGATAATATACTGGTGTATCTTTAGTTTTTATTTTAAAAGTACATGTGTAATATTTCTTCTATCAGTGACATACCATTTGTTCTCTTTTGAATGCCCAGATGTTTTGCAGCAGCCTGTCATTGCTAAGGAAGAAGCAGTACTTGAAGAAGGAAGAAGAAGTACTTGAAGAAGCAGATTACATGTTTTCTCGATGTGAAGGACCGGATAGGCTTGTTCTATTTATTTTTCCTATTCTGGAGTATTTCAGTAGCTGATTGCTTGAATACGACATGTTGTAGGTTGCTTGGATCTGTATAAAATACGTATGTGATGGAAATTTGTAGAATGTGTGTTCTGAGATATTTTCGTAATATTCAGCAAATTGGTGGTAACTTGATTCATATTGTTATTCAAACTGGTTTGAAAACGTTCGTTAAATGGGCTGGAGTTGGACCTTAAAGAGGCCAAGGCTCAAATTATATTGGACAAATATTTTGGGTAAAAAAATTAAACGAAAAGAAATGAATGTGGAAAGGCCAAGGCCCAGGAAAGAAAATGCCTGGAAAACATTGGGCTAGTGTCGGTGTCAAAACCGGTAGACCTCGGGGTAGGGGGTCCCGAGCTATGGATCTAGGGTCGATGGGTAACAAGGGACGACGAACACATTGTTTACCCAGGTTTGGGCCCTCTCGAAGAGGTAAAACCCTATGTCCTGCTTGATTGTATTGAATGTATAATGTGGTTTACAGAGTAGATCTACCTCGAGATCAGCATGAGCTAAACCCTAAGGCTATGAGGTGATGAATGTAGCTCTAACCCTAATGACTACAACCCACGGTTTATATAGACACCTATAGGGTTAGGGTTACCAGAGATAGATTACAACAAGAGGCAAAGAGATCTCGTCCATCCTTGACTTGGAGGGCACACCACGGCTTCATAGATCTCCGGTCACCATACGGCTCCACCAGTCCGGCCCATGTATAATGGGTCATCGCCCCGAGGACCCCTTAGTCCATGACTCCCTCAGTAGCCCCCGAACTTGCCTCCAACGCCGAGGATTGTCCTCTGGAATCTTCACATCATCGGCTTGCGAGACGAGTTCTTTTATTCCTTCATATTGCTTGAAGCCATATCAATTTCACTAAAAACTATCCGGAACCCGCTCTAATGTACTCGGGTCCGGACAATTTCAAGATTCTGGGATCGAAAGACATCTCGTGATCGAGGTGGGACCATCAGGTTTTAATGCCGTTCCTCGGGGCAAGGGTTTCGCACACCTTTCTAGAGGACGCGCGGCCCAATGCCGTCCTTCCACACACCCGTCCTTTCGTCTTCAGGATAAGACGCCTATTTATAGATCCAAAAGGTGCTAAGAACAGTTACCTCCCCCTTCGCCAAGAACGACACAGAAAAAATTCTCCAAAGCCATGGCCAACATCCCAGGTTCTTCCTCGCACCCTCACGGCCTGCTCCCAGGCGATTGGTCGAGCTATTCGGTCTCGCATATCCAGCTGAGTCGCTTGCAGGCGCAGCGCTTCCTCCCTCCGACCGATCTGATCCCATTCCGCGCCGGTCTCATCTCCGTTGATGGCTGCGCCCTTGCCGGGAACTCCCCCGCCCCAAGCAAGGAGGAGAGGGTATGTCTCGTGCCCTTCCTTCTAAGAGGTTTGGGTTTTCCTATTCATCCCTTTCTATGGGGTCTGCTAGAGTTCTATGGGATCCAGATCCACAACCTCACCCCGGGGTCCATATTGCACATTTTTGGCTTTGTAGCCTTGTGCGAGATATTTCTGAGTTGCGACCCCCACTTTGACTTGTGGAGGAAGTATTTCTGTCTTGTCCCTCGCCTCCCGGAGGGATCTATATTTGAGGTAGGCGGTGCCAAAGTATGGCGAATAGCTGGGACAGGGTACCCAATCGAGACCCCACAGAAAGATCCCGAAGGATGGACTTCAGAGTGGTTTTATATTGAAGACATTCCCCTCACTGATCCAATTCGGCAAGGGCTACCCAAATATTCAAGTGACCCGCCTATAAAGCGGTACAACTGGCAGCCTAGAGGCCCTTCCCAACAGGATAGCGAAGAAGTGCGTGCACTGTTGGCCAAGATTAGGCTGCTAACTAGCAGCAAGCTGACCACGGTCAAAGTTATGGTCATCGCCATTACACGATGCATGCAACCCCTCCAATAGCGGGGTCACCCTCTATGGTGCTATAACGGGACCAGCGATGTGACACGTCATGAGCAGCAAGGGCCAGACAACAAGGCGGCCCTGGCTAAAATACTGGCCGATCTCTTCAAGGGAGACGAAGCAGAGTTCGCTCGCATGAGTATTCATGAAGGCTGCTCCGGATACAATCCAGCGGACGGGGTAAGCCATAATCCATTATTTTGAGCCCACATATCACGCTGAATTCTTATTGATCACCACTTGAATAGGGATGGAGGTGTCAGGTTGCGTCCATTAGTTGTCCTCCTCCTCAACTAGAGAATCACTCTCGTGATGGCGATCTAGGGTATCATGACGACCCAGAGACGTCCATCGAATTCGAAGATGGGGTGTTCTATCAGGAGGGCCTTGATGGCGGCAAAGTGGCTGTAACAGCCGATCACCGTGGGGCTCTTCCCTCTTCCACAGTAAGTGAAAAGAAGACCCTCTCCTGAACAGGGCGCCCATCCCGTGCTACCCCCCACGTGCTGACTTCTACTCCCAAGGGTCGCCGCACTACGCGTAAGAATGTCTCAGGAGGAGCGCGGACCGTGCTAGCTTCGGCCCTTGACGGGAGATCAAAGCGGAAAGCTTCCGCCGAGGTGGAGGCACCTGGCCCCTCGGCCCAAAGGTAGCATATTTCGGAATTGCAGTGAGGGTTGCCGTTGGCACTTTCTTATTAGAGCTCGCTCAATTTTGCAGAAGGCGTATGCCCCTACACCAATCCGAAGATCTCCCGGATGCGCCAAACCGCAACACCGGTCTCAAGTCTTCGGCACAAGCAAGAGCCTCCTCCGAACATGCGACAGCTCGTGTACCTCCGGCGGACTCCGATGACATTTCGGTCACTAATTCCGAGGTCGAGAGCGTAATGAACCATCGCCGCCGGAGGGAGACTTTACGTCATACTGCTTTTGCCGAACAGGAATTTAATGCTTTTAATTCGGTGGATGCATACCTTGGAGCGGCACGAACAGGTCTTGATGGGATTGCCGGTCTATTTGCCACCAAGGTGTAGGTATATAGCTTAAAAGCAGATCATGTTCCCTAGCCAACTAGCCCCCAAGCCTTTATTCGGGCGGGACGGCCGAGTTAAGGGTGTCTAATGATATTTATTTTTGTAGGCCCATGAGAGCGGTACAAAAAGCTGTCCGATGACCTTGAAGTGAGTCAGACACAATTGGTCGAAGCCAAGGCTGAACTGGATGTGGCTCGAAAAGCCAGCAGCGAATTGTCCGGTGAGTAGGAAAGGCTGTTTTTGTAGGTATACGTTGTATGCTAAGCATTAACACCGTATTCTCCGTACAGCCGCGGGAGCTGTAAGTGAGCTGCGGAGGGAGTTGGAGGCTAGTAAACAAGTACTGACGTGAAGTCAGGAGGAGAAAAATGAGCTCAAGGCAGAAAATCAATGGCAAGCCGAGGAAATTAAGAGTTTGAAAGCTCAACTGGCCCAAACTGTGGAGGAAAACCAGAAGCTAAAAGGTGGCATATTCGGTAAGCGCTGATCGTACCGTGCTATTGGCAAGTGTCATTGATGTGTTAATGATGATGTGCAACACTTGCTTGTTAGGTCTCCTGACTGGGTGGCCTGAGTAAGAAGTAAGCACTTATGATGGGAACCTTCTAAAGGAACTGTCGAAGACCTATGAAAAGGCCCGGAAAGCCATGAAGAGCATGGCGAAGGTGTTATGGCCATCAGATGTGCCACCAGAGAGTATGGCCGAACTAGCCAATCGCTTTAAAGGGGCTCGGCGAAGGTTTGAATTACGGAAGATCTCGGCCTGTCGAGAAGGAGTGCGCGAGGCGTGGGCTATGGTAAAGACCCGCTTCACCAAGCTAGACCCGGTGCATATGGCGTGGGTTGGTCCCATGGGTCCTGACGGCCAAGAGATACCACTAAGCTTGGTGTATGATGATGTGATGCAAGCTGCTCGCTATTCTCAAAATGATTGTGCTTTAGAGCAATTGATAGACAATGTCGAGAAGGAGTAATTTTTATCAATTCTATGTATCTATGTACTTTACGTTGATCGTGATCAATCGGCGCTCTTATTTATTTTTTGAAAGAATGTTGTCTTAGCCGTCTATCGGCTTCTACCTCCCCAATCATAGACCGGGAAGTGTTCCATACTATGTGCCGGGAATGAGGCAAACCGGCCATCTGGCTTAAACAGACGAAACATGTGCGGAGAATGATGTTATATTACTGTTTGACGTAAGAAAAATCTTCTGATGAAAATAGTTCCTCCAAGGGTTCCTTTCTTCACGTAAAATGATAATCCAGATACGTAAGATCAACGGAAACCAATGGCTGCGAAAAAACCTTGGTGATAAGCGCGAGGCTATATTCGCTTCACTTAGTCCGACTTATTGTATTCTGTAAGAACGCTAGCGTTCGGCTTCACCCGTCTGAGGTACGGTCCCGGATGACCCGGTCATAACAATCACAGAGGTGCTCCCTTTACTCCCTAGCCGAACAATCGGGAACGTAGGGGTAATCACAGGAGCCAGGCAACCCGGCTTGGCAAAGATCTTAAGTCAAACAAGTGCATACGTTGGCTTAACATGTATGAGAAGGATGCAATCAGGACGAATGCGATTTATACATTTATTCGGCTCTTCTAAGGGAGCCCCCAAGCAAAGCTGGGTGTTACATTTAATGGTGTATATAGTATGAGCTTGGTATGGTTCGGTTTAGCCGAACTAGCACCACGGCGAAAGAGAGAAAAAGGTAAAAAAAAATAAAAGAAGGAAAAGGCGAAAATTTATGTCAGACTCAGGCGTAAAAACGCCGCAGCCTTGCTGCGTTCCACGGGTTCGGCTCGAGGCCATCGTCGGACAGGCGGCGAAGACGATACGCTCCTCGTATGAGTACTTCGTCGATGATGTACGGTCCCTCCCATTTAGGTGATACTCCCTCCGTTCCAGAATATAAGGTGTATTGATTTCCGTGCAAGTCAACCATTTGAAAGTTTGACCAAGATTGTAGAATAAAATAATAGCATATGAAATACCTAATAGATACAAAATGAAACTACTTTTCATGATGAATCAAATGATATAAATTTTGTATTGTGGATATTGGTATATTTTTTCTAAAAACTTGGTCAAATATGCACTCGTTTGACTTTTAGACAAATAAATACACCTTATATAAAGGAACGAAGGGAGTAGTTTATTCTTCTATTTTTCGGGGAGTCGGAGAACAAGGTCTCCCACGGTGTATGTCTTTGCCCGGACTTCACGGTTGTGGTAACGTTGTGCTTGCTGCTGATTGAACGCGGACCGAGCTCGAGCTATGTCTCGATCTTCTTCCAGAGCGTCCAAATCATCATGCCGATCGAGCTCGGCTTCCTTTTCTTCGTACATGCACACTCTAGGCGCGTCATGGATAATGTCGCATGGGAGAACTACTTCCGCACCGTATACCATAAAAAATGGTGTGTATCCGGTTGACCGATTAGGAGTAGTGCGTGGCCCCCATAGTATGGAATCGAGTTCCTCGACCCAATGACAGTCTGATTGTTCAAGGGATCAAACTAAGCGAGGCTTAATGCCGCTCATAATAAGTCCATTGGCTTGTTCGACCTACCCGTTGGTCTGTGGGTGGTACACCGAGGCGTAATCGAGCTTGATGCCCATTTTGCCGCACCAGTCTTTAACTTCCTGGGCGGTGAAGTTGGTACCATTATGGGTAATTATGCTGTGGGGGACACCATAATGGTGTACGACATCGGATAAGAAGTCGGCGACTAGTCCGGATTCTGCCGAAGTGACGGGTCTTGCCTCGATCCACTTGGTGAATTTGTCGACCATGACCAATAAGTACTTCTTTTTGTTTGTCCCCCCTTTGAGTGACCCGACCATGTCGAGATCCCAGACTGCAAAAGGCCATGTGATCGGTATCATCCGAAGAGCTGTGGGGGCATGTGGCTTTGATTTGCGAACAGCTGGCATCCGACGCAATGTTGGACAAATGTCCGGGCATCTTCACGGGCGGTAGGCCAGAAAGAAACCTGCTCAGAAAGCTTTGCTGACCAGGGCCCGAGCTGCTGTGTGGTGTCCGCCCATGCCCGCGTGTATCTCTGCCAAGAGCTTCTGCCCCTCTTCTTCGGAGATGCACCTTTGTAAAACTCCTGTGGTACTCTTCCAATAGAGTTCACCCTCATGGACCTTGTATGCTTTAGAGCGGCGAACTATGCGGCATGCTTCGGTTTGATCCTCCGGAAGCTGATGTTGTGTGAGGTAGGCTAGCAGGGGTTCTGTCCAGGGTGGGATTATGGCAATTACCTCGTGTGCGGAAGGGGTTTCCTCGAGTGCGGACCGCCGATGACGTGGTCGTCTTGTTCATTTTCGGGCGAGGTATTGTGAGCGGGCTCGTTGGATAGTGTACCAGCGTCATCGTCCTGCCACACCATGGAGGGCTTAAAGAGTCGCTCGAGGAAGGTGTTTTTGGGAACCGGGCATGCTTGGCGCCCATGCGGGCGAGGACGTCGGCTGCTTGATTGCTGTCTCTAGCGACATGGTGAAATTCTAGGCCCTCAAATCAAGCTGATATTCGGAGGACCGTGTTTCTATATGCCGCCATCTTGGGGTCTTTGGCATCAAATTCGCCGTTGACTTGTGAGATCGCCAAGTTTGAATCTCCCCTTACCTCGAGGCGCTGCACGCCCATTGATTTGGCCATACGAAGACCGTGCAGTAGTGCTTCGTATTCGGCTGCGTTGTTGGAGTCCGTGTACATTATTTGGAGGACATACCGAACAGTGTCGCCTGTGGGCGAGATTAGGATGACCCCAGCCCCCAGTCCGGCTAACATCTTTGAGCCGTCGAAGTACATTGTCCAGTGTGAGTATGTAGAGTACTCTCGGGCTAGTTCGGTCTCCGTCCATTCGGCTATGAAATCGGCCAGTACCTGAGATTTAATGGCTCGGCGTGGCTTATATGTTATCTCGAAGGGGAGAAGCTCCATGGCCCATTTGGCGATGCGGCCTCTGGTGTCCCTGTTATTGATTATATCGTTCAAGGGGACCTCTGATGCCACTGTGACCGAACATTCTTGAAAGTAATGACGTAGCTTTCGAGATGCCATGAAGACCGTGTAAGCTATCTTTTGATAGTGCGGGTATCATGATTTGCATGGCGTAAGCACCTCGGACACGTAGTAGAACGGCTTCTGGACTTGGAACATGTGGCCCTCGGATTCCCGCTCTACGATGAGCACCGCGCTGACCACCTGATTGGTGGCTGAAATGTATAGTAGCATGGGTTCGCCGATGCCGGGTGCGGCCAGGATAGGGTTGCCGGCGAGGAGTGTTTTAATCTCCTCGAGTGCCATGGTTGCTTCATCTGTCCACTGGAAGTTCTTGGTCTTTTTAAGCAGTTTGTAGAGTGGCAATGCCTTTTCTCCAAGGTGGGATATGAAGCGGCTCAAGGCGGCCACGCATCCCGTTAGGTTCTAGACATGCTTAAGCTATGTTGGTATTTCGAGCTGAGATAGCGCTCTAATTTTGGCCGGATTGGCTTCGATTCCTCTATGGGAAATTATGAATCCGAGTAGCTTTCAGGCGGGGACCCCGAAGACACATTTCTCCGGGTTGAGCCGTATGTCGTAGGCCCGCAGGTTGTCGAAGGTTTGGCGTAGGTCGTCTATTAGTTGGTCGATGTGTTTGGTTTTGACAACCACGTCGTCCACGTATGCCTCGACTGTTCTGCCAATTTGGTTTTCGAGGCATGTTTGAATCATGCGCTGGTATGTGGCTCCCGCATTTTTTAGTCCGAACGGCATGGTGTTGAAGCAGAAGGGGCCGTAGGGGGTGATGAATGCGGTTGCTGCCTGATCGAACTCCTTCATCTTAACCTGATGGTATCCGGAGTATGCGTCGAGGAAGCATAACGAGTCATGTCTGGCGGTGGCGTTGATGATCTGGTCTATCCTTGGTAGAGGGAATGGATCCTTAGGGCAGGCATTGTTGAGGTCTTTGAAGTCGACGCAGAGCCGCCAGGACTTATCCTTCTTGGGTACCATAACCAGATTTGCTAACCACTCGGGGTGCTTGATCTCGCGGATGAATCCGACCTCTAGCAGTTTTGCAAGCTCTTCGCCCATGGTCTGCCGTTTGGGTTCAAAAAATCAGCGCAGGGTTTGTTTCACTGGCTTAAAGCCTTTTAAAATGTTGAGGTTGTGCTCTACTAGCCTTCGTGGGAATCCTGGCATATCTGATGGGTGCCAGGCAAATATTTCCCAATTTTCACACAGGAATGTCCTCAGCGCCTTGTCGACTGCGGGGTCCAGCTGTGCTCCTATGGATGCCGTTTTATTGGGATCTGTTGGGTGCACTTGAAATTTGACTATTTCGTCCGCTGGCTTGAATGATGTGGGTTTTTGTCTTTTACTGAGAACCATGTCATCCCTGTCAACTATAGTGCGTAGCGATGTCAACTCTTCGGCCGCGAGGGCTTCAGATAGTGCCTCTAGGGCGAGGGATGCCATCTTATTTTTGGCTCGCAAGGCTTTGCTCGGGTCGCTTTTAAGAGAGATCACCCCGTTGGGCCCTGGCATCTTGAGTTTCATATACCCGTAATGTGGTATGGCCTGAAATCTTGAGAATGTCTCACGTCCTAGAAGGGCATGGTATCCGCTACGGAAGGGCACAATGTGAAATAGTAAGGGTTCGGATCTGTAGTTGTCGGGTGTACCGAACACAACATCCAGGGTTATGCGTCCCGAGCAGTGTGCCTCCCTACCAGGTATTATACCTCGGAATATGGAATGACTGTGTTTGATGCGAGACCTGTTGAACTTCATTTTGTCTAGAGTATCCTCGTAAATGAGGTTGACGCCGCTGCCTCCGTCCATCAGCACTTTAGTTAGCCGAAAACCGTTGAAAATGGGGTCGAGGACCAGTGCGGCCGGTGCGTGTTTGTTACGGGGGATTGGCTCGTCCTTCTTGTTGAAGGTGATAGGTGTGGCCGCCCATAGCTGTGCGATCATCACTTGATATATTTGATTGAGTTCTCGAAGAGCCTTTTTCCTTTTATTGTTTGAGGTGAACGCCTCGTATACCGTGAGGACATTGTGGTCCTGTGGTGAAGCCGAGGACTGTTTATCTGGGGGTGTAATGCCCAAGATTGGCTCGCCATATTTGGCCACTTGTCTTACCACCCAACAGGCTCGAAGTCTGTGGGTTGGGTTTGCATCTAGCAAGACCGAATGTATTGGGCATGGTTTATCTAGCAACTCGTCTAACATCGATCTGGGCCTAGTTTTCTTTTCATTAGGCTCGCGCTCCGGTGACCGATTTGTGTAAGCCCGTTTAAGGCGAGGCCTTCCGTGATGCGCGGCAGGCTGTTGCCCCATGTTCAGCTATTGTGCCCTTCACGTGTTCTCCATGGCGTAATATTTGCGTACCATGTCTTATAGTTCGGTGAAGCTTTGAGTTCAGCGACGCACGAGGGCGTTTAAGAGGCCCTCGTCCCTGCAGTTAAACTGGAAGGCTTTAATTATTTCTTTGTCACAGCAAGGTGCCATCCTGTTCTTTACCAGGAGAAATCTAGCCCAATAATGGTGGATTGTCTCGTTTGGTAGCTGTTTGACATACATGAGGTCCCATATGTCTGGGTTTCCCGAATCCGGAGAGTATTCCGTGTGGTGGGCGGGCAGGAAAATTTCGAGAATTCCCTCCTGCCACGGACCCGGACTATCCTTGATGCGTGGTTGAGTCATGTATGGTTCTGACCGCACAGGGCTTGGATCCAAACTAGTGTGCGGCCGGATAGGCTCAAGGCCGGGACTCATGCTGGGGGTTATGTCCGGACGTACATCCGGGCTGGTGTATGACTCCGAGATGGGGATTCAAGTGTACACCATCTTCAGCTTACAAGGCTGTGGCCCCTCCAGGGCCTCTTCGACTGTGGCGACGAGGTGTGTGACCGGAGGGGTGTTGATTTCTCGGTTGTCAGGTTTAAGCCCGATCTGATCGTAGGCCATGGGCATGATAACAGAGATTCCCATTGCACGGAACAGATCTGCCAAATGATCTGCCGGCTGGGCACATGGGGGTGCCAGGCACTCCGACGACTTGGCGGGAGACCTTGCGGGCGGTCTATCGGACTCGGGCTTCAGGGCCAGACTTTGAGAGATGCCGGATTTTTGTGAGTTTGCTGGTCTTGGGGTCGATGCGCCTGAACCAACGAATCCTTCAATGGGAGAGGAGCCTTTGGTCTGGTCGAGGTGACTTGTGGGATCGGCGCACACTAATATGCCGCCGAAGACGAGGAGGTGACCAGGGGCGATGAAGCCCTCGGTCCGGGTGTGGTCTCCATCGACCGGTTGAGTCATCGACTCTTCTGGCGATCCCACAGCGGAACTCTCAATGAAAGCACGAATGTCGGTGTCAAAACCAGCAGACCTCGGGGTAGGGGGTCCGGAGCTGTGGATCTAGGGTCGATGGGTAACAAGGGACGACGAACACAGTGTTTACCCAGGTTCGGGCCCTCTCGAAGAGGTAAAACCCCATGTCCTGCTTGATTGTATTGAATGTATAATGTGGTTTACAGAGTAGATCTACCTCGAGATTAGCATGAGCTAAACCCTAAGGCTATGAGGTGATGAATGTAGCTCTAACCCTAATGACTACAACCCTCGGTTTATATAGACACCCATAGGGTTAGGGTTACCGGAGGTAGATTACAACCAGAGGGAAAGAGATCTCGTCCATCCTTGACTTGGAGGGCTCACCACTGCTTCATAGATCTCCGGTCACCATACGGCTCTACCAGTCCGGCCCATGTATAATGGGTCGTCGCCCCGAGGACCCCTTAGTCCATGACTCCCTCAGCTGGACTCATTTGGTTAAACATAATTTGGCAGAAAAGAGATAAAAGGCTGAAATGTTGGGCTTGGCCCATGTAACTGACCAAAATTGATAATAAAAATTTATTTAAATGTCTGAATTAATGGGCTCGGCCCATATAGACACCGAATTGGACATGGCTGATTCTTATCAATGACCAATTCAATTAGTCGCAAATTTGCCACGTTGGATCCGACGTGGCCTGGGCAGACAACCAGCAACCAAAACAATTGGTTGTAGGACCAACGACCTTTTATTTTGGTTGTAACATTCTACGACCATATCACAAAGAAGGTCGTTAAGTTTCATTAAAGACGGTCAGCTTTTGACCAACTGTTTTTGGTCACAAAAGGTCACAAATGAAAAACAATGACCATTCAGTGACCAATATTGATGGTCGCAAGTTGCCATATTTCTTGTAGTGGTGCAAGTATTTGTTAATTTGTGCAGGTGCATCTATTGGGGACTTGTGTGTTCCTCCTACTGGATTGATACCTTGGTTCTTAACTGACGGAAATACTTATCTCTACTTTGCTGCATCACCCTTTCCTCTTCAAGGGAAAAATCATTGCAAGCTCAAGAAGTAACATCCCATATAATCAAATACCCAAACATCAAAGAGTTCAATGACAAGTGAATAATTCATAGGCATTTCCTGACGTCTACCAGTATTACCAATTATTTGACATTCATCACAAGATAAGACAAACTTACGAGCGTCCTTGAAAAGGGTGGGCCAATAAAAACCAGATTGTAATACCATGTGTGCAGTTCTGTCTCCCGCATGGTGTCCTCCATAAGCCTCGGAGTGACACTTCTGTAGGATTTGTCCCGGTTCATGCTCAGGTATACAACATCTAATAATACCAGCTACTCCTTCTTTATGAAGATGTGGGTCATTCTAGAAGTAATTTCTTAAGTGAAAGAAGATTTTTTTTCTTTTGTTGGTATGTAAAACTAGGTGGTATAAATTTAGCAACGATGTAATTAGCATAGTCTGTATACCAAGGAGTGTTACGAGAAGCATTTATGATGGCCAGTTGTTCATCGGGAAAGCAATCATCAATAGGTAGTGGGTCATCAAGAAAATTTCCAACCTAGAAAAGTTATCAGCTGCGGGATTCTCAGCTCCCTTCCTATTAGTAATATGCAAGTCAAACTCTTGTAGCAGTAGAACCCACCTAATGAGTCTAGGTTTAGCATCCTTCTTTTCCATAAGGTAATTAATAGCAGCATGATCACTGTGAACAATTACTTTAGAATCAACAATGTAAGATCTGAATTTATCACAAGCAAACACAATTGCTAGAAATTCTTTTTCAGTAGTAGCATAATATCTTTGAGCACTGTCTAGAGTTTTACTATCATAATGGATAACATTCAATTTCTTATCAACTCTTTGTCCTAGAACAGCACAGACAGCATCACACATAATTTCAAAAGGGAAGTTCCAATCAGGTGGTTGAACAATAGGTGCAGAGATTAAGGCTTTCTTAATTGTTTCAAAGGCTTCTACACAATCATCATAAAAAACAAATGGAACATCTTTTTGCAAGAGATTAGTAAGAGGCCTAGAAATTTAAGAGAAGTCTTTAATGAACCTCCTATAAAAACCAGCATGACCAAGGAAACTTCGTATACCTTTAATATCTTTAGGACATGGCATTTTCTCAATTGCATCAACTTTAGCTTTATCCAATTCAATACCTCATTTAGAAATTTTATGCCCAAGACAATACCTTCATTCACCATAAAGTTGCACTTCTCCCAATTCAATACAAGATTAGTTTGTTCACATCTCTGCAAATCTCGATCAAGGTTGCTTAAGCAATCATCAAAAGAAGTTCCGTAAACAGAAAAATCATCCATGAAAACCTCAACAATCTTTTCACAAAAGTCAGAGAATATAGCAGTCATACATCTTTGAAAGGTAGCAGGTGCATTGCATAAACCAAAAGGCATACGTCTATAAGCATAACTTCCAAAAGGGCAAGTAAAGGTGATTTTCTGTTGATCGGATTGTGATACAGGTATTTGAGAGAAACGAGAATATCCATCAAGAAAAAAAATGTGTATCCTTAGACAATCTTCTAACATTTGATCAATAAAAGGTAAGGGGTAATGATCTTTTCTAGTAGCTTTGTTTAATTTTCTAAAATCAATTACCGTCCTATAACCAGTTACAATTCTTTGTGAAATTAGTTCATTTTTATCATTAGGGACAACAGTGATGCCTCCATTCTTAGGGACACAATGAACAGGACTTACCCATCTACTATCAGCTATGGGATAAATTATACCTGCTTCCAGAAGCTTTAATTTTCAGTTTTTACCACCTCCTTCATCTTAGGATTTAATTGTCGTTGATGATCGACAACCGTTTTAGCATCAGGCTCCATATTAATCTTATGCTAACATAGAGTGGGACTAATGCCCTTAAGATCATCAAGAGTATATCCAATAGCAGCATGGTGCTTCCTCATAGTTTTTAATAATCTATTCTCTTCATGCTCTGAAAGGTTAGCACTAATAATAACAAGATATATCTTCTTTTCATCAAGATAAGCATATTTTAATGTACCGGGCAATTGTTTTAATTCAAAAACAGGGTCACCCTTAGGTGGAGGAGGACCTCCAAGAGTTTCAACCGGCAAATTATATTTAAGGATAGGTGGTCGATCAATGAACATCTTATCTATTTCATTTCTTTCATTCAAATGCATATCATTTTCATGTTCGAGAAAATATTGTTCTAAAGGATCAGTAGGAGGCACAGCAATAGAAGGAAGATTAATGATTTCACCTTTACTAGACGATTCCTTATCATGAGGTTGTCTATGAAACTTAGAGAAATTAAACTAATGAGATACATCACCAATGTTAACACTGACAGTTTCTTTAGCACAGTCAATCTTAGCATTAACAATGTTCAAGAAAGGTCTACCAAATATGATGGGGCAAAAATCATCTTGTGGAGAACCAAGAACTAGAAAATCAGTAGGATATATTATTTGTTCACACAAGACTTCAACATCTCTAACAATCCCGAGTGGTGTAATAGTATCTCTATTCACAAGCTTAAGTAACATCAATATCCTCTATTTCAGCAGGTGCAATATCATTCATTATTTCTTGATATAAGGTAAACAGAATAGCACTCACACTAGCACCCAAATCACATAAGCCATGATAACAATGATCTCCTATCTTAACTGAGAAAACAGGCATGCCAACAATAGGTTTATTCTTAGGGACAATTACACTTTTTCCCTTAGTTGTGCCAGCCCGTGGGGGTTTCCCTTACTTTTTGGCTCTGCTCAGTTCTGCCCTTAGTTTTGTCTCGGAGGTCGTCTGAATGCCCTTTGACCATTCGACCAATACTTTGAAAATTCATAACAAATTCATATGAACTCATAAAAATGCAAATAAGATATCAAAATGTTCAGAAAAACATTACCTTTATGTGCATGTCATTTGCATTCAGGAAAAGAGTATTGTTTAAATGACCTGAGGTTATCAATGTTATTAACATTATTAAAAATAAAAGGTATAAACAATACTTTTTTCTTGAATATTAATTACAGGAAAATATAGGTGATGTTTTTTGAACATTCTAATATCTTATTTGCATTTTTGTGAATTCATATCAACTTGTTTTGAAGTTTCAAAATAATGATCAAAGTCACTTGAAAATTCATAACAAGGTTATATTAACTCAAAAAAGGCAAATAAGATATTAGGATGTTTAGGAAACATCACCTACATTTGCATGTAGTTTTTATTCATGAAAAAAGTATTGTTTATACCTTTACATTTTTAATAATGTTAATAACATTAATAACCTTGGGTAGTTTAAACATTACTTTTTTCCTTAATGCAAATGGCATGCACATAAAGGTAATGTCTTTCTAAACGTTTTGATATCTTATTTGCATTTTTATGGGTTCATATGAATTTGTTATGAATTTTACAAGTATTGGTCAAAAGGTCAAAGGGCACTCGGACGACCTCAGAGACAAATCTAAGGGCAAAACTAAGCAAATCCGAGAAGTAAGGGCAAAAACCGTGTGGTGGTTCTGACTAAGGGCAAAAATGCATTTGTCCCTCTTATTCTTATGTTTATCATCGGGCTTAGCAATTCTAGCGGCTTCACCACAAAAGAAAATAACATGCCCACCTATATTATCGACCAAGAGATCTTTAACCATAGCAACATTAGGTTCAACTTTAATTTGTTTAGAGGGTCTAGGTGCTCTAATATTACTTTTGTTAACCACGGTTGAAACCTTAGGATGTTCCTTTATCCTAATAGGGAAAGGTGGTTTTTCAATATAAGCAGTAGGAACAACTGGATCAATATTGTAAATGATAGTTTCATCTTTTACTATAAAAGGCTCCTCAATTTTTTCTTTAATAGGGGGATGATATTTAAACCACTTCTCCTTAGGGAGATCAACATGAGTAGCAAATGATTCACAAAAATAAGCTACTATCTCAGAGTCAAGTCCATATTTAGTGCTAAACTTATGAAAAGCTTCGGTATCTATAAAAGATTTAACACAATAGAACTTAAGTGTTATACCTGACTCATTACCTTTGTCGAGGTCCCAATATTCAGAGTTGCATTTGATTCTTTCCAGAAGATCCCATCTGAATTCAATAGTTTTCTTCATAAAAGATCCAGTCGAAGAAGAATAGAGCATGTTTTGATTATCATGAGAAGGCCGAGCATAAAAAAATCTGTAGGATAATTTCTTTTGAGAGCTCATGATTGGGGCATGTATACATCATATACTTAAGCCTCCCCAAGCTTGAGTGATGCTTTCTCCTTCGCGAGGCCAAAAATTATATATATAATTCCGATCACGATGAACCAGATGCATAGGAGAAAACTTTTGATGAAATTCCAATTTCAACCGATTCCAATCCCACGTTCAAATATCATCACATAGCCTATACCATGTCAATGCCTTTCCCTTCAAAGATAAAGGGAAAACCTTCTTCTTAACTTCATCTCCAGGTATACCTGCATGCTTAAATAATCCACGAACTTCATCCACATAGATTAGGTGCATAGCAGGATGTAATGTTCCATCTCCTGCATAAGCATTAGCTAGCAGTCTCTCTATCATACCCGAAGGAATCTCATAATAAATATTTTCAGTAGGTGCAATAGATTGAGGAGCAATTCTTTGTCCTTCCGATCGAGGTGAAGATACCCCGAACAAACCTCTCAAAGGATTGTTTTCCATAGTAACATGTAACAGTAAATTTCAGCACGTAATATAAATGTTTCCTTACAAAATTCCACTCACCAAAGGTGCTTCACTCCCCGACAACGGCACTAAAAAAGAATCTTGATGACGCACAAGTATAGGGGATCAATCATAGTCCTTTCGATAAGTAAGAGTGTCGAACCCAATGAGGAGCAAAAGGAAATGACAAGCGGTTTTCAGTAAGGTATTTTCCGCAAGCACTGAAATTATTGGTAACGGGTAATTTGATAGCAAGATAATTTGTAATAAGTGAAAAGTAGCAATAGTAAACTAAGGTGCAGCAAGGTAGCCCAATCCTTTTTGTTGCAAAGGACAAGCCGAAACAATCTATTGTAATAGGTAAAACGTTCTCAAGGACACATGGGAATTTCATCTAGTCACTTTCATCATGTTTGTTTGATTCGCGTTCACAACCTTGATAATTTGATATGTGGGTGGACCGGTGCTTGGGTGCTGTTCTTACTTGAACAAAGCCTCCCACTTATGATTAACCCCTCTCGCAAGCATCCGCAACTATGAAAGAAGAATAAAGATAAAATCTAACCATAGCATTAAACGTATGGATCCAAATAAGCCCCTTACAGAATAGCGCATAAACTAGGGTTTAAGCTTCTTTCACTCTAGCAACCCATCATCTAATAACTACTCCACAATGCATTCCCTTAGGCCCAAAGGTGGTGAAGTGTCATTTAGTCGACGTTCACATAACACCACTAAGGGAATCACAACATACACATCATCAAAATATCGAACGAATACCAAATTCACATGATTACTTATGCCAAGACTTCTCCCATGTCCTCAAGAACAAAAGCAACTACTCACAAATCATATTCATGTTCAAGATCATAGGGTATTGAATAGCATAATGGATCTGAACATATAACCTTCCACCAAATAAACCAACTAGCATCAACTACAAGATGTAATCAACACTACCAGCAACTGCTACTTGTTAGCGGCGTTGGGATTTCCTCGGAGAGGAGAGGATGATGCAGTAGGATATCGCAACTATGCTGCTCGCTGCTTTTCTCTTGTTAGTACCTGTTGTCTTGTATCGCTCTACTTACATTCATACCTGGTTGATTATGTGACATCAGTGTGCATGATAGCCTGCTTATCCATTATTCGCTCCTAATTATCAAATCTGTATTAATGCTTACATTAATGTAGAATAAACCCAATGCTTATGAAGAAGTTTAGCTCTGCATTGTTCTTGTAAGTATCTATTGTCCTTTATCACTGTACTTATATTGTCAGCTAGTTGTTCATGTATGATCACTTTGCAGCTTATTTTCCCTTGGCCTCCATTTTCTACACATCAGATCTATATTTACTCTTACCAAAATGTTGACAAAAACCAAATGCTACTGAAGATGTTTAGCTCTACATTACTTTTGTCAGTACCTTTTGTCTGTATGTTGTACTTACATTTATAGCTAGTTGATTATGTAGCATCACTCTGCATCTTAGCTTAAATAAGCTCCATTTGTTCCTATATTATCACATCTATATTTACTCTTAACAAAATGTAGAATAAAGGCAATGCTTATGAAGAAGACTCTGTGGTAAACTTCTTGAATTGTCCCCCCCCCCATCAACATGGAAAAGGGCTTTATAGAGCCGGTCTTCATTAAAAAAAAGTTTGTCCTTCTCGAGCCTTCAAACTTTGTTGTGTATATTTGGATAGCTATGATTGCAACTGCTATTTATTTTTGCTATTTGCATCAAATTGCATCTTTAAAGTTTATTATGAAGAAGTTCATAAACATAAGTTTGTCCTTCTCAAATTCAGTTTTTAGTTGTATAACCTAATTCCTTATTCATACCATGTAAATTAAACTAAACATAGCAAGTGATCTTCTTTAGCACTGCATGTATGCTTGTGTTCTTGATCTGTAATCCAGTGGTGTGGTGAAACTACCAACTCCAGCACAATGTTATCTCATGCTATGTCTTAACTATGAACAATGCATATTATGTTAATGTTACTTAAATCGTGTCTCTTTATTTACCAATATGAAATGGGATAAATTGATAGTACACTCACCATCGATGCATATACGTTCTTTAGCACAACATGTATGCTTGTGTTCTTGATCTGTAATCTAGTGGTGTGGTGAAGCTGGCCACTCCTGCACAATGACATTTCCTGCCATGTCTTAACTATGAACAATGCCTATTATGTTAATGCTATTTTAAACCAGGTCTCTTTATTTGCCACTAAGAAATGGGATGAATTGACGGTAGTCATGCTTATACATGCAAAGCCTGTTATCTGTCTGCTTTTTTCTCTTTCAGGGTGATATCACTAACGCCAAGAAGAACTGCCACAATGATAGTGAGATGAACTCATTGCTTGTCCCTACATATATTGCAGGGAAGAAGGCAACACATCTTGGGGATAGCAATACAATGCCAAAGTCATGTATGGATGTAATGTCGAAGGTACTCGCTAATAGCAGTGACACAAGCTCGATGAAGTCGCCGCCTGAATCTGTTCGACTTCTTCAGTCTCAGATTCAAGCAGAACGACATGCTTCAGCTCAACTCCTACTGGAACTCCAATCTCTATGGAAGATTAACCAGAAGTACCTGATGTTTACTGATGCTATGTAGCTGGAGTTGGAGGATATAAGCGTTAAACAAGCACGGTCTCATTAGCTTGCTCAGCTGCTTGCGCTGTAGCTCCCAGGTAGGGCTAATCTTTCTTGAACTGTGTTGAAGTCTTGTTGGTTCTGTATATTATTTTTGTCGGCGTGTTTATTTGCACTAGTGGCGACCTTTGATGCCCAGTGTATGTAATATGTTGCCTGGTTGCGCTTTATTATCGCTGGCAGTGAACTTTTATGCCCAGTGCATGTAATTTGCTGTAATTTCTTTGTTCTATAGTCTAGGTTTATTCTTTGTCATGATGCTGTAATTTATTTTCTGTATATGCTGTCGTCGCCCTCTGAAAAGGCCGTAAGCTTAGACAGAGCGCAATGGGCCTGAACATTTGGTTTATATAAAAAAATTCATTACTAAAACTGGCTGGCCCGCCAATTAATTGTAATTGTTCCGAAACGTTGGGCTACAATCATCTCGAGGCAATAGCAGGCCTAGACGTAAACTCGCCAAACTCTTAGTTTCCGGCCTATAACAGGCCGAGTAAACCGCTTGCCTAATTTGGGCCAGAAAATAAAATGGGCTTTTAACAGTCTGAAAAGTAGATTGGACCTGAATTGTGACCACGACCCCATGATTGGCCCAACCACAAAACGGTCCGTTAACAGGCCAAAATATGTGTCGGGCCATAGTTGGCCCAATAACATGATGGGTTCTAAGCAGGCCGAATGCAAAGCGGGCCATAATTAGGCCCATCTATATCACAGGCCTTTAACGGGCTGATAGGCAGGCTGGGCTAAAATGTATCTATGAAGACTACGGGTCGCTAAGACGCAAAAGTCACTTCAGACTAGAAATATGCCCAGATGCAGCACGGGCCGTTAAATGGCCGAAATTCAAAAGTCGGGCCGACAACGGCCCATATGTACCAAGGGCCACTAACGGGCCGAAAGTAATATCAGGCTGAACTATTACATGGGCCTTTCAGAGGCCGTAGCTCAAATCGGGCCCCAATGGGCCCAAAAGCACAGTGGTTCTTAACAGGCCAGATCTTATATGGGCCGTAATTTGGCCCAAAATATGGCAGGCAGTTAATGGGCCAGATCTGAAATGAGCCATCATATGGCCCAAACCATGGCAGACTGTTAATGGGCCGGATCTGATATGGGATATCATTTGGCCAAAAACGTGGCAGGCATCTAACGGGCCGGATCTAATGTGGGCCGTAATTTTGCCCAGAACGTGCCAGACTGTTAACGGGTTTGCCCACTTGTGTATGACAAAATCTTGTGGGACTTTAGCTGGGTTGGCCCATTTAGATTAAATGTGCAACTGTTGGGCCGTGGCACGTGTCGACGTATCATAGGCGCATCTCGCCCATTAGAGGAATGACATCTGTCAAAACACCAAGCTGACACATGGATCCTCTGGCGAATGAGAATTTTACATATGGAAAATCGCCATTGGTTCGGGCTTTTAACGGGTTATCGGATACAAACCCGAACCCGATAGCTTAACGGCGACCCGTTACGGTGGAAGTCACGTGTCAGTTACCCTTGATGAAAGCACTTCCATGACACGGAATTTATCGTCATGGAAGTGGACACTTCCGTGATAATAATTTCAGTATTGTCATGGAACACTTCTACAATAGCACAGGTATGACTATCTTGATTCTGTCATGAAATCGTCACATATGTACATGCATGGCAGAAAACGTGACCTACTGTGGCAAACACGTATCATCACAGAAGTGTTTTTTTTGTAGTGAGAGCATCATAAAACATGTGACAAACACATTTAAGTCTAACATACTTCCTATTCATATGCATTTTATAAGCAAACAAATTATCAAGACAAGAAATATCTAGCATATGCATGGAAAAAGAACAAAACATTAACAATTTGAACTTCAAGAGAGGTAATTGAACATGAAAATTCCTATAACCATATTTGCCTCTCTCATAATAATTACATGTAGGATTATATTCAAACTCAACAATATAACTATCATGTGAAACATTCCCTTTATGATCAATATGCATGCAAATCTTATAGTCTTGCAAGATAGTGGGATTAACATTAACTAAAGTCACGACCTCTCCAAACCCACTTTTATCAAAAATTTCATAAGATTGAACACTCTCCGAACATGTGGGATTCTTTTGACCTAGAGTTGACACTCTTCCAAACCCACTTTCAATATTATTGCGAACATTATTATTAATGACATAATCATCATGAGACTTAAATAAATTTTCAAGATCATAAGAAGCATCACCCCAATCATGATCATTGCAATAAGTAGTGGACATAACAAAATTATCATCCCCAAGCTTGTAGCTTTGCATATCATTAGCACAATTGACATTAATAGAATTTATAGTGACATCATTGCAAGCATGTTTTTGATTCAAGGAGCTTCATGAATCACTTTATAAATGTTTTCTTTTAAGACTTCATCACAATTTTTAGATTCATGATTTTTCAAGCAAAACTATATAGCGGTAATCAAGTGCACTCAACTCACTAGAGATTGGTTCATCATAATTGGATCTTTTGAAAATATTAGCAAGTGGGTGAGGATAAGTTATCTTAAATTTTTCTTTCATTTTCTATTTTTGAGTGTTGACATGAAGGCAATAAAAGCAGGCAATTTTTTTTTTGTGTTTTTGTAAAATTGTTTTTGAAGTGGGGGAGATGAAAATGAGAGGCAAATGGAAACTAAATGGGCAAATGAAAGTAAGAGCAAGTATATGATAGTTTATGCGAAGGTACTTGATAAATTTTGGTGATGTCTCTCCGGCAACGGTGCCAAAAATTCTTCCTGCTACTTGTGAGTTGCATTAGGATTTCCTCGGAGAGGAGAGGATGATGCAGTACAATAGAGATAAGTATTTCCCTGAGTTAAGAACCAATGGTATCAATCCAGTAGGAGAACCACACAAAACCTCATTAGCAGCACCTGCACACACAAAAGCAAATACTTGCACCCAACACGAACAAGGGGTTGTCAAATCCCCTCGGCGGTTATTTGCAAGGATTAAATCTCGTAGTGGTAGATAGATAAAGTAAATTGCAAAATAAAATCAAGGAAATAAAATTGTAGCAAGGTGTATTTGGATTTTATATATGATAAAAGTAGACCCGCGGGCCATAGTTTTCACTAGAAGCTTCTCTCTCGAACACAAAGCATACGGTGGGTAAATAAATTACTGTTGGGCAATTGATAGAAAAGCACATAGTTATGATGATATTCAAAGCAATGATCATATATATAGGCATCACGTTCGTGACAAATAGACCGACTCCTACCTGCATCTACTACTATTACTCCATCCATCGACTGCTATCCAGCATGCATCTAGGGTATTGAGTTATAAAAACAGAGTAACATCTTAAGCAAGATGACATGATCTAGACAAAGTAAACCCAATCAATATGAATAGACCCCGTCATTTTATCCTTAATGGCAACAATACAAATATGTGTCTTGTCCCCTACTTTGTCACTGGCATAGAGCACCGCAGAACCCATCACAAAGCATCTCTCCCATTGCAAGATAAATCAATCTAGCTGGCCAAACCAAACAGATAGATCGAAGAGAAATACAAAACTATAACAATCATGCATAATAAAGTTCAGAGAAGACTCTATTAATATTCATGAATAATCTGATCATAAACCCACAATTCATCGGATCCCAACAAACACACCGCAAAATAAGATTACATCGAATAGAACTCCAAGAATATCGAGGAGAACATTGTATTGAAGATCAAAGAGAGAGAAGAAGCCATCTAGCTACTAGATATGGACCCGTAGGTCTATGGTGAACTACTCACGCATCATCGGAAGGGTAGCAAGGATGATGTAGAAGCCCTGCGTGATCGATTCCCCCTCCGGGAGAGTACCAGAAAAGGCCTCCAGATGGGATCGCGGAAGAATAGAAGCTTGCAGCAGCGGAAAAGTGTTTTCGGTGGCTCTCTGGTATATTGGGAAAATTTGGGAATTTATAGAAGCGGAATTAGGTCAAGAGGTGCCATGAGGGGCCACAAGCTCAGGGCCCCCCTGGGCGCGCCTGGTGCGCTTGTCGCACCCTCGTGGCTCTTCAGGTCTTCTCCCGAACCTTCGTGGGTTCCCTCTGGTCAATAAAAATCACCGTAACGTTTCATCCTGTTTGGTCTCCGTTTGATATTGATTTTCTGAAAAGCCAAAAACAAGCAACACAACAACAACTGGCACTGGGCACTAGGTTAATAAGTTAGTCCCAAAAAATGATATAAAATAGCATATAAAATGCATATAAAACATCCAAGATTGATATTATAATAGCATGGAACTATAAAAAATTATAGATATGTTGGAGACATATCACAGCTTCCCGTCCGCTAGCCGATGGAATAGAACGCACAAGTTAAGCGCGCTAAGGCTAGAGCAGTCTAAGGATTGGTGACTAGGTGGGAAGTTGCTATATCTCAAGCTTCATTTAAGCACCATGATACGGTCATTACAGACATTTAGCATCTAAATGTCTCTGCAATGACCTGTCATGTCGTTCAGATCCTTATTTTGAAAATTTGGAGAATGATGTTTTTTGTTATTTGTTATTTTAACCCACAACGTATGAGAAGTTGCCAAATGCTGCTATAAGCAGACGACTCGGATGAAACATTTGTCTGCGAACGTATGCGCAACGGACACGGGTGCACTGGCTTAACCGTGTTTGATGCTCGTGCCCTGTAAAATCTCCACAACTTCGCAAGCGCGAGCAAGGGTGAATGGGTAATGTATATAGGATATTTAGGATGAATTCCACGTCCGTGTCTAAAAATTTGCACGAACCATGTGTGATAAACCAACTAGCTAGAAATCTCAAAAAAGCTACCCGCCTTGAGCGATGCAAAAATTGGTGGTTCCGCGGCTTTTCCTTATTATCATACATAATTATTATGTTTGGACCGTGTGCGATCTTGGTTGCTCCCGCCCCACTTAAATTCCTTTACCCAAATTTTAGTAGCCGCAGTATTTTAACCGTCGCCCTCACTCCTCCACCACCGACCTTATAGTAAAATTCCAGTAGCCGAGGCATTTGAACCGTCGCCCTCCCTCGTCCACCACCATCTCCTCCCACCGTTACTAAAAATTTCAGTAGCCATGGCATATCCTCAAACACCACCCCGTGCCCCTCCACAGTCCGCACACACACCCCTCCCCCTGCTTAAACCCTAGCTCGCCGCCGCTGCCGCCCTCCACCACCAACCCCTATCGGTATGCTCATGCCTCCTAGCTTAGATAAGTTCAGGTTACCCATCGATTCCCATTCCCTTGTCGCCCTAAGTTTTTGGATGAGGCATGCGGTGTCCCTCCCCCCCAGATCCCCATCACCTACTCTAGAGAGTCACAGCCTAAGCCCAACCACATATCCCGGAGAGCCCGAGGAGCGTACGACCAAAAAGAGGTCTATCATGGCCTCTCCGATGGACGATGGCGAGGTGGCTGCCACTCATGCCGACCTGTCGATCCCAGAGGAACACCTCGCCGTGGAAGCCGGCGAGTATGTTGACTATGTTTCCATGCCGAAGGTTCATGTCAGTGAGCTCGCGTATTACTGTATCAAAGGACAGCCGGCTATGACGTCAAGCTCGTCGACAGCGACGGCTTCACGCGGACCATGTCACAGGTTAATTGGTGCATTCCCAACGCCTCTAGTTCAACCACTGTCGATATCTTCGAAGGCCCCGCCACTAATCTCCTCCGCCTCGCGGTCAAGGATTTATGATCCTTTTACGTCATCAAGCCCATTTTGTCATTTCTGAACGACACGTTCTATGGCGGTGGCTTGGGATCCTCAGCTGCAAAGTCAGATCTCATCGACCACGACCACGAGAAGGGCACTCACTACATCCCTCCAAGGTGTAACAACCCATCTGCGACATCAGGGAGCGCACCCTGGGTCTGTGCTCTTCCAAGTGGAAGGATCCCGTCCATGACAAGTGAGGCAATATCCTATCAGCAAATCTTACTTCTTCTAGCTAGCTAACTCGTACGCATTGTTGTAGTAGCTTTTGCCATGCGATATTTTAACTGTGTCGTGTTTAATTATTTCAGTTATGCAAAAATGTAATGTTCAATAGGGCTATCTGATGCTTAAGTATGAATTGTCCACTTCAGTTTCGCGAATGACTATATTTGGATGTTAATAGTGAGTAGATGCCTTATTTATCTGTATTTGGTTGTTAGGTTGGTTGCAGTGAGCATTTATCCAGTTTTCAAGCAGATGCCTTGTTTATCTGTATTTGCTTGTTAGGTTGGTTCTAGTGAGCATTTGTTCAGTTTTCAAGCAGATGCCTTGTTTATATGTATTTTCTTGTTAGGTTGGTTGCAGTGAGCATTTGTCCAGTTTTCAAGTAGATGCCTTGTTTATTTATATTTGCTTGTTAGGTTGGTTGCAGTGAGCCTCTGTCCAGTTTTGAAGCAGATGCCTTGTTTATCTGTATTTGCTTGTTAGGTTGGTTGCAGTGAGCCCCTGTCCATTTTTAAATGGCTATATTTGGTTGTTATAGTGAGCATATATGCCTTGTTTATTTCAGTTATTCACAATGTAATGTTCATTATGTGCAAGTATGAACTGTGTAGTTCGATTTCATCAATACCGGTTTGAACGGCTATATTTGATTCCTGTTCTACCAGGTGTAGTTAACACATGCCCTTTATTTTAGTTTTACACATTTATCCAGTGTGATGTTTAAGGATGAGCTACGTTCTGTTCATTTTCAAAAATACCAGTTTGAATTGCAATATTTGGTCGCTGTTAAGCCTGTTGTAGTTAACATTCCTTTCCATATCTGCTTTAACAGGATACTGAAACCAACACATTTAAACTATCATTTGGAGATGGTGTTGTTTACCATGGCTATATCTGGTTCATGTTAAGCTTGTTGTACTTATCATGCCTTTCCATATATTTACACAGGACAACAACAAGAGTGGCCAACGTTTTCTACCAAGGTTAGTTTCATCCCTCGGCTTATAATACCTCCATTCCATAATGCAGTGCATATAGATCCACGCCTGGACACTTTTTAGCTTCTAATATTGACTTGTTGCTTGTAGGTACATATGTCCTAGGCAAAGATCCACGCCTTGACCGTTTTTGCATATGGGGCAATGAGATATTTATGAACCGGCATCAAGTGAGGGAACTGATAAGGATTATTAGCAAAAAGATACGAACTATGGCAATTAAATTATTTGTTTACGTTCTATCAAATACAACTGTGAGCTGTAGAATGGTAACTACCAACTCTTTACTCTTCACTTTTTACTGCCCATAATGAGTTGTTAGACAACAATGTCTGAATCTTTTTTGTTTGCAGTGGTTTCCAAAGCAGTTTACGCAAGAGGACCTCGCAAATTACACGATTGGTGACAATGCAATGAAGGTTAAAGTATTTCATCGAAAGCATCGAGAAGTCCTAATGAAGACAGTGAAGGATGAGCGGGCGGCCATCACAAGGGGTTGGCCTAGAGTCGTACGCGCATTAGGCATGGAGGAGGGCACAATATGGGCATTCTGCTTCACCTTCTCCAGCAACCATAATGTCTTTCGCCTCTCTCTTTACAATCTTTAGTAAAACTTTGGTTGATCATTCTTTACTTGGTGCCTTTTTAGTTCTTCAGTACATGTATCTGTGCATCAAATTATGCATTCGTTCTTGATCCTATATTTATAATAAACATGATTCGATATGAAATAAGTGATTGTCTACTTTTAAATTCAAACTATGTTTCAAATTCAAATTCTGTGAATTTAAAATGCAGGGATTAAATTACGGATAAATTATGCTCTATAGGCCATTACACTGCACACAGTTTGCGAAAGCTAAATGTCTGTGATAAACGTCAATATCAGACACATTTCTCACATCACTACGTGTGCGTTGAATCTCTACAACACACACGATGGACAAGAAAAAACTGTGAGATTAACAACAACAGCGCACACAGTTCCTTCTTATTAAATGTTTGTGAAAGTCACCTTATCACACACGCCTGGCAATTATGAACTGTTTATGATGTCATATGCATCGTCAACGTTTGCTCATAGAAGAACGCGTGCGATAGGCCTGCATTTAATACGGGTGCTATGAATGAATCGTTTGGGACATTTTATATATCGCAAACGGTTATAGACAGAGCAACGTGTAAGGTATATTCAAGCTTCGCATGTAGTTTTATAAGAACAACTGTATGCACTCTTACATCGAATCGCACACGGTGTAGGAAAAGTGAATGTGTGTGATAGTCTCCTTATCATACACATTTTACAATTGTAAACTGTTTGTGATGGGGCGCGCATCATAAACGTTGCATCACATAATACCGAGTGCGATGGTAATGCGAGCACACACAAGTAGCAAGGATGCAGCATTTGGGATATTAGATATATCACAAACACTTGTCTGAAGACTCGCATTTGGGATAGATGTGTGCATCGCATATGCTTAGTTCTGCAAAATGTATGCATTCCTACTCCCTATCGCCGACGGTTTCCGGGTCGTGTGGGAAGGACCCCCCTATCACCCACATAGGCAAGGCGACGGTTTAAAACTCTGTCGTGGAAAGGGGTTAAAAACCGTTTGTATAGCACGTCATTGAACCAGTGTTGCTTAATCCCAACTTGGATAATGCTACAAATGTTAAGTGGTTACTTTCCTGTTTTGACAACTTACCTCGTATGACGTCCAATTTTAACAAATGCAGTTTGCATACTATCAATGTGGAAGATGAGGTTATTAGGGTGTTGGCCCAAATTTTTTGTTGTAAAAAAAGTTCTTTCCCCATAAAATACTTAGTGATTCCTTTGCATTTTGTTGAACTTAACAGAGATGACCTCCAACTTACTATTGATAAAATTATTAAAAGGATAAATGGTTGGAGGGGTAAACTTCTTAGATATTAGGCTAAACTTTTTTTTTATTTCGTATACTTACATGCTAGTTTTCCAATGTACCTTATGTCTGTAATCGAATTTACTAAACGGACAATCAAGGCTATTACTTCCCACGTGGCTCATTTTCTCTGGGGTAATATGGGTGATGTACATAAATATCATTTGACAAATTGGGTGCTTGTCTCCCAAAAAAATCTTTGGGTAGACTGGGTATTCCAAACTTAAGGTAATTCAATATGTCCTTACTGGCTACTTTGGTAAAAGATACTTTGCTGGAGGTAACAAAAACTGCTTATCCTTTACGGATTATAAATGTCACGCAAATAAACCCAAACATTCTTTGGTCCAGAATGAACACTGGATCACCTTTATGGAAACTAGTCGTCAAGCCGTGCTCCTGCACGGTCTAGCACTAATATTCATTTTGTGCCAATATTTTAAGGAGTTAGAAATGTTAGTCTGTAGTGTGAACATGTTTTCATGGATCATTATTAAACATGGATGTAGCAATTTTTCTTGGTTATACATAGGGATTGCCTTGCTAATTTGTGATTTGTTTATGTCACATGGCACACATATTCTTGTTGTGTCATGTCAAGAAACGTCAGATTGAACGACCATATGAAAATAAGGTTAGAAACTTCATTAAGTTTAGATGTATTGTATTAGTGGACAAGATGGTTGAAAATGCAAAATTAGGTCCATGTTCTATTTATTCATGACCTAAAAGTCTCTGTACATGGGCTCCAAAAATAGATGCCCTGTTGTAGCCTATTTTTTTCCCTTTTGCCACGAAAGTCCGACAGAGTTTGATCTTAATCTATGAAGAGACACTGATCACCCAATATGGTTTAGTATTAATAGCTAGAGCATCCATGCAGAAATATACTTATAGGAACATAGGAGAGCATTTGAGTTCCATCTAGTTTTATTTAATTATAAAATATGTTGTTTGAAATACTGGACCCGCGCACAGATGTCATAAAATATGTTGTTTGAAATACTGGACCCACGCACAGATGTCCTTTCAATAGCATGTGTGATATTCGTAGCCACGTAGTATGAAATTATGTAATTAGTGTTAGTGGGATAGATTAAATGGGTTTAGACGACTTCTCTTAATCAATAAATCCTTAGAGAATTGAAAGATTAAAGTGGTTTGTAGATTGTTTTCTATTTTCTATCTGTAAAGAAGATATGTATATCTCATGCATAATCGTATGCGGATATGAGATTTTTCGGACACATCCTACAAATAACCACATGAATCGATGCTCTAAGAAACAAATAATTCGACACTCACTTAGACACTTATCATGTAAAATTAGTGTATATGTGAAATAAACAATCAGAGGAAAATCATACTATATGATCGTGCAGAATAATAATCAAGCTATGTAGACTTACATTTCCATAAATAAAAAAGTATGTAGACTACACATGCATCACACCGCCGTCCAGCAATTTGCAGCAGGATATATATGTAGGGCGTAGCTGGCACCCGACAGCGTACAGGAGCAGCTGCCGCAATATCTTGCCAGCCGGCCGGTAGGGCCGTTGCCTCTTGATATAAGCATCTCCATCAAAACCTCTCTGCTTTGCCTCTCATTGGGTCATCATGACATGCTCATATGCATCCCTTCCAAGCCAAGCGATGCCTGTTACCAAAGCACTACCACAATGTGCATAAGGTCGACTTTTCTGTTCAGTAATAAAAATTTATGGAAGACGCCAACGTTAGTCAAACCTAGTTTACTTACATATGTAATCCACTTGCCACAAATCAGCCTTATAAAACTGGAGAGCTAGCACAACCGTTGTGGACAGGGTATTAGAAATAGATGAGCACAAAATTCATGATACTATAATACTTCCTTGCTAGGTAACAGAGGGACGACCGTCGTCATGGACAAAATGAAACGATGTCAAGAATCTGAACAGCCGGGCCATCGGTCCGTCATAATATGTTATAGCTCAGCAGCCTCATCGACAATGCCGGCCCTCTAATCTGCTTCAAACAGCCAGTCAACAGTAATTCTCATTCACCGCTTTAACCATCCTAGGATAAAATTCATCTTCTAGAATAAAAATGAGATGCATCATGGCCAGAAAGTGGAAGCTGATGTGATTCAAGATTTTTATGCTTGGACATGGTCTATATGAAGAAATGTGCAGGATTACTTAGACAGCTTGAAAAGTAAGGGTTCCAAAATTCGAATAAGCCACTAAATCTATATATTTAAAAAAAATTGGTCAGAACTTGAGTGATCTTGCAAACAACACTACTTAGGCTGATCGATGAGTAAACACAGGATGGAGATAACTCAGTCTTGCTTGGAGCATATCAATCTAACGTAGCTTCTACTGTCAGATTGCTTGAATCCACACTGAGACAAATAAAAACTGAAGATTCAAGGAGAAGAACCTGAGTGAGTATACAAAGAACTGCAGAGAGATGTAAATATAAATGGATCTAATCTGTTAACTCTTCTGGGACGCATCACCAATGGAGAAACCTTCCTAAATCACGCAGGATGGGTCGGCCAATTTGCCGAGCAAGATCGATTAGCGGCTATCATCAAATCAACTTCTGACGTGGGCGTCGGCGGTTGGATGATGGGCGGTGTCGCGTAAGAAGATGAAGTGGTCGTGCGACATAGTACTGTAGAATTGCACGCAACTGCATGGTGGTGTGCATGAGCACTAGGTGACCCACTAGTAGAAAAAGGCCCATTTGTCCCGATTCCAGAGGTCCATTCGTCCCGGTTCTGGAACCAGGACTAAAGGGTCGGGACTAAAGCCCAAAACCTTTAGTCCCGGTTCGCTTACGAACCGGGACAGAAGGTGCTCCACGTGGCCGCCGCGGGGTGTCCGGGCAGGAGGGCCTTTACTCCCGGTTGGTAACACCAACCGGGACCAAAAAGCATCCACGCGTCAGCAGCTCAGGAGCTGGGTTTTTGTTTTTTTTTAAAGAGGGGGGGGGGGGGGGGGGGGGGTTGGGGGTTTTAGAGGGTTAATTTAGGGGTTTCATATTGTGTTAACTAGCTAATAGAGAGAAAAGTGTCCTCTCTTTCTCCGTGCTTGGTCGATGCTAGTTACTATACGTATAGAGAGAACTCGACACGCTAGCTAGTAAGCAGATGAAGGAACCATTAAATACACAAGATCGTCATGAACATGTACAGAGAGAAGTGATCGACCTCTCTTTCTCCGAGAGATTGGTCGAACAACAAGTTTTCGTATATCTATCCGACGCTACTAGCTACATATATACAATATAGGATCTCTTACAATCCCTAACATCTAATGTCAAGTTCCACATGGTATTCTCCGGTTGGATTTATGACGTGGTCAAGAAAGAAACCCGCCAATTCCTCTTGAATTGCTCGTATGCGATCATGTGGTAGGAGTTCATCCCGCATCTGCCACATCTAATTTGAAGAAGGGGGTCAATACATATATATGAATGAAACTGAACACAAATGATGGTAATAAAATAAAATTGTGAATATTATTGCTTACGCACTTCATATTGTTTTTCAGAGTAGCCCCGCTTAGAAGTTGTCGCGTTGTAGATGAACTCGCAAATGTAGTATCCAAAAAAATCATTCCCGGCTTCCTGCCACAAGCACTTTACGAGAAATAGAGTTCAATCAAACTGATAATCAAGCATTATAAATGGTATTGATGAAACTAGAATCAATGGGAGATGCGCGGAACTAGCTAGTAGTACTTACTTTTAGGTGTGTAAATCGCAGCTCCCTCGGCAGTGCCGGAACAATTCCGGTGAACTCTTTCCAAACCCTGCCTGACAAAGAAAATAATTACTTGATATCAGGAAATGAACAAAGTTGCCGATATGGTGCGATAATGATCGATTGAACTTACTTCTGGAGCATTTCAGTCATGTCCGCATACTCCTGGGGATCTTTTTGTCTCGAGTCTAAGACGGTTACTACTCCCCGCTCAAGCTTAATCTCTAGCAGAATAAAGTGGATGCTGCACACGCATGCATAACTCATCAATTACATTACTATAACCTCGAGTAATAAGGGAAACCGAATATGCACAAGACAGTAACACTCACTTGAAGTTGTAAGGAAAGAGTATTTTCTCTTTGTTTTGATTTTTAAGCAACGATTGTAACAAGTTGTCCTCGGTTTCTGTGACATTCTTTTGAACCGTCCATTCATGTATGATATTTGGGTTAATGAACCCAATGTCATAGATTTGTGCTTTTCTGCATTCGACGATCTTCAATCTGCATAATATAGTGAGGATAATTATATATACATGCAATGAAAGAGTTGAGCTATATATAGCGACTTAATTACAGAAGTAGTACTTACAGACAGTAGCAAGTCACGAGTGATTTGTCGAGGGCCTTTTGATTGTATAACTGAAAAAACTCGTCAAAATCAACAGTAATATAATCCAATCCAACGAAGTCGTGCTCCTCTTTAATTCTCATCGTCAAAGCATCCTTCCCAGAGTTGCTACAGGTTTCCATGTACCATTCATGGAATTTTCGCATCATCGTTGTTAGAGCACAACTTCCATCTTTGACGAGAGGCTTCCCGTACTGATATCTGAATTCGTCCACCTCTAACATATCAAACACTACATCATCGCCCAGGTAATCATCAGGATTGGTACCGAGCACCATCCCAGGCAGATTAGTGACGATATCGCTAGACACCTTGAGCGGGGGGCATGATTGGTCTGCCTGTTCGCCGAGCTGGGTTGCGCTTCCCGACCGCTCCGCTTCCTTATATGTCCTTTCAATAATGCGCTCATAGTTGGATTGCGGCGGAGACGGTGGTGGTCGCTTCAGGGCATCGATAGTGCGCTTTCGTTTCACCGGATCTATCGTCTCCTTCGGAGGTGGAGGTTTCCGTGCAAAATGTTCATGCACTTCGGCAACACTGATTTTCGCGGTTTCCTCATCGGTCCTCTCATATTGTAACTTTTCCAGAGGCTTGAGAGATGGACCGCATCTGAATTGCTTCCCGCCTCTGCTTGTACTGCTAGCCGCCGGAGCGGCGGCGGCTCTCTTTCGCCGTTGCTGATGAGGCAGAGGAGGAGGCAGAGTGCTCCGACGCGCCGGAGGAGGCGGAGGAGGAGGTGGAGTGCCCTCACGCGCCGGAGGAGGCGGAAAAGGAGTGCCCTCACGCGCCGGAGGAGGAGTGCTCTGACTCGCCGGAGGAGGAGGAGGAGGCGGAGGCGTCCAGTTCGGAAGCTTGATGTACTCCTTCCGCCATAGACATGTAGTCCTCAGAGCATAAACCAGCTGAGTCTCCCCTTCACCTGTAGGGTGGTCAAGCTCGAGCTCGTCAAATCCCTCCATTACTTCATCCATCGTCACAACAGCATAGCCATGTGGAATCGGACAACAGTGAAAAGTTCCGTCAGGTTGAGAAGGTGCAACAGAGCCGACAGCCGCCTTCAAGGTGAGGTTCCGACATTTTGTCATAAGCTGGCAATGTTGAGCCTCCGTGATAGCATCCACGGGGTAGCTAGGAGCCATGAAGTCAGGCTGTTGAACGAGCTCCGTGGAAGCCATGTTGCTTCTCCGCTGAGATGGCGGGGTAGCTTCTGGGGTAGATTCGTGTCGCTGAGATGGTTGGTTTGCAGCTCGCTGGCTCTCAACTTGTTCCTCTAGCTTTAGTACTCTTGCATTGAGGTTCTGCATTTCGCTCAGCTCCTGTTTCCTCTTCCTCTCCCGGGTTTTGTAACCGCCTGCGCCGGGAAACGCAACCTTCCACGCAACAGAGCCTGGCTTGCCTCGTGTTCGTCCAGGGTGCTCAGGATTCCCGAGGGCCTAAGTCAGCTCGTCCTTCTCTCTGTCGGGAATGAACATCCCTGCCTGCGCTGCGGTGATATACTACTGAAGCTTCTTGATGGGTATTGCAAGTTGCTCGTCCGTCCAACGGCACTTCCCTGTTTCAGGGTCCAAAGTTCCCCCAACCCCGAAGAACCAAGTCCTTGAACGGTCTGGCCAGTTCAATGTCTCTGGTTCGACCCCTTTAGCAATCAGGTCATTCTCAGCTTTGTCCCACAACGGCCGGGCTTTGAGGTAGCCGCCTGACCCCGTGCGATGGTGATACAGCTTCTTTGCAGCATTTATCTTGTTTATCTCTGACATTTTCTTACTCTTGTCCGATGTCTTGTAGGCCACAAATGCGGGCCAGTGATCTCTTATCTTCTCAAATCGGCCGGTGAATTCTGGAGTCTTCCCTTTGTCGACAAACGTTGATTTCAACTCATTCTTCCACCTCCTGAATAGATCTGCCATCTTCTTAAGAGCACACGCCTTGACCAGTGGCTCTATAACAGGCTTATTCGGATCCTCCTCTGGCGGTAGGGTGAAATTTGCCTTCAGCGAGGTCCAAAGATCATCTTTCTGTCTATCGGCGACATAAGAAACTTGAGGGTCTTCGTTCTTAGGCTTATTCCATAGCTGGATGCTGATCGGGATACTGTCCCTAACAATAGCTCCGCACTGAGCAGAAAATGCTTCCTTGGTCCGCCTGGGTTCAATCGGTTGGCCATCGTCCGCGGTTGCTGTGATCGTGAACCTTTCATCCTGGCGCAACCTTTTCTTCGGGCATCGTCTCGTTACCGAAGTTTGGCTCGATCCGGAGGGCTATAAAAGAAGAAAGAAAGAGTTAATATATGTACATACCAAAACAATTAATGCATCAATTAGCTAGTCAGCACAGGCTTAATTAATGTATATACCTCGCCGAACTTTGCAACAGCTCCGTCCTCCGTTCGGTCACCGGAGCCGTCATCACGGTCTCCTTCTTCCACCGGCATTCGGTCACTGGAGACATCATGATCATGCCTTTCCTCCTCCATTGTTCGATCACCGGAGCCTTCATCCTCTCCTTCCAGACCATCGGTGTCGTTGAGAAACAACAAGACATCACGTCCATCGCGGATTATGTCCCCCACCAACTCTTCTTGTTCTAAGACTCTTTGATCCATAGTTTCTGCAAATATTACAACATGGCAATTAATATACAAACATGAGAGATGGACATATTAGTGGCAAACATAGACCTAGCTAGCTAGCTAACCACAACAAGGAATATTAATTAGTGGCCTCGACGCTTCTACGGTTTGGGGTGGCCTCGACAACGCTTCTAGGGTTTGGGGTGGCCTCGACAACGCTCTTTTAACTTGGTAAATTTGGGTGGCCTCGATGCTTCTAGGGTTTGAGGTGGCCTCGGCAACGCTTCTAGGGTTTGGGGTGGCCTCGACGCTTCTAGGGTTTGGTCGGGCGAGAGGGGGTTGATCAAAAGTTGCATATGTCAAATGTTGCATATGTCAAAATTCAAACTTTGACATATGATCAAACTTTGATATATGATCAAACTTTGATATATGATCAAACTTTGATATATGATCAAATGTTGCATATGTCAAAATTCAAACTTTGACATATGATCAAACTTTGATATATGTCCACCACGATATAAAATGATACATAGACTTGTTCGGGCGAGAGGGGGTTGATCGACGTCCCCCCTCATGTCGAAGTTACCGGAGTTTTCTTCTAGTGGTTTGGGTGGCCTTGAGAGTTTGTCGGGTAGGGGCGGGAGGGGGTAGGAGATCGACAACGCTTTTTTTCTAGGGTTTGGGTGGCCTCGAGAGTTGGTCGCCCGGTATGTCGAGAGGGGGGTGAACATTTTACCTTAGTAACTTAGAAAAAAAATGTTATCGGGGAGGGGGTATTTCGACCCCCCCCCCCCTCATGTCGAAGTTATCGAGGAGGGGGTATATCGACCCCCCCCCTCATGTCGAAGTTATCAGGGAGGGGGTATATCGACAACGACATACATACATGGAAAAAAATGATATCCATCTATACATACATAGCCACATACATATATACATGGAAAAAATGCTATTTAAAAAAAATACATATATGAACAAAAAAATGCTATGAACAAAAAAATTAATACACATATGAACAGAAAAAATACATATATGAACAAAAAAAATTCTAAGTGATTGCTAAACTTTTATAAATCTCGAGAGAGTTTGTCGGGTAGGGGCGGGAGGGGGTAGGAGATCGACAACGTTTTTTTTCTAGGGTTTGGGTGTCCTCGGGAGTTGGTCGAGCGAGAGGGTGTCCTCGACAAAATTATTTTTTTCTTCTTCTTCCTCTTCTTATTTTTTCTCTCCTCTTCTTCCTCTCCTCTTCTTCTCCTTCTTCTTCTCCTTCTTCCTCTTCTTATTCTTATTTTCCTTTTTCCTCTCCTTCTTTTTCTTCTTCTTCCTTCTTCCTTCTTCCTCTTTTCTTCTTTTTCTTTATTTTCCTTTTTCCTTTCCACTAACCTAAAATGTTATCAAACGTGGGTGTTTTTACCCGCAGGCACCCATTTACCCTGTCGGGTGATGGGTATGGGACAAAGTTGTACCCACTGGCGGGTATGGGTACGGGTGATGGGTAAGCTTAAATGGGACGGGTAAGGGTATGGGGTGGCTCCACCCGTACCCAAACCCTGCGGGTGCCATCCCAACTCGACGACCCTCGACCCTCGATCCCTCGGCGATCCTCAACGTATGAATTTATAAAGTGCACTTGATATGTTTCGAGTACTCCTCCCCCCCAACACGAGAACATTTTAACTTAGTAAATTTCTATGAACAAAAATAATCATCATCGAACAAACTTAATATGAGTTTTAACATAGAACATTCATCGAGCAAGATCATCATGAACAAAAATATCACACTAATTTCTATGAAAAAAAATTCCACAAACATCTCATCTCGTCTCCACGAAACATCTCATACATCTCATCTCATTTCATCCAAAAAAAATTCTTTGCATATTCCTTGCATATGAACATACATACATTTACTTTTTTTCTTAAATGTAACATATGAACATTTTCTTAAATGAGCATATAAACATACATATCACCAAAAAAATAGACCTTTTTCTTTGCGTATGAACATACATCCATATTCAAAATGTTCATATTCTACAATCCTAACCAAAAAATGCAAAAAAGAGCATTATACAGCATATACAGAGAACATACATACATACATCGTAACAAAAAAAATGAAAAACAGGCCGGTGGTCGGCGACGGCGAGGTCGGGGACGGCGATGAGAAGGAAAGGGGAGGAGGCAGGGGCTCACAGCGCGGTCGTAGGGAACGGCAGCGGCCGGGCTCGGGGAGGGCTCGAGGTCGCCGGCCGGAATCGGTGCGGCGGCAGATGAACGGCGTCGGGGATGAAGGGGTCGCGGGCGCCGGCATGGTGCTTCCCCGCGGCGACGGCGACGGAGGGGGCGAGCCTCGGCGACGACGAGCGCGGGCGATGGCGACGGCGACGGCGGGGGCGGCGGGCGAGGTCGGGGCAGCCTGGCGGTGTCGATATCGTCGGTGTCGTCAGGGGCTAATGCGAGATGAGAACTGAAAATTCCTAAGTGCTACCTTATATACCCAGAGCATTGGTCCCGGTTCGTGGTACCAATCGGGACCAATGCCCCCATTTAGTCCTGGTTGGTGCCACCAACCGGGACCAAAGGTCAGTTTTCCTGCTGAAAACTGACCTTTGGTCCCGGTTGGTGGCACCAACCGGGACTAAAGGGGGGCATTGGTCCCGGTTGGTGCCACGAACCGGTACCAATGCACCCCTTTCGTCCCGATTGGTGCTACCAACCGGGACCAAAGGCCTTGCGCTGGCACTGTGCGGTGGGATGTTTAGTCCCACCTCGCTAGTTGAGAGAGCTCGAGAGTGGTTTATAAGCGCTGCTGCGCCCACCCTCTCGAGCTCCTCTCAACTGCAGGCTTTCGGGCCTAATCTGTCAGTCCTTGCCTGTGGGCCTACTGGGCCTGTTGCGGGCCTAAATCCTGGCCCATGGTTGGGTTTCTAGTCGTATTCAGGCCGTGGTGGCCCAGTAGGTGGCATTTTTTTATTTTTTTTCCAGTTTTTTTGTTTTATTTTTTGCTTTATTTATTTTATTTTGTTTCTACTTACAGCAAAATGCTTACTGTTTTTCAGTGATTCTTTTTGCTTTTAGGTAACAAAAATTATAAACTTTCTGTTAGTGCCATTCGTTTTCCAATTTGAATAGTTTAAATTTGAATTTTTTGAAATTTGTGTGAATCACTAGTTTATGAATAACTTTACTATAAATATATATTTTTGAGTGATTGTTTTTCCTGCTATTTAATATTACTGTGTTTTATCATTAAATTCAATTTGGTAATTTTTAGGTTATTTGAAATGTCTGTTTTAATCAAAAACCGATCTGTGTGTTCAAAACTCATCTGTTACAAAGGGATTTCATTTTTTTGAACTTATGTGAACTCCAGACTTTTTGTGTCTTCAAAATACACAATTCAAAGCCTAATCATCAATTTTCAACCCTTTCTGACTTCATTCATTATTTTTCATGCATTTACTGAATTTTTTGAGCTATATGACCCTGAAATTGAAAAGCACTACAAATGAACTCTGAAAAGGTTGAAAGTTGGCATGGTATCATCATTTCACCTACATAGCAAGTGCTAAAAAGTTGAGAGGGTTACGGCAAAAGCTGGATGCACTTCGTGTACAAAATAGACAATCTCTTTCGAAGTATCAGGGTTTCGGACAAAAACTCATCTGTTACAAAGGGATTTCATTTTTTTGAACTTATTTGAACTCCACACTTTTTGTGTGTTCAAAATGCACCATTCAAAGCCACATCATTAATTTTCAACCCTTTTTGACTTCATTTGTTATTTTTCATGCATTTACTGATTTTTTGAGCTATATGACCCTGAAATTGAAAAGCACTACAAATGAACTCTGAAAAGGTTGAAAATTGGCATGGTATCATCATTTCACCTACATAGCATGTGCTAAAAAGTTGAGAGGGTTACGACAAAAACTGGATGCACTTCGTCTACAAAATGGACAATCTCTTTCAAAGTAGCAGGGTTTCGACGAAAACTCATCTTTCAAAGGGATTTCATTTTTTTAACTTATTTGAACTCCAGACTTTTTGTTTCAAAATGCACCATTCAAAGCCACATCATCATTTTCAACCCTTTCTACTTCATTTGTTATTTTTCATGCATTTACTGATTTTTTGAGCATATGACCCTGAAATTGAAAAGCACTACGAATGAACTCTGAAAAGGTTGAAAGTTGGCATGGTATCATCATTTCACCTACATAGGATGTGCTAAAAGTTGAGAGGGTTACGCAAAAACTGGATGCACTTCATGTCACAATGGACAATCTCTTTCGAAGTATTAGGGTTTCGACGAAAACTCATATGTTACAAAGGATTTCATTTTTTTGAACTATTTGAACTCCAACTTTTTGTGTGTTCAAAATGCACCATTCAAAGCCACATCATCAATTTTCAACCCTTTCTGACTTCATTTGTTATTTTTCATGCATTTACTGATTTTTTTTAGCTATATGACCCTGAATTGAAAAGCACTACAAATGAACTCTGAAAAGTTAGAAGTTGCATGGTATCATCATTTCACCCACATAGCATGTGCTAAAAAGTTGAGAGGGTTACGGCAAAAACTGGATGCACTTCTGTACAAAATGGACAATCTCTTTCAAATTCAGGGTTTCATACGAAACTCATCTGTTACGAAGGGATTTCATTTTTTTGATCTTATTTGAACTCCAAACTTTTTGTGTGTTCAAAATGCCCATTGAAAGCCACATCATCAATTTTCAACCCTTTCTGACTTCATTTGTTATTTTTCATGCATTTACTGATTTTTTTGAGCTATATGACCCTGAAATTGAAAAGCACTACAAATGAACTCTGAAAAGGTTGAAAGTTGGCATGGTATCATCATTTCACCCACATAGCATGTGCTAAAAAGTTGAGAGGGTTACGGCAAAAACTGGATGCACTTCGTGTACAAAATGGACAATCTCTTTCGAAGTATCAGGGTTTCATACGGAAACTCATCTGTTACAAAAGGCATTTCATTTCTTCACATGTAACTGCAGTGATATTCTAGATCAAAGGCATCATCATAATAGTTGTGGAAAGAAAGTCTTCACTTTTTCTTTGCTTGTGTCCTTTGCTTATTGCGCCGTAACCATGGATAATCTTCATCGTTTAACAGGGTGCTTGGGTCAGCCTTGACTTTGAAGGGAGGAATTTCATGAAACTTTTCATAATCTTCAGACATGTCTGTCTTGCCCTCCAATCCCACGATGTCTCTTTTTCCTGAAAGAACTATGTGGCGCTTTGGCTCATCGTATGATGTATTCGCTTCCTTATCTTTTCTTTTTCTCGGTTTGGTAGACATGTCCTTCACATAGAAAACCTGCGCCACATCATTGGCTAGGACGAATGGTTCGTCTGTGTACCCAAGATTGTTCAGATCCACTGTTGTCATTCCGTACTGTGGGTCTACCTGTACCCCGCCTCCTGACAGATTGACCCATTTGCACTGAAACAAAGGGACCTTAAAATCATGTCCGTAGTCAAGTTCCCATATGTCCACTATGTAACCATAATATGTGTCATTTCCCCTCTTGGTTGCTGCATCAAAGCGGACACCGCTGTTTTGGTTGGTGCTCTTTTGATCTTGGGCGATCGTGTAAAATGTATTCCCATTTATCTCGTACCCTTTGTAAGTCAATACAGTCGAAGATGGTCCCCTGGCCAACGAGTACAGCTCATCAGAAACAGTGTTGTCACCCCTGAGACGTATTTGCAACCAACTGCCGAAAGTCCTGATGTGTTCACATGTAATCCAGTCGTCACACTGCTCCGGGTGTTTGGAGCGCAGAATGTTCTTGTGTTCATCAACATACGGGGTCACCAAGGTAGAGTTCTGTAGAACTGTGTAGTGTGCTTGAGACCAAGAATGCCCGTCCCTACATATTATTGAGTCCCCTCCTAGCGTGCCTTTTCCAGTCAGTCTCCTCTCATACCGTGATTGAGGGAGACCAATCTTCTTAAGGTCAGGAATGAAGTCAACACAAAACCCAATGACATCCTCTGTTTGATGGCCCATGGAGTTGCTTCCTTCTGTCCTAGCGCGGTTACGGACATATTTCTTTAGGACTCCCATGAACCTCTCAAAGGGGAACATATTGTGTAGAAATACAGGCCCAAAACGACAATCTCGTCGACTAGATGAACTAGGACGTGCGTCACGATATTGAAGAAGGATGGTGGGAACACTAGCTCAAAACTGACAAGACATTGCGCCACATCACTCCTTAACCTTGGTAGGATTTCTGGATCGATCACCTTCTGAGAGATTGCATTGAGGAATGAACATAGCTTCACAATGGCTAATCGAATGTTTTCCGGTAGAAGCCCCCTCAATGCAACCGGAAGTAGTTGCGTCATAATCACGTGGCAGTCATGAGACTTTAGGTTATGGAACTTTTTCTCTGGCATATTTATTATTCCCTTTATATTCGACAAGAAGCCAGACGGGACCTTCATACTGAGCAAGCATTCAAAGAAGATTTCCTTCTCTTCTTTTGTAAGAGCGTAGCTGGCAGGACCTTCATACTGCTTTGGAGGCATGCCGTCTTTTTCGTGCACACGTTGCTGATCCTCCCGTGCCTCCGGTGTATCTTTTGTCTTCCCATACATGCCCAAGAAGCCTAGCAGGTTCACGCAAAGATTCTTCATCACGTGCATCACGTCGATTGAAGAGCGGACCTCTAGGTCTTTCCAGTAGGGTAGGTCCCAAAATATAGATTTCTTCTTCCACATGGGTGCGCGTCCCTCAGCGTCATTCAGAACAGATAGTCCACCGGGACCCTTTCCAAAGATTACTTGTAAATCATTGACCATAGCAAGTATGTGATCCCCGGTACGGATTGCGGGCTTCTTTCGGTGATCTGCCTTGCCTTTGAAATGCTTGCCTTTATTTCGACATTGATGGTTGGTCGGAAGAAATCGATGATGCCCCAGGTACACATTCTTCCTGCATTTGTCCAGGTATATACTTTCGGTGTCATCTAAACAGTGCGTGCATGCATGGTAACCCTTGTTTGTCTGTCCTGAAAGGTTACTGAGAGCAGGCCAATCATTGATGGTTACAAACAGCAACGCATGCAGGTCAAATTCCTGCTGTTTGTGCTCATCCCACACACGTACACCGTTTCCATTCTACAGCTGTAAAAGTTCTTCAACTAATGGCCTTAGGTACACATCAATGTCGTTGCCGGGTTGCTTAGGGCCTTGGATGAGAACTGGCATCATAATGAACTTCCGCTTCATGCACAGCCAAGGAGGAAGGTTATAGATACATAGAGTCACGGGCCAGGTGCTGTGATTGCTGCTCTGCTCCCCAAAAGGATTAATGCCATCCGAGCTTAAACCAAACCATACTTTCCGTGCATCACCTGCAAAGTCATCCCAATACTTTCTCTCGATTTTTCTCCACTGCGACCCGTCAGCGGGTGCTCTCAACTTCCCGTCTTTCTTACGGTCCTCTCTGTGCCATCGCATCAACTTGGCATGCTCTTTGCTTCTGAACAGACGTTTCAACTGTGGTATTATAGGAGCATACCACATCACCTTGGCAGGAACCCTCTTCCTGTGCCGCTCGCCGTCAACATCACCAGGGTCATCTCATCTGATCTTATACCGCAATGCACCGCATACCGGGCATGCGTTCAAATCCTCGTACGCACCGCGGTAGAGGATGCAGTCATTAGGGCATGCATGTATCTTCTGCACCTCCAATCCTAGAGGGCATACAGCCTTGTTTGCTGCGTACGTACTGTCGGGCAATTCGTTATCCTTTGGAAGCTTCTTCTTCAATATTTTCAGTAGCTTTTTAAATCCTTTGTCAGGTACACCATTCTCTGCCTTCCACTACAGTAACTCCAGTGTGGTACCGAGGTTTGTGTTGCCATCTTCGCAATTGGGGTACAACCCTTTTTTGTGATCCTCTAACATGCGATCGAACTTCAGCTTCTCCTTTTCACTTTCACATTGTCTCTTTGCATCAACAATGACCCGGCGAAGATCATCATCGGGCACATTGTCTGGTTCCTCTTGATCTTCAGCTTCCCCCGTTGCATCATCACCGTATTCAGGGGGCACATAGCTGTCATCATCCTCTTCTTCTTCGCTGTCTTCCATCATAACCCCTCTTTCTCTGTGCTTGGTCCAAACATTATAGTGTGGCATGAAACCCTTGTAAAGTAGGTGGGTGTGAAGGTTTTTCGAGTCAGAGTAAGACTTCGTATTCCCACATATAGGGCATGGACAACACATAAAACCATTCTGCTGGTTTGCCTCAGCCACTTCGAGAAAATTATGCACGCCCTTAATGTGCTCGGAGGTGCGTCTGTCACCGTACATCCATTGCCGGTTCATCTGCGTGCATTATATATAATTAAGTGTGTCAAAAACCATTACAGAACATCATGAATACAGAAGTGACCAAATTAATTAATAGAAGTTCATCATCACATTAAAACCAAAGTACATACATAGTTCTCATTGAACAACATATAGCTCTCCAGAGCATCTAATTAAACCATACATTGAAACTATGTAAAACATTTCAATGCAACAACAAATGCGATCATAATCGCAACTAAGGTAACAATTGATCCAAAGGCATAATGATACCAAGCCTCGGTATGAATGGCATATTTTTTCATCTTTCTAATCTTCAAGCGCATTTTATCCATCTTGATCTTGTGATCATCGAGGACATCCACAACATGCAACTCCAATATCATCTTCTCCTCCTCAAATTTTTTCAATTTTTCCTTCAAGTAATTGTTTTCTTCTTCAACTAAATTTAACCTCTCGACAATAGGGTCGGTTGGAATTTCCAGTTCACATACCTCCTAGATAAAAAAATCTATGTCACGTTGGTCGGCATAATTGTCATAAACACTAAATGAACCAAATAGTTATAAAAGATAATATATACCACATCCGAATCATAGACAGGACGAGGGCCGACGGAGGCGGATACCAAAACCATCGCACTATATAATAACAAACAATAATAAAAGTAAGAAAATTACACAAGTATCTATCTTAATCATACAAGTAAGAACTTTTTTCTTTTACAAAGAAGATAAGACCAAGAGGCTCACCACGGTGGTGCCGGCGACGAGATCGGCGCGGGCGATCGACGGCGGTGAGGACGGGGACGGGACAGGACGGACCGTCAAACCTAGACAAATCTCGAGGAAAATGGAGCTTGGACAAGGAGCTTCGAGAGGAGAAAGCTTAAGTGTGGGTCGGGCATTTCATCGAACACCTCATGTGCATAGGAGGTGAGCTAGAGCACCATAAAGCTCTCCCACGGCTGGCCCAAAAAACAGAGCACTCCACTGCTGTGCTCGCGGGCGAGGGGGTATATATAGGCATCTCATTGGTCCCGGTTCGTGGCTGGAACCGGGACTAAAGGACGCCCCTTTGGTTCCGGTTCCAGCCACGAACCGGGACCAATGGTTTTGGGCCAGGAGCGAGGCCCATTGGTCCCGATTCGTGGCTGGAACCGGGACCAAAGGGGCCAGATGAACCGGGTCCAATGCCCCACGAGGCCCGGCCGGCCCCCTGGCCTCACGAACCAGGACCTATGCCCCCGTGGGTCCCGGTTCGTGACTGAACCGGGACTAATGGGCTAGCCCGGCCTGGACCAAAGCCCTATTTTCTACTAATGACCATGTCAGCGGCGACTTCTCCCCACTTGAACCGTCTAATATTGTAAAACGTTCATGCCGTGCCGAATTGCTCATCATCTGCCTGATAGTATTACCTAGAGGCCATGGGAAGACAAAATCTACTTCTTTAATCATGTTTGGGTTTTTGTTGGACGATCAGATTTGTTTTTTTTTTCGTATAGAAGAAAAAGGGGAGAGGCCAAGGTGTGTACGGCTGGGATGGGGAGGATGGCTCACAGACGTTACCTCAGATTTTTTTTTCTTCTAGAAGAATAAGGGGAGAGGCCAAGGGGTGTACGGCTGGGATCGGGAGGATGGCTCACGGACGTTAGCTTATACCTTACCGAACACATCTCATGTTTCTTTTTTTTCCTCGGCACATCTCCTGTTTCATCGTACGGCTACCAACATATTACTTATTAATCAAATGGTTGAAATTTATTAACTTCTAGGATTAACGTGGTGTCCTGTATGGTGCCTCCAATTAGTAAATATAAGAGGTGTAACTTTGGCCATGACTGGTGTTAGACCCTTCTATAAGTGGGTTTTGGGTAATGGTAAACATATCAACTTTTGGCCTGATGTATAGGCAGGAGATATCTCTTTCAAAACTCAATTTTGGGATGTGTTTGAACTTTGTCAACGGCAAAACTGTATTGTTGCCCAGGTGTGGGATGGTCAAGTTCTTAAACTGGCCTTTAGAAGATGTGTGGATCCTATCTTTTTGGATAAATGTAATGATCTTTTGAATGTCCCTTGTTGCTTTAACCCTACTGGTTCAGCTGATAAGCCTGTTTGGAATGTTGAAGCTTTTAGGGTTTATCCCACTAGATCCTTCTATAGCAAAATTAAGTGGGGCGCCGGGGCGGGGGGGGGGGGGGGGGGGGGGGGGGGGGGGGGGGGGGGGGGGGGGGGGGGGGGGGGGGGGGGGTGGGGGGTTGTGGTGGTTTTTTTTTTTTTTTTTTTGTTTTTTTTTTTTATTTTTTCTTTTTTTTTTTTTTTCTTTTTGTTTTTTTTCTTTCTTTTTTGTTTTTTTTTTTTTTTTTTTTTTTTTTTTTCTTTTTTTGGGGGGGGGGGGGGGGGGGGGGGGGTCTATTCCCATTTGGGACAGTTTCTGGAAAATCACTATTCCACATAGATATCTAGCTTTTAGTTGGTTGGAAGTTAACAATAAAATCTTGACAAGAGATAACTTAAGCAAAAGACAACATGTAGGTGATCTAACTAGCCTCTTTTGCAATGAGGTGGAATCTATTGATCACTTATTGTTTGGTTGCATTGTTGCCCAAAACTTGTGGGAGATTGTTACTGAAATATTCAAGTTTACTTCCGCTGAAAATACAATTGATTTATATGCCTTGTGGTGTAGAAATAATAAGAAATCTTTGATTGGCATGGTTTGTATTGCTTCCACTTGGAGATTATGGACATTGCACAATGATCTATGTTTTCAGGGGGAATATGGAAGGATACCTGAATTCTTCTGGGAAGGCAAGCACTTTGCTTCATCAGTGGAAGATTCTATGCCCGAATAGTTGGTCAGTCTTACTAAAGGAATACTTGTTACTTTTGGATCGGTGAAAGGAGAGCTTCCGAGGATCAGTTGGAGATGAAGGGAGAGGCGGGCAAAAGAATTGAACAGCAAGGCTTCTTTTTTAGGGTGCATTCCAGCTGAAAAGCTGATGATATGTAGTAGTTAGCTCTTGATGCTTGATTTCCTTTTATTTGCTGTGATGAGATTTCTTGCTCCTCCACCAACCTGATGGGCCTGGTGTGGAAGTTAAACATTTCTGGCTCAGCTACTTTGGTTTTGACCGACCACTATGAATAGTGACTTGTGTTTTGGTTGCCTCGTTTAATAAAAATGGGGCGGGGGGAACAGAATCGATTATTTTCAGCTTGAGCTCATGTGATCCCAAATCAACAGTAAAATAAATAAAAACAAAATAAAAATTCTGATTTTTTTCCAGCAACATTGACAAATGTTTTTCTTGCTTGCAAAATTTCATCACGGAATAACATTTGTGGTAGATGTGGCAAAAAAGAGAAAATTGTTGCTCCAAAAATGTTATTTCAAAAGCATTTTGGAACATAAATTTTTTTACCACGTCTTCCACGAACGGCATTTCATGATGAAATTCTGCCGGCAATCAAAAAATTTGTCAATGTTTGCAACAACAAAAAAGAATTTTTTTGAATTATTTATTCATTTTTTATAATTTTACTGTTCACCCAAGCTCAGGTGAGCTCGGGCTGAGAAGAGCACTTTCGCTAGGAACCCCTTTCCATAGAAAATAAACGCGTAAAACATACACATATGGACAAGAAGCAATAATTCCATCGACCACCTTAGCTCTCAGCGCACTGTTCGTGGGGAGATCGAAAACGGAGTGGAGTACTTGTGTTTGTGTGGTACTACGTACGGGCATGGACGATGCATGGATCCACCTGTCCATGATTGCGCCCGTTCCCCGTCCCGGAACGAAACGACCCGGCATGCAACGGCGTGAGTCGATTGCACACCTGACCTACGACGCTGTTGGATCTCCCCCAATGATTAGCCCGTGCACTCATACGTACTACTACACCCGCCCCGTTGCCATGCAAGATCGAAGGCCGGCCGGTGACCACAAACACCATAGCCACCACCATGCAAGCAAAGCACCTGATGAGCACGCACAATCACTACTACTGCATGCGACGTAGGCCCTAATGCGACGGGTCTTCGACATCGTACTCGTACTGCCCATGTGATGGATCTAGTTGCACCACACATGTTGATCTCGATCAGCCTCTTCGATCGAAAGAGTGGGTGGCTATGGATGGATAGGGTCGTTGGGTAGCCGTAGTACGACGCATGTGATGGTTCCATCGACGGAGATGGCCGCCAATAAGTGCAACGATCATATGCATAAGACGGGCGTCAGGCGGGCCGGAGAGGGAGGAGGGGTTTATGGCGCCTTGTCTTGGAGCCTGCTTCGCGGCGAGCCTAGGGGCGCTAGGGGTCACCATTTCGGGCTCCCATGTGTCATCGTGCGACTCATGTGGCGTCTAACCTGATCCAGATTCAGATATCGCACACCCGAGTCAAAAGAGAAACTTCCCCTGCCCCTCCGGCCCGGCTGGTGCGTCGATTCAATTGCCTCCTCCTGCCGTCCTGGCTCCATGCATACTCCTTATCCTTAGAAACGATCGATCAATCGAATTATTACGGGTGGCCGGAACCGGCCATGTGATCCAGAGGGTCTCCTTCCGTCTAGCTCCGCTCACATGATCGAGCAAGCATGCACCACGCTATGCTAGGTAGGGGTGAGTAATGCGCCTGGCTTGCGTAGCACATGAGGTGGTTGAAGCCCAAGGATCCATCACCTATGTATATCAACTACCCTGACGCTTTCCAACTCAAAAAGAAAAGAAAAAAACCTAGTACTACAGAGGTATTTGAATGGATGTTGTACATGATGACACATGTGCGCCGTACGTTCCCGGATCACGATCATCACATAAATAGTGGGAGGGTTAAATGAGAAACCATGAATGAGCTGAATTACAGTGCTAGAAAAAACTGCCCAAATATATAGAGGCCCACAACGTGCATTCTTGCTTTTGTTGTACCCCTAGTCAATTTCCTGGGGATAGAGGGGTCCCGGTGTGCATTTTGGCGACTACTGCTTTTATGGACAGCTTCAGAGTACAAAACATGGTTTGGGTATATATATACCTGCTGTGTAACGAACTTATTTTTCTTTTCAGGGTGAGAGATGCATGTGAAACGATGGGGTTAAGCATATGCTCGATGCAGGGACGCATTCGTGTTAATATAGGGCTGAAAGCCAACAGATTACAAAGGTAGTTAGGTCTAGGATTGATCTCCAAAAAAGCTATCAGATGGGATCTATCTCTAAGACCTAACAGAATACAACTCACGCCCTAGGTACAATACGTATACGGTTTATACTACACCGTATAGATTACAATGTTTAACACTCTCCCTCAATCACAACTATCCAAGTTGAGATTGTGCCTGAAAGCCTCAAGTTGCTTCAAAGTGAGAGGCTTAGTGAATCCATCTGCAACTTGATCACCAGTAGGTATAAACCATATATTCAACAATTTATCAGCCACCCTTTCGTGAACAAAATGATAGTTGATTTCAATATGTTTTGTCCTGGCATGAAAAACAGGATTAGCAGATAGATATCTGGCACCAAGATTATCACACCAAAGTGATGCTGCCTTTGGATGATGAACACCCAATTCTGTCAACAAATTTTGAACCCAGATAATTTCAGCAGTGGCATTGGCTAGAGCCTTGTACTCAGCTTCTGTGCTTGATGTGGAAACAGTGGGCTGCTTGCAAGCACACCAAGATATCAAGTTACTTCCAAGAAACACTGCAAAGCCTCCTGTTGACCTCCTGTCATGACGACAGCCTGCCCAGTCTGCATCTAAAAAAGCACTTACAAGCATTGACTCGGATTTTCCAAGTTTGAGGCCATCACCTTTTGTTCCTTGAAGATATCTACGTATCCTTTTGCCTGCTGTCCAATGAACACTAGTAGGAGTATGTAAAAACTGACAAACTTTATTAACTGAGTATGAGATATCTGGCCTAGTCAATGTCAAGTATTGTAACGCTCCTACAATACTTCTATACCTGGTAGCGTCCTCTGCTCCAAGTACCTCTCCATCATGAAGGGACAATTTTTCAGAGGTAGACAAAGGAGTAGGCGATGGCTTACACCCTTTCATAACCATCCTCTCAAGTATTTCTTGTATATATTTTTCTTGTGACAACACAATTCCACTTTGAACATTTTTTACCTCAATGCCAAGGAAGAAATGAAGGCTGCCAAGATCCTTAAGTGCAAACTCCTTGCTCAAATCCTTGAGAAGAGCTTCAACTGCTTTAGACGAAGAACTTGTAACAATAATATCATCAACATAAATAAGCATAAAGATAGTTATCCCATGCCGATAATAAAAGAACAATGAGGTGTCTCCCTTAGAAGGAGAGAACCCTAGGGATTGTAACTTCGAGGACAACCGAGAATACCAAGCCCTAGGTGCCTGTTTAAGTCCATACAATGCCTTGTCAAATTTACAAACATGACGTGGTAATTTCAAACTTTCATACCCAGGGTCGAGGTTGCCTCATGAATACTTCCTCTTCTAGAACACCATGCAAGAACGCGTTCTTCACATCAAGCTGTCGAATGCACCAATCTCTAGATACTACAACTGAGAGAATTAATCGAATAGTGGCAGCCTTTACTACAGGACTGAACGTGTCCTCATAATCAAGCCCATACCTCTGTTTAAAACCTTTGGCAACTAGACGTGCCTTGTACTTATCAATAGTCCCATCAGATTTCCGGTTTACTTTATAAACCCACTTGCAGTCAATGATATTCCACCAAGGCTACGTGCATGGGGCCCGCCTGGCAGGCGAATCCAGCGCAGGCGCGGATCCCGCAGGCGATCCGACTGGTACGTCGAACGCGGTGGATCCCGAGGGGATCCCGCCCTGATCTTCTGTGAACGCTGATGTAGTTTCTGTATCAGGCATAAAATCATGCGAATTTTCTCCTGTTCCTGCGCCATTTTCCTGCACACTTTCAGCAGAGTTTTGATCAAAGGAATCATGAGACATTGACACATGATCAGTAGGATCTAGTATGCCCCCAGGAACAAAGTGTGGCGATGGAAGAAGATGGGAGGGGAGGAGAACAAGTTCTTTGCGAAGTTGAGTGCCGGTGTTTGGATGTAGTTTGGCAAATGGGAAAACTTGTTCATCAAAGACCACATCACATGAGACGTAGACACGTCCAGTGGCAACGTCCAAACACTTGTAACCTTTATGAAGACTACTATACCCCAAAAATACACATTGTTTCGGACGAAACTCGAGCTTGTGTTTATTGAAAGGACGTAAGTTTGGCCAAACATCACAACCAAAAATGCGAAGAAAAGTGTAATTTGGTTTAGTACCAAAGAGACGCTCAAGTGGGGTATGATTATTGATGACTCTACTAGGAACACGATTGATGAGAGAGACAGCCGTGAGAAAAGCATCGTCCCAAAATTTCAAGGGCATATAGGCATGAGCAAGAAGGGAGAGACCAACTTCCACTATATGCCGATGTTTTCGTTCAGCGGATCGGTTTTGTTGGTGAAGATGAGGGCAAGAAACATGATGAGTGATGCCTATGCGCTCAAAAAAAGAATGGAGTTTTTGGTATTCACCACCCTAATCCGTTTGCATGGCGTTCAAAGAGACGTTCAACATGTTCTTGAAAAAGATGGAACTTCTCAAACACATCAGATTTATTTTTAAGCATATAGATCCAACTGAACTTACAAAAATCATCAATAAAGCTGACATAATACTTTTGTCTGCCAACAAAAATGGGTCCAGGACCCCAAACATCTCAAAAAACTAGCTCTAAAGGAGCCTTTGATTCACTAGTAGAACGCGAATAAGGAAGTTGATGGCTCTTGACCATCTGACATGAGTCACACACAAGAAGATGATCTTTCTTATTCGATACTGGAAGACTAAAATCTCAAAGAATTTTCTGGACCACCGGGAAATCGGGATGCCCCAGGCGTTTGTGCCATCTTGAAGTAGATGGTTTGACCACACTGAGGGCTTGTCAAGGAGGAGCATCATGGCGGCTAGATACAGGAAACAAGCGACCTCTACTCTTGCTTTGAAGTACGGTTCTCTGGGTGGCTCGATCCTTAACAAAGAAAATTTCAGGGTAAACTTCGAGGAAAGCATTATTATCTTTAATAAGCTTGTAGGCAGAAAGTAAACTTTGATCAGATTATGGATCATGGATGATATTGTTCAGATTTAAGGAGCCATGAGGGGTACTAAGAACCGAATGACCAATGTGAGCAATGTCCATGCCGGTATAGCGATCGCGAACAGCGAGTTTTTCCAACTCCCCCGTTACGTGATCGGTCGCCCCGGTGTCGAGGTACCGGTTTGTGTCCACTCCATAAGAGTGAGCCGCGTTAGCAGAATGATTTCCACCACCACCTCCGTCGCTCGCGGGGTTGCGGACATTGTTGTTGTAGTTGTGATCATAACGCTTCTTGCAGCGCCACGCACCATGCCCCTCCATCTTGCAGATCTGGCACTTCTCGCGGTCACCGCGATCACCACGGTCACCGCCTCCTTGTCGCGGCGCACATCCAGACCCATCGCTGCCAGAGTTGTCGGAGTAGCGGCGGGCACCCGCGTTGTTGTTGTTGTTGTAGCCGCGGGAGCCACCACCTCCACCGCCATTGCCGCCACCAGGGCGGCTGTAGTTGCCACCGCCGCGACCAACACCCCTGGCCACGAGGTTCGCAGAGTAGGAGGCGGTCTGGGCGGCGATGCGAGCCTCTGTCACAAGCAGCAGCGAGAAGAGCTCGCTGAGGCCGATCGGCTGCTCAGTTGCCGTGCGGGTGGAGATGGCATAGACGAACCCATTATAGTCAGGCTCGTGCAAAAGATCTTGGAGGATGTGGTCGACCATGTCGTCCTCATCAGGTGGCTTGCTGGCGGCTGCAAGTTCGTCGGTGATGCCCTTCATCTTGGTGAAGTAGGATGCCGCCGGGAGATCGCCCTTGCGGGTGTGCTCAAGCCGCGAGCGGAGCTGGATCACTCTCGCCCTGGACTGCGACAAGAAAATCTGCAGGAGCGCCGTCCAGAGGGTCATGATGGCGGTGCATGTGCTAACCTGCAGCAAGACCTCCCGAAACAAAGATGTGATTAGAAAGGTAAAAACCTGCTGATCCTGGGTGACCCACACGGCGTGCTCGGGGTTCGGTGTGCAGGTGACCTCCTTCTTGCTGGAGACATCTTTCTCCATGAGGATCACAGCAGGGGGCTCTCGGATGGAGCCGTCGATGAAGCCCATCATCCCTACCGCCTTGATGTGCGGCAGGACCTGCGCTTTCCACACGAGGAAGTTCTCGCGCGTGAGCTTCTCGGTGATGGTGTGGCCGAGAGCAGCGATGGAATGTGCAGCCATGGCAACGGAGGAAGAGCTTGACATAGCTAGATGTGGTGAAGAAGAAGGGCTCTGTATACCATGTGAAATGATGGGGTTAAGCGTATGCTCGATGCAGGGACGCATTCGTGTTAATATAGGGCTGAAAGCCAACAGATTACAAAGGTAGTTAGGTCTAAGATTGATCTCCAAGAAAGCTATCAGATGGGATCTATCTCTAAGATCTAACAGAATACAACTCACGCCCTAGGTACAATACATATACGGTTTAGACTACACCGTATAGATTACAATGTTTAACAATGCATTCCTTTATATTCCCTCCGGTTTAAAATATTAGGCGTGGTTGTATTTAAGACAGGAAATTGAGTCTTTAAGAAACACAAATATTTTTTGAAAAAAGGAGGATAACCCTCAATCTATACATCGAACGATGCATATAGCTATGTTTATTAAATTATTCAACAAACTGATGAAAATAAATACATGGATCAATCCAAAGCCACCTTTCTGATATCAGTTTCGCTGCACTTACTACCTTGATGATGTGTCCTGACCACACACCAAAGCAAATCATCTAATCCAGTGGCCTCACCAAGCCGCCGCACGACGAGGCGAGATCACCAACAGGTCCATCGGCGCCATCTTCCGCCATCCCAACTTCAGGAGCGATCCACGCATGGATTTTGCTAGGTCCAGTTGTCGCCAACGCCACCACGACACCATACAGCGCCACCACCTTTCGCGTCTCCATCAGCACATGTCCATCGCCGAGATCCCGCTGCACCACACCGCCAAGACCCGCCGTCGTCGGCGCGGTAGATGCCACACCGCACCACCTCTCGATCTAGATCACCGTCAATGCCAACCCAATGGTGTCCACCAGCCAGCTATCACCCAAGGTGGCGCCTTCAAGAAGGGAACGATGCCGAAGACGCCAACGCCTGTCGCTGCCCACCGCAATTAGGGTTTTCACACGGGAGACAAATGGATGATGGAGATGGAAGCAAATCTGACGGAACTCTCCATGAAGAAAAAACGGCACCCTCGAGTGTCGTCGTTGTTGCCGCTGAGTAGTGTCAGATAGGGATTTCTTCTGACCAGAATCCCCATCTTCAGCCCCATCCACATCGAGGGCCGGCAAGTCCTGTGACCAAGATCTGTACGGAGGAGCACACCGAGCGAGGAAGAGTTAAGGCGCCCGATCCAGATCAGAAACCGTAGGGCGAACATGACCGCATGTCACCGATGACCTACCACCACCACTAGGAGAAAGCCTACTAGCAGTGCTGGAAATACCTATATCGGTAGCACTGGGTCCAGCGCTACTGCTAACGCGCTACAGCTAAGTTGTAGCAGTAGCGCTGCTCGCACCAGCGCTACTGGTAAGTATGGTTAGCAGTAGCGCTGCTTCAGCCAGCGCTACTGCTAATTATCTGTAGCGTTGCACCGAAGCAAACGCTGCTGCTAAACCAGCGCTGCAGCTAGACGCCTACCAGTGCTACTGCTAATATTGCTGCTTTCATATTTTTATTTCCCCTCTACGTATTTGTGATGTATTTGTGCATGCTCTATACAGTAGTTTCATCAAATCTTAACAAACATACATTATTCTCATCATATCATACATATACAGTAGTCTCGTCATATCATCATCATCATCATTATCATCCAACACAAATATCATCACATCTCGAAAATAGCGATACACAAGTCATGTCATGTCTCGAATAAATGCAACTGCATGGTCATGGCACACACACAAGTTTCATCATCTCTATCTAAACCATGATGTAGAAGAGAAGAGCGATCAGCATGAGCAAGAGCACGACTATGTACTACTTCTTGAGGCAGCGGTTTCGCTCCTTCTCTTGACGAAGCATCCACCTCAAGTAACTATTTTCCGCTTCGGCTCTGCTGTCAAACCCTCTATGGCTAGCGCCCGGGTACCTGTCCACCTGGGCCTGAGCGTCTGGCCAGTGGTCGTACACTCTTAGAACCCTCCCAACGAATACGGCATACCAGTCCTTCGCCATCTCTGATCTATGTACCTGCATCGTCACTTGATGAATTTAACGATAATATGCAACAAAATGTACTTGAGAAACACAAAGAGGCATAAGTAGCAAAATACAAGCAACCTGTAGTAAACATAAATAACGAAGTTCCTCGTACCCAAACTAATTAACTAGAGCGATCTACGCTAGTTCAGGAGGACAGTTTATCTACATCACAGAGTTTCTGATGAGGGGAGGATATCTATTACTCCTATTATTTCACCACATCATGATATTATGAAGCTTGGATCCTTTTGCTTTGCAATTCCTCCTACGAATAAGGTGAAGCCCAATTTTAGAACACCACCAATGTGTTTCAGCAAGGCCAAATAGGTGTGGCTTTATATCCAGGCCATGTCATGGGCGATAGAGTTTTATTTCTTAGTTCTTGTATTTTAATTTGGTTGGGCCTGTCCAATCCGAATGTTTCTGTTTTTGTTTTAGGGTTTACCTACATAAGCTAGCCGCCGGCTATTGTAATAGGGGAGTTGAATTTTCGAGTAGAGAATAGACAGGAAAAAGGTCCCATGTTGGGGATACCAATATCGCTTGTTTTGCTTCCTGATTCACAAGAATCTGTTTTGTTGTTTGTGGAGTAGATCTAATCTGCTCAACAATCAAAATTATCTGCTGGTTCTATCATTCGCCGTGAAAGATTGGGCCAAAAACCTTAGGATCTCTACTTGATCCTTATCATCTTGGTATCAGATTCGTCGAGTTTCTCACGGCGATTTCATTGCTGAGATTTAACTGCTGGATTTTTGCTGCTGGAGGCATCAAGCCAAGACACCGGTGTTGATCTATTGTTTTTGTTCTGCTGGAGACATGTAGTCCTGCCACCGCCGTGATATATATTTACTGCAGCGCTAGTTACTTCGAGGTCGAATCGGATCAGTACAATTTTTTATTGTGTACGGGAAGCACATCAAACCAGGAAAGAGAAAACGTGATTTGGTTGGAGTCCTACCTTGAGTACACTTCAATTCTGTTTTCGCATCACTAAGATTTGTTTATTGGGGATGCGAGCATCCTTGTCTTGTTCCGAGTCATGAACAGCTTGGAGACCTGCTATAAAGGAATCAGTGTTTGTTTGTCTCGCGTCGATTTCTGGCCGCGATTGTCTCCGCGAGGCTCTTGTCCTCCTGCTGATTGCTGCATGTGTTCTGTCGTTCGGCAATTTTTGTTGTACGCATACTGCTGCTGCTGCGGACGTCTACAACACCATGATTTTTTTCGTCTGCGATGGTGAACTCGATTATTGGCGAGAATTCAGTAGCTGCTGGAGTCCAACTGAAGGAGCCTGTGATTCCCACCTTTGCTGATGATTTGGCTACTAATGTCCGGGCTGGTTTTGATAGTACGTGTGAGTACATTAAGCAGGGCCATGCTTCTTTGGCAGCACTAATTGCAGGCTTAACTACCTGGATTGATGCATTGGGCGATATTGCTGCACGTGCAAGTGTTCAACCACCGCCTGCTGTACAGCCTCCCGTTGTACTGCCACACCGCCATGCTGATGTTCATGCTCGCCGAGAAGGGGCTCGTGCATTTGCTGCTGATGAAGAACTTGAGGATGACAGTGATTATGCTCCACAGCAGCGACCGTTTGATGCTCGTCTTGCAGATGCTCATCGTGCTCTGCCACATGATTGTAATAGTGTTGGTCAAGCTGTTCGTGTTCCCATGGATGATGGTGGTATTGGGCGTGTCAAACTGTCCATCCCTCCTTTCTCAGGTGACCGTGGACCTGATGATTATTTGGAGTGGGAGATGCGCATGGATCAAATTTTTTCTACCCATCATTATAGTGAGGAGAAGAGACTTCAACTTCCTGTAGTTGAATTCACCGGTTATGTGCTGATTTGGTGGAGTCAAATTCTGCGTATGCCGAATTGTCCAATGTCATGGAGAGGTATGAAAGACCTCATGCGACATTGTTTTGTTCCTGAACATTACAAGCGTGATATGTACCACAAATTGCAGCGACTCACTCAAGGTAATAAATCGGTGGATTGCTATTATAAAGAGATGGAGTTGTTGATGATACGTACAGGAACAACTGAGGACCCGGAGGCTACTATGTCTCGGTTCTTTCATGGGCTGAATGTCGAGGTGCAGGATCGTGTGGAGATGGTGGTCTACTACAACATCCAAGATCTTGTGCACCAAGCTGAGCGTGCAGAACAACAACTCAAGCGACGCCAAGTTTCAGCCATGAACACATGGCGTCATTCCCCCACCGAGGTTGCTGGTTCTAGTGCTAAATCGGCACCTTCTACACGCGCCAACTAATTTTCCCATGGTGAGTCGCCAAAATCAGTAGTGTCCAAAGCTGCGTCCACTCAATCCACCGCTAGTATAGAGTGCTTTACTTGTGGAGGCCAAGGACACATGAGGCGTGATTGCCCTAATACAAAAAGGGTGATGCTCACACAAGATGGATATGTGTCTGCTAGTGATGATGACAAGGCTGTTGATCCATCGAGTGAGGAGTCTGAGGAACTTGAACATTTGGACGTGTATCTAGAGAACGCTGCTCCTAATTGCACTAACTTGATGGTGCACCGTGTGCCCGCGGATCACATAGAAGGACAGGGGCAACACTGGAATATTTTTCAGACCCAATGCACCATTCAAAACACTACCTACAAGCTGATTATTGATGGTGGCAGCTACACCAATATTATCAGCAAGAGCTTGGTGGATTCTCTCTCGTTGCCTACATGGAAACACCCACAGCCCCATTGCATTCAGTGGTTGTATAATTCTGGGAAGCTGAAGGTCACACATAAGGTGCGTCTTACATTTTCTGTAGGTACTTATGAGGACACGGTGGTCTGCGATGTTTTGCCTATGGATGCATGTCATGTGCTGCTAGGCCGACCATGGCAATTTGATAGGCGTTCCACTCATGAAGGCAGATCCAACATTTATTCCTTGTGGCATAAAGGGAAGCGTCATATTATACAGCCTATGCTTGATAAGGATATCAAAGTGGATACGGTTGCTGTGAAGAAGAAAGTCCAACACATTAAGGCGAAACCGAGGATGGTTTCCTCTCAAGTTGGGGGGGATGATGAGGGGAGGATATCTATTACTCCTATTATTTCACAACATCATGATATTCTGAAGCTTGGATCCTTTTGCTTTGCAATTCCTCCTACGAATGAGGTGAAGCCCAATTTTAGAACACCACCAATGTGTTTCAGCAAGGCCAAATAGGAGTGGCTTTATATCCAGGCCATGTCATGGGCCATAGAGTTTTATTTTTTAGTCTTGGTATTTTAACTCGGTTGGGCCTGTCCAATCTGATTTTTTTTTTCGTTTTAGGGTTTACCTATATAAGCTAGCCGCCGGCTATTGTAATAGGGGAGTTGAATTTTCGAGTTAAGAATAGACAGGAAAAAGGTCCCATGTTGGGGACACCAATATCGCTTGTTTTGCTTGTTGATTCGCAAGAATCTGTTTTGTTGTTTGTGGAGTAGATCTAATCTGCTCAACAATCAAAATTATCTGCTGGTTCTATCGTTCGCCGTGAAAGATTGGGCCAAAAACCTTAGGATCTCTACTTGATCCTTATCAGTTTTGCTGTGCATAAATTCAAAGTTTTGCCATAGAAAGACAGTAGTGACACATTGTCATCAACAATCAGTCCTCCATGTCAGCGGTCCAATCTTCATAGTCAGGGAGGAAGCACCCGAGCTTGTTGAAAGGCTTCAGGTCCAGACGTTGAGCGAGTAGCAGTGCTCGGACATCATCCCGCGTGATTGGCCCATGGTAGAGCATCCCTGTTAGTTCGAGGACCTCCTTCATGATCACTTGGGCAAGTTCACACTGTACGTGATAAAACTTAGCTCGGATTCGATGATCCGGTGTCTTTCCTATGCTTGTGGCCCAATTGACAATCTCAGCATCGTTGGTAGTAGCTGACATGCGAAGGCGTTGATTATCCCTTCTGTACTCGATTAGGTGATGCATGAGGTAGAATCCATCAGCCTTACTGTGTATGGTTGCTGGATGCAGCAGAAGTCGGTCTTATGGCCGAACCCCAGCCCGTTCTTCTTGTACTTTTTCACCTTGATATATCCACTAGATAGGCTGAAGGTTAACAGGGCACTATCGAGAACACTCTTTATGTGCGTGTAATCATTTTTCTTGATGTTCTTCGATGAGTCCAGGTACATAGCATGGGAGTATTCTGGGTACAGACAGATGAGGACGGCGCCTCCCCCCCCCCCCCGCTGCGCAAAATAAGTACACCTCAAATTAGCCTCCATGCTTGTAAAGGAATGATTAAAACTTATGAAAGGATATCCGCGGATGACTTACGTGGGATGATAAGGCAGGAGAATCAATTCCTTGTCCTTATTAGCGATCATGAACTCGCCGATGTACTTGCTCGCATAGTCACGGTGCTCGCATAGTCACGGCCTTTCTTGTCCGGTCTCCTCCTTTGCTTCTTGGCGGGTGGCGGTAGTGAGCCCACCATACCTTCCCTAACCACCACCCCCAGTGTCGCCGGGCTAATCAGTGGACGGCCCTATGGTTGTTGCTGGGTAGAGGCGGCATCTGGAGGCGTCTCCTGCGAGGATCGCATGAAGAGAGACTTTTTGCATTCCGCCTTAGGATGTTCCGGCTCCGGCAAATCTGGCAACATCAAGTCATCATCTCCATGCTCATAGCCTGTGTCATAGTCCCGAGCCATCAATCCTCCATCGTCATAGGCAGTATTGATATACTTGAGAGGGTCATCATCATCCTCCACCATGAAATCATCAGCATTTGCTTCTTCGACGGGGCGACGTCATCTGGCACTAATGGAGGCTCCCCCTCGCATCGTCCGCTATCACCCGCCACGATAGGTGCAGGTAATTTGGTAGGTGGGGTGGTGTTCATACCTTCTTGAGAAGGTCTCGTTGGTGTGATACTGGGCGCCTCGACACAAAGAAGAGTCTTCGGCCAAGGCAAGAACCAACTCTTGCATGCGCCAATCCATTTAGGGGTCTCCTTGTCATCGACTGGTACCGGAGGAGGCAAATCCTTGAAGCCCGCTTTGACACTAGCCACGTTAACCTTTAAGATGCCATGGGGCACACTACAAGAAATATGTCAACTTGTGACCTTCTATCAGTGACCCTGGAAGAATTGGTCATAAATTTATGACCATTTTAGACCAATTGGTCAAAAGCTGTTCGGGGGCCTCCAAACCCTGAACCATAACGACCATTTTGGTCAGAAAGGTCGTAATTTCATTAGAGGAAATGGTCGTAAAGCGGGCTGCACTGTCCACTGCCTCACGCCTAGCTGATAACAACCAATATAAAATGGTCACTACACTTGAGTTTGAATGCATTAGGATGATTAGGCAGCCACCTCAGCAACCTCGCTTACGTGTCACTGTCTAGGTGTCATTTTTGCTTAAATGTTAATATTCAACAGACAGGCGGGGCACACACTGACAGGCGGGACCCATTTGACAGGCGGGGCCGAGCGCTTAATTCGCCCAAAAAAGATGCACGAGGCGGGACTCGAACCCACGACCTCGCGCTTGCTTCGCTCGCTTGCTACAGCTGGGCTAGAGAGGGACATTCGCTCATGTATTGGAATTTATCTATACATTATATAAAACTACGGCTCTCTCGTATCATTAACAAGTGGGACCTTCCGACCAGGTGGCATCGAACAGAGCAACACTTAGCGTTTTTCTAGGTCTTCCGACCAGGTGGCGGCGGGCGACGGCGGGCGTGGGGGCGAGGGCGGGGGCCGGCAGCGAAAGCAACCGGCAGGGGCGGGGGCGGCGACCGGCGGTGGTGTTGCGGGGGCCACTCGCCTCGACCACGATAGGAACAGCGACCTCGCCGCTCACCTCGCCCACGCATGGGGGACTCGCCGCCGACGAGCATGGGGGAGTCACCGCCGCCGCAAGCAGACCTCGCCCACGTATGCACCCCTCTCCTCTCCCCCCACGCCTCAGATTTTCCTGTGTTGCGCCTGCTGATGAACACTAGCTAGTTTGTCAACACTAGTTGAGGGGCAGGGGAGAAAGAGAGAGATAATTTGAGTTTTAATATCTTACTAGCTGAGGGGCTGGGGATGAACACTAGCTATTATTGTTACATCGTTTTGAAATGGAAAGGAAAGGGGAAGGAGGAGATTCAATATGTGGAGGAGCTTAATTTGAAATGCAGTCTAGTGTAGCTTAATTTGCGTGAGAATCCATCAGCTGCAGCTGGAGCTCAATCTGATGGACGGATGCTACAGCTTGCTTCATAAGATGGATGCAGTTGGAGCCTAATCTCTTTATGGATATCCTCTTTACAGGAACCACATATGTTTCTTAGTGCAGCTCTGCCTGATCTATGTTAGGTTTTACAAGTTTTTGTTAGCTTTTCTTTTATCCCATGTGAAATCTGTATTTCCTATGAACTGCTTTTTATTGCTCCCATGTGAAATCAGTAAACCATGTGAACTGGACTAAAGTAGTGAGAAATTGGAAATAGCTCAATGTTGGGTGCATATCTTATTTTCTGGCAGTTAGCATATAAAGTTAGGCAGTTAGCATATAAAGTTGGGTGCCTACCTTATTTTCTGGATTTTTAGCTGCCATTACTGCCATCCATTTTCATTAATTAATATTGATGCACTTAGATTGATTTGCTAAGTTATAACAATTTGTTGTCATTGGTAGATGGACAGAAGCTAGATTAGAAAAGGAGTTAGAAAGTTTTCGAAAGAACAAATGAAAGGAGTTGATGATTTCATGGCATTTGTTCGGACTAATTTGGCCAACGATGCTCTCACTCTTTGCCCATGCTGCGAATGCCTCAACCATTCAAGAATGGCTCAAGGAAGAGTGGAAGATCATCTGCTTCTTAATGGGATGTCCAGCACATATGATAGATGGATATATCATGGAGAACTTTAGACGGACAACCTCAACATTTTGAAGCTGATACACAGGCCCCTCATATGATGGGTGGTGGTGATGCTAGCATTGATTTCATGGAAAAGGTTTTGCAAGATAATGCTGGTTTGGAGGAAGAGGATGGGCATGAAGATGATAGGATTCCTGACCAATTGAAGGATTTGTACGATGCTGAAGATCGTGCTGATGGATAGAAGTCGATGTTTGCTGAGGTGTTAGAGGAGGCGAAGCGCGCAGCTCATGAAGGGGGTAAATTTTCAAGATTTACCTTCACCGTGAAGTTACTCCACATCAAGTCTTTCTACCGGATTAGCAATGCTGCATTCAACGCAATACTCCGCCTTCTGAGCTTGCAATTCCCTGATAGCTGTGTTCCCATGTCTTATGATGAAGCATTGAGCATAATCCGCAGGCTGGGGCTAGGTTATGTTTCAATACATGTGTGCCAAAATAACTGTGTCTTGTTTCGGAAGGATTTAGCAAAGCATGACAACTGTCCAAAATGCAATGCCTCTAGGTGAAAAGATGCTGATGGGAAGAAGTCAATACCAGAGAAGGTACTGAGGCACTTTCCGTTGATACCAAGGCTGCAGCGGATGTTTATCTCGAAGAAATCATCACTGGAGGTACAATGGCACAAGCTGAAGCGGCAACCTGTGGACAATGAGCTGAGCCATCGAGCGGACGGAGAGGCATGAAAAGAGTTTGACAGTAAACATGTAGATTTTGCTGCAGATCCAAGGAACAAAAAACTTGGCATTGCCACAGATGGCTTTAATCCGTTTGGGAACATGAGCACGTCTTATAGCATGTGGCCCGTTTTTGTGGTGCCGTACAACCTGCCACCATGGGCATGCATGGATCAGTCCAACTTCATGATGTCGTTGCTTATCCCGTGTCCAGAGTCTCCAGGAAAGGATTTTGATGTCTTTATGGAGCCCCTCATAGAAGAACTGCTCCAGCTCTGGACTGGTGTACCTACATACGATGCCTTGAGTCCGGAAGAAAAGTTCAATCTACGTGCTGCAATCATATGGTCCATCCATGATTTCCCGGCGCTGCACACTCTGTCTGGGAGGATCACAGCGGGTTATCAGGCTTGTGTCCATTGTGACAAAGACCCTTGCTCAAAGAGAATAAGGAGCAAGATCTGCTATATTGGGCACCGCCGCTTTCTTCCCCGAAACCATCGCTGGCGAAGAAGCAAAGATTTTAATGGTGAGAATGAAACCCGTGACAAGCCAGCTGAATTCACTAAAGAAGAGCTAGAGCAGCAACTTGAAAAGGTGAAAGATGTGAGACCAGGAAAGCTTGCGAAGAAAAGAAAGCGTGAGGAAGGTCAATGTTGGGACCGGAGGTCTTGTTTGTGGGACCTGCCATACTGGGCTGATCTGAAATTAAGGCATAATCTCGATGTAATGCACATTGAGAAAAACATATGCGAGAATCTGCTAGGGACGTTTCTGAACATTGAAGGGAAGACAAAGGACACGGTTAGTTCTAGGCTTGATTTGGAGGACATGGGCATAAGAGAAGATTTGCATCTACAGCACAATGAAGATGAAGATTCATTTGAAATGCCACGAGCATGGTATACAATGAGTAAAGAACAAAAGCTTGCATTCTGTGAATTCCTAAGAGCGGTGAAATTTCCAGATGGTTATGCTGCTAACCTAGCAAAGTGTGTTACTTCTGATGAATTCAAGCTTTCAGTACTGAAAACCCATGATTGTCACATCCTCCTCCAAAGGATTTTACCGGCGGCCCTCCGAGGAATCATGGACAAGGATATATATGAAGCGGTTGCTGAGCTGGGAAATTTCTTTAGAGAACTGTGCTGCAAAACACTCAAGTTAACTGTCCTGGAAAGACTTGAAAAAGAAATCCCAATTATTCTTTGCAAGCTCGAGAACATTTTCCCGCCAGCTTTCTTCACCGTGATGGTCCATTTGGCGGTGCACTTACCAAAAGAGGCAATGCTTAGAGGCCCTGTGCAATACGGTTGGATGTACCCAATCGAAAGAAGGCTGCTTACTTGTAAGCGTTATGTGCGAAACATGGCAAGACCTGAAGGTTCGATTGCTGAAGCATATGTCGTTGACGAGTGCTTGACTTTTTGCTCTAGATACTTTGGCGATGTGGAAACAAGATGGAACCGACCGGGCAGAAATAGAGAGCGGTCTGATTCGCAAAGTGGTGATGTCTCTGTTTTCAATCATGGTGTGAACTTTCTTGGAGCCTCACAATACTTGGAGGCTGGTGATGAGTATGACAAGATGGTTTGGTATGTGCTCAGCAATTGCACCGAGGTTCTACCATATATGGAGTACGTTATATCTTGTGCACTCATTATATTTTTTTTTGCTTGGGTTGCCACCAGCCTAATGTTTTAATTCACATGTTTTGTTGGCATTGCAGGAAATGCAAGGAAGAGTTAAATTAGGAAGAAAGCAAGATCCATGTTGATAAAAGGGTTGCCAAGGGGTTTGCTAAGTGGTTTAAGAATCATGTGAGATCTTTAGCCACATGTTTAATGTTTTTTGTGTTATTCACCAACTGTTAAATACCATTGTTGCTAAATGGTTTATTTGTGCAGATTGGAAAGTTGCATGAGGAGAAGAAGGTCAGTGATGATCTATTTGCTTTGGCATGCTTACCGGATAAGCGAGTGAGAGTGTATTCAGCATGCATTGCTGACGGTGTCCGGTACCACACCGTGGACCACGAGGAAAAAAGGAAGACACAGAATAGTGGAATCATCACTGAGGGGTCACATGATCGTGAGATCATTGACTTCTATGGTTAGTTGAGAAGCATCGTAGAGTTGCAGTACAACTCTAGTGGAGGCATCCATCGCTCAGTTGTCTTATTTCGCTGTGACTGGTTTGATCTTGGTAGCAAGAAGAAGAGAGACTCTTTTGTCAAATATGATGGCCACTTCAAAAGCATCAACACTGCAAGGTGCTGGTATAAGAGTGATCCCTTTATTCTAACAACACAAGCAACAATGGTGTTTTATCTGCCAGACACTCTTTTGCACGGAAAATGGCGAGTTGTGCAAAACTTTGAGCACAGACACTTGTGGAGTGTGACTAAAACTGAAGTGGAAAAGGGCCCCGGTGGTGGTGGACTAACATACCAGGATGATGACTCTACGGAAGTTCCGTTGCAAGCTGATGATGACTCTATGGAAGTTCCGATGCAAAGCAGAGTGCGAAGGGACCGGGAATGTGTGCTCGTTGATGCTACAACAGTTGAAGGCATCAAGAAAATAAGAAAGGTGGTAGCGGATGGACATGAGAGCGAGGATGAGGAAAACAGGACTGATCATACTATGCTGCAATATTGTAGTGATGATGAGGAAAACAGGAGTGGGCATAGAGTTCCTTGTTTTCGTATCGACGACGATGAGTAGCGAATGGACATGTATCAAAATACTATTACTGCATGTTCTTTGTTTTGGTATCTATGGGACTGGTATCCAGGTAGAAAAATGCTTGAAGATTCTAGGAGCAAAATGATGGCTATAGCAAAATGATGATCCTGATGGTTGTAGCAATAGTGATGTAGTTATCCTGATTCACAGTGCTTGAAGATTCCAGCAGCGAAATGTAGTTTTTGTAATATGGAGCAAAATGTAGTTTTTGTAGTTGTTATACTTGTTTCATGAAGTTTTTTTGAACTGAATTGAGATGTTGTGTTCTGATGGCATGGAGCTGATGGCTGTAGTTTTATACTGATGGAGATTCATAGTGCTTGAAGTTTTCAGGAAGTTTCAAATTTCTAGCATGGAGCTGATGGCTGTAGTTTTATACTGATGGAGCAAAATATTGTTTTGTTTTGTTTCAGAGCTGATGGCTGTAATTTCGATGGAGCAAAATGTTGTTTCAGAGCTGTTTTTTGTCAGTGAACATTTTGAAGTTGTTTTCAGAGGTCCTGAAGTTTTTTTGAACTAAATTATGTCTGAATATAAAAAAAATACGTGAGCGGGGACTCGAACCCACGACATGGCGCATGTTTCACCCTATCCAGAACCAGTGAGCTAGCAAGAGAATGTTGATAATGTGTCTAGTTGTTTTATTATATATTCGAACCCACGAGTGAGCACTCCATCACACTCGGCTAGCGCGGTCAAAAAATAATGCGCAAGTGGGGGCTCGAACCCACGACCTGGCGCTTATTTCACTGTGTTTCTACCACTAGGCTAGTAAGAGGCTGTTGGTTTTGTACTCTATGCCCACCTTTTTCAATATATCAAACCTGTCACCTGTTGGACCCACTCTTTTCCCCACTCGACCCGCTCCTCCTCTCCAGTCTCCACTCTTTTCCCCACTCCTCTCCACTCGACCCACTCCTCCTCTCCGCCGCCGGCTCCTTCCTCTCTCCGTCGCCGACTCCTTCCTCTCTCCTGAGGTATGAATCCTTCCCCTCTCCTTCCTCTCTCTCTTCGTGTCCTCTCTCCTTCCTCTTAACTTAGTTTTCTGCTACTGTTTAGGGTTCTTGCCGCCGCCTAGATTGGATTAGATTAGATAAGGATTGGATTAGATTAGGGTTTGATTAGGATTGGTTTAGGTTTCTTGCCACCGCTGTTTGGAAATTAGGGTTGCAGCAGATGCCAGTATTTGTAGATTGGCCCTGTGAACTCAACTCAACGGCTGTGGCGAAATGATTGATTTCTTGCCACCCAGGCAAGAGCTACAAGTACTAATTTCTTGAACATATACAAGTCTGTGTGTCTGTGTGGTTGAATTCTGTGGTGAATGAGACTGCTGTTGCTGTTGGTGGTCACCTGATGATGTTACTGTTGCTCTGTTAGATTACATTTATGAGTGCACATGCTCAAGTCTGTGTGTCTGTTGATGTTTTTGCCATCAGAAATGTTGATGGGTGTTGTTGATGTTGATGTTCTTCTTCTACTCATTGCCCCTTTGCCAAGATAGAGTAGGAGCAAATTGAGGCCATTGCCATTTATAGTAGTATTCCAAATTGAGGCCCTGGCAAACACATGTAGTAAATATTCTACTGTTTTGAAGTGCTTGTTTCCTATTTATGTCCAGTCCTGTTTATGGTAACTTGTTGTTTAATTATAATGCTGCTTTTCAGAGAAGTGAGATGGCTGGCTTGGAAGGTTTCGAGTTCTTCGAGATCGTAATTGAGAAATCTTGCAGTAGGCAGGTATATTCAAGACAATATCTCCCCTTCACCCATCTCTTTATCATCACTCTGCTGTCTAGTGCTTGATTGGCACAATTAACCACTACTTGACCCTCGCTGTAGAGGCTGCCTGACAAGTTTGCGAAGATGCTCGCTGGCCGTGAGCCCCACAAAGTGAAGCTGCGGGAGGCCGGCAGCGGGCGGCGCAGGCTGTGGGACGTGTTGGTGGTGTTCGACGGCGAAGGCCACATGTACCTAGGGCCCGGCTGGGAGCATTTCGCCTGCGCCCATGACCTGCAGCTCAGGCACTTCCTTGTCTTTCGCTACGATGGCGACGCCATGTTCACCGTGAAGATGTTCGACAACACCGTGTGCCGCATGTACTACCAGCACGACGACGATGCCAGTAAGCTCTTTGCCTCTCTTCTTCCTGTCCTTTTGGCTTCCTCTACCAGCACGACGACAACACCATGTTCACACTTTTTTGCATTTGGCCAGGCAATGGGAGCAGCAGCGGGGATGAGGAGGAGCAGAGTGGGGAGGAAGAGGAGCAGAGCGGGGATGACGAGGAGCAGAGCGGGGAAGAAGAGGAGCAGAGCGGGGAAGAAGAGGAGCAGAGCGGGGAGGTGCAGCCTATTCTGGCTGATGACGACCTTGCTATGGTGGTGGCTGACAACGACCTTGCTATGGTGGTGGCTGACGACGACCTTGCTATGGTGGTGGCTGACGACGACCTTGCAATGGTGGCTGACGACGACCTCGCAATTGTGGTGCCTGATGATGACCTCGCAATGGTGGTGCCTGACAATGACCTCGCGATGGTGGTGGCGCCGGCGATCCCACAGCTGGGCAACAGGACCATGCCAATTGTGGTAGAGGAGTACATCCGCGTCGGGATTCGCCACTCTGCGCGCATCGGGATGATGAAGGAGAAGAACATGTGAAGATGTTAAGAAATCAAGTGGCAATGTTAAGCATGTTAATCTGAACATGTCAATGTGAAGTATGTCAGGTTTAAGCTTGTTAGTGTAAACCTCTTAAGTATGATAGTGTCAGCCAAGCTTAGTTTGAAATTGATGAGAATTGAAATTTTGTGCATGCTCATGGATGCTCAAGTATGACAGTGTCATCTAAACATGTCAGTTTCTTAATTATGAATATTCAGTTTGGTAATTGATGGGAATTGAAATTTTGTGCATGCTCATCGATGAAAGATAAAATTATGGGTTTTTGTGCATGCTCATGTATGAAACTATATAAGTTTCATTTTGTGATTGTTAAAAACATGGTTTTTCGTTAAGATTGTTAAAAACATGGTATGGCCGCATTCGTTGAATAGTCTGTGATAATATGCCCAAATTTGACGCATGCCTCCGTCTTATGATGCCAAACAATGTTGCCAAAGCTAGGTTCCAACTTGTTTCACAAAAAAAACCGTTTTTCATTTTTTGAATGCTAAAAACATGCATTTTTCGTGAAGCGGCTACAAGGAGGGTCACCCCAAATAGCGCCATTCCATGTCTATCTCAAAGTAGCCCCTATTTTACAGATGGTCGCCAAAAATCATGCATTTCTGACCCTCGTAGCTACTGCCGGCCATTCAGACAACCTTCAGCCGATTCAGCTGGAACCGGCTGGAATTTGAACTGCGGGTCCTCCATAGCTTGCCCGTTATTTTTGCCAAAAATCATTTTTAACTTCACAGGTAGGCATTTCATCACATAATCGACAACAGGTTTGCATGACTCAAACCCTAGCCACGAACGGTCGCCGCGACGAAATCGGCCGATTTTTGAAAACACCGTAAAAAAATCAAAAAAAATGGGAGACCTCCGCGTCACATCATCAAATGTGGCCTACCAACTAGCAAAAATACTAAACTTGCAATACCAATGTTTTCTTGAAAAGGTGTTATCAAAAACGACCTACCATGAACGAAGATTCATGGCTTTCAAGCCAAACGAGCAATGATATGGCCGCATTCGTTGAATAGTCTGTGATAATGTGCCCAAATTTGGCGCATGCCTCCGTCTTGTGATGCCAAACAATGTTGCCAAAGCTAGGTTCCAACTTGTTTCACAAAAAAACCGTTTTTCATTTTTTGAATGCTAAAAACATGCGTTTTTCGTGAAGCGGCTACAAGGAGGGTCACCCCAAATGGCGCCATTCCATGTCTATCTCAAAGTAGACTCTATTTTATGGACGGTCGCCAAAAATCATGCATTTCTGACCCTCGTAGCTACTCCCGGTCATTCAGACAACCTTCAGCCGATTCAGCTGGAACCAGCTGGAATTTGAACTGCGGGTCCTCCATAGCTTGCCCGTTATTTTTTGCTAGCTTCACAGGTAGGCATTTCATCACAGAATCGACAACAGATTTGCATGACTCAAACCCTAGCCACGGACGGCCGCCACGACGAAATCGGCCGGTTTTTGAAAACACCGTAAAAAATTCAAAAAAAATCAAAAAAATGGGAGACCTCCGCGTCACATCATCAAATGTGGCCTACCAACTAGCAAAAATACTAAACTTGCAATACCAATGTTTTCTTGAAAAGGTGTTATCAAAAACGACCTACCATGAATGAAGATTCATGGCTTTCAAGCCAAACGAGCAATGATATGGCCGCATTCGTTGAATAGTCTATGATAATGTGCCCAAATTTGGCGCATGCCTCCGTCTTGTGATGCCAAACAATATTGCCAAAGCTAGGTTCCAACTTGTTTCAGAAAAAAAACCGTTTTTCATTTTTTGAATGCTAAAACCATGCGTTTTTCGTGAAGTGGCTACAAGGAGGGTCACCCCAAACGGCGCCATTCCATGTCTATCTCAAAGTAGACCCTATTTTATGGACGGTCGCCAAAAATCATGCATTTCTGACCCTCGTAGCTACTCCCGGCCATTCAGACAACCTTCAACCGACTCAACTGGAACCGGCTGGAATTTGAACTGCGGGTCCTCCATAGCTTGCCCGTTATTTTTGCCAAAAATCATTTTTAGCTTCACAGGTAGGCATTTCATCACAGAATCGACAACAGATTTGCATGACTCAAACCCTAGCCACGGACGGCCGCCGCGACGAAATCGGTCAGTTTTTGAAAACACCGTAAAAAATTCAAAAAAATGGGAGACCTCCGCGTCACATCGTCAAATGTGGCCTACCAACTAGCAAAAATACTAAACTTGCAATACCAATGTTTTCTTGAAAAGGTGTTATCAAAAACGACCTACCATGAACGAAGATTCATGGCTTTCAAGCCAAACGAGCAATGATATGGCCGCATTTGTTGAATAGTCTGTGATAATATGCCCAAATTTGGCGCATGCCTCTGTCTTGTGATGCCAAACAATGTTACCAAAGCTAGGTTCCAATTTGTTTCACAAAAAAAAACCGTTTTTCATTTTTTGAATTCTAAAAACATGCGTTTTTCGTGAAGCGACTACAAGGAGGGTCACCCCAAACGGCGCCATTCCATGTCTATCTCAAAGTAGACCCTATTTTATGGACGTTCGCCAGAAATCATGCATTTCTGACCCTCGTAGCTACTCCTGGCCATTCAGACAACCTTCAGCCGATTTAGCTGGAACCGGCTGGAATTTGAACTGCGGGTCCTCCATAGCTTGCCCGTTATTTTTGCCAAAAATCATTTTCAGCTTCACAGGTAGGCATTTCATCACAGAATCGACAACAGATTTGCATGACTCAAACCCTAGCCACGGACGGCCGCCGCAACGAAATCGGCCGGTTTTTGAAAACACCGTAAAAAATAAAAAAAAAATCAAAAAAATGGGAGACCTCCGCGTCACATCATCAAATGTAGCCTACCAACTAGCAAAAATACTAAACTTGCAATACCAATGTTTTCTTGAGCTATTCGGTATGATTTTAACCATGATTTCTATAAAGTTTAAAAAAAAAACCTAATTTTTCTGCCCCCAAACCTCTAAAAACTGGTGAAAATTTCCCTCCCACCCCACCAAAATTTCCCTCCTAGCACCAAATTTTCCCTCCCACCCCACCAAAATTTCCAACCACTCCTCTCCCACTACCATGCGGGACCCACCACCCCTCTCCCACTAAACACGCGGGATCCCACTCCCACTCCCCAAAATTTCCCCATTCCATTCCCCTCCCCGACGAACCCTAGCTTCTGCCCTCCCCTGCTCCGCGCCGCCCCTCCTCTGCTTCGCCCCGACGAATCCCCCCTCCCCACTCCCTAAAATTCCCCACCCCGGAACCCTAGCCCCTCCTCCTATGCTCCACCCCGCCCCGCTCTGCTCCCTGACGATGAATCGCCACTCCGCTCCGCTCTGCTCCCCGACGATGGTACGTGCGATGATGGCGACAGGAGGGTAGGCGCGAGCGACGACTGCAACAGGAGCCACCGCTGCATCATCTACAACACGACGACAGGTACTCCCCTTGATTTCCATCTCCCCTAGATGTTCTAGGGTTAGGGTCTCCCGATGGTTAGGGTTAGAAATCTCCTGGTGGTTAGGGATCTTCTTCATGGGGATGGGGATGGATTCATGGGGTTAGGGTTCATGGGATGATATCCTTCTTGTTCATGGGGTTAGGATTCATGTCGTTGGTAATCTGATTTTGAGATGGGGATGGATTCATGGGGTTAGGGTTTTGTGGGGAGGTGGTTCTTTATTCTAGATTTTGTATGCTCTATTTTGATTGTGCATCCCTGTCAATGACTCGGACAGGTTGCTTGATGTTTTGCATTGTCATGTGGATGCCCTGTGGCAGCTCACCTATGGCCTTGTTTGTCCTGCAGGTTATTGAGTAGCATCAGGAGGAGGAGCTCAAGCACGGCTACCACGACGCACCACCACAAAAGCAGGTTATTGTCCATCTCCATCTCCTTCTCCCTCTGCTGCCAATCTTGTTATTTTTCTCGATTATGGTCACCACTAAATCTAAATCTCTATAGTTGTTGTTCCCATGCTATCTAGGGTTTGTAGGTTCCCATTCATGTTTGGTTTCTATCCTGTGAGCTCCTGCCATGCTTTGGTTTACATATGGATGATCTAGTTCCATAGCTATGTTCCTGGGTTTGCTAAATTGGTCAGTGGCAGTGCTGATCTCTCATTGCTTCCTATGGGACTCTGTTGTTCATATAGAAAGCTTCCTGCTCACTTCACTACTAGAGTAGTTCATGTAGGTGTGATATATGCTCTCTGGGTTGGTCTAGTTAATTCATGGTGTTCATTACTAAATGATTAAGTCCATCTGCCATTTCTGTGAGCTTTATTCTATTGATCGACTAGCTGTGTTAGTTTGTTACTTTGTGCTACTTTTATGTAATGACACCAATTAACTTAGTTGAGTTATGTACATTGCTACCCCCTGCTTTATGTAGTCAATATTTTAAGGGATGCTTCATATCTTTCCTGTGTACATGCATGCTTGTTTAGTGCACTTACATGGTTGCTTAATTAATTTAACTACATCACTATATTGTTGATCCAGCAAGTTTGCTTCACATGTATTATTACTGATGCATTGCTACACCTGTGTGTGCATGCTGGTTCAAGTGCTTTCCTTTATTGATATAAGTGCATCATTCTACTTTGTCCCTCTTATATCTCATTCTTGTTTATTCTATTTTGCAAGCTATTATAGAAACGTTCCAACCACCTCAAGATCATCCATGGCAAGGAGGACAAGGTCAAACATGAGGCCAATCGTTGGTATGCAACTTGTGCTCCTTGTGGTTATACTGTCAGTTTTATAAAATCTGTGTCTTAATATGCTAAGTGAAATGTATTCCTGCAATCTGAATAAGGTGGCTTAATTGTGCCTGTGTTCTTTTAGTCTTCCTTACCCGAATAACTAGGATTCCAAACATTCACCTAATAGTTACGTTTCCTTTATCATGCAAAGAAGAGCCTCTCACCGAGTACGAGAAGGTTAGGGCTAGAAATATGATGAGGAACAATCGGATGTTCCAGTTCCTTGACATCGGTGCAATAGCGTCATTGATTAGGAAAACGAATGATGTACAAGAAGGTAGAAGTGATGAGGTTCAAGAAGGTAGTGGAGTTATCAATGATGACCCCGAGTACAATCCTAAGGAGGATGAAGTTATTGATGGAGAGGAAGTGGATGATGTTGTAGTGCAGAAGACTGTTAAGGTGCAAACTCTGTCTTGCGTGGAGGGTTGGGGTTCTTGTATGCTCTATGTTTCCTTGTGCTCACATATTTCCCTTGTGATCTAATGCTTTTTTCCGTGCTGTTTATATGAGGCACTGAAGGAATCTAGGAAGAAGAGGCCTGGTGTTAAGAAGACAGTCAACAAGAAGACAGTCAGCAAGAAGAAGAAGAGCTCAGAAACATCTGCTGCAATGCCTCCAGGAAGGGTGATGGCCCCACCTCCAGGACAAGCAAAGAGGATCCTGGAACCTGATGAACCTGCCCCAAATAGAGTCACAAGGCAGAAAACAAAGATGGCGACTACGACGGAGCATCAGGAAAGTCTGCTGTGCATGGACTCTGAGACCTCAGTGCAAATGGGTGATGAGTTGCCGCCCATGGATGAAGAAGCCACTGTCCGCATGGATGAAAGTGGCACTGTCTTCCTAGATGAAGGAGGAACTATCTGCATAGATGAAGCAGGCACTGTCCACACAGACCTCAGCCCTGTTGCACCTTCTATTGACAGGAATGCTGTCATCAATGAAGAAGAACAGCAGCTTGTGCTTCAATCAGGCAAGTTCACCTTTGCAATGCTCTCTTTTACTAGTGCATTTTCCAATGGAATGATCATGTATGCTTACCTGTTTAGCAGAACCATTCCTGCATTTGTCGATTTTTATTCTAATTTATAAGTTCAATTTCATTTTCAGATGCAATGACTACCAAGACTAGACTTAGAAAGGGCAAAGGGCTAGAGAGAATAACCAAGTCGCTTGGTAGCAAGGTGCCTATCCAAATTGCCGAAGGGATGAAGCGTCCAGAGAAGCCTCTGCAGGCAGCAAAGCTTGCTTCTGAGTGTGGACTCGTTGCAAGAAGCCATCTGCCGGTTTTTCCTCACTTCAAGCTATACAAAAAAATGCTAGTCTATTGGAGAAATACATTGGGAAAGTTGCTGTAAGCTACTTGTTTCGTAGTTAATGTGCCATCTATTTTCTGTTACACCTACGCATGATCACTAATATTGTTCCTACCTTGTTTGCTATCTTGGTAGGCAAATTTTGAGATGAACACGGACTCGGAGACCATCAAGACCGCGTGCAAAGATATTCTGCAGAAAAATTCAAAGAACAGATGCCATTTGATCAAGAAGAAGTATTTTCATACCGTAGCCGCAAACAAAGTCAGCATCAAGTCTCCGGTGCCAGATCTGACGGGCGGTGAATGGCAAGCTCTGGTGGAGATGTGGTCTACCCCAAGACACAAGGTTTGTCTCTGCTTTGTTTGCTGCTTTATGTTCTGCACATGATATGCTAGTGCTAGATCATGCTGACAGTATGCTTTTTTGTAGGAAACCTGTGTGTCGAACAAGATGAATCGAGAAAAAGTCGTGTACAATCAGAGAACTAGTTCCAGGCACTACACAGCACACATTTTTGCCACTGTGAGAACTTTTCTCTAGAGACTTTACCGTTTGATCCTCATTGAATAACATTTCTGATTCTTGCTGAATAACATTTTTATTTTTGTTGAAAAACATTTCAGAAAGAAGAGCGTAAGGGTGAGGAGCTGTCTGCGATTGACTTGTTTAAGGCCACCCACAACAGCAAGAAGCACGGGTTTTCGGAGCCATTCAAGACTGCTATAGTAAGTCACTCCATGCTTTGTCCAGCCAGTTCAAACTTTTGTCTAGAAACCTCGGCCCTGTTTGATTCACAGCCAGCTTTGATGCTGTTTGATGCTTTGATGCTTTGATGGTGTTTGATTCGGAGCCAGTCAAGAAGAAACACTATGTTCCATGCTTTGTGCTGTTTGATAGTTCAACAAAGATATCAGAACTTGCTGTAGCTATTTGTTGCATTTTTTATGATATGATGAAATTTGATCTGAATGTTAGTTTGATGATCGGCTCACTCGGGAAGCCATCTTATATAGAACCACCATTCTAGGCTTAATGAAGCGATCATATTGTTCCAATTGCATGTCTCCAGGTCACATAAGTTACTAGTCAGATAATGCATGTCTCCAGGTCACATATTTTTTCTTCTGTTTGTGTTTGAGTAAAATATCTATGTATAGATTTTGTGTGCTGGTTTGGTTACTTCAAATAATCCATTTGTGTGCTGGTTTGGTTTCTCTTGCTTGGTTTGGTTTGCAAAATGTGAAATAGATCTGCCACTAATGCCTATCATTTTCCTCCATATGCTAGCTTGAGATGGAAAAAATGAAGGACGCACCGGTACCAGAAGGTGAAGAGCCAAAGTCTACTGCTGAAATTGTTGAAGAAGTGCTCAAGATCGAAGTCAAGCAAAGCACATTCCTCAGGAATGTTGGGCCCCAGTCATCTAGGAACAACTCCGGCAAAGCAACTGCTGCTGTGGCTGCTCATGTTCGTGATCTTGAGCAGAAGCTGGAGAGGTCAGAGCTTCAAGCTGAAGTGATGCAAGAAGAATTGGCAGCAATCAAGATGAAGGCGGAAGAAGCTGAAGCTGCACGCGACAAGGAACTTGAGCTGCTGCGCAAGAAGTCTCAAGAGCATGATGAGAAGTTAGCCCACTTGATGGCTCTCTTTGGAGCTAAGGTAGTTTGATGGCTGTGCAGTTTGTCTTTAAACCTGTGATCTTATGCAGTTTGCCATAGTTTGATGGCTCTCTTTAGATCTCTTTGGAGCTAAGGTAGTTTGATGGTCGTGAACTTATGCAGTTTGTTGCATTTTGCACTTGTGAACCTGTGAGCAAGGGATCTTGCTGTTTGAACCTGGGAGCATTTGTGTTTATTTTCTGTGAAGTTATGTGGATCTTGCTGTTTGAACCTGGGCTTGTGGATCACTTGTGAACCTGGGCCTTGCTGTTTATAGTTATGCATTTTCTGAAGTTATGCAAAATATGAACCTGGGCTCTAAAAAGGCCGAGGCCTAAACAAGAATTAGACTAAAAAGGCTTGGGCCTAAAAAAAGAGTTGACTGTAAGAAAAAAGTTTGTAAAAGGCTGCATCCCAGAAAATAAAAAGGCCAAGGCCCAAATTAGAACTAGACTAAAAAGGCTGTGGCCCAAAACAATAGTGGACTACAAAAAAAAATTCATCCGAAAAAGGCTCCATCCCAGAAAATAAAAGGCCAAATTATTGGGCCAGGCCCATGCAGATAAGCAAAATAAAGAGAAACAAAAAACATTAAATGGACTAAATTATTGGGCTTGGCCCATGGAGATGGCCGAAATGGACCGGGCTGATTCTATTTTATGACCTTTTCATTTGGTCATAATTCTGCCACGTCAGCTTGCCACGGTGGATCTGACGTGGTGTGGGCGGATTGCTAGTGACTAAAATAATTGGTCGTTAAATCTACGACCATTTTTTTCGTCATAAACATCTACGACCATTCCAGAAGAAAAGTCGTTAATTTCAGTTTACAACGGCCAGCTTTTGACCATCTGTTTTTGGTCACAAAAAGGTCACAACTGGAAAACAATGACCATTCAGTGACCAATAGTGATGGTCACAAGTTGACGTATTTCTTGTAGTGGCATCTCTCGGTTGTGGAACATGCGGTCCTTTGGCTTCACGATCGTTGCCTTTCCCACGACCATCTTCTGGACGTTGATGTCGTACAGTAGGGTGCATGGGGTATCGTCGGCCTACGAAGACATGTTTGCGACGTCAAACATCCGAAAGGCAACTAAAATGGAAGAATATAGACATGCTGGTGAAAAGGGTATGACGCGTAATTACCATGAGGGCGTCGAGCTCAGCCATAGACAAAGCCCCGCTAAGCATGCCAGAGACGGAGGTCGGGCTGCTATGAACAGGAGCGGGACCTTTTGCGGTTGCTTGAGCAGGTGCTGGTGGTGCGTTGTTCACCGAATTGCTCCCGACCTAGCTGGGAAGGGGAAAGTCCGCTGGCCCTTTATGTGGATTGCTCTTTGACCAATCGATAATTGCCGGAATCAAGCTGGTAATAATTGAAGATTGCAAGTTAGCCGTGACGCCAGCTACGGCTTCATTGCCCGCTGCATTGACTACCCCGAGCAACTCTTCTTCGGTCTCAGCTTTGGTCTTATTGACCGCAATCGCGACCTTCTCGCCGATGGTCTGTTGAGTAAGCAACCATCTCTTCCTTCTTTCCTCTGGCTGCTCGTGGTAGCACGTCTTCCACGAGGCGCCATCTCCGACGCCATGCACACGTCCATAGGACGGCAATTTGTCCTCCGGGACCTTTTTCAGTATGTTCAGGGCCCGGTTGAAAGGGGTGTCCCACTTGGGCCTCGCCGACGACTGTGACGACTCATCGCGTTCGGCTGCCTTTTGGTGCTGCTCTTTCTGCAAAAGGAACATGGATGGTTTACTAATGTGACAAAACTTGTAGTCGAATTGATTGGAAGCTAATATAATAAGGTGGTAATATAACAATTACCAGAAGTCTCAAGAACTCCATCGTGTTCAGGTCCGTGTAAAAGATCTTATTGACGCGGTTCCACTTGTACCGGACCTTGGTCCAGTCATGCTCCAGCGGGTCGGTGAACTCCGCCAAGGGGTCTGGGATTCCGTGACTTTCACGTTCGGCGTCCTCCTTGGCCCATACGTGCCTCTTCCCCTCGTAACCACGGCTTCCGAGGTGGTGGGGAGGCATGTTCTTGGCCTGGAGCGCCTTCATTTTCTCCGACCTTTGCTTGACTTCTTCTTTAGCGCAAGTCTCCTTGAATTTTTCGAAGCTCTCTTCCTTTAGTGTTGAATTGTCAGCATGAATCTTGGACCACGGTTCATTCTTCGCAATTGCTTTTTTCACCCTAACTTTCCAGGCAGACAAGTCGTTGGTGAACGTCACCATCACCTTGCTGTTTATCTTTGTCATGGCATCGTCGTCCCATAGATGTTTGCTTTCATCCCGGCAAGGGAACAGGAACCTGTTGCGCAACTTCTTTAGGAGCATGTGCTCCATATGTGGTATCTTCTTCAACTTCTTGTCGTTGATGTTGGCGGTTTCCCCGAGGATGCATCTTAGTTGATTGCCCCAGCACGAGGGCGCTTCCTCCGGCGCCGTTGGCTCTAATTTCTTGGGGTGCATCTCGGTGACCACAATTTGTCCGATGCCGAGCTCGTTTGGTCTTCGTGTCCTCTTCTGCTTCGGTGCTTTACTGGCTACGACAACATCGTTGCCGGTCTCGGGGGTGGTGCCGGTGCCAGTGCCAGTGTTGGTGCCGGTGTCGGCGTCAGTGTCGGGGTTGGTGCCACTGCTGCCACCCCGCAACTAGTGTTCGTCCAGGTAATCGAAATAATGATTTGCTGCCTCGACGGGGTCTTCTTCGAGGCGACCAGAACCCCCGGCTTCGGCGTGGCTAGACATGTTTCCTATTCAACAATTGTAAATAAAAGATATAATAAAGAGAAAAAAGGGGCCTATCACTACAAAAAAATACACTTCCGTGATGATATGTGTTTGACACAGTAGGTCACGTTTTATGTCATGCATGTACATCCATGATGATTTTATGACAGAATCAAGATAGTCATACCTGTGCTGTGGTAGAAGTGTTCCATGACATTACCAAAATTATCATCATGGAAATGTCCACTTCCATGACGATAAATGGCGCGTCATGGAAGTGCTTTCGTCAAGGGTAACCAACACGTGGCATCCACCGTAACGGGTCGCCGTTAAGCTATCGGGTTCTGGTTTGGATCCGATAACCCGTTAACAGCCCCGACCAATGTGGATTTTCCACGTGTAAAATTCTCATTCGCCGGAGGATCCACGTGCCGGCTCAGCGTTGGGACAGGTGTCATCAAGCGAGTGGACGGGACGAGCCTATGGTACGTCGACACATGGCTCGGCTCAACAGTGCCCCATTTAGGTTAAAAGGTCGGGCCTGTCAAAATAAGCGGGCCGGCCCATTAGCGGCCTACTTGAGTCAGGCCCATTCATAAGCACGGCCCATACAAGTTACAAAGAATCGGCCCATCAAAGGTCCATTCTAGATTTGACAATTTCCAGCCCATCGTCAGTTCCAGCCCGTTAACGGCCCGCTACGTCTTTGGGCCCAATTACGGTCCGACCTTCTTTCGGCCTATTAGCAGCCCATCGTCAGTTCCAGCATGTTAACGGCCCGGTACGTCTTTCGGCCTTTTCTCGGCCCATTGTGTAGTTGGGCCAACTTCTAGCCCGTTGTGACTTTTGGCCTTTCCTCTGCCCATTTGGTAAATAGGCCAACTCCTAGCCCATTTTGTCTTTTGGCCTATTAACGGCCTGCACAATAGTTGGGCCTTTGACGGTGCAACCTAATTTTGGGTCCATTAGCTGCCCACGTTCCGCAGGGCACAATTTCAGCCTGACGCGACTTTCGTCCTGTTGAAAGCCTATTTTACAAATATGGCCTCTTCTGGCCCAAAACACTTTCGGCCTCTTACTGGCCCGTAAAGTAAAAGGGCCGCGACAAAATTGACATTTATTTCGGCCTGCTAGAGGCCCGCGGGCCATTTCCATTTATACAGCCCTATCGAGCTTTTGGCGTGTTAACGGCCTGCTAAGAGCCGTTGTTACGGTGGGCCACATCGTTTGGAATCCACTAAATATTAAGTTGACCAGCCCAATTAAGGCCCGCTTTGACAACACATGTTTGTTCGTTCGGATGGCGTCCAGGTAATGTTTGGGCGTGTTGGCCCCCGTTTCAACGATATAGCATATACAAAGAATTATCCTACTCTATACTGTCGCCTCTAAAAAACCTACACTATACAATAAAGAGACTAAGGCATAGAAACGAAGAATAATCCTACACTATACAATAAAGAAATTTCAGGAGATTATACCCAATGGGCATTATAGTTCGGCACCAGTGATAATAAAGCCTACACAAACAGCAAATTACATACACTGGGCAAATAAAGCTCATACATCATGGACACGCATCAACAGAACTTCCCATTTGAACTATAATCTCGTAAGAAAATAGGATTGGCCAGATTCAGATAGCACAAATTTCAGTCTGCAAAATCTCCAATTCCTTCATGGTTACCTTCGTGTCTTGTTTCATTTTTTTGACTCCTGCATCTAATACCTGCAACTCCAGTCTCAACTTGTTTATTGCATGTTGAGAATCATGTACACGTTGTCTTGTCACCTCTAGTTGATGCTCGAGAACATCAGCACTTTCCAATTCCAATCCATAATCATTTGGTAACGGCCATGCCGCACTGCTCGCAGATCTTTGTATTGATGTCACTTCATCCTGAAATGTTTCTGTAAGTACACATGACTAGGGCAAAAATATAGTTACAACAGTAAAGCGAGCAAGATAGACTATTTTGTACATGACAAAACAGGACTAACAATAATGCTACACGTCATGAAGCATAAGCAGATGATATTTTAAAAATTATAAAAATGGTAGTATGTGTATCCCGCATACAGAAATCTCTCTTAGCTCACCACCGGAGCATGATGTTGGGTCCAAATCCAAAACACAGACATGTTACAAATTTAGACCACACGTATCTACTGAACAATACACACACACACACACACACACACACACACACACACACACACAGATATATATATATATATATATATATATATATATATATATATATATATATATATATATATATATATATATATATATATATATATATATATATATATATATATAAACACTATTCTGATCACGGGATCAGAATATTATTCTGATCACAACCTGAACTTCCTGAGTTACACGGCCTGAACTTCTCTCTGTACGAACCCAACCTTCGGGCTATCTTCGCAACCGTGTCTCCCCGCGCGAATTATTCTGGTCAGTCGTGTTCTATATGATGTAAGTGTAATCTAGAAACGGTTTTTAGCAACTAAATGCCCATTTTAAATAGGAATCTCGCTCACTGGCGGATTTTGCTCTCGGGTCGTGATGAACTTGCGTCTTTTGCATTTTTACTGCCTGAGTCGTTCGACCTGAACTTCCCCCGGTGCTAGGTTGAACTTCCGCCAACATTGCCCAAATTGGGCTTGCGATATACCGTTGGAAAGCTATGGACACGAGTATCATGACCCAAGTTAAATTTTTGGCAAAATGTAAGCGATTTAAGAACAGTTTTGAAAACCATTTTTTCTTCATACAAAAAACATGAGTCGTATTTTCGATCGCATTTCTAAACCGTTTATCCGAATGAGGCAAATAATATGGCGTTGGAAAGCTGCTGCAAAACCGCTCCTTCCACATGACGATAGTTTTCTCTAATTCCCTATGGTTAAAGAGTAATTTGGAAAATCGTAAAATTTCGCAAACCGAACAGCCGAGTTCGTATTTTCGATGCCATTTCTAAACGGCTAATCCAATTGAGGCAATTGATATGGCGTTGTAAAGCTTATGAAAATGCGCTACTTTTTCATGTTGAAGTTTTTTCTAATTTTGAACGGTTTAAGAGTAATTTAGAAAACGGTACAAGTTCCACCGAGTTCGTACTTTCGAGCAAATGATATGGCGTTGGAAAGCTTGAGGAAATGCGAAACTTTTTGGTATATATTGTTTCTCCCAATTTTTTACGGTTTTAAGTCAAATTCAAGAATGGCTAAAAACGTATTTTTGCCGTAATTTCTACAAACTTTATCGGAATGGGGCAAATAATATACCGTTGAAAAGCTACGGAAAATGCGAAACTTTTTCATGTTGATGGTTTTCTCTGATTCCTAGCCGTTTTTAAGTAATTTTGAAAAAGGCGAGATGATTCGTTCTGCCTTTATCGCGAAACAGATTCTTCGAAAATGCACCCCGTGAAGAACTTGAACTTCTCGGCATGTCTATTTGAACTTCACTCTGTTTTTCACGTGCTTTTTTTGCTCGTAACTCTCCATCCACTCACCGAAATTAAGCAAGTGATATACCGATGGAAAGCTGCTGTAAACACGCAACTTTCCCGTGTTGATCATTTTTTCATACTCGCGACGGTTTTAAAAGTTTTTTATCTGAAATTCATTCAGTGCAGTAGTTGAACTTCCTGCTGTTTTCACGTTGAACTTCTGTGACGTATTTTCGTTTTTAATCTTCTCATCCATTCGTCAGTGTTACACAAATGATATTCCTTTTGTACAAACCTCTCTCACAATATTTTTTTTAACTTTCTCCAACCAAGGACTTGAACTTATAACAACAAAAAAATTGGACCTTGCCTGTTAATTCATTTTTCTCATATTAAAAACACACCATGTAGTACATGATCTTTTTCGATTTTTATAATTTGATTTTTTTATTTTCTATTTGAAATCAAATTGCTCCCAAATAATAACTGGACTTCTTTGTGGATTGAGAGAATTATTTTAAAACGCAAAAAACAATTTCTTTTTTTGTGTTTTTGAAAATGGAAATACAAGGTGAACCTCTCGCGCAAGAATTTTTTAACTTCCCCTGACAGAGCACTTGAACTTCTTTCAAAAACCTTTAAAGCTTTTATTTTTCTATACTTTTTTCCCACCTGAAATGCATTCCTTGTAGTACTTGAACTTCTCGCTGTTTTCACGATGAACTTCTATCACATTTTTGTGTATACATCGAATTACACGCAATTGAAGGTGGGACGTCATTTTTTGCCATTTTTAAAACATGTAATTGGAGGTCGGACATCCCGTAATATAAATTCTGAACTGTGCACGGAGGTGCGCGTGAACTTCTTGCAATAAACCTTTTAAGCCTTTTGTTTTCTATTCTTATATTCTTATCAGGAACGCATTCCGTGTAGTAGTTGAACTTCCTCTGTTTTCACCTTGAAATTCTGTCACGTATTTTTGTTCAACCTCTTTCACAAAAAAATTTGAACTTTCTCGGGCCGAGCACTTGAACTTTCTAGCAACAAAACTTTTAGCCTTTGCTTTTTCATTATTATTTTAATACAAAATGCAGACCGTGTAGTACGTGAACTTCTGGCAGTTATCAATCTGAACTTCTCTCGGTTAGGTAAAAATATCTGAGTTTTTTATAAACACTCTACCTTTTTTATTTTGAACATCATTGTGTACCTTTAGTATCGGGGAAAATCTAAGATTTTTATAAACATCAAACAGCTTCATTTTTTTAAATTAAGACTTTTTGGTGTTATTCATTAGTATAGGGAAAAGTCCTAGTTACGTAATAAACATTGAACTGCTCATTTCTTTAAATTTGAACTTCTAGATCTTAAAAAAACAGTGGCAAATCCATGTTTACAAACTTGTTAAACTGCTCGGTTTTTTTATTTTGACCTTCTTGGTTTTTTATAAACATTTTGAGCTTCTATGTTATTAAAATTTGAACTTCTCCATTTTTTTAGTTAAATGTAGAAACACCATGTTTTTTAAAACTTTTTGAACTGCTCCTTTTTTTATTTTTGAACTTCTTTGTTTGTTCTTTAGTAACGGGGAAAATCATAGTTTTGTCATAAACATCGGACCGCTCCCGTTAATTTAATGTGAACTTCTAGTTTTTTTATAAATGGGGACGGCCATTTTTTTAAAACATTTTTTGAACTGCTTTTGTTTTTTTGGTTGTTTTGTAAAACGATGCCACCCTTTAGCAACAAAAAAATTGATTTTTTATAGACATCAAACCGTTCTATTTTTTTCAAATTTTTGAACCTCTTTTGTGTATTTCTAGAAATGTGAAAAATTGGAGTTTTTTTAGTAAATGACGAACTTGTTCGTTATTTCAAACCGAACTTCTTGGTTTATTCTTTAGTAATAGGAACAATTCAAGTTTTTGTACTAAATATTGAACTGCTTCGGTTTTTTAAATTGAACTTCTTGGTTTATTATTTAGTAACTAGGAAAATATGGGTTCTTCATATACATTGAACTATTCTATTTTTTAAAATAGAACTTCTTGGGTTTTTCAATTTGTACTTCTTGGTGTTATTCATTTGTAACGAAAAAAAAATCCTAGTTTTGTAATAAACATCGTACAACTTCTTTGTTATTTCGAACTGAACTTCTTGGTTCATTTGTTAATAATGGAAACAATTATAAGAAAAATCTGAATTTTTTATAGATATCGAACTTCACCATTTTTTAAATTTGAACTTCTTAGTTTTATTTGTTAATAAAAGGGAAAATAATTTTTGATAAACATTGAACCACACCATTCTTTTAAGTTGGACTTCTAGTTTTTTTAGAATAGCAAAAAATCATTTTTTACATATTCTTTTGAAATTTTCCACTTTTTAATTTTAACTTCTCATATTTTTTAACAAAGCGGAAATCCATTTTTATTTAGATTTTTGAAGTACATTTTTTGAACTTCTTGCTCAATTTTTTTTGAACTTCGAGATTTTTGAAATATCAACATCCTCGTAAGTTCTTGTATACCTCTATTTTTTAATGCAATCTAGTATCACACTATTCTCTCCAAATGTTGCAGGTTTATCCGAAAACAAATGAGCTTCAACCAAAATTATATCTACTTTTTTGTGCGTGCACGTATGATGTGTTTTTTTCTTAATTCCATGTTTTTTTGTGTTTGTTTAACAAATTTTTCTTCTATCGTGTTGTCTCTACTTCTCTTGTTAGCATGTCTGAACTTCTAGAATTATTTTAGAAACGGGGAGAATCTCTTTTTTATATAATCTTGTTGACTTGTTCTATTATTTTTAATGTGTTTATTTTTCCTCATTTCGAACTTCCATGACCATAATGTTTGAACTTCAGTAATTCTATTTTCTTTTTGTGAACTAACCATGTTCCTCTATAAATTCCATACTTTTGTTTACTGTATGTTTTTATGTAAACACATCAAACCATTTTGCAAAAGAGTAAATAAAAAATGAACACATGGTTAGTGGTTTGTAACTGAAAAATAATTACAAAATATACACATCAAACCATGAAAAACCAAGTACTTGCTTTTCTAATTATATATGTGATAATAATTTAACCAATATATAAGCCGGATGATGGTTTGTTACAAATCGGTGCATGTCTCTCCACCACACGTGATTCTATCGAAAAAAATACCTTATCTTCTCATCGTAGCATACACACACTTTTCTCTATCCATTTTGCCTTTGCTTTTTCATGTTCACCCAAATCCGAAGCAGCAGTAGCTTCTTTCGAAGGTAGAAAGCACAGCGGAAGCATCTCATGCTCACTAGAGTGACAAACGAAAAGAGTAGATGTTGAATCGTACTAGAACTTGGTGGATAGTCGTGCTAGGACTTCACAGCTGCCAGCGTATAGCCGTAGTAGAATTTCACAGCTGCCAGCGTATAGCTTCTGGTAGAACTTCACGACGCCTCTAAACGTCTACTAAAAAATTAGCTTAATGGACGCAAAAGAAAAAAAATAAACTTTTACAGCAAATCCCGTTGAAGACGCAGACATACATGCATCCATTATTTTCCTTTTTGCGTTGTCACAGTGCTCGCTCCACATGTCTCCTACACGGTTCAATCAGTAAAAACTGTTAAGTTCAGTTAAGAGAAATTTTTTCAGCAGCAACAATATCAATATGCAGGAGCATGTCCATGTCGCCCGCGTGCATGAGCAAATCGCAGGCAGCACATCTGAGAGACCATGGGGATACGGGCGATGTGAGGAAGAGAAAGGAGCACGCACACATCAAACTGAAGCATGTATACATCTAACTGAAGTTGTTTCAAAAAAAGGGAAACATCGAACTGAATCTGCTGGCCAGGCTGAACTTCTCTCCCTCAACCTTGGTCGGGATGCAGCAGGCGTGCGCGAGGACAGAGGGAAGGGTCATCCGCGGCAATAGGGGGAGGTGGCTAGACTCGCGCGCGTGGGGTGCTGACGGCAGAGGTGACCGGGGTGTGAGTGGGGCTGGGGCGGGGGTGTCAGCTCCGGTGGTCGGTGGCGTCACCGGATCCAAGCGTGCTGGCGATGGAGGAGTATGACCGGGAGGAGGAGGAGGTAGTGGCAGGGCCGGCGAAGGCGCGTGGTGTCCTCTAGCGTCGGGGGTGCGAGGCAGCCGTCGGCGACGGGCTCGGTTGGGCGGGGATGGAGCGGCGCCGGTTGGGGGAGGTGTTGGCGGCGCGAGGGCGGCGTCGCCGGTTAGGGGATGTACAGGCGGCGCGGTGGCAGTGGCGCCTGTTAGGACGGGGTGCGGGTGGCGCGGGGCCGGCGGCGTGAGGGCGGCGCTGGTTAGGGGCAGCGGATCGATCGAGGGATGGTGGTACGGATCGGTCGGGGGAGGTGGGTAGTGCAGGAGGTGTGGAGGCGGAGAGGATCAAGGCAGTTTTTGCCTCGGGTTTTCTTTTTTGACGGGTTCGGGAGGATCTGCTCCGCCCTATATATGGCGCGCCGTGATCCCATAAATTCTGATCCCATATATATATATATATATATATATATATATATATATATATATATATATATATCTTGCGTATAAGTAAGCAAGCAGTTGGCCATTCTGTAGCTCAATTAAAGTCTTAGGGAGCATAATAACAGCAGAGGGATTCATACAAACCTACTACAGCAAGCAAAACTATGCAATCATTAGCCTAGTATAAACTAGATTGTGAGCCTCATGCAGTAATAGTTGGTTAATAGACTTTAAAGATTCAGGCACACTTCGCCAGAGTAATTAAATGGTAAGGCCTTTAATTATGTCAACTATTAGTTATACAAGTACCCAACATCAGGCATCATTGTTTGGGAATCTCATTAACTGAGGACAAATAAAGCAATTGAAAAGAGCAATTTAACTATGCCTGAAACAAACAAGCAATTGAACTGTTGAGTTGGCAGCATGCATACATGCACGCCTCAATAACATCCATGGCCTAGCTACATTTACTTTATAAAGGAACAAGTAATGTAATATTGTTTGCCCCCTATGAAGTATCTCGACTAGTATGTAATCAATATCCTAGCAATGATAGGAGGCTAATGATGTGAATATGCGTTTGGTCATGACATTTATGACATTGACAACTCTACCATGGCAGGAAGCAGTTTCACAGTGTTCACTACTATCAGATGTTTTAGATATTTAAAATTAGACTACATCCGTAATGAGTGAACAGACACATTAAAATGTGTTTACATACATCTGATTTACAAAAAAGTTAGAACATCATAAAGTAGTGAGCGGAGGGAATTTTAATAAATAGCCCAATGACTGGGTTACAGGTGAATAACCCTAGGCAAGCACAATGTCAGACAAATAGGATGTCCTGGTAATTGTAATACAGTGACTTACCATAACTGGTTGAACAGGCTCAGTGCTGCTCCTCCTTCTCTTACAAGGCTCCTTCCTAACATCTTGTACTTGGAAATCCTCAATCTTATCTTCATTGCACCCCCTCTGCAAGGTGACACAAACTAGTTACTGGTCTCCTTGGAAGAAAAATATGCATACTTTCCAGTCTGTGAACAACACAAAAGGATGAATTTATAGCAAAACAACACCACATAATGAAACATGCCACATCTCTTGCACACAATGAAATGAGCATTTACTATGTGTGCACTGTGTAAAAACTAGGCATACCTTCGAACTGGATCTCCAGGTACTCTTGGAGAGCCTACTTTAGTGTACAGCCAAACCTTTATGTCACCTATGAGTTATACAAGCCCCCACTACAGCAACCCTTAGTGTTTACATCATTGACAAGCTCTGTTAATTCAAGAACAACAAGTAATCAAAGCAAACAGTCCTAGTATGGCTGGCTGATACAAACAAGCAATTGAACAGATGTGTGAGCAAATCTTGCACAACACTGAATTACATATCAAGAAAAGAAGCATAGAAGGAGGCTTAAAGAGCATCACTTGACTGACCAGATTTAAGGGGCATTTAAACATCATGTGCAATGTATGAACTGACATAAACATTGCATATTTCAGATTCTATAATGAAATGCACATGTATTAGGTTATGCCATGTATGATGCCTAAATGTACACTATAGCAGGCAGAAGTGATTCATCATTGCACGCACAATTGAATTGCAGGTTAAGGGCCAGTTCTATTCCGCCTTTTCAGAGCGTATTGTCAAAATAAGCCATAAAAGATGTAAAGAAGTCATCTTTGAGTTATGGGCTTGTGCTTAACTTATTTCACTTTGGAGGGGGGGTGCTTCGGGTAGAAGCTCACTAAAAATTGAAGGGAAGGGGAATAGTGAAATGACTCTGTTGTCTGCCTATATTACACTCAAAATGCCACTGCTCACGCCCGTGTCACACCTGACCCTCAAGTAAAAACAAACACGCAAGCGTTCATTGCCCTGCCCACTTGCATCTCCTCTCCCCTATCCCTCTACCTCGATCCCCTGCCTGCAGCGCTAGGGTTCCTCCAGCGAGCCGTCACCACTGGTGCCATCTGGCCTGGTCCTCGACGATGCTCTATCCAGCTAGGCTACATGGCCGGCGGGTAGGGCCAAATCTCCCCGGCTGCTCCTCCCTCTGGCGCCGCCGCTCATTCTCATGGTCTCCAGCAGCTGCTTCGCTGTGGTCCGTCCAATGCACTACTCCGGCGGTCGCCGCACAACTACGGCCGATGCCCCACTCCAGCAGAAGGCACCTCGTTCCCCCTCCCCTCCTCCCAGGCCATGGCCTTGAGGTGCTATTGAAGGATGAGCTCATCCAACAAGGTGAGGATCTCCTCTGATTTTTTGCCAAATTTTCATTCTGATCCGCTATACGATGAATTGCTATGAGCTGCTGCTGCTATATGATGCATTTCTATGAGCTGCTCCTGCTGCTGCTATATGATGAATTGCTATGAGCTGCTGCTGCTATATGATGAGTTGCTATAAGCTGCTCCTACTGCTGCTATATGATGAATTGCTATGAGCTGCTCCTGCTGCTGCTATATGATGAATTGCTATGAGCTGCTCCTGCTGCTGCTATATGATGAATTGCTATGAGCTACTGCTGGTATATGATGAATTGCTAGCTGCTGCTGCTGTATAATGAGTTGCTATGAGCTGCTGCTGCTATATGATGCTTTCATGTGGTGCTGCTATATGATAATAACCAGCCACTTGGACCATCGAATTTCGATAAATAATGGTTCTTCATTTAAATTTAGGTCATGTGTTCTTCATTTAAATTAGGCAATGGGATCTCTATGGAAGACATTGACCAAAGTAGATTGTGCCAAGTAGATGGTATCTTTGTATTTGCATTTTGAACAAATATTGATGGTCTGTTTTCCTATCATATTAATTACTGCACTGGGTTCAATTTGTGATGTTTGCAAGTCAAATTAATTTTCATATGGGCAGCAAAATGACAAAATATAATGCAATCTAGACTTTTCACTGATCATACCATAGATAAGCTAAAAAGGCAGGCAATGAAAAGAACTGGTTGGCTTATTATCTGGAGCTTATATTCAAAGGTGCTTATTTTCTTAGGATAACTCAAAATAACTGTCCCTAAGAAACTTGGCCAACAACACTGACATACAAATAACATGTCACGATGATTGCAATGGAGAGTGACCTACCATAGCACACTGTATAGGCTCACCGCTGCCTCTCCTTTTTTTGTGATGTTCCATGAAATTGCCACATACATCTTGTACTAAGAAATCTTGTACTTTTTCATTGCGTAACCCTATCTGCAAGTTGACACGGCTAATTTTAGATATCTCTACATGATAATACATTGCATATCCCTTGCGCATATTTAAACCACCAATTAACGATTGTGTGCGTAGCATAAACTAGCCATGACTCTGTGCACTGGACTAGCAGGCATTCTAAGGGAGCCTAATGTAGTGCACTGGAATTCCTACATGCCACCTACGATTTTGTGTAATGTACTACCTCTGTTCCTAAATATATGTCTTTGTAGAGATTCCAGTATGGACCACATACAGATGTATATAGATGCATTTTCGAGTGTAGATTCACTCATTTTGTTCTTTATGTAGTCTATAGTGGAATCTCTAGAAAGACTTATATTTAGGAAATGAGGGAGTATAATGTATGACATCTACATCTCTAATTTAGCAGCCAGTAGTGGAAATCATTGTCTGCACAAAGGGATTACTGGTCGAAAATCCTAGCAAAGCACGCTGGCAGGCACACAACAATACAAGAGAGAGACACACTTACAAGATCATAGCAATGCCTCAGTCCAAGATCTTGGTTTGCCAAGCTGTTAGATCTAGAAGAAACATCGTCCTTGTAGTTTTTGCCAGCTGCATAACATGTAACAGCGACCTGTTAGTATATTTGAAGTACATCGGGCAGGTGATGCTGGACGGGTTTAAAGGTGACAAGTACCTAGGCCGCGGCGGGTGCTTGGCATCTTGCCAGACGGTGGGAATCAGGATAGAAACGTCAAGGGTGATGACGCTGCGCTGGCTGTCGGGGTCCGGTAAGGAGATCTAGAATCATGGAGTAGGGTGTTTGTGGAGCGGCTCCGGTAGGGTGGACTACGGTGTGGGCGAAGGGGATCTGAGGCCATGGACGAGGGTGTCGGTGAAGCTGCTCCGGTGGTTGGGTTCAGGATGGTGCCGACGATGCGGATCTGCGGCCATGGACGGGGCATCAGAAGCTGCTTCGGTAGTTTGGACGAGGGTGCGACGAAGCGGATCTGAGACCGTGGACTTGGGCATTGGCAAAGCGGCCCCGGTAGGGTTGAGAATGGTATAGGCGAAGCTACTCCGGTAGGGTTGAGGATGGTGTCAGCGAAGCGGCTCCGGTAGGGTTGAGGAAGGTGTCGGCGAAGAGGATCAGAGGCCGTCGACGGGGGCATCGGTGGGGCGGCTCCGGGGGTGTGGACGAAGCATCTCTGGTGGGGAGTACGAAGGAGCCGCTGCAGATGCGCTGCGGTTGACGAGAGTACCGGCAAAGCAGATCCGGTGCCATGGACAAGGCCGGCACTGAATGGGATGTGGTACAGTGGTGGATGAGCAGTCTACTTGTTTCTAGGGGAGGTGGGAGGGGTAGATGCGACCGCAGAAGCAGATCCGGCGAGGTGGATGCCACTGGCAGTGAATGGGCTCTGGTACGCCAATGGATGAACAGTCTAGGGTTTCAAGAGGGGAGGGTTAGAAAGGCCGACGAAGTACGGACGGCGTGATGTAAGATGCTCTGGTGCTATGGAGTAGTCGTTTTTGCAGGAGGGGGAGAGGAAATGGGGGTGCCATGTCGTGGGGGGAACCGAAAGTTACCAAAGCAGCCCCAACCTATTATGTAAATGAGGGTCATATTGTAACTATTGTTCTCCGTTCACCAAGGACAAAAGGGGAATTTCGCATGCTAAAGACTAGGTGGCGGAAATTTTAGAAGGAGGCGGGAGATTTTGCCGCCCGCGGGATCGTTCGTATCCTGTTTCAACTAATTTTGGACAGTGCTAGTGGGAAGGTCATGCGAGACTGTGTACACGGGGCACACATCAGCAGTTAATAACTGGTATGAAGTCCACCCCGGAAAAAAAGACAATAACTCGGGATGATGCACCGATAACTTGGACGTTCACATGGGCGCGGCCAATCGTACGGGTGTAGAGGCGCGTTCACAAAAAAATGGATCAAACGCTCAGCCTATGTATTTCTCGTGTAAATATATAATTTAGTGCCATTTTTTATTTACTTTAAACATAATGCATTGACGTGTTATTGTAGAGGCGCACAAAAAGAAATGGATATTGTAGTCCCACAAAAGAAATGGATATTGTAGTCCGCTACTTAAAAGTGTTACCTCATATGATTACATGGCCTCCATTTCATAAATTGCGTACCCGTTGAATTCATATATGAATATTACATATATTACTTCATAATAGAACCTTAAATCATCCAAGACTAATGAATTTGAATGCAAAACGAACAATGGTGCATGTACATGATAGCTACAGTCGTTGTTTGTAGAAACATCACTGTAACTTTGGCATGCACAATTGAAAAGGATTATTTGGAACAAAAAAATGCGATATGAGAGTGTCCAATCTTTATAGCGTTGAATCGATATTGTATCGTTGGCCACAATACGAAGTAGATATTGACGATGACATGTACCTGGGGTAGGGTAATAGGCCTAACCTAGACACCCTTCCCAAGGACATTATCTTAAAGTCAGGAATATTCAAAGGACAATACCATCCACTCGACCAGAAGCATTCCACTCGGAAAGCCCAATAACATTCGACTGGAGTGTACTCACTCGACCACATCAGAAATCACTCGAAAGACAGAAGATCTAAAGTCACTCAGAATGGCAACGGTCAGGCGTTCACTCCGTAGTCTTAATGATCATTTATTTGCCTTTATTGCTGGCGTTATCAGTAACGTCCTATCTTTATGTACATTGAACCCCTTGTAACGTGGGCTGGCTGGGGTCCTGGCGCACTCTATATAAGCCACCCCCCTCCACTGGCACAAGGGTTCGCACCCCCTGTAACTTCACGCATAATCCAATCGACCGAGCCCCCGGGCACCGAGACGTAGGGCTGTTACTTCCTCCGAGAAGGGCCTGAACTCGTAAATCTTGCGTGCACAACCTCACCGTAGCTAGGATCTTGCCTCCTCATACCTACCCCCTATTCTACTGTCAGACTTAGAACCACGACAGTTGGCGCCCACCGTGGGGCCGGTGTCTTAGCAACTTTCCGGTGAGGTTGCGATTTTTTCTGATTCCCATCATCATGGTTTCTGGTGGAGGTTTGGCTAAGGGCCACGAGATCCGTCTCGGCGCGCTCATCTTCATCGCCGACGACTCCGCCTGGCTCCAGGAGGCCCCCCTCGACGTCGAGACATTCCCCGTCCGCGGGGCGACGTACTTTCGCGCGTGTGTCCGCGGCGTCCTTCTGCGGCAGCCGTCGTCCCAATACTGGTCGGCTCCTGCAGCATCTTCGTTCCCCGCTGTTCACCGTCGCAAGCGATCCGGTCGATCACGGCTTCAGCGGTGGGTGAAGCATGCGGTGGCACGTCAGTCGGCCACCCCTCAAGTCGCGGCAATCGAGCCCGAAGAATCTCTCTACGGCCTGTTCGATCTGTCGACTGGCTCCGTCGAGACACTGTCCGAGTGTGACAGCAGCGATCCAGCGGCAGAGGTCCTGATGGTCAACATGCCGCGTAGCCCACCTGGCATGCGTCGCAACGGAGGCGGCGACGGCGGTGGCGATCCGTCGCATGTTCACGAGGAATACCACCCCGAAACCCTCTCTTCGCAGCGGGGGGAGGAACTCCACCGCCGCAACGAGGAAGCACTCCACACGCCCATCGTCGGAGAGACCTTTGAGGCTCGGGCCTTGGAGGCAGCGCGCTTGGCCACTTTGGCTGAACGCACTCGACTGGAGAATCTTCAGCATGCACTCGACAAACGTGCTCGGCAGCAGATTCCTGAGTCCAGTCGACGGCGACAATTGTTCCCGCCTGAACCTCAGGTATACCGCACTCCTATTCAGAATCTTACGGCTGCAGCTCGTATAGCAGAGTCCATCCAGCCATCCCAGTCAGAAGCTTGACGAGGTTTGATGCAGATCCGGGCTCTGCTCCGGGCAGCAGGAGAGCAAAACACTGCAATATCTCAGTCGCGTAACAGAATCCATAGCAGATATGTGGTGGCTGACACAGTTCAATCGGCTCACAGCCCAAGATCGCCTCCGCGGCATGAGGGACGGGGGCATCGCCAAGATCAGTACTTGGGTCGGAACCACGAGCAGTACGATCATCGGCTCGGCCGTAATGACCGTCGTCAAGCGCCTACGCCCCCTCCGAGAGGCGGATCATATGTGCCCCGGCATTATGATGACAGGCGCCCGTACAGCGGAGAGCGGAGGATGCCAGTCGACCCAAGAGAGCCAGGGTTTGGTGCGAGGTCAATTTTGGTGCAAGGTTTGGTCGACAGGAACCGAGCACACAGAGAAGGGCAAGACAGAGATCGCCCGAGTGGAAGCAGAATACATGTTTCGGGTCCCGAGTGTTTTAGCAGAGCCATCAGAGCTGGTGAGATCCCCCCCCCAACTTCAGGTTGGTGACTGGGGTTAGTAAGTTCACCGGTGAGTCGAAGCCTGACACTTGGCTAGAAGATTACAGAGTGGCTGTTCATATCGGTGGTGGAAATGATGAGGTAGCTATGAAACATCTTCCTCTCATGTTGGAAGGATCGGCCAGAGCATGGCTGAATCAGTTGGCTCCAGGCAGTATATTCAGCTGGGAAGAGTTAACCCGAGTGTTTGTCAGGACATTCGAGGGCACATGCAAACGACCTACAGGGTTGACGGAATTGCAACATTGTGTACAGAAGCCGAATGAAACTCTGAGGGATTACATCCAAAGATGGACCACTTTACATCACACAGTAGAAAATGTATCCCAACACCAAGCAGTTTATGCCTTCAAGGAGGGCATTCGGTATCGAGAGCTTAACCTGAAATTCAGTCGGACAGGAGATATGTCTCTGACCCGAATGATGGAAATAGCCACTCGGTACGCTAATGGTGAAGAAGAGGATCGACTCCGCAGTGGAAAGGGCAAACCAGTCGCCCAAGACACCGGAGGAGGTCGGAAGCAGAAACGCAAAGCCGAGCCAGCAGGTCCAGGTGAAGCTGCAGTTGTAACTCAAGGAAAATTCAAGGGAAAGCCCAAAGGGCCCTGGATCCCCAAGAAGGTGAAAGATCAGGCTGGGAATGATGTGTTGGACTTGCCATGTCACATTCACACCAAGAAGGATGAAGAGGGTAATCTAATTTATCCCAAACATACCACTCGACAATGTCGGCTCCTGATCCAGTAGTTCCGAGAGAAACAACCCAATGAATATAAAAAGAGTCTGACAAGGATGGGGACAAGGAAGAAGATGATGACGGTTTCCCTAACGTCAATTCCACTTTGGTGATTTTTGCTGACATTGAAAGCAAAAGTCGACTGAAAGTCATCAACAGAGAGGTAAACATGGTTGCTCCGCAACGACGACATATTTGAAATGGTCAAAGACTCCCATTACATTCGACCAATCTGACCACCCACCGCATGTTGCCACCCCCGGGAGGAAAGCGTTGGTGGTCGACCCAGTCGTTGGGGGCACCCGACTGACCAAAGTCTTAATGGATGGTGGCAGCGGCTTGAACATTTTGTATGCCGAGACCCTTCGTGGGATGGGCATTCCGATGTCCAAGCTCAGTGAGAGCAATATGCGATTCCACGGTGTCATTCCAGGAAAGAAAGCTGATTCACTCGGTCAGATCACTCTTGACGTGGTTTTCGGTGATTCAAAGAATTATCGTAAGGAGAAGTTGACATTCGAAGTTGTGGATTTTCGCAGTGCCTATCATGCTATTCTGGGCAGAACTGCATATGCCCGTTTCATGGCTCGACCGTGTTAGGTGTACCTCAAGCTGAAGATGCCTGGCCCCAGAGGCGTGATCACAGTCACTGGCAATCGGCAACGAGCAGAAGAGTGCCTCCAGAAGGGCTCTATGATAGCCGATGAAAAGATGGCAGTAGTAGAAATGGAAGAATATAAGAAGACTGCAGATCCGAGTGATTTGTTGCGTACTAAGAAGCCTGCTTTAGAGTCTGCATTTCAGTTGTCAGGTGAAACAAAGCCTGTTCACATTCACCCGACCGATCCCAATGCTGCTCCGGCTCATATCTCGATAACACTCGACAGCAAATAGGAAGAAGCGTTCATCCAGTTCCTCCATGAGAACTGGGACATCTTCGCATGGAAGCCGTCTGACCTGCCGGGTGTACCCAGGGGACTGGCTGAGCACCATTTGCGAGTCGATCCAAAGGCAAAACCCGTTAAAGAGCATCTCTGTCGGTCCGCTGTGGATAAGCGAAAGGCGATCGGCGAAGAGGTGGCTCGGCTTCTGGCGGCTGAGTTCATCCGCGAAATTTACCACTCCGAGTGGCTCGCCAATGTTGTCATGGTTCCCAAGAAGGATGATTCACTTCGTATGTGCATTGATTTCAAGCAGATCAATCGGGCCTGCCCAAAAGATCATTTTCCTCTCCCCCACATCGATCAGATAGTCGACTTGACTGCGGAATGTGAGCGATTATCCTTCCTGGATGCATATTCCGAGTACCATCAGATCCGACTGTATGGACCTGATGAAATAAAAACAGCTTTTATCACTCCATTGGGGTGCTTTTGCTATGTCACCATGCCCTTTGGTCTCAAGAACGCTGGTGCCACATTCATGCGTATGATACAGAAGTGCCTACTAACTCAAATCAGTCGGAATGTGGAAGCGTACATGGATGACATCGTGGTTAAGTCGCGTAAAGGTTCCGACCTGCTGACTGACCTTGCTGAAACCTTTGCCAATTTGAGAAAATATGATATCAAGCTTAATCAGTCGAAGTGTACATTTGGAGTTCCAGGTGGAAAGTTACTCGGTTTCCTCGTTTCCGAGCATGGGATCGATGCCAACCCAGAGAAAATTGGTGCAATCCTCCGAATGAAACGCCCTGTGCGTGTACACGACGTTCAGAAGCTTACTGGTTGTTTGGCCGCTTTGAGTCGATTCATCTCTCGTCTAGGTGAAAAGGCACTGCCTCTTTACCAACTGATGAAGAAATCTGAGAAGTTCGAGTGGACTCCTGAAGCTGACGCAGCGTTTGCAGAGCTCAAAGCCCTGCTTTCCACCCGGCCAGTGCTTGCTGCTCCAATCAGCAAAGAGCCTTTACTGCTTTATATAGCTGCCACAGGACAGGTTGTCAGTATAGTACTCACGGTCGAGCGGGAAGAAGAAGGTAAAACCTACAAGGTCCAACGCCCAGTGTACTATATTTCTGAAGTCTTAACCCCATCCAAGCGGAGATCTCCACATTATCAGAAGCTTGTCTATGGAATTTACTTGACCACAAAGAAGGTTGCACATTACTTCTCAGATCATTCGATTACGGTCATTAGCGACACTCCCTTGTCAGAGATTTTGAACAACAAAGATGCAACTGGTCGAGTGGCAAAATGGGCGATTGAAGTCCTTCCGCTGGATATCAGGTTTGAGGCGAAGAAAGCGATCAAATCTCAAGCAATAGCAGATTTCCTCGTCGAGTGGATTGAACAGCAGCTACAGACTCAGATACAGTTGGAACATTGGACTATGTTCTTCGACGGGTCCAAGATGTTGAATGGTTCAGGCGCTGGGGTAGTCTTGATATCTCCACGAGGCGACAACCTCATATATGTTCTCCAGATTCACTTTGATTCCTCCAACAATGAAGCTGAATATGAGGCGCTTCTATATGGATTGTGTATGGCAATTTCACTCGGCGTCCGTCGCCTGATGGTTTACGGTGACTCAGATTTAGTGGTTAATCAAGTGATGAAAGAGTGGGACATCAGGAGCCCAGCGATGACTGGCTATTGCAATGCAGTGAGAAAGTTAGAAAAGAAGTTTGAAGGGCTAGAGCTCCACCATATACCCTGACTGAAGAATCAAGCAGCGGATGACTTGGCGAAAATAGGTTCCAAGCGGGAGCCTATTCCCAGCAATGTGTTTTTGGAGCATATTCACGCACCATCAGTTCAAGAAGATCCTTTCATTGAAGAGCCCCCACAGCCTAAAAGTTCCACTGATCCGACTGAAGTTGAAATCCTAGCTGTGGTCGACTTGATCATGGAGGTTTTGATCGTTATTCCCGATTGGACAGTGCCGTATATCGCATATATTCTCAGGAAAGAGCTTCCAGAGGATGAAGAAGAGGCTTGCCAGATTGTCCGTCGATCCAAAGCCTTCACAGTAATGGGTGGGCAACTCTATAGAGAGAGTGTTACTGGGGTCATTCAGAAATGCATCACTCTAGAAGAAGGCCGAATGATCCTCAATGATATCCACTTGGGGACCTGCGGTCACCATGCATCTTCTCGGGCCATCGTGGCCAAAGCATATCGAGCAGGGTTTTATTGGCCACGGGCAAATGAGATGGCAAAGGAAATAATTGACAAGTGTGAGGGCTGTTAGTTCTACTCCAACATGTCCCACAAACCCGCTTCAGCCTTGAAGACCATTCCACTCGTCTGGCCATTCGCTGTTTGGGGATTAGATATGGTCGGACCTCTGAGGACTGGCAGGAGTGGTTTCACCCATGTGCTTGTAGCAGTCGACAAGTTCAATGGATTGAAGCTAAACCTATCAAAAACCTGGAAGCAAGTACTGCTGTCAGCTTCATCAGAGGGTTAACATTTAGATATGGAGTTCCACACAGCATCATCATGGATAATGGGTCGAACTTTGATTCTGATGAGTTCCGAGCTTTCTGTGCGTCCCAAGGTACTCGGGTCGACTATGCTTCAGTCACCCACCCTCAGTCGAATGGACAAGCAGAAAGAGAGAACGGTTTGATTCTCAAAGGGCTGAAACCTCGATTGATGCGCGACCTCAAGCATGTAGCCGGTGCTTGGGTAGAGGAGCTACCGTCAGTCCTTTGGGGATTAAGAACAACACCAAATCGGTCGACCGGTCGAACCCCCTTCTTCATGGTCTATGGGGCTGAGGCTGTGCTGCCGAGTGACTTGCTTCACAATGCACCCCGAGTAGAACTTTTTTCAGAAGCCGAAGCAGAACGAGCTCGAGAAGATGATGTTGATCTTCTGGAAGAAGAAAGAGAGATGGCCTTGATCCGGTCGACCATTTATCAGCAAGACCTTCGTCGATTATATGCCAGAAACGTGAAGGGTCGAGCATTTCAGGAAGTAGACCTTGTGCTCCGAGTGGACCAGCAGCGGCCTCACAAACTTGCCCCCGATAGGGAAGGTCCCTTCATCGTCACCAAGGCACTCCACAACGGAGCGTATCACCTCTACAATGTGGAGCAGAATAAAGACGAGCCACGCGATTGGAATGCGGAGCTACTCCGCCATTTTTATACTTAAGTGTTCAGACTGATGAGATGTAATAAAGAGTACCTTTCAGTTCATTTATCAAAGACATGGTTTTACGGTCTCCTAAATGATTGTTGTTACTAATACATGTGTCCAAAATCGTGGCTTAGCCGCGAATCCGATTCGCCTAAGTTCAAATAATCCTACCGAGTGAAGAGTAACCCTCTCACTCGGGGGCTTAGCCGCGAATCCGATTCGCCTAAGTTCAAAAAATCCTACCGAGTGAAGAGCAACCCTCTCACTCGGGGGCTTAGCGACGAATCTGATTCGCCTAAGTTTAAAAAATCCGACCGAGTGAAGAGCAACCCTCTCACTCGGGGGCTTAGCCGCGAATCCGATTCGCCTAAGTTCAAAAAATCCTACCGAGTGATGAGCAACCCTCTCACTCGGGGGCTTAGCTGCAGTCCTATACTCGCCTAAGTTTATAAAATCCTATCGAGTGATGAGCAACCCTCTCACTCGGAGGCTTAGCTGTAGTCCTGTACTCGCCTAAGTTTGTAAAATCCTACCGAGTGATGAGCAACCCTCTCACTCGGGGGCTTAGCTGCAGTCCTGTACTCGCCTCAAGTTTAAAAATCCTACCGAGTGATGAACAACCCTCTCACTTGGAGGCTTAGCTGCAGTCCTGTACTCGCCTAAGTTGTAAAATCCTACCGAGTGATGAGCAACCCTCCACTCGGGGGCTTAGCTGCAGTCCTGTACTCGCCTAAGTTTTAAAATCCTACCGAGTGATGAAAACCCCTCACTCGAGGCTTAGCTGCAGTCCTGTACTGCCTAAGTTTGTAAAATCCTACCGAGTGATGAGCAACCCTCTCAGGGGCTAGCTGCAGTCCTGTACTCGCCCTAAGTTTAAAAAATCCTACCGAGTAATGAACAACCCTCTCACTCGGAGGCTTAGCTGCAGTCCTGTACTCGCCTAAGTTTGTAAAATCCTACCGAGTGATGAGCAACCCTCTCACTCGGAGGCTTAGCTACAGTCCTGTACTCGCCTAAGTTTTAAAAAATCCTACCTAGTGATGAGCAACCCTCTCACTCGGGGGCTTAGCTGCGGTGTTGTATTCGCCTAAGTTTAAAACACGCTCCATCCTGATCCGCGAGGACGACGAGGTGCAGGTCGACTGCGACCTTCTCTTCGGAGCTACGCCACAAGTACAATGTGTGCTCCATCCTGATCTGCAAGGATGACGAGATGCAGGTCGTCCGCGATCCTTTCCTCAGAATTGCATCACAAGAACGAAAGTCTGTTCCGAGTGAAGATACAAGTTCCACTCAGAAATAAAAACAAGCATATTTAAGGGAAAACTAAGTTCGGACAAATCCCATAAGGTTCCGGACCGCAGATTAAAGTACTCGGGTATCAGACCCGAAGGAGTTTAACGGTTACAAAATCACTCGGCATACCGAGGCAAATTGAATCGGATCATAAAAGTTTTGTTCACTCCGCAGGAGGGCTGGCAGGCTCGACGAACTCATCCAGGTTGATTCCATCTGCAATTTGAGTAGCAGCAGCAATAAAAGTCTCCATGAAGGACTGGAAGTCAAGTTTCTTGGTATTGGCAACCTTGATTGCTGCTAGCTTTATCTTCTCTGGCTTCCTTGCAATGAACACGAACCAGGGACAGAGCTACGTCAGCACCGCATCGAGCAGAGGACTTCTTCCATTCCTGCACTCGACCAGGAATCTCATTGAGTCGAGTCATCAAAGACTCGAGGTCATTTTGGAGCGTTTCCCTTGGCCAGAGCGCTGTGTCGATCTGCGACACCGCAACCTTCAGTCGAGCAAGGTAATCCATGGCGCTGGCAAGGCGAGACTCCAGTCGGAGCACATTCATGGCAACTTCATCTTTAACAGGGGAGTTGATGGGGTCCAAGCTCGTCTTGACTCGCCCAGTCTCTTCCTCGAAGTTTTGACAGAATTCTGCACTCACAGAGAAATAATGAGTCGACAGTAGTATGATGAGTCAACGAAAGCAAATCAATCGGACAGAGAAAAGTACCTTCAAGCATGAGGAATAATTTTTTGGCGAGTCCTCTCAGATAATTCTCTAGCTCGTCCCTCTTGCGGGTGATGTCTTCCACTTTGTCGGTCAGCGTCCCTTTATCCCTCTTCAGTCGAGTTACCTCTTTGTTGGCTTCATCGAGAGCAACCTTCAGCTTGGTATTCTCTTCCTCCAACTTTCCGACTGAGGCCAGCTTTTGGTCAGCAAGTGCCGTTTTTTCTTCTGTTGTTTTCTTCGCAGCCACAAGGTCAAGGTCCTTCTTCTCCAAAGCCTGTCTCATTGTTTCTAGAAAGAATAACATTTGAATCAGAAAAAGGAGGAGAAAAGATGGCTAGAGAACCAGTCGACAAGCTTTCAATACCAGCAGCGTCATCCTTAGCCTTCTGCAAGTTATTCTGAGCCAACTCCAGATCAAAATTGAGCTGGATTTGCTTCTGCTCCAAGTCAGCGAACCGGGCTCCAAGATCACAAGATTTCTGTGTTCAGAAGATAGTCAGTCGGCAGACACAAAGATTGGTTGCTTCCGAGCAATAAAGTAGCAAGTTCAAATAGTTCTAAGAGTACTGCCGAATCAAACATTCGACAATAGTCTCGGGGACTACACCCAGTGGGTGCACTCAACGTGCCCCCACTGGTAAAGGTTCCACTCGACATGATCTGCCTAGACCGAGTGGAAAAGTCCTGTTCAAAGACCCCCGCCGAATCAAACATTCGACGGCGGTCTCGGGGACTACACCCAGTGGGTGCACTCAGCGTGCCCCCACTGGTTCAGAGATTCAATCGACACAACCTAGTCGACTCAAGTGGAAAAACTACTCAACAGAAATTAAAACACCCAGTGGGTGTACAGACTGACAATGGGTGTGCAATTAAGGTTCCAAAACGCTCATCCACGAACGTCTTGTGGATAAAGCAATAGTTTCTAAATATCATATCATATCCTAACAGAACAAGCGTCAAGATGGAGTTCAGTCGAAAGTAAGCTAACCTGGACATTGGCCTGAAGTGCTGAGCTGGCATCATAGGCAGCTTGACTGGCTTCGCGCACCACTTTCATCTGCTCCATCATAATGCCTGCCTCGCGTATGGCTTCCTTGGCAGCACTCACTTGGTCCTCTGGGACGTGATGGGCGGTGAAAAGTGGAGACGGTGGATCAGTTGCAGCAGCTTGAGAGCTTGAGGCATGAAGTTGCACAGATGAAGCAGGTGCCTGTGCAGTCGACGCTGAAGGACGACCACTCAACAAGGGATTCGCAAAAGTAACAGAAGCACGGTTGAAGTCCCCGGATTGCTGGATAGCTGGTTCCGCCGCCGGCGTTGATTGAGGTGTCTTGCTAGCTGGTACCTTTTTGCCCGAGGTCCTGCTCCTCCTTCCCACGAGCTTCTGTGGCTCATCTTCATCATCGTCTTGAAGTTCAATAACATTTTGCGGAGCTGCAAAAGAATCGACCACAAGAGTTCAGTCGACTTTAGAATTGGCTAGAAAAGAAAAGACAAGATAACAGGAGTCATACCCGCTTTGGATGTGACCGCGTCCTCCATCTCGTCATCATCATCTTTGTAAGCAGAGGTCCCAGAGGTAGCAGCACTTCAAATTCCAAGGTTCACTCGGTCAAGCAAGGGAATGGGTCGACAACTGATATAAGATTCTTGGAGCAAAGGGTGAAAACGAAACACTTACGCAGAGGCGACGGGAACATCAACCTTGATCTTGGGCAAGCCCTTTCGTGGCTTTGATGGCGCAGTCTTGTGCTGCTTCGGAGCCTTCTCAGTCGGCACCAGAGAAGATGTCCGAGTGTGCTTCAAAGTTTGTCCAGTCGGTGCCGCCACTTTACCCCGGATACTTGCTGGGTCAAGCTTCTGCTTGGAATGCTTTTCCACGCGAGGTGGAGAATCGACCTCCTCATCACTGCTCGAGTCTTTGCACTCTTCATCACTCTCGTCATCAGAGTTCCAGTCGCCGCTGTTGCCTCCGCTCTCCTCTCCTTCCTGGATCTGCTCCCCGTTGGGCATCGAGTACATCTCAGTATATATCTGCAGAGCAAAGAATTATACAAATATCAATCGGATTGAAGCCTAAATAAGAAATCAGAGCAAAGGGCATTCGGCACTGAAGATTGTACCTTATCCGGTTTGTTAGTCTTGTCGAATGGCGGGACCCTCTTGGACCCCCTGGGGTTATCTTTGTTACCAGTCATGCCTTGCAGCCACTGCTCCACTACCTCCCCGGTGACCTCCTCCGGGTGGATCCGGGTAGTGTCATCAATACCCGAATACATCCACATAGGATGCTCATGAGCCTGGAGTGGCTGGACGCGTCGACTGAGAAATATTTCAAGCAAGTCCATACCAGTCACCGCATCGCGGACTAACTAGACTACTCGTTCAACTAGCATATTCACTTATGCTTTCTCCTCTGGGTTCACTTTCAAAGTAGAGGGCGGCTAGACTCGATTCATGGAAAACGAAGGAAGCTCAGTCGACTGACCGGGAGTTGGCTGGTCTTTGCAATAGAACTAGGTCGACTGCCACCCTCTAACTGAATCGGGAAGCGTCATAGCCGGAAAAGTGCTCCTACCCCTCATCTGAATTCCCAGACCCCCGCACATCTGGATCACATGTGTTCTCTCGTCACTCGGATTGGACTTCTTTACGGCTTGGGAGCGACATGTGAATATATGTTTGAAAAGACCCCAGTGCGGTCGACAGCCCAAGAAATTCTCACACAGGGAAACAAATGCAGCAAGATAGGTGATGGTGTTGGGGGAAAAGTGATGAAGTTGGGCTCCAAAGAAATTCAAGAAAACCCGGAAAAAGGGATGGGGAGGCAAGGAGAAACCACGGTCGACATGAGTCGCGAGGAGGACGCACTCACCCTCTTGCGGCTGCCGCTCGGTCTCGTTCCCCGGCAATCGCCAGGACTGGTGGGGAATCAAGCCCCCTTCGACCAGATCCTCCATGTCTTCCTTCCAGATCGTGGATCTGATCCAGTCGCCCTGGATCCAGCCGGGCGGCAGGCCGGACCTAGACGACGACCCGCCCCGACTCGTCTTCTTGCCATTCGCTGCCGCTGTCGCCTTCTTCGCACGCTCCAGGGCCACCGTTTTCTCCTTCCCCGTCGCAGCAGGCTGTGCTTGGACGGGGCGGCGGCGTCAAAGGTGGTGGTGAATTCGGTGGAGAAACAGGGGAAGAAGAAGGGGATGAAGAGCACAGTGCCAGACGCATCGGCCCGGACGCCTTATATGGGCTTGTTACCAAGTGATTGACACGTGGGCCCAAGCAATCCCATTGAATCCTGCCACAATCGCGTGCTCGGTACGTGGCGAGAAAGGTGGCGCAAGGATCAAGGTGTTCCTGCCAAATCTGTTCCGTTTACTGCGGGCCTCCCCGTCCCGCACGCTTCTCCAAATTTCGAATCCCGTGAGATCAGGGAACGACAGTGCAGTCAATCGCGCCAAAGATCTCATACCATGTCCACAATTGAAGCTTATCAACGAAATTCACTCGGCAATTTAGGAATGGATCAAGGTGACTGAAAATGAAGTCGAAGTCGTTACGTGGTTCATTAATCCAGGCAAAACGCTCCCGAAGCGTGAAAACTAGGTCGGAACCGTCTTCAACTCCTTTTTCCACTCGAACCCTGAACCATTCGGGGGCTAATGACGATGACATGTACCTGGGGTATGGTAATAGGCCTGACCTAGACACCCTTCCCAAGGACATTATCTTAAAGTCAGGAATATTCAAAGGACAATACCATCCACTCGACCAGAAGCATTCCACTCGGAAAGCCCAATTCCATTCGACCGGAGTGTACTCACTCGACCACATCAGAAATCACTCGGAAGACAGAAGATCTAAAGTCACTCAGAATGGCAACGGTCAGGCGTTCACTCCATAGTCTTAATGATCATTTCTTTGCCTTTATTGCTGGCGTTATCAGTAACGTCCTATCTTTATGTACATTGAACCCCTTGTAACGTGGGCTGGCTGGGGTCCTGGCGCACTCTATATAAGCCACCCCCCTCCACTGGCACAAGGGTTCGCACCCCCTCTAACTTCACGCATAATCCAATCGACCGAGCCCCCGGGCACCGAGACGTAGGGCTGTTACTTCCTCCGAGAAGGGCCTGAACTCGTAAATCTTGCGTGCACAACCTCACTGTAGCTAGGATCTTGCCTCCTCATACCTACCCCCTATTCTACTGTTAGACTTAGAACCACGACAGATATTGATTTATGTTCAAGCGATGCACGTCCACGATCGCTAGATAGTGATACGTGAATGAATTGTGCAATCTCTCTCATACGCATACATATCTCATTTCTCCGTGGGCATCAGAATCACAAACTCGCACTTCATGTATTTCTCTCCCTCCGTCAACGTTAGAATTCGTCTTTCTACCCCATCCTACAAGTCTCTCACACAGAAACACACATGCTCTCTCTGTCGAACACGCCCACCCCTTTAATTCCACCCACCCACCGCCACTAATGTCTCAAAGTATAACTATGTCTCGCACACATATGCCTAAGGTTAACTCGAGTCCCGGAACCATATGAATACATACAATGGGATTCCAGCAGAGCACCTTTTGTTTTGAGATTTTGTTCACACACACGCGTGCGCGCGCAAACATTGTTTCTCTCTTCATTTTTTTCCAGCACTTGCATGCACACCACTCGTTTATCTCCGTGATGCTTTAAGTCTGCCTCGCACACATGCTATCTACCTATCCCTTAATATAGATATGTATCACACAAACTCCTCCCTATATCTAAGTGTCACTGCCCCCCCCCCCCCAACAGCCACACACACACACACACACACTTCCCGACACCGAAGGAGTAGGGTGACACCTCGATCTTGATACTAATCTATCTATTGGCTTCTCTCTCAAACACACACACACACACACACACACACACACACACACTACCCGACACCGAAGGAGTAGGGTGACACCTCAATCTTGATAGTAATCTATCTACTGGCTTCTCTCCCTCCCCCCTCCCACCCCCCCAACAATGACAGCAGAAGGGTGACAACTTGATCTTGATCTTAATCTATCAATTGGCTTCTCTCTCAAACACACACACGCGCGCGCTAGTTTTGTCTCTGTGCCTCGCTCACACACACTCGATAGATCTTTCTCTCTGTAGCCCCCTCGATATGTAGACTTCTCACGCGCGCACAGCTGTAGTGATGATGACGCTGAACCCAGTGTGCCTTGTTTTTACTGGCCTCATGTGATAGTTTTCATCCTGTTTTCTGTTAATTAACAAGGCAACCTTTTCTTTGTTACTACTAGTGAATTTGAGGTCATTCGGGGCAGACATAAAATATATCACTTCAACCCAATTATCGCAGTAACTATTTAAAAAGAAACTAGCAAGATGCCCGTGCGTTGCACGGAACATCAAGATGCATTTGTATGAGTAGTTTATCTTGTGAGAGAAAAGGATGAACGAGGAAAGGCCTTATTTGCAAATGTGGAGAGGGGTGTAGGTATCTTTTTGCAAAATTGCCATAGTTTCCTTCCTATCCGTCAGATATAAATCGGGCGGCCTATATTGCAGGATGGCAGGCACACCATCATCACCAACTCTGTTTTCTATAAGAGTAGATAAGAGTAGACATAGAGATATATCTCTAGCATTGTCCACAACGAACATCTGCTGGACTGGTTAGTGCCGGATGCTCACAACATGATGACCTGAGTTCGAATTCTGTCCTAAACTTTAGATTTTTATATTTTTTTAATATATACTTCTTTCGCTACTGTACTAACAGTGGAACCCACAGAGTACTTAGAATACAAGATTAAGGATAGATTTGTTTCTTTTGAACTTTTTGTACGAATCTGTAGCCACCCTGCAAGTCATGTACACTGTACATGCAATTAACTTTTTATAGAGGGAGAATCATACACGCAATTAACTCAAATGGATTGGATGTGACTCTATTATTTCCAGCATAAGAGCATCTCCAACGGCAACTGGCAAATTTCCTCCCGCTTCCTTCCGCGGAGGACGACATCCAACGCCAGCGGCATACATTTTCAGAACTCTAACCAACTAGAGGAAATTCGTGCAAACACAGACTAATTTCATATAAGCATGAAGGATTTCATATAAAAAAGCCGGATCTTTGTATAAACATGACAGATTTCATTACATTTACATGAACTAAGCGGTGCTAATCTGGCTCTCGTGGTATAATTAATACCTAATCTAAATGGTTGTCCTAGGATCCCTTTCTCTTCCTCATGTCCAGCAGACACTTGCGGGGTCAACGAAGGTCCTCGCAAGAGACGAAGCAGCCAAGAAACCACCCGTATACGCAGTCGTCGCCTCGGCAGTGGCCTTCATGGGACCCAAGTGGCGGCGGCCTCCCGTGTTCTACTTCTCCTCGATGATGGCGGTGGACACGGAGAAGCTGGCCACCGACTCGTCACTCTCCGTGGACCCGCCTTCTGTCTCTGCCTGCATGGCGCTGCCGCAGGCATGGGAGGCACGCCCATAGACACGAGAGGCGCGGCCACCGCAGACACGGGAGGTGCGGCCGAAGACACAGGTGGCGCGGTACGACGCGGCAGCGGTGACGCCAGTGCCACCATGCTCGCCACCGTGCCGGCGTGGAGAAACTCGCCACTCCTCATCGAGCTGAACTGGAGCGGCAAGTTGCTGAACCACGCGCCGGCTTGGGGCGGCAACTGGCTCTATTGGGCCTGGCGAGGTAGGTGAAGCACCGAGCGGACTCGCTCATATCCGGAGGGCTCGGCGGGCCACCCAGCCGGGTAGTATGCCGGAGAACGGCTCCTCGGAAGCCATCGGAAGAGTGGAGAAAATGGTGAAGGAGGAGATGGGGGAGCGGTGGAGTGGTGCGACTCTTGCCCGTTGTCTGGCCTTGTTTAAATAGAGGGCGGACGGTAGGAGCTTGGCCGGCATGTGGCCTCGTTTAAACTGAGGGCGGACGGGAGGAGCTCGCCAGCGTTGCGTTTTATTCTGGCCCGCTCATGAACGGACGTGTGGCCGGAGTACGTTTTTTGGTTTGCATGCGGGTTTAACGGAGGCATTTGATGGAGGCGAGGAGGCGTGTTCAGCTGGGCGTGCAGCGGGCGGCACAGTACTATTCGATTTGACAGCTACTAGTAAACCAGGACAGTTCCCGATACAGCTTTAATGCAGACTAGGGAGAGGGTAGCAGTTCCTGAAATGTTGAATGGCCAATGATTCATCCTCCTTCAATTAGCATCCTGAATGCATGAGGGAAGTAATGGGAGGAGGACGGGGAAAAGAGGCAGCACGATGTAAATGCAACGTAGTTTGCACTCATATAAAGGCGCCCCTCCATTCCAATGCATCTACCACATCATACGCACCTAAGCACCTACACTAAGCACAAAAGGGCTCACTCCAGACCTATGGCAGCGATGCGCGCGAGCGGCCAGCGGCTGTGCTAGATGGTCCACGACGCCAGCCTGCGGCATGGCACCAAGGATCGTCTCCAGAGGGTGTTGGCGACCGGTTGGTTCATGGCCATCGTCGACGCGAGCTACGACTCGCAGTTGGACTAGATGATCGTTGCCACCATCAACAAGTTCACTGTCGTCAAGAAGCTCACAGACGACATTGCCGTACTCCTCTAGCCCGCGCGCTCGGGCTCCTCATTGCCTGCTACCCTAATCGCCCTCCATGGCGAGAAGCTCTTTCAAGCACTGGTGGGCCTGCGACTTCCCGCTGACGCAACGAAGAATGTCCACCTGGAGGTCGCGCTCGCTGCGAGGTGCCTCGCCCTGCAAGAATTCGTCGACCCACACATCCACGTGTACGAGGAAGTCGTGTACATAGGTATCTACAAGGCCGGTGAGGACGCTACACGTTGGCCTTCGTCAACCGGCTGGAAGCCTTGGAAGCCTTTGTTGAGAAGCACCTTGACCTCGCCACAAAAGCCGCCACTCCTAAGCCGCCGGTCGGTGGCCCAGTGCACTGAGTCGAGGAGGAGGAGGTCGTACGTTGATGGATGCATCTTTCTTCTTGCCTCCTGTAACTACCACTGCGATCGCATCATCCTGGCCTTAATTCTTATTGTGCTATTGCATTCTTGTTCCAGTCAATACAGACATGTGCGATCCCTTTGCTCACATTTGGAGGCAATTATATGCATCACTGTAACTAGTGCTCCATCCATCAATTTATAAGTTGTGCTTACCTTTTCCATCAATTTCGTAATTTACGTTCGATGCTTGACCCGACCTATGAACTACTTCTAAATTCAAAAACTAAGACCGAACCTATAAATTCAAAACTACTCGTGCAGCACGCCTGTCACGTTCACAAGTTCAAAACAAGAAACTGGAACACATACATGAAGCATGTCTCTCCACCGTCGCATACCACACTGTCGTTCCGCCCCCGGTCAACGCGCATTGGCTAGGCTTTCTGTCACTACAAAATATGGGACCGCATGTGACCAAACCGACGATGCGCCAACCTAGCTACTACCCAACTTATCTAGCGGGAAAAGGCCCACCCTAGCATTTCCAATCGTTATTTCTATCTATCGATCATGCCAGGGAGCAGAACCAAATGTTACAATTTATACATGTTTCTCTACTCCCATAAAAGACTCAGTTGGTGATGGTGGTGTGTCTGCCATCCGTCATTTTTGACCATTAGATCTGCATCTAACAGCTGTGAGGTAAGTTGTGGCATTTTTGCAACAATAGCCCACTTCTCTGCTCCAATTTGCAAAAAAAACTTATTATCTTGAAAGCAACCACATCCCTCCCTCACCTCATCAAAACAGCCTGAGAAATATATTTTGAGTGAAAAGTAATATATTTTTAGTGGTATATATGTATATCAAAACAAGAGTGTTTTCTTTCAAGTTTGTGAACAAGTACTATTCTACTTTGGATCCGTTGCAATGCATGGGCACATTGCTAGTAAAAGGAAAAGGCCTGCCGCGTTCGCGTCGCACCCCCACACGCCCGGGAATCGGGAGTACTCCACGGCCCGTCCGGCACGCCACATACCTAGGGAAGGCGTGTTGCCTAGCATTTTCACTTTGATGTGGGACCGCAATTGAGCAAACCAACTATCGGCAAACCGTACCCAGCCCGCCGCGTTGGAAAACAGAAACGAGGAGGGGAAGATTTAGTTGTAGCACGGAAGCCAAGAAATTTGGTGTCAGATGGGACTCATTGATAGAGTAGGAGCACTCCGTACTACACCTACTACGAAGTTTGTACTACTACTACTACTACCACTATACAACTAGGTACGTGCACGGCACAGCATCGTTGAAACAAAAAACAGGAAGATCTTGTTTTGGGTGATTTATCTTTATTTCAGTCAATGTAGTATGAATAATATGATGTGGGGGGCATCCATGAAGCCACGTGGCACGTCTGGAGGTCTTATTTAGAGCTTCTTGTGTGGATCGATCACACTGTCGTGCTGGTCGTTCGAGAAGAACGTGTATGGGTACTTATAGTAGATCCGAATCGCAGCCACCTGGACCATTCGATCAACATCAATCAACGGTTTATATTGTGTACGTTCAAATACACGCATTGACTCCGAAAAAATAATGAATATAGAATGTATAATACATATACCGCATATTGGGTTTCTCTAAAGTCAAACTTTGTATACTTTCAACAATTTGTAGGAAAAAGTATTAACATATACACCACCAAATAAATGCCCTTTGATTCATCATTGCTTTTATTTCCACATTGTGTAAATTTGTTAGTGTAAATGTTCATATTGTTTTCACCACATTCGGTCAAGCTTTATAAAATTTGGCTGCAGTCAAAGCTATATATGTGTGGAGTAAATTACAAACGGAGGGAGTGGAATAGATATAGATATAACTATACAAATATAAATATAGTAATATAGTCTATAGATATAAATAATGCTACTACCCTTTTTCTAGGTTAGAACTCGCGTTGTTGTGTACACATTGCTTTGTTTTCGCTATAATTTGCATTTGCGGGGTGTGTGTAGGACTACCGCCTTTTGTTCAGTACCAGCAACCCCACCATCATCCTTAATTAATTCATATTGGCAATTACGATTGCATTATCTTAGTTCTAGCCGATTCTTCGGTTGCTTGGAGGAACTCCATCTCGTTATTCAGGTTGATTTTGTGCATACGACAAGATCATCGTCCATTGAAGATTCGTTTAGTAACGATTGTCGATTTGTATCACCGGTACGATATAGCTGGATCATCAACGTCAAAATCCACCAAGTCGATACTTATCCCCACTCTCTTTGAAAGATTGGGTCGCCATAATAAGACTACCACCTAGACAATTCCTTCCCTATAACATACACATGAGCACCCATCCCATTATTCAGGTCCACGCCTCCCTCTCTCTCGAAACACACACACCTCTCCACACGATGCGTGTCTCTTGGTCTATCTTCCATCCCATGACAAAAAGGCACACCGTCATTCTCTTTTTCTTGCTACCCCAGTCTATGTAGTTAGGTCTCCTTGCAACAAACAAGCATTTGTCTGTCTCTCTACTATCTCTTTCTACCACACATAACCTTCCACCCCTAGCCAGCCGTGCTGTCGAGGTCTATCCAGCTCTCTCACACGCAAACAGACGATGTCTGTGTGTCCCTTCATTGCACACACACTATCTCTCTCCCATATCCGCAACCTCGTAACCTTGTCGATCCCGACGTTACACGCACCTCTCTCTCTCTAACACACACACACACACACACACATGCACACACCCTCTCTCTCTCTTTCAGACACTCCTCTCTCTACGACACACAAAGTCTTTCGAACACGCATATGCCCCTCTCTCGTTAGGTATCGCTGCCCCCACCCCCCTCCTTGTCACACAAATATTCTCTCTATATCCATCTCTCGCAATAATATATGCATAGTCTAAATTGAAACCAAGTACAAAAATGAGCTCCGATCACAAAAATCAAAACCACTCCCAAACAGAATATGAAAATAGGATGAAATCATGCACACAATGTTTGTTGCGTGCATGAATGTCAATGATATGGATGTACTACTCGTACATCACACAGACCCATTTGACACAAATTACATTAAACCCTTCTCAAAATATGGTGCGCATGTGATGTTTATTGTACTGCTCCTGCCAGCCTTCCTCCGACACGTTCCAACATATTGTGCTACTTTCGATTCTGTTTTTCTCCTCAGACCATGTGAAACCACAAAAAGGTCACCCCCCCGCCCCTACTGGTACTGTAGCTCGAAGCTCCCATATGGACACATCACCCACGGGAGCACGCAGCTGTTGCCGAAGTGGACAGTGCCGCGGCCTGGGAAGAGGACGGAGTCTCCGACATCGCCGAGGTGGAGCACGCCCTCTACGGCCACGAGTAGCGTGCGCTGACTGTCCACGTGGAGGACAGTGTGATCTACTGGCTCACCCTCGTCGGCCACGAGGGGTAGCTGTGCTCCAGCAGCATGCCTTGGTCGGTCACGAGGAGGTGCATCGCGTCCTCGCTGTTGGGAAACGGAGCATGCAATTTCAAAAAAATTCCTACGCTCATGCAAGATCTATCTAGGAGATGCATAGCAACGAGAGGGGGAGAGTGTGTCCACGTACCCTCGTAGACCGAAAGCGGAAGCGTTAGCTTAACGCGGTTGATGTAGTCGAATGTCTTCTCGATTCAACTGATCAAGCACCGAACGTACGGTACCTCCGAGTTCAGCACATGTTTAGCTCGATGACGTCCCTCGAACTCTTGATCCAGCAGAGGGTCGAGGGAGAGTTTTGTCAGCACGACGGTGTGGTGATGGTGATGGTGATGTGATCCGCGCAGGGCTTTGCCTAAGCACTACGACGCTATGACCGGAGGAGTAAACTGTGGAGGGGGGCACCGCACACGGCTAAGAGAACAATTGATGTCCTTTGGGGTGCCCCCCTGCCCCCGTATATAAAGGAGGAGAGGGAGGAGGCCAGCCAAGGGGGCGCGCCATGGGGGGGGAGTCCTACTAGGACTCCAAACCTAGTAGGATTCGCCCCCCCTTTTTTTCCTTCTCATGGAGGTGGAAAGAGGGAAGGAGAGGGAGAGGGAGAGGGAAAGGGAAAGGGAAAGGGTGGCCGCGCCCCCTCCCCTAGTCCAATTCAGACTGCCCATGGGGGGGGGGGCGCCACCCCTTGTGGGCTGCCCTCTCTCTCCCCTATGGCCCATGTTGGCCCATTACATTCCCCGGGGGGTTCCTGTAACCCCCCGGTACTCCAAAAATACCCGAAACGATCCGGAACCATTCCGGTGTCCGAATACTATCGTCCAATATATCAATCTTTACCTCTCGACCATTTCGAGACTCCTCGTCATGTCCGTGATCTCATCCGGGACTCTGAACAATCTTCGGTCACCAAAACACATAACTCATAATACAAATCGTCATCAAACGTTAAGTGTGCGGACCCTACGTGTTTGAGAACTATGTAGACATGACCGAGACACATCTCCGGTCAATAACCAATAGCGGAACCTGGATGCTCATATTGGTTCCTACATATTCTACGAAGATCTTTATCGGTCAAACCGCAATGACAACATACGTCATTCCCTTTTTCATCGGTATGTTACTTGCCCGAGATTCGATTGTCGGTATCTCCATACCTAGTTCAATCTCGTTACCGGCAAGTCTCTTTACTCGTTCTGTAATGCATCATCCCGTAACTAACTCATTAGTCACATTGCTTGCAAGGCTTATCATGATGTGCATTACCGAGAGGGCCCAGAGATACCTCTCCGATACTCGGAGTGACAAATCCTAATCTCGATCTATGCCAACCCAACAAACACCTTCGGAGACACCTATAGAGCATCTTTATAATCACCCAGTTACGTTGTGACGTTTGATAGCACACAAGGTGTTCCTCCGGTATTTGGGAGTTGCATAATCTCATAGTCAAAGGAATATGTATAAGTCATGAAGAAAGCAATAGCAATAAAACTTAACGATCATTATGCTAAGCTAACAGATGGGTCTTGTCCATCACATCATTCTCCTAATGATGTGATCCCGTTCATCAAATGACAACACATGTCTATGGTTAGTAAACTTAACCATCTTTGATCAACGAGCTAGTCTAGTAGAGGCTTACTAGGGACTCGGTGTTTTGTCTATGTATTCACACATGTATCAAGTTTCCGGTTAATACAATTCTAGCATGAATAATAAAAATTTATCATGATATAAGGAAATATAAATAACAACTTTATTATTGCCTCTAGGGCATATTTCCTTCAGTCTCCCACTTGCACTAGAGTCAATAATCTAGATTACATTGTAATGATTCTAACACCCATGAAGTCTTGGTGCTGATCATGTTTTGCTCGTGGAAGAGGCTTAGTCAATGGGTCTGCAACATTCGGATCCGTATGTATTTTGCAAATCTCTATGTCTCCCTCCTTGACTTGATCGCGGATGGAGTTAAAGCGTCTCTTGATGTGTTTGGTTCTCTTGTGAAATCTGGATTCCTTCGCTAAGGCAATTGCTCCAGTATTGTCACAAAAGATTTTCATTGGACCCGATGCACTAGGTATTACACCTAGATCGGATATGAACTCCTTCATCCAGACTCCTTCATTTGCTGCTTTCAAAGTAGCAATGTACTCCGCTTCACACGTAGATCCAGCCACGACGCTTTGCTTGGAACTGTACCAACTGATAGCTCCACCATTCAATATAAATACGTATCCGGTTTGTGACTTAGAGTCATCCGGATCAGTGTCAAAGCTAGCATCAACGTAACCATATACGACGAGCTCTTTGTCACCTCCATAAACGAGAAACATATCCTTAGTCCTTTTCAGGTATTTCAGGATGTTCTTGACCGCTGTCCAGTGATCCACTCCTGGATTACTTTGGTACCTCCCTGCTAGACTTATAGCAAGGCACACATCATGTCTGGTACACAGCATTGCATACCTGATAGAACCTATGGCTGAGGCATAGGGAATGACTTTCATTTTCTCTCTATCTTCTGTAGTGGTCGGGCATTGAGTCTGACTCAATTTCACACCTTGTAACACAGGCAAGAACCCTTTCTTTGACTGATCCATTTTGAATTTCTTCAAAATTTTATCAAGGTATGTGCTTTGTGAAAGTCCAATTAAGCATCTTGATCTACCTCTATAGATCTTGATGCCCAATATATAAGCAGCTTCACCGAGGTCCTTCATTGAAAAATTCTTATTCAAGTATCCTTTTATGCTATCAAGAAATTCTATATCATTTCCAATCAACAATATGTCATCCACATATAATATTAGAAATGCTACAGAGCTCCCACTCACTTTCTAGTAAATACAGGCTTCTCCAAAAGTTTGTATAAAACCATATGCTTTGATCACACTATCAAAGCGTATATTCCAACTCCGAGAGGCTTGCACCAGTCCATAAATGGTTCGCTAGAGCTTGCACACTTTGTTAGCACCTTTAGGATCGACAAAACCTTCTGGTTGCATCATATACAACTCTTCTTTGAGAAATCCATTAAGGAATGCAGTTTTGACGTCCATTTGCCAGATTTCATAATCATAAAATGCGGCAATTGCTAACATGATTCAGACAGACTTAAGCATCGCTACGGGTGAGAAGGTCTCATCGTAGTCAACCCCTTGAACTTGTCGAAAACCTTTCGCAACAAGTCGAGCTTTGTAGACAGTAACATTACCGTCAGCGTCAGTCTTCTTCTTGAAGATCCATTTATTCTCTATGGCTTGCCGATCATCTGGCAAATCAACCAAAGTCCACACTTTGTTCTCATACATGGATCCCATCTCAGATTTCATGGCCTCAAGCCATTTCGCGGAATCTGGGCTCATCATCGCTTCCTCATAGTTCGTAGGTTCATCATGGTCTAGTAACATGACTTCTAGAACAGGATTACCGTACCACTCTGGTGCGGAACGTACTCTGGTTGACCTACGAGGTTCGGTAGAAACTTGATCTGAAGTTTCATGATCATCATCGTTAGCTTCCTCACTAATTGGTGTAGGCATCACGGGAACTGTTTTCTGTGATGAGCTATTCTCCAATTCGAGTGAAGGTACAATTACCTCATCAAGTTCTACTTTCCTCCCACTCACTTCTTTCGAGAGAAACTCCTTCTCCAGAAAGGATCCATTCTTAGCAACAAAGATCTTGCCTTCGGATCTGTGATAGAAGGTGTACCCAACAGTTTCTTTTGGGTATCCTATGAAGACGCACTTCTCCGATTTGGGTTCGAGCTTATCAGGCTGAAGCTTTTTCACATAAGCATCACAACCCCAAACTTTAAGAAATGACAGCTTAGGTTTCTTGCCAAACCACAGTTCATACGGTGTCGTCACAACGGATTTAGATGGTGCCCTATTTAACGTGAATGCAGCTGTCTCTAATGCATAACCCCAAAACGATAGTGGTAAATCGGTAAGCGACATCATAGATCGCACCATATCTAATAAAGTACGGTTACGACGTTCGGACAAACCATTACGCTGTGGTGTTCCAGGTGGCGTGAGTTGCGAAACTATTCCACATTGTTTTAAATGAAGACCAAACTCGTAACTCAAATATTCGCCTCCACGATCAGATCGTAGAAACTTTATTTTCTTGTTACGATGATTTTCCACTTCACTCTGAAATTCTTTGAACTTTTCAAATGTTTCAGACTTATGTTTCATTAAGTAGATATACCCATATCTGCTCAAATCATCTGTGAAGGTCAGAAAATAACGATACCCGCCACGAGCTTCAACACTCATCGGACCGCATACATCAGTATGTATTATTTCCAATAAGTTAGTAGCTCGCTCCATTGTTCCGGAGAATGGAGTCTTAGTCATCTTGCCCATTCGGCATGGTTCGCAAGCATCAAATGATTCATAATCAAGTGATTCCAAAAGTCCATCTACATTGAGTTTCTTCATGCGCTTTACACCAATATGACCTAAACGACAGTGCCACAAATATGTTGCACTATCATTATCAACTTTGCATCTTTTGGCATCAATATTATGAATATGTGTATCACCACGATCGAGATTCAACAAAAATAGACCACTCTTCAAGGGTGCATGACAGTAAAAGATATTACTCTTATAAATAGAACAACCATTATTCTCTGATTTAAATGAATAACCGTCTCGCATCAAACAAGATCCAGATATAATGTTCATGCTCAACGCTGGCACCAAATAACAATTATTCAGGTCTAAAACTAATCCCGAAGGTAGATGTAGAGGTAGCGTGCCGATGGCGATCACATCGACCTTGGAACCATTCCTGACGCGCATCGTCACCTCGTCCTTAGCCAATCTTCGTTTAATCCGTAGCCCCTGTTTCAAGTTGCAAATATGAGCAACAGAACCAGTATCAAATACCCAGGTGCTACTACGAGCACTAGTAAGGTACACATCAATAACATGTATATCAAATATACCTTTGTTCACTTTGCCATCCTTCATATCCGCCAAATACTTGGGGCAGTTCCGCTTCCGGTGTCCAGTCCCTTTGCAGTAGAAGCACTCAGTTTCAGGCTTAGGTCCAGACTTGGGCTTCTTCCCGGGAGTTGTAACTTGCTTGCCATTCTTCTTGAAGTTCCCCTTCTTTCCTTTGCCCTTTTTCTTGAAACTAGTGGTCTTGTTAACCATCAGCACTTGATGCTCCTTCTTGATTTCTACCTCCGCAGCTTTGAGCATAGCGAAGAGCTCGGGAATAGTCTTCTCCATCCCTTGCATATTATAGTTCATCATGAAGCCTTTATAGCTTGGTGGCAGGGATTGAAGAACTCTGTCAATTACACTATCATCCAGAAGATTAACTCCCAGCTAAGCCAAGTGGTTATGGTACCCAGACATTCTGAGTATGTGTTCACTGACAAAACAGTTCTCCTCCATCTTGCAGCTATAGAACTTGTTGAAGACTTCATATCTCTCAACTCGGGCATTTCTTGAAATATTAACTTCACTTCCTGGAACATCTGATATGGTCCATGACGTTCAATACGTCTTTGAAGTCCCAATTCTAAGCCGTAAAGCATGGCACACTGAACTATCGAGTAGTCATCAGATCAAGCTTGCCAGACATTCATAACGTCAGCATCTGCTCCTGCAGCAGGCCTTTCACCCAGCGGTGCATCAAGGACATAATTCTTCTGTGCAGCAATGAGGATAATCCTCAAGTTACGAACCCAGTCCGTGTAGTTGCTACCATCATCTTTCAACTTAGCTTTCTCTAGGAACGCATTAAAATTCAAGGGAACGGTAGCACGGGCCATCGATCTACAACATAGATATGCAAATACTATCAGGACTAAGTTCATGATAAATTAAGTTCAAATAATCATATTACTTAAGAACTCCCACTTAGATAGACATCCCTCAAGTCATCTAAATGATCACGTGATCCATATCAACTAAACCATGTCCTATCATCACGTGAGATGGAGTAGTTTTCAATGGTGAACATCTCTATGTTGATCATATCTACTATATGATTCACGTTCGACCTTTCGGTCTGCAGTGTTCCGAGGCCATGTCTGTACATGCTAGGCTCGTCAAGTTTAACCCGAGTATTTCGCGCATGCAAAACTGTCTTGCACCCGTTGTATGTGAACGTAGAGCTTATCACACCCGATCATCACGTGGTGTCTCGGCACGACGAACTGTCGCAACGGTGCATACTCAGGGAGAACACTTATACCTTGAAATTTTAGTGAGGGGTCATCTTATAATGCTACCGCCGTACTAAGCAAAATAAGATGCATAAAAGATAAACATCACATGCAATCAAAATATGTGACATGATATGGCCATCATCATCTTGTGCCTTTGATCTCCATCTCCAAAGCACCGTCATGATCTCCATCGTCACCGGCTTGACACCTTGATCTCCATCGCAGCGTCGTTGTCGTCTCGCCAACTATTGCTTCTACAATATCGCTAACACGTAGTGATAAAGTAAAGCAATTACATGGCGATTGCATTTCATACAATAAAGTGACAACCATAAGGCTCCTGCCAGTTGCCGATAACTTTTACAAAACATGATCATCTCACACAATAACGTGTATCACATTATGTCTTGACCATATCACATCACAACATGCCCTGCAAAAACAAGTTAGACGTCCTCTACTTTGTTGTTGCAAGTTCTACGTGGCTGCTACGGGCTTCTAGTAAGAACCGTTCTTACCTACGCATCAAAACCACAACGATGTTTCGTCAAGTTTGCTATTTTAACCTTCAACAAGGACCGGCCATAGTCAAATTTGATTCAACTAAAGTTGGAGAAACAGACACCCGCCAGCCACCTTTATGCAAAACAAGTTGCATGTCGGTCGGTGGAACCGGTCTCATGAACGTGGTCATGTAAGGTTGGTCCGGGCCGCTTCGTCCAACAATACCGCCGAATCAAAATAAGGCGTTGGTGGTAAGCAGTATGACTATTATCGCCCACAACTCTTTGTGTTCTACTCATGCATATCATCTACACATAGACCTGGTTCTGATGCCACTATTGGGAAACGGAGCACGCAATTTCAAAAAAATTCCTACGCTCATGCAAGATCTATCTAGGAGATGCATAGCAACGAGAGGGGGAGAGTGTGTCCACGTACCCTCGTAGACCGAAAGCGGAATCGTTAGCTTAACGCAGTTGATGTAGTCGAACGTCTTCTCAATTCAACCGATCAAGCACCGAACGTATGGTACCTCCGAGTTCAGCACACGTTCAGCTCGATGACGTCCCTCGAACTCTTGATCCAGCAGAGGGTCGAGGGAGAGTTTCATCAGCACGATGGTGTGGTGATGGTGATGGTAATGTGATCCGCGCAGGGCTTCGCCTAAGCACTACGACGCTATGACCAGAGGAGTAAACTATGGAGGGGGGCACCGCACATGGCTAAGAGAACAATTGATATACTTTGGGGTGCCCCCCTGCTCCCGTATATAAAGAAGGAGAGGGAGCAGGCTGGTCAAGGGGGCGCGCCATGGGGGGGAGTCCTACTAGGACTCCAAACCTAGTAGGATTCGCCCCCCCCCCTTTTTTCCTTCTCATGGAGGTGGAAAGAGGGAAGGAGAGGGAGAGGGAGAGGGAAAGGGGGGCCGCGCCCCCTCCCCTAGTCCAATTCGGACTGCCCATGGGGGGGCGCGCGCTACCCCTTGTGGGCTTCCCTCTCTCTCCCCTATGGCCCATGTTGGCCCATTACTTTCCCCGGGGGGTTCCGGTAACCTCCCGGTACTCCGAAAAATACCCGAAACGATCCGAAACCATTCCGGTGTCCGAATACTATTGTCCAATATATCAATCTTTACCTCTCGACCATTTTAAGACTCCTCGTCATGTCCGTGATCTCATCCGGGACTCCGAACAATCTTTGGTCACCAAAACACATAACTCATAATACAAATTGTCATCGAATGTTAAGCGTGCGGACCCTACGTGTTCGAGAACTATGTAGACATGACCGAGACACATCTCCGGTCAATAACCAATAGCGGAACCTGGATGCTCATATTGGTTCCTACATATTCTACGAAGATCTTTATCGGTCAAACCGCAATGACAACATACGTCATTCCCTTTTTCATCGGTATGTTACTTGCCCGAGATTCGATCGTCGGTATCTCCATACCTAGTTCAATCTCGTTACCGGCAAGTCTCTTTAATCGTTCCGTAATGCATCATCCTGTTACTAACTCATTAGTCACATTGCTTGCAAGGCTTATCATGATGTGCATTACCGAGAGGGCCCAGAGATACCTCTCCGATACTCGGAGTGACAAATCCTAATCTCGATCTATGCCAACCCAACAAACACCTTCGGAGACACCTGTAGAGCATCTTTATAATCACCCAGTTACGTTGTGACGTTTGATAGCACACTAGGTGTTCCTCCGGTATTCGGGAGTTGCATAATCTCATAGTCAAAGGAATATGTATAAGTCATGAAGAAAGCAATAGCAATAAAACTTAATGATCATTATGCTAAGCTAACTGATGGGTCTTGTCCATCACATCATTCTCCTAATGATGTGATCCCGTTCATCAAATGACAACACATGTCTATGGTTAGGAAACTTAACCATCTTTGATCAACGAGCTAGTCTAGTAGAGGCTTACTAGGGACTCGGTGTTTTGTCTATGTATTCACACATGTATCAAGTTTCCGGTTAATACAATTCTAGCACGAATAATAAACATTTATCATGATATAAGGAAATATAAATAACAACTTTATTATTGCCTCTAGGGCATATTTCCTTCACTCACCGCTCCCAATGTGGACGAGCGGGTTCTGCAGCAGCATGCCTACGAGCATCGCATCGTCGAGAGCATGCCCGCGAACATCGCATCGTCGCCGCTCTCGACGTGGACGAGCACGTGCTCTGGCAGCACGCCCGCGAACATCGCATCCTCGCTGCTGACAATGTGGACGAGCGCATTCTCCAGCAGCATGCCCGTGAGCATTGCATCATCACCGCCCGCGAACATCGCATTATCGCCGCTCTCGACGTGGACGAGCGCGTGCTCCGGCAGCACGCCCGCAGACATCGCATCCTCGCCGCTTAGGCGCACGAGCGTGTGCTCCAATGATACTTCTCCAACGTATCTATAATTTTTTATTGTTCCATGATACTATATTATCGGTTTTGGATGTTTTATATGCATTAATATGCTATTTTATATTAATTTTGGGACTAACTTATTAACCTAGAGCCCAGTGCCAGTTTCTGTTTTTTCCTTATTTTTGAGTTTCGTAGAAAAGGAATATCAAACGGAGTCCAAACGGAATAAAACTTTACGATGATTTTTCTTGGACCAGAAGACACCTACGAGACTTAGAGTCGAAGTCAGAAGACCCACGAGGCGACGACAAGCCGTAGGGGGGCGCGCCCCTGGCTTGCGGCCCCCTCGGGAGTCCACCGACCTACTTCTTCGTCCTATACATTCACATATATTCCAAAACCCTAGAAGAGAGCCATGAAAATACTTTTCCACTGCCGCAACCTTTTGTTCCCGTGAGATCCCATCTTGGGGCCTTTTTCGGCGATCTGCCGGAGGGGGATTCGATCACGGAGGGCAGCTACATCAACCCTATTGCCTCTCTGATGAAGCGTGAGTAGTTTACCTCAGACCTACGGCTCCATAGCTAGTAGCTAGATGGCTTCTTCTCTCTCTTTGATTCTCAATACCATGTTCTCCTCGATGTTCTTGGAGATCAATCTGATGTAATATCCTTTTGCGGTGTGTTTATCGAGATCCGATGAATTGTGGATTTATGTTCAGATTATCTATGAATATTACTTGAATCTTCTCTGAATTCTTATATCCATGATTTGATATCTTTTTATTTCTCTTCGAATTATCGGTTTGGTTTGGCCAACTAGATTGGTATTTCTTGCAATCGGAGAGGTGCTTAGTTTTGGGTTCAATCTTGTGGTGCCCTCACCCAGTGACATAGTAGGGGTAGCGAGGCACGTATTGTATTGTTGCCATCAAGGATAAAAAGATGGGGTTTTCATGATATTGCTTGAGTTTATCCCTCTACATCATGTCATCTTACTTAAGGCGTTACTCCGTTCTTGATGAACTTAATACTCTAGATGCATGCTGGATAGCGGTCGATGTGTGGAGTAATAGTAGTAGATGCAGAATCGTTTCAGTCTACTTGACACGGACGTGATGCCTATATGCATAATCATTGCCTTGGATATCGTCATAACTTTGCGCTTTTCTATCAGTTGCTCGACAGTAATTTGTTCACTCACCGTATTATTTGCCTTCAAGAGAGAAGCCTCTAGTGAAACCTATGGCCCCCGGGTCTATTTTCCATCATATATTTTCAAATCTATATATCAAAAATACCAAAAATACCTTGCTGCAGTTTATTTACTTTTATTTTGTTTTACGTTTTGGCAATCTTATATACCTATCTCTATCAGATCTCACCTTTGCAATTGACCGTGAAGGGATTGACAACCCCTTTATCGCGCTGGGTGCAAGTGTTTGATTGTTTGTGCAGGTGCATAGATTGGGGACTTGCTTGTACCTCCTACTGGATTGATACCTTGGTTCTCTAACTGAGGGAAATACTTATCTCTACTTTGCTGCATCACCCTTTCCTCTTCAAGGGAAAAACCAACGCAAGCTCAAGAAGTAGCAGGAAGAATTTCTGGCGCCATTGCCGGGGAGGTCTACATCAAGCCTACCAAGTACCCATCATAAACTCGCATATCTTGCATTACATTATTCGCCATTTGCCTCTCATTTTCCTCTCCCCTACTTCTAAAACGATTTTCAAAAAAATACAAAAAGATTTGCCTTTTTATTCGCCCTTCTTCCGTTCGTCTTTTCGTTTGCTTTTTGGTTGCTCGTTTGCTAGATCGGTTTGTTGCCACCATGTATGAATCTGGGGAGTTTATCATTGAAAAGGATAGCCATAATCTTGATGGAAGTTTTAATGAAGTTGCCAACAATGATCCTCATGGAGAAGAACCCACTATTATTCATACTAAAAAACTCCGTGTAGGTAGTGGTAACATTATTGGAAAAGGGGTTATTGAAGATTTCTTTACTTGTGTCGGTACTTTGCCTATGCTTGGAGGGTCAATTCTGAATAAAACAATTAGTCTTGCGGATGCAATATCTTTGCTTATAGTTGAATTGGAAAGAGAATTTGTTCACATGCATCTATGCATACAAAGGCTTTTACTAGAATTTTTCAATATTCATGATCCCTCTGTTAAACGTGTCACAACTATATTTCTAGCTCATGAGTTTAGGTTTATCAGGAAAGAGGCCGGCAAAATATTTTCTCATTATAATATTAATGGTGGTTGTCCCCCTATAGAAGAGATCTTTTTTAATCAAGAAGAAACTAGGAGATTGCAATCTCCGAATTATGCTGCTTACAATGTAAACCTAAGAAAGAAAGTTTCTACCGATGTTTTGATTGATAAAATTTCTCAGCTCAATGATAATTTTGCTATACAAAATAATGGATTAGGGTTTGTGCTTAGGGATAGACTTAGGGCTTTTAATCAAAGGAACATTTACAATGAACAAATAATTGTCAAATACAAAGGGCCAAAGGAGGAACCAATTCCTCCCAAACTTGATCTTATAGATCCGTACCCTATCAAATTTAGCCCTTTTGATTATTTTTGTTTGCCACAAAGAAAGCTTGCTGCCGAGAGGAGGGAATATGAGATGAGCATGGACGATCTCCCTCACTTCTATTATAATACCTAGATCTATTGCAATATGCCTAGCTAGGGGCATTAAACAATAGCGCTTATTGGTAGGCAACCCAAATTTATTTTTGTGTTTTTTTGTTTTGCTTATGTTCTTGAATAAAATACACATTATTACCTTTGTAGTAATTGTGTTTTGGTGTTTTAATTATTGTTTGTGCCAAGTAAGACCATTGGGATGGCTTACGGTGATAGTTGATTTGATCTTGCAGAAAAACAGAAACTTTTGCGTCCTGTCACAGAATTGTTTATATTCACTGGAGCACGTCAAAACCCTGAATGTTTTACACAAGATTGATATACAAATTTCCTCTGTTGTCCCTAATTTTCAGATTTTTGGAGTTATAGAAGTATTAGAACAATTCAGATCTTCGCAGATTGTTCTGTTTTTGACAGATTCTGTTTTCTATGTGTTGTTTGCTTATTTTGATGAATCTATGGGTAGTATCGGGGGGTATGAGCCATGGAGAAGTTGGAATACAGTAGATATTACACCAATATAAATAAAGAATGAGTTTACAACAGTACCAAAAAGTGGTGATTTATTTTCTTATACTAACGGATCTCATGAGTTTTCTGTTGAGTTTTGTGTTGTGAAGTTTTCAAGTTTTGGGTATAGATTAGATGGACTATGGAATAAGGAGTGGCAAGAGCCTAAGCTTGGGGATGCCCAAGGCACCCCAAGGTAATATTCAAGGACAACCAAGAGCCTAATCTTGGGGATGCCCCGGAAAGCATCCCCTCTTTCGTCTTCGTCTATCGGTAAATTTACTTGAGGCTATATTTTTATTTACCACATGATATGTGTTTTGCTTGGAGCGTCTTGTAAGATATGAGTCTTTGTAAGATATGAGTCTTTGCTTTTTAGTTTTCCACAATCATCCTTTCTGTACACACATTTTGAGAGGGACACACATGAATCATGATTTATTAGAATACTCTATGTGCTTCACTTATATCTTTTGAGCTAGGCAATTTTGCTCTAGTGCTTCACTTATATCTTTTTAGAGCACGGCGGTGCCTTTATTTTATAGATATTGTTGAACTCTCTTGCTTCACTTATATTATTTTGAGAGTCTCTAAACAGCATGGTAATTTTCTTTGGTTATGAATTTAGTCCTAATATGATGGGCATCCAAGAGGGATATAATAAAAACTTTCATATAAAGTGCATTGAATACTATGAGAAGTTTGATTCCTTATGATTGTTTTGAGATATAAAGATGGTGATATTAGAGTCATGCTAGTGAGTAATTGTGGATTGGTAGAAATACTTGTGCTAAAGTTTGTGATTCACGTAGCATGCACGTATGGTGAACCGTTATGTGATGAAGTCGGGGCATGATTTATTTATTGATTGTCTTCCTTACGAGTGGTGGTTGGGGACGAGCAATGGTCTTTTCCTACCAATCTATCCCCCTAGGAGCATGCGTGTAGTACTTTGTTTCGATAGCTAATAGACTTTTTGCAATAAGTATGTGAGTTCTTTATGACTAATGTTGAGTCCATGGATTATACGCACTCTCACCCTTCCACCATTGCTAGCCTCTCTAGTACCGCGCAACTTTCGCCGGTGCACTACACCCACCATAACCCTTCCTCAAAATAGCCACCATACCTACCTATTCCGAGATATATTGCCATGCAACTTCCACCGTTCCGTTTATTATGACACGCTTCATCATTGTCATATTGCTTTGCATGATCATGTAGTTGACATCGTATTTGTGGCAAAGCCACCATTCATATTTTTTTATACATGTCTCTCTTGATCATTGCAAATCCCGGTACACTGCCGGAGGCATACATATAGAGTTATATTTTTGTTCTAAGTATCGAGTTGTAATTCTTGAGTTGTAAGTAAATAAAAGTTTGATGATCATCATTATTAGAGCATTGTCCCATGTGAGGAAAGGATGATGGAGACTATGATTCCCCCACAAGTCGGGATGAGACTCCAGACGAAAAAAAAGAGGCCAAAGAGACCAAAATAAAAAAATGAGAGAAAAGAAAGAAGGGGCAATGCTATTATCCTTTTTCCACACTTGTGCTTCAAAGTAGCACCATGATCTTCATGATAGAGAGTCTCCTATATTGTCACTTTCATATACTAGTGGGAATTTTTCATTATAGAACTTGGCTTGTATATTCCAATGATGGGCTTCCTCAAAGTGCCCTAGGTCTTCGTGAGCAAGTGAGTTGGATGCACACCCACTTAGTTTCTTTTTGAGCTTTCAGACACTTATAGCTCTAGTGCATCCGTTGCATGGCAATCCCTACTCACTCACATTGATATCTATTGATGGGCATCTCCATAGCCCATTGATACGCCTAGTTGATGTGAGACTATCTCCTTTTTGTCTTCTCCACAACCAACATATTCTATTCCACCTATAGTGCTATATCCATGGCTCACGCTCATGTATTGCGTGAAAGTTGAAAAAGTTTGAGAACATCAAAAGTATGAAACAATTGCTTGGCTTGTCATCGAGGTTATGCATGATTTAATACTTTGTGTGATGAATATGGAGCATAGCCAGACTATATGATTTTGTAGGGATAACTTTCTTTGGCCATGATATTTTGAGAAGACATGATTGCTTTATTAGTATGCTTGAAGTATTATTGTTTTTATGTCATATTAAACTTTTGTTTTGAATCTTATGGATCTGAACATTCATGCCACCATAAAGAAAATTACAAGGATAAATATGTTAGGTAGCATTCCACATCAAAAATTTTGTTTTTATCATTTACCTACTCGAGGACAAGCAGGAATTAAGCTTGCGGATGCTTGATACGTCTCCATCGTATCTATAATTTTTGATTGTTCCATGCTATTATATTATCTATTTTGGATGTTTTATATGCATTAATATGCTATTTTATATTATTTTTGGGACTAACTTATTAACCTAGAGCCCAGTGCCAGTTTCTGTTTTTTTTCCTTGTTTTTGAGTTTCGCAGAAAAGGAATATCAAATGGAGTCCAAACGGAATAAAACTTTACGACGATTTTTCTTGGACCAGAAGACACCTACGAGACTTGGAGTCGAAGTCAGAAGACCCACGAGGTGACGACAAGCCGTAGGGGCGCGCCCTAGGGGGGGCGAGCCCCCCCTGGCTTGTGGCCCCCTCGGGAGTCCACCGACCTACTTCTTCGTCCTATATATCCACATATATTCCAAAACCTTAGAAGAGAGCCACGAAAATACTTTTCCACTGCCGCAACCTTCTGTTCTCGTGAGATCCCATCTTGGGGCCTTTTCCAGTGATCTGCCGGAGGGGGATTCGATCACGGAGGGCATCTACATCAACCTTATTGCCTCTCTGATGAAGCGTGAGTAGTTTACCTCAGACCTACGGGTCCATAGCTAGTAACTAGATGGCTTCTTCTCCCTCTTTGATTCTCAATACCATGTTCTCCTCGATGTTCTTGGAGATCAATCCGATTTCATATTCTTTTGCGGTGTGTTTATCGAGATCCGATGAATTGTGGATTTATGATCAGATTATCTATGAATATTACTTGAATCTTCTCTGAATTCTTATATGCATGATTTGATATCTTTGTATTTCTCTTCGAATTATCAGTTTGGTTTGGCCAACTAGATTGGTATTTCTTGCAATGGGAGAGGTGCTTAGTTTTGGGTTCAATATTGTGGTGTCCTCACCCAGTGACATAGTAGGGGTAGCGAGGCACGTATTGTATTGTTGCCATCAAGGATAAAAAGATGGGGTTTTCATTATATTGCTTGAATTTATCCCTCTACATCATGTCATCTTACTTAAGGCGTTACTCCGTTCTTTATGAACTTAATACCCTAGATGCATGCTGGATAGCGGTCGATGTGTGGAGTAATAGTAGTAGATGAAGAATTGTTTTGGTCTACTTGACACGGACGTGATGCCTATATGCATAATCATTGCCTTGGATACCGTTATAACTTTGTGCTTTTCTATCAATTGCTCGATAGTAATTTGTTCACCCACCGTATTATTTTCCTTCAAGAGAGAAGCCTCTAGTGAAACCTATGGCCCCCGGGTCTATTTTCCATCATATATTTTCTTATCTATATATCAAAAATACCAAAAATACCTTGCTGCAATTTATTTACTTTTATTTTGTTTTATGTTTTGGCAATCTTATATACCTATCTCTATCAGATCTCACCTTTTCAATTGACCGTGAAGGGAATGACAACCCCTTTATCGCGTTGGGTGCAAGTGTTTGATTGTTTGTGCAGGTACATAGATTGGGGACTTGCTTGTACCTCCTACTGGATTGATACCTTGGTTCTCTAACTGGGGGAAATACTTATCTCTACTATGCTGCATCTCCCTTTCCTCTTCAAGGGAAAAACCAACGCAAGCTCAAGAAGTAGCATCCAACAGCACGGCCGCGAGCATGGCATCCACGCGGCTCACGAGGTGGTTGAGCGCGTGCTCCAGACAATACCATAGGAGTCGGGACGCGAGCACCGCGCCCCCGGCTATGAGGAGTACTGCATGGTGCCCATCGTGGTTTAGAAAAATCCCGTGACTCCGCCGCTCCCTAGAGGAGCGCGAGCTACAGTGGGCGCTCGAGGAGTCCCGCACCGATATGCAGGTGGCGGCGGACGTGCAAGATTATCCTTCGAGCTCTCCTCCTCTTACGAAGATGCCTCCACCGCCCCCGTCGTACGTCCTCTGGCTCGGCTCCGGCGGACATTTGGAGTTTTGTTTTATGGACCATTAATATTTGGACTAATGCAAAACATAACCTATGACTAACAGGCATAAATAGATGATGTGGCGGCATTGCATGCTGGAGTATATTGCAATTTATGGATTGCATGCATGACTAGCTTATGTGGCTTGGTTGCATGGCTAGGAAAGGCTAGAGAAAAATAAATAGATAATGTGTTTGGAGCGCACTCCACTAAATGGGAGCATGTAAATATCTTTAGATTGCACTCTGCTTTTTTTCAGACGCTTAGGTGCACCGGATGCCGTGCCACGCTACAAAATGTTAGAAAAAAAAATCTGCTCCAATGTTTTAAAAATCTATTATTATCTTGAAACCAGCCACTCCCACCCCTCACCTCATCAAACCAGCCCGAGGAATATGTCTTCAGTGAAGCATAATTTATTTTTACTGATATATGTATATCAAAACTAGAGTGTTTATATTTCAAGTTTGTGAACAAGTATTATTCTACTACTTTGGATCCATTGCAAAGCACGGGCCGGCACATTGGTAGTAGTAAAAAACAAATTCCAGGTTTGGCACGAGTTCGTACTGCGGGAGCACCACAAGGCCTGGCGCAAGAGTTACATTTCCCTCTCGGGGCCCACGGGACATAGCTTCAGCGGCTAGTGCACCTGCCTTTGAGTCAATGATATCTGGACCCTGAATGCGGCGGCACTGCATGTCATTCTCATAAAAGCAAAGGGGCGATGGGACCGAGACGGGTGAGGCGCAGGTCGGCGGACGTGTGGTGTCATGGGTTCGAGCGGCGTCGTGGGAATCACGTGGGACAAGGCTTGCCTGCTCCCCTCCCATGCTCCGATCCGTACTCCCGCACCACTAATTTTCATCCAACGGTTATAATAGATTTCCTAATGTGGGTCATCTATAGCCTCAAAAAAAGGTAAACAAAGGCCGTATTTCCAGGAAATAATTTCCTGCATGAATCTGTACACGCATGCAAGACCCTTTCCTTTCCTGCTCGTCCTCCGAGCGCGGCAACAGGTGCCTGCCTAACCCATGTAGCACGCTGCGCCGCCAGCGAGTAGCACCTCCTCCACGCCAACATCGGCGTCTGGGCCATGCACATGCAGCTGCTCCTGTAGTATTTTACCCGCATGTTCGACTGCAGTACCACACTAATCTTGGACGAGACCATGGAGCTTGTGGCCAAGAAAAGTCTCTGAACAGCCGACGCATGTCGAGGTGCTTGTCTATTGTGATGTGTCGCATGATGTTTACTAGCTCGCGCTCCGGATGAGCTCGGGCGGGAGCCAGTGATCTACCCGGGGCACATAGCTCGACTTAGGCTCGAGATTCCGACTGCTTGCACCGTCCCGAGGATGTACCACTCAGCGGCGAGGCTGGAATGCTGGATACATATAGGCATGTGCTCGTGGGCGGGAGCAACCTGCTCAACGGATACCGGTTTGCGAACGTGATGTACTCGACATAGTTGAGCCAGTGAGCCTGGAGGCGTTCCTGCCATCGTACGTTGACGCGCGGCTCAACGGCGTGCGGCCACGGGCCAGCGTAGGTTGGCTACGGGGAAGCGGCATCGGTGTGGTTCGACATGCCCAGTTGGCCGTTGTCGCGGCGGTGTTCGCGATTCACTCGTTCGAGATGAACCGGCCGGTGGTGGCCTGGCCGTGGCGAGAGTGCCACAGCTGGACATCGGGGTGTTACGAGGCGTAGATGGCCACACCAGCGGGTACTACCTGTATTACAGAAGTAGAAGGCAAAGACGGGCCTTTATTTTATTTATTATATTTGTGGCTAAGGAGTGATGCCCGGGACGAAATGTGTCACAACCGCTGGATGAAAATTGGATGGTGCGGGAGTACGGATCGGAGCTAGGAGCGCAGCATGCAAGCCGCGTCCAATCGCGTGTGGCTGTGGTAGAAACTTGATGGTCACCGCAGTTTAGCTGGCCCACATGTCATGCACACAAAGGCAGAGGAGCGGTGGGGCCGAGCGGGGTGAGGCGCACGTCGGGGGACGTGGTGCTGTGGGTTGGAGCGGCATCGTGAGAATCGCGTGTGGTAGTGGTAGAAACGTGATGGTCGCCGTGGTTCAACTTCCATGGACAAGCTGTCATGTGTACTGACACATGCATTGCATACCACACACTGCAAGGAGTAGTAGTAGAGAAAACTAGGCAGATAATTATATCATTATAGTCAAGCGGACCTATATCAATGTACACAGAGTACACTTGTTCCAAAGACATGCACACCAGCGAAATACTAGTTCATCTATATCAATGTACACAAAGAGGAAATATAATTTTTACAAGAGAGGAAATAGTTCATCCATCTATAATGCCCTGCTGCTGGTGCATCTTCTTCTTCTTTCTTCTTCTTCTTTCTTCTTCTTCTTCTTCTTCTTCTTCTTCTTCTTCTTCTTCTTCTTCTTCTTCTTCTTCTTCTTCTTCTTCTTCTTCTTCTTCTTCTTCTTCTTCTCATTTTCTGTGGGAGACGGCTTTGCAACAAGCTCTTTCGACCTTGCAGCTATCTCGAAACTCACACGGGCATCGAGGGCAGCATATTTTATCCGCTCGTAGGTCAAGGGATAATTCTCCCATCCAGACGACCTTAATCCCAGCGTCTCGTCACCCTTCTCAAGATTTGTTCCGAGAACAGAATTTGCTACGTCAAATAGGGATGGTGTTTCTTTATCACAATCGTCTACAGGAATTTTGGTTTGTAGGTCAACGATGTTTCTCAAGTCAAGGTTGTACGGTGCCAGCTTCTGTTTGTCCCCTTTGATGGCTGCCCCACAGAAGTATATGTCCTCCCGTGACATGAAATCGTGGAGCTCACCTGGTATGGAGGGCGCGTGTATGATGTGACACACCAAAACTTCATCTTCGAGGCATAGCTGAAGGACGGCGGCGCGTTGGATCTTCCCAATGGCACGCTCCGTGTACTCTGCATCGAGACCGACAACCTTCATCTCCACCTTTTGGAGGGATTTGGATACATTGTTGATCCACTCCCGAACAACCCTTGGGTGGTCGGTGACGGTGGCAAGTATGCTCAACGAGCCTTCGACGAGGACATGTTTGACGCTAAAAACCTGCATAGGGATCTCTTTCGCCATTTGGAACCGCTGGACCGGAGGGCTATGGTTTGGAGAATTAGGATTAAGATGGCTAGTCTAACTGAAGATGATGATTATTTAAAGGGGCTTCGGAATTACTCAAGGAGGATGTGAATCCAGTGGGGTTTGAATGCAAATGAAGGAGAGGTGAAGAAGCTGAGGAAAATCGGTTCCCGGTGGAGAAGTAAATGGGAGAAGTGGCATGCAGGCAGTTGATTAGACGGCTAGGTAGACCAACCTGCAAAACGAAAAGGCTATGCGGGTAGCGTATTGATGAGTGGTCCGTGTCCGTGTACGTACCCATCCTTCTATCGCTACATGTGCCACTGGTTAGTTGAGGTCTCTCTTTCTGCACCCCACCTGACAGGTGGGATCTACGCAACACCCACTTGGGTGGACGAACAAATATACAAACATATCCATCTCTTTGCACACAAAAAATATGTCGTAGCTGGTTCGGATTGATATTGGCGCGTGCCTGCGAGACACAACCTTTTCTGGTTAAGGAATATATGCGGTTATCCTAAAAAAAGAAAAAAGCCCTTCTTCGCGCTTCCGCATGCACGAGAATTTGGTTTTGCTCACAATATGGATGCTACCTGGAGGATGAAGTGAACCCAGAGGCATGCTAGCATGGGAGACCTATTTCTGCTATATAGTACTACTCAGTATGTTACTACTAGTAGTAGTACAACTGTGGTACACTTGATGGTCAAAATACTATTATTCATCCGGTCCTCACAGTGAAGTGACAAGACCCTGCGCCCGAGGTGACACTAGTCCAGGCGGCGTGTTCGGGTTACCAAAGTTAGCCTCACCTTGTGCATTGTGCAGTCACTATCACCGCCGCTGTATATCATGCCTCGCCTCGTCTCCCTCTCCCCTAGCACCACTCCATCTCCATCTCCATCTCCGTCTCACCGGAGATCCTGAGGTCGCTCTTCATCATCTCACTGTGCCCCCGCGTACCCTCGCCTCGCTCGCCTCCCCCAGTACCACTATTCCCTCGCTAGCCGCTCCAGCACCGAGAGCCTTATCCCCTATAAATCAAGCCCCAAAAAATCCCACCTTCCAAACTCCACCATGGCCGAACGCGAACCGCGCAGCATCCATATGAGCCACGATTGGAGCAATCTCCCCAGTGACATCCTCGACCTCTGTTGTTCGTGTATGGATATGTTGAGCGCCGTGCGGCTGGCTGCATGCTCGAGGGACATGCACGCGGCCATCGTCGAAGCGAGGCCTCAACTTTTCAAGACACACTGCTTTCTGCTATCTGGTCTAGCAAGATTTGCTCACCATGATGCCCCTCGACTTCAATCTGACCTCCATTAGCCGAAACTTCTTTGCAGGTATGTAGTGAGTCGCCGTACATCATTTCCCTCGACTTCGATCCGATCACCATCGCCTGAAACTTCTTGGCAGGTATGTACTGGGTCGGCATGAACTCCCACTGGATGGCTGCCGCTAGAGAAGACGGGAAAAAGTTGGTGCTCGTGAACTTCAAGACCTCCCATGAGATTATCCTTCCTCCATTGGAGTATGTAGGGTTTTACCGTCGCGGTCCAAGTCATCTAGATTACCACGTCAGTTGGACGAACCTTGTTTTGCAGAAGATTGTAATCTGCCAAGTGCCCACACGATATGCGGATTACGCAGACTTCAAGCTAATTGCCTTGTTCGACCGCAGACTCACCTATCTTTCCGCTGGTGCCTTCTTTAGCTGGAGACGACTCACCTCGCAGTGGATCATCAAAGCTGATACACCCTTCTGTGATGCTATTGAACACAATGGCATCATCTACATGATCGACAAAGAAGATGGCACCACGTATTGCTGGGACGGCGCGTGTAAGTTGTTTTCATCTGATTTTAATGATAACTCCATGACACTGTTTGAAGTTTCTGTGATGATTGGCATATCCCTGTTTGAGCAGAATTTGAGTAGAACTATGGCAATGTATTAGAGACGCCGTAAATCAGCTATATTTGGAATGAGTTAATTCATGCGATTGTGACCATGTCATTACAGCCAATTTGTACCCTTCAATAATCAAACAGTTAGGAAGATATGGATATTCTCCTTACTTTATAGTAATCTATATACTACTAAATATGAGTGTGTATCAATAGCCATGTTAGTTTCCTCATTTTCATGATGTAGAAACATGCATCACACTGTTGGTTTCATCTAACCATACATTAGGGAAGTAAATGTGCATATGGAGAACTCTATATTTGGAAGTAGTGAAATCCTGTAATGCTTACCATGTGTACATACCACTATTCGCCCTTCAGCAATCAATGGCTAGAATAATATCCTCACAAAAATTTTGCCCACAGAACATGAGTATATAACAATGCATGGTCTGTTAGTTTCCTTGAAGAATTTGTTTGTGAGGACAGAACATGATTACATAACATGCATGACATGGTAGTTTCCTGTGAAGAATCGATTGCTAGATAACATGAGTATAACCATGCATGGCACTTCTATATTTTCAAACCCAGTATACATTTCCCTGTATTTTCCTCTCAGTTCCAAAAGGGACAGATCAATGTTGTTTCTTGCATTATCCTACTCATACTCTGAACAATGCTGATCTTACATTAATAATGCCTGTCCTTTTTGATATGATGCAGTATCCCTACAGTTACTGCCCTTTGTAGTCACACCACCTTTGCCAAAAACAGGGAAGCACAACTGGTTCCTTGCTCGATCAGGCGATGGCAAAAGACTGATGATCATTCGCACACATGAGCCGAAAAAGTTATATTGCAAAAACCCCACTGTGTACAAGCACCGTGAAATATGTGAGTATCCGGACAGTGGCTGTTATGTCTATGAGCAGGATACCAGCTTGTTGGGGCCTTCAGGATTTTTGAGTTGGAGGCGGGTAAACAGCCTTGGTTCACACTCTCCGTTTCTCGGACTCAATTATCCGATTAACCAGGATATCACCGTTGGCAAGGACCTTGATGGTATTGAGGCTCTGTTTACTAGGGAAAACTGTGTCTACACGGCGAGCCCTAGGACTTCGGGAGCAAACTCTCCTGATTGTCAACGATACAGCCTGCAGCCAAAAGAAGGTGAGAATGACAAAGGCATCTGGATTAACTTTGATCCTTGGATGTGTCAAGTCCGACAGGCAGTGATGTGGTTCAAGCCTTCAGGTTGACAGGTAATTGGGCTGTTGCATCGAAAGGGTGGAGTACTGGTGTCTCCGAATCACTGGTGGCTGAAGCGGGGCTGCAAATTATGATGGTGTTGGATCATCCCTCTTCGAATGACTTGTTGTCTTTGCTGCTTGTTCTGGATGGGTAGTTCTCTCTTTTGTTATGCATATTCCTTGTCATTTGGTCATCCTCGTCTATGTCACTCTTACTATGTAATAGTTGCCTCTATTTAGAATGTCATTCTCGTCTGGATCACGAGAGTCTGAGTGCTGCAGATGGGTGCGTTTTGGTGGTGTAGCAAGACTTCTTATGAACTATCATGTATTGCTGTTTATGTCAGTAGTAGTCACTAGTCAGTGTTTGAATGTTGTATATATCGTTGTTTCGAACTATTTATTGTCTCGTACTGCTGGTGGGCTAAATGAGGGCATCACCATTCTCCAATGTTCAGAGTATATCTCCTTTTTTCAAGTTATAATTTGAGCTTAGTGTCTTTTCGATGATGTACACTTGTTTGGGCCAGTGAGGTGTCGTTGAATATGGGCCGAGTAGTAACGCAATGCCAAACAGGTCATTTATGACTCTCAGGCCGGGCTCTCAAAAAAAGAAAGAAAAAGGACTCTTAGGCCGACATGTGGGCGCCACCGGTGTTTTCGTGCGCTTGCGTGCCGAGAGCATATTGGCGCGTGTTCGAAATTCATGCTACCTTTTCATCCCAAATCTCCCGCCCCTCCCCCACCTCTGAAATCTCGATTCCTACTCCAGTTCCCCCAAATCCCCCTCCTGTACTCCCTGTACTCAAGCGCACTATCATGTCGCCGGTCAACGCGGATCTTCGAGCCGGAGATCCCGAGGTCCGTCCTGCCTTTGGGCGTTGCGTGCTGTTGCTCAACAGTGGCATGGCGGCGCTTGACGACCAGTTTGCCGGCAAAGTGCTCATGGTAACAATCAACGGCGACCGGCCTCCCGTCTCGCCGGACGACCTTGTCAAAGCTCTTGGCATTGCGCACGGCATCCAAATAAGTGACTTGCTCGTCGAAGTCTGTCCACCACCGGCTGATTTCTTCGTCAGGTTCCGGACAACTTTCGACTGCAGTCGTGTGTTTGAATCTTCCCAGCATTTGTTCTGCGAAGACGCGCTGGTGAGCTTTGATCGGTGGCACCCAGGATGGGGCTTGGTGCCCTCTGAGCTTGACTTTGTAACAAAGCTTACCTGCCACGACATGCCTCGACATGCTTGGAACAGCGAGTCCATGAATGAGCTTATAAACGACCTTGGAGGTGAGCTCATAAGTATATTTGTTCATCCAGACAGCTAGGCTCTGACGGTTATGGCATGGATGAAGAAGCCGTCCACCATACCGAAGGTGATTAGTGTTGAGATATCGGTGCAGGAACCGGGGTTGTACTATTCGTCGCCACCAAGGCCGCCGCGGACCATGTTAGGGATGTACCTGTATCGAGTGTTCGTGCATGTCGAAGAAGTGGTCAATCCATCAATCGAAGTCCTGCCGCCGCCGCCGATGCCAGGGTCCGTCGACGACGTCCATTACAGGAGTCAATGTCAGACTTTCCCCGTGTTGCTCGGAACGATGGATGGCACAGGGCCTACTCCATCGCGCGGCGGAGGCCACTGCTTCTTTGGGAAAAGAGGCAGGGCTGGCTGCCTGGATGTGCTCTAATTTGAGGTAACAACTGAATCTTCTTAAATACTAGTTAAATCCGAGCTATCGGTGTGAAGCACTGATGTGCCAATACATTTGATTGTGACATGTTCTATTTTTGTACCTGAACTCTTTTTAGAAAGGGGTGTACGTCAACTTAATGTGCTAGCAGAACTTATTGTGTTGTCTGTTTGTTTTCTTTGCACAGCATTCAAGATATTTCCCCGTCATTGATAAAGACGATGAACCGTTATGTACGAGTTCGTTGGTTTCAACATAGCTCTACCCTTAGTGATCCACTGCTTCCACCCTGATTGTGCCGCCTGCGTGAAATTTTTGTATGCAAGTTCAGTGTGCTATGATGTTCTATATGATTGTGTCACCTATATAAGTTTTTACTGAGCATCAGCAATGCATATGGCTGAAAGATGTATTTATGAGCATCGACCGATGGGTCTCTCTCTCTCACACACACAAACACACACACACGCACATACAAGTGGGACCCGTCGAATTATTTCTTCGCTCGTGACAGCTTTTAATTAGGTTCCACTCTACTCTAATTTTTTCCTTAAGTTATTAATTGAGCTCAATGACTTCAAAAATTTGTACAGAAGCCTTGTTTGGGCCTTTTCGGGCATCGTTGAATGTGGGCTGAGTAGCCATGTAAAGTTGTACTATACTACACAGGCTTTTTTGTTGAACATCAGCAATGCAACTGGGCCGACAGTTGTACACAAGATCCTAAAATAAACGCAGCCTAGCCTATGTTTCTTTTAATAAAATGCATAGCCCAGTTCATTTTTTATATAATAAGATTACCAAGCCCAACTTAATTTTTTAATAATATTCGTACTTCAATATTATTTTTTATACGAAATGCTCAGCCAGACCATCATTGTTTTTTCACCCATCCCAGAAAATGGGTCCATTTCTACTAAAATCAAATGGCTTGTAAATTATCAGAAATGATAAATGCGCTGCATGTATGCAATATTATTTTTTACCCAGCTCAGTAAATAGGTGTATTCGAATAAATAATCAAATGCGCTGTAAATTATCATAAATAGTAAATCGGCTATTATTATTTTTACCCAGCCCAGGAAATATATTATTTTTTGAGTCAAAGCCCAGGAAATAGATGTATTGGCAAACAAAATGAAATGGGCTGTAAAACATAAATAAATAAGCTGCATTCCGCCACAGCTTTCGAAGCTAACTTTGTTGGCCAACTGGACAAAGCCTGCGCAAGGTGTTGTCCATTTAGTGAACAAAACGATTTAATGGTCTAAAACAAAAAGTCAACAAATTATTCTGACATCTGTAGTCGTTGGATTGACATCCAACGGCGATCCTGCTTCTTCAATCTCTGATCTAGTTGCTCTTGCTCCAGCCGCCAAAACCATCGCCGGCTGGAGCTCCTGCATCTGCCTCCCGTGGCCGGCTGTGCTGCCGCGCAGGTCTCGCCGCCCCACCCTACTCCCAACGGTGGCCAGGTCATACCTGTACTCACCCACATCTTCTGTTATTCTCCGGCGAAGGCAACCTCACCCGGCAGCCGAACCAGTCCTTCGTACTCCCCTCCGCCAGGGACTCCAGTGCCCCTTGTTCCACGACTCCAGATCGTTCCCATCTTAGGCCTCACCATCGTCCACCGCCTTGGTGCTCTCGGGGCGGCGTGGTCAACGTGGTCAAGGAACGACTTCCATCGGAAGAGGACTGTACGTGGAGAGGCTGACTGCTGGGTCCACGCCCGTCGCAAGGAAGTGCCTTCTTATTACGCGCAAAATAATGATGTCTCCACCTGACAGCGGGGACCCACCGGAAGGGCCATCGTATTTTGCGAAAAAAATGTTTCCCCCTGATAGCTGGGACCCACCAGCTTCATCTTCGCACGCAAGGAAGTGCATCCATATTACGGGCAAAAAAATGATTCTTCCCCCTAACAGCTAGGACCCACCAGCTATATCTTCGCACGCAAGGAAGTGCGTCCTTATCCTCCCTGACAGCTGGGACCCACACGGTCGAAGCAAATCCATATATGGCGTTGAATGCTCTCCACTGGCTAGCATCTGCGAGGTGTCTCAGCTTCGGATCATCTCCATCGTTGGGCTTCTTCCTCTCCGCGTGCCAGTGCATGAGCTTTGCTTCCTTAGGATCTACGAAATACCGCTGCAGACGGGGAGTGATCGGAAAGTACCATACAACTTTCTGAGGAGCTTTCTTTCCTGTCTTCTTGTATCGAGAAGCATTGCACATTGGACAGCTGGTTTTTTCCGCGTGTTCCCCCCGATAAATGATGCAATCATTGATGCATGCGTGGTATCTAATGTGCGGCAAATCAAAAGGGCAAACGATTTTCTTGGCCTCCTCGACACTAGTAGGACACAGGTTCCCCGTGGGAAGAACTTTATTATGTAGATACTTTAAATGCTCATCGAGGCTTTTGTCTGTCCATTTGTTTTTGGCCTTCGTCTTTAGAAGTTCGAGTGTGAAACTCAAGCGGGTCACCTCGGGATCGCAACGGTCATACAATGGAGTCTTCGAGTCTACTTCAAGTTGCGCCAGCTTGGCCTCCTCTCTAGAAGCAGCTCTCTCGCTAGTCATACTCTTGCGAAGGAGGTCTCGAACATGAGAGTCCTGCACGACTGCGCTTAGTAGCGTCGAAGACTGCGGCGTGACCGCCGCCTCTTCTCCGCCATGTCTGGACTCTTCTTTGTCGAGTCCGAAATCTTCTCCGCCGCCGCCATGTTCGGACTCTTCCCCGCCGCCATGTCCGGCGCCATCGTCTTCGTGTCGATCGGTCATCTCTTCGTCTAGCCCCATGTTGTTATTCCCTGCCATGTGGACGTCCTCATCATCATCTTCACTTATCCACCGATTATAGCCATCCATGAAACCATTCATCAGCAGGTGCGCCTTCAAACTGCCACGATCAAAAGGGTCCAAAAGGACTCCTTCTTTGCATCTTGTACACGGACATCTAATCCTAGTCCGATTATTTGCATATATGTCCATCACCTTGGATTGCAAGTATCGCTCCACCTTCCATCCACTCACCTTCATGACCGACTGCACAGTATAACAAGCAAAAGGGTTATAAACAAAATGCATGCATGATCAAAGTCATATAAAAATTTGGCATGACCTTGCCTAAAAATAGGACATATCGAGTTTGCTCGAAATTCACCGAAACGGAAATAAATCGACATTTCGGCAAAACATAAGCAACTCGGGGGCATGTCACTCGCACAAATCTCTCCATATCTCAAACACACATATTCCCATTCTTGAAATGCACAACTTTTTACTCACCTATCTCCCGAGAGAGATCGAGCACGGTTAGATGAGGCCTTCGCTACCTATAGGGACGATCGAAAGTGTGTGGATGGCTAAATAGCTAGCTAGATCTAGCTGTTGGGAGGAGACATGACTCTAGCTAACTAATGGAGAGGGCGAGAGATCTAGATGAGCTAGCTAGATCTATATGTATGGAAGGAGGGAGAGCCAAATAAATGAGGTAGCTAGATAGAGATGAGAGGCCATTTATGGAGGAGAATTATGGTGCAGGGGGGCATTAATGGGGAGAGAAGAGAGGTAGAGGGAAGAGAGAAGAAGGGCAACAATGGGGAGAAATAACTTAGAGATGGGAGAGGGGAAAGGAGGGGGAGAGGGCAAAGGGGGGAGGAGGGGGAGGGGAGAGGGGGTTCAAAAGGTGGCACCAGCCATGCCTAGCAGTAGCGTTGTTTTCTAGACAGCGCTACTGCTATGGTGCTTAGTAGTAGCGCTTGCCAGGAGAAGCGCTACTACGAAGTGGGGTCCATTAGCAGTAGTGGTGTTGTCAAAGCAAGCGCTACTACTAAAATCTTAGAAGTAGCGTTGTATTTTGGGCCGCGCTGCTACTACAGCTAGCGTCGGTGGGCTCGTTGGGTCCCACTTAGTAGTAGCGCTTTTTCCATTTCCAGTGCTACTGCTAAAGCATTACTTGTAGCGCTGCCCCAGATCAGCGCTACTGCTAATTAGCAGCAGCGCTTGTTATTTTCCAGCGCTACTACTGATGTCCTACCTATAAGCATTTCCCTAGTAGTGCACAGAGCCGCGGAGTCAGGCGGATACGCCGGACAGATCGGCCGCCCCCAATCCAGGTCCCCACCAGCACCGAGCACATTAGCAAGGCGCCGCCACCGACCACATGGACCTCCCCATCGCCCCCATCCTTGGCAGCCACATTGCTTAGCCCGCGGTGCCTCAGGACACGGCGAGAGGGGCAGAGGTGTCATGGACTTGACACGGCAGATGTCCTAGCGGAAGGACTTAGTCGTGGAGCCATCGCAACTAGGTTAACTTGAAGGGGTTAAACGGGACAAAGGACACAGAGAGTTTACCCAGGTTCGGCCCCTCTCAATGAGGTAAAAGCCTACTCCTGCTTTGTGTTGTATTGCTAGGGTTTCGATTACCAGGGAGCGAATACGCTTGACCTAGTTCCCGATTGTTTGTTACCTGTGCCTAAACCGCCGCTGGGTCGTCCCTTTATATCCACAAGTTGACGCCCGGCGGTTCACGGAATCCCGGCCGGCTCATAAACGTGTCCGGCTCGGTATCCACTCTTTCCTATCTTACAATACAAGTCATATACTTATGGCGGTTTACATCTATGGGCCCTAACTCGCCTTTGGGCTTTGGGCCTTCTTATTAAGTGTCCTTTGTAAGTTGCCATCTTCTATGTCTTCATGGGCTTCAATACAGGTAAACCACTATGAGCATAACCCGACCCTCCTGGGCGGTTTATACTCAATAGTTATATCCCCAACATTAGGCCCCAGGTTGATAGGAACTTGTTCATATAAATCTTCAATACTTGACTTAGAAAAAATCCTTCATCATCAGTCCTCATGAAAATTTATAACCCGCCACGACGTCTGCTCACAGCATTGTGCTAACCTGCCATGACATCATCTTGCATTAATATCGCACGAGGCCCAAATCTCAGCCTCCTTAATTCCCGCGCATGCCATCTATCCATTCACCTTATAAATAGGGCCAGGGGTCCTTTTCACTTTCCCCCCTTGCCTCCTCGTCTCTGTCTTCCACCTCACATCGCCTCAGCGCCCGAGCTCCGCCGCCGTTGTCGACCTTTGCCACTGCCTCAACAATGGCCGCTGCATCAACCTGAATCGACCAGAGTTCGTCCGCACGCCTCCGCTACTCAACAGCCCTGGTAGGTCCTCTTCCTTCCTTTTCCCCTAGATCCCATTAGGGTTTCCACGAGTTCATCGGAGTTCATCTCGGTTCATCTTTGTTCCTCCATAGACCATGTAGTTTTTGATCTAAGTATAGTACCAATCTTGTGCGATAACAGTTTAGCACTCATTTTTAATATCTGAACGCCTCCCCTCCATAGGAGATCTCATCTGAGCACGTGAACTGTCCTGCTGCCGCTACTTTAAGTTAGAATTTTTCTTCACTATCTGAACTGCTGTAGATCCAAAATTATAACACCAATCTGTGAAACCTGTTTTTCACCACTTAGCCATTTTCCAACTTCAGATCTATACTTTCAATATCCATGTAGGCGGTTTAACCTCAGAAAGTAATAACCTGCCAGGTACCATTAGTCCCCTCTTAAACCGCCAAGTGCTCGTCTTTGTAATTTAATAACGTCACTGTCCGGTTTAACATTTATGCATGCTTCAACACTTTCTGCTTATTAACCATGAACCTTAAACAGGCACAAATCTTTTCCAGGTTATCGTATAAATGGCCAAATCCTTTTATTCCTGTAACTGGGTTCAATCCCGGGTTACAGAAGAAGAACTGAACGGGTGTGTTGCAACCGGTGCTTTAGCGAAAAAGGAAGACATCCACTGGAGAACCCCCGGTCCAGAAAATCCTCCTGAGCCCAAGGATGGGGAAGTGATCATTTTTGTTGATCATTTGAGTCGAGGGTTCAGCCCTCCCGGATCAAAAAATTTCCGTGACGTGCTTCACTTCTTCCAACTTCACCCTCAAGATATTGCGCCTAACTCCGTGTCCAATATTTGCAATTTTCAAGTGTTTTGTGAAGCCTACCTGCAAGAAGAGCCCACAGTCGACCTGTTCAGAGATTTCTTCTATTTAAACCGCCATACTGAATTTACGGATGGGCCCAATACTGAACTTGGCAGGGTTTCAATTCAGAAGAGAAAAGACGTCAGCTTCCCCCACGCTAGGCATCATAGCCATCCCAAAGATTGGAATCAAACTTGGTTCTATTGCCAAGATACATCTCCAGCTGGCGAGAATCCTCTGCGGGGTTACCGTGCTCACCGGCTTACCGATGCACATCCATTCCCCCAAAGACTCAATGCAAGGGAACGGTCCAAATATGCACCCCAGCTTTCAAAGTTCAGAGCCTTTATGGCAAACGGTTTGACAGGCATTGATTTTGTCCATTGCTGGGTATCTTGGAGCATTTTTCCTTTAAGCCGTCGCCCCGGTTTAATGTGTGAGTACACAGGGGATGTGAAAGACCCTCAACGCCACACTGATATTCAGCTGACTGATACTGAAATTACTGAATCTGTCAAGAAGATGTTGGATGAACCGGTGACCGACTGTAGCAAAACAGGACTTAGTCCTTTCTGTGCTTCAAATAAACCGCCAGCTGTAAGAATTGCCCCACTCCTGCTTTAATCCATATTCTTAATACTCCTTTATGATCTTTTCAATCTTTAAATAGGGTGATGATCCATTCTGGAAGAAGAAACCGCAGGATAAATCGGCCAAAACACTTCGTGTCAACACCAAGGTCAACAAGAAGCCCGCTAAGAAGAAAAACACCGAGCCTGCCGAGTTAAACATTGACGATGATAATCCGGAGTCAGAGGTAGAACTTGATTCACTTGGCTCTTTTTTCATACATCTCATTGACGATGATTTTTATCAGGACGACACAGAAGCTAGCCGCACAAACGATGTAGAGGTAACTATTCTCTCATCCGGTTCAGAACCTCTACCCACACAGAAAACCCGACAAGCAAGCCGGAAAGTAAGATTTTCTCACCCCCTAGCTTACTTGGATCCAAACTTTCTTTTGAAGAAGCAGCAACACGAAGCTTGCCGCACAACCCGGCATAGCGGCCATGTGGTCACTTCTTCCGGTTTACCGAACTCGCCAGTTCGTAAACGCCGCCCAGAGGTCTCTTCTATTTCTGACACGTCTTATCCCAAGGTGGGTTATTTTCGACAACCTCTTAATCCGTCTGATTCAAACTACCAGGGAACTTCCCTTTCATCCTCTGGCGAATCCACAGGGACAAAAATTCCAACCCTCAAAAATATTCCTGGGTGAGCATTTTTAACTAACCCCTTGTACCTTATGCTTGATCATTATAATAACTTGTTATTTGCGTCTCTGTCAGAGCCAAGGCCAGGCCCAGTAAAAAGGCCAAATTAAACAAACCGGCTGATGACAGCGCGCCAACTGATCCGGAAAAGAACCCGGAACAGTTTGAAACAAATACTGAAGCTATTCTTGATGATCCGCCACCGCAAGATCATGACACCTTTGTTGAGCAGATGGAAATTGATCCAATGGGTCATGCTGATAAACCGCCAAGCCCAACTAAGGCTGCTGATGATAAAGCTGACGATGTTGTAGTTACCGGTGTCGGGTATACAGCCCCAGACAACCCCACTGCTCTGTCAAAACATAGTGCCAAAGAAGAATTTTCTGCTATTGACAAGGGCAAGTGGAAGGCGGACTTGGAAAGCTATGCCCACCTCAGCGCCCAAGATATTCATTCTGGGTTTTTAAACCATCTGTACACAAGCCGTGATTATGAAGCCGGTTTACTGAACATGATGAAGGAGCGATATGAGGTAAATGCTGTTAACTCTGCATACATATTCTTCCCTTAGCCGCCAAGTTTACTGGACATAAAAGAATAGAATGTTCTGCAAACTTTCAAGAGCCATATAGATCAACTCCACTAGCCCGCAAGGGCCGGTTTATAATGTCAATATGAACCTAGACTTTAGAATAATATATCTTCAATTTCGCCTGTGTAGCCCCCAAGGGTCGACTTAACAAATATGTTAAGTTGAGACTAATTATGCTGTAAGGCTCAAAATTCTTACTTAGGACCTTTATAATCCGGTTGACCATCAAGCTGATAGTTGTTATGTGCTTGGGACTTGTAAAAAATTTTTTTTTGATAAGACGCAATAGACATTAGCCCCCAAGTGCCAAGTATATTACTTGTTATGTGCTTGGGACTTTGAATATGCACTGCTATGTAATTAATTACATGTCCCTTGCAGGCTGATCTTAACAAGAAGGAATCTCAAATCGCCGACCTTCAAGAAAATATCAAGTCGCAACAAACCGAGACCTCCAAAGCCAAGGAGGAACTGACCAGTGCCTTAACAGCAATGGAGAAACTGAAGGAGAGCTTTAAGAACGAGCGGGCAGGTTGGGATACAGAAAAGTCAACTCTGCTGAAGAGGGCTGAGGATGCTGAGGCTGCCCTTAAACCGGTAGCTGAAGAGCTGACTGGCTTGAAACAGCAAATAAATGCCATGACCGCTGCCGTATTTGGTAAATAACTTCTTCATAAGCTTTGAACATGTATTATGTAAGAGACTGCCGGTTTACTGATGTTTTTGATGATGCAGGAACTCGCATTGCTCATCTTGGCTCAGATATGCGGCAAAAACTGAAGGCCGCCTATACACTTATAGAGCAATTATATACCGGCGTACAACGGGTTATCTGCACAGCTTCCCATAATAAACCGCCCCCAACCTTGATCAAGGAGACGTTGGAAAGGCTGGCGATGATGCCTGCATGGTTTGAAGAGCTAAAGAAGTCAGCTGCCAGGGCGGGTGCTCTTACTACACTGACTCGGGCCAAAGCTTGGATAACTGATCTTGATCCGGCCGATGTGGGAAACGGCTACCCGAGCATAAAGGAGGACGGGTCAGAGTTTAATAACGATGACCTCAGAGCCTTGACGAGGGAAATGCGCCCATTGGCCAGCAAATTGGCTGAAGAAACTGATCTTTCACATTATCAGTCGATTTATGATGCCAACAACAAGAGAGTTAACGCGCCAACTTATGATGCTCCAAATCTTATTCCTCCAATTCGTAAGCATACCTATGCCCCTGATGTTGACCCCTCCACACTTATAAGTGATGAAGCTGTATTCAAGGCCTTAACTGGGATCGATTGGACCACCATTGACTTCTAGCCACTGGGTAATTGGGCTGTTGCATCGAAAGGGTGGAGTACTGGTGTCTCCGAATCACTGGTGGCTGAAGCGGGGCTGCAAATTATGATGGTGTTGGATCATCCCTCTTCGAATGACTTGTTGTCTTTGCTGCTTGTTCTGGATGGGTAGTTCTCTCTTTTGTTATGCATATTCCTTGTCATTTGGTCATACTCGTCTATGTCACTCTTACTATGTAATAGTTGCCTCTATTTAGAATGTCATTCTCGTCTGGATCACGAGAGTCTGAGCGCTGCAGATGGGTGCGTTTTGGTGGTGTAGCAAGACTTCTTATGAACTATCATGTATTGCTGTTTATGTCAGTAGTAGTCACTAGTCAGTGTTTGAATGTTGTATATATCGTTGTTTCGAACTATTTATTGTCTCGTACTGCTGGTGGGCTAAATGAGGGCATCACCATTCTCCAATGTTCAGAGTATATCTCCTTTTTTCAAGTTATAATTTGAGCTTAGTGTCTTTTCGATGATGTACACTTGTTTGGGCCAGTGAGGTGTCGTTGAATATGGGCCGAGTAGTAACGCAATGCCAAACAGGTCATTTATGACTCTCAGGCCGGGCTCTCAAAAAAAGAAAGAAAAAGGACTCTTAGGCCGACATGTGGGCGCCACCGGTGTTTTCGTGCGCTTGCGTGCCGAGAGCATATTGGCGCGTGTTCGAAATTCATGCTACCTTTTCATCCCAAATCTCCCGCCCCTCCCCCACCTCTGAAATCTCGATTCCTACTCCAGTTCCCCCAAATCCCCCTCCTGTACTCCCTGTACTCAAGCGCACTATCATGTCGCCGGTCAACGCGGATCTTCGAGCCGGAGATCCCGAGGTCCGTCCTGCCTTTGGGCGTTGCGTGCTGTTGCTCAATAGTGGCATGGCGGCGCTTGACGACCAGTTTGCCGGCAAAGTGCTCATGGTAACCATCAACGGCGACCGGCCTCCCGTCTCGCCGGACGACCTTGTCAAAGCTCTTGGCATTGCGCATTGCATCCAAATAAGTGACTTGCTCGTCGAAGTCTGTCCGCCACCGGCTGATTTCTTCGTCAGGTTCCGGCCAACTTTCGACTGCAGTCGTGTGTTTGAATCTTCCCAGCATTTGTTCTGCGAAGACGCGCTGGTGAGCTTTGATCGGTGGCACCCAGGATGGGGCTCGGTGCCCTCTGAGCTTGACTTTGTAACAAAGCTTACCTGCCACGACATGCCTCGACGTGCTTGGAACAGCGAGTCCATGAATGAGCTTATCAACGACCTTGGAGGTGAGCTCATAAGTATGTTTGTTCCTCCAGACAGCTAGGCTCTGACGGTTATGGCATGGATGAAGAAGCCGTCCACCATACCGAAGGTGATTGGTGTTGAGATATCGGTGCAGGAACCGGGGTTGTACTATTCGTCGCCACCAAGGCCGCCGCGGACCACGTTAGGGATGTACCTGTATCGAGTGTTCGTGCATGTCGAAAAAGTGGTCAATCCATCAATCGAAGTCCTGCCGCCGCCGCCGATGCCAGGGTCCGTCGACGACGTCCATTACAGGAGTCAACGTCAGACTTTCCCCGTGTTGCTCGGAACGATGGATGGCACAGGGCCTACTCCATCGCGCGGCGGAGGCCACTGCTTCTTTGGGAAAAGAGGCAGGGCTGGCTGCCTGGATGTGCTCTAATTTGAGGTAACAACTGAATCTTCTTAAATACTAGTTAAATCCGAGCTATCGGTGTGAAGCACTGATGTGCCAATACATTTGATTGTGACATGTTCTATTTTTGTACCTGAACTCTTTTTAGAAAGGGGTGTACGTCAACTTAATGTGCTAGCAGAACTTATTGTGTTGTCTGTCTGTTTTTTTTGCACAGCATTCAAGATATTTCCCCGTCATTGATAAAGAGGATGAACCGTTATGTACGAGTTCGTTGGTTTCAACATAGCTCTAACCGTAGTGATCCACTGCTTCCACCCTGATTGTGCCGCCTGCGTGAAATTTTTGTACGCAAGTTCAGTGTGCTATGATGTTCTATATGATTGTGTCACCTATATAAGTTTTTACTGAGCATCAGCAATGCATATGGCTGAAAGATGTATTTATGAGCATCGACCGATGGGTCTCTCTCTCACACACACAAACACACACACACGCACACACACACACACACGCACACACACACGCACATACAAGTGGGACCCGTTGAATTATTTCTTCGCTCGTGACAGCTTTTAATTAGGTTCCACTCTTCTCTAATTTTTTTCTTAAGTTATTAATTGAGCTCAATGACTTCAAAAAGTTGTACAGAACCCTTGTTTGGGCCTTTTCGGGCATCGTTGAATGTGGGCTGAGTAGCCATGTAAAGTTGTACTATACTACACAGGCTTTTTTGTTGAACATCAGCAATGCAACTGGGCCGACAGTTGTACACAAGATCCTAAAATAAACGCAGCCTAGCCTATGTTTCTTTTAATAAAATGCATAGCCCAGTTCATTTTTTATATAATAAGATTACCAAGCCCAACTTAATTTTTTAATAATATTCGTACTTCAATATTATTTTTTATACGAAATGCTCAGTCTAGACCATCATTGTTTTTTCACCCATCCCAGAAAATGGGTCCATTTCTACTAAAATCAAATGGCTTGTAAATTATCAGAAATGATAAATGCGCTGCATGTACGCAATATTATTTTTTACCCAGCTCAGTAAATAGGTGTATTCGAATAAATAATCAAATGCGCTGTAAATTATCATAAATAGTAAATCGGCTATTATTATTTTTACCCAGCCCAGGAAATATATTATTTTTTGAGTCAAAGCCCAGGAAATAGATGTATTGGCAAACAAAATGAAATGGGCTGTAAAACATAAATAAATAAGCTGCATTCCGCCACAGCTTTCGAAGCTAACTTTGTTGGCCAACTGGACAAAGCATGCGCAAGGTGTTGTCCATTTAGTGAACAAAACGATTTAATGGTCTAAAACAAAAAGTCAACAAATTATTCTGACATCTGTAGTCGTTGGATTGACATCCAACGGCGATCCTGCTTCTTCAATCTCTGATCTAGTTGCTCTTGCTCCAGCCGCCAAAACCATCGCCGGCTGGAGCTCCTGCATCTGCCTCCCGTGGCCGCCTGTGCTGCCGCGCAGGTCTCGCCGCCCCACCCTACTCCCAACGGTGGCCAGGTCATACCTGTACTCACCCACATCTTCTGTTATTCTCCGGCGAAGGCAACCTCACCCGGCAGCCGAACCAGTCCTTCGTACTCCCCTCCGCCAGGGACTCCAGTGCCCCTTGTTCCACGACTCCAGATCGTTCCCATCTTAGGCCTCACCATCGTCCACCGCCTTGGTGCTCTCGGGGCGGCGTGGTCAACGTGGTCAAGGAACGACTTCCATCGGAAGAGGACTGTACGTGGAGAGGCTGACTGCTGGGTCCACGCCCGTCGCAAGGAAGTGCCTTCTTATTACGCGCAAAATAATGATGTCTCCACCTGACAGCGGGGACCCACCGGAAGGGCCATCGTATTTTGCGAAAAAAAACGTTTCCCCCCTGATAGCTGGGACCCACCAGCTTCATCTTCGCACGCAAGGAAGTGCATCCATATTACGGGCAAAAAAAATGATTCTTCCCCCTAACAGCTGGGACCCACCAGCTATATCTTCGCACGCAAGGAAGTGCGTCCTTATCCTCCCTGACAGCTGGGACCCACACGGTCGAAGCATACGTAGCGTTGTCGCGAACGTGTACGTACATACTGGTCGATCGGTCTCTCTGCAGCGATGAACTGTGGCCGAGTAAGGAGCGGCATGTGTCGTAGTAGAGGCACGGACGTAGCATGTCATGCAGTCCTGTCTATATCGTGTACACGTACATACAGCCACGCTGCAAGAAACTAAATACGGCTACGTACGTACATACGGGCGGGGTATCGAACACGTACAGCGACGTCGTCCTATTCATCGGCAGCCAACCGGCTGGGTCGCAACGGAGGAAACAGCGTCGTGTTCATCGAGAGGCAACGGAATACGTCGTGTTCATCGGGAGCCAACCGACTTGGACGGAACAGCCGAAACGATGTCTGGCGTACCGCAGAACGGAGGAAACGGGCCTTCTGTTCGACCACGTATGGTCGAAACAGGGTCCTGTTCATCGGGAAGGGTCTGGCGTACCGCAAAATTGAGGAAACGGACTTCTGTTCGAGTGCCTACCGTCGAAACGGGATCCTGTTGATTAGGAGGGGTGTGGCGTACCGCAAAACGAAGGAAACGGACTTGTGTTGGAGCGCTATGGTCAAAACGGGGGTCCTGTTCATCGGGAGGGTTGTGGCGTACCGCAAAACGGCACTCCACGGGCTACTGTTCACCCACCGTCGACTTCCTTCAGCCTCCACCTGCACTGTTCATCCACCGCGTCTTCCTCCTGCCTCCACCAGCTACTGTTCATCCACAGGCTACTGTTCATCCAACTCTCTATCGGCTACTGTTCAACCAGCCCTCCACGGGGTCCTGTTCATCCACCCCCAACCAGTTTGGCTGTGGCGGCCTCCTCTCGGGGTCATGTTCATCCAGCGGCAACGGCCTAGAACCACAGGGTCCTGTTCATCCAGCGGCAACGGCCTACAACCACAGGGTCCTGTTCATCCAACCCCCACCGGGAACTGTTCATCCAACCCCAACCACACGTACGTCTCGACTCGTTCAACCAACCCCCACGTTCACTGTTCATCAAGAGGCAGCAGGTTTGATTGGCTTCAGTAAGCAGCAGCAGCAGCGATCGATCACTCGGGTTCAATTAGTAGCAGTAGCGAAGGAATCGCTCGGGTTCAGTAAACAGCCAAGGGATCGATCGCTCGGGTTGAGTAACGTAGCTAGTGCAATCCCTCGGGTTCAGTAAGTGAACGCCTCGCTCGGGTTCAGTTAGAGCCCAACGCCTCGCACACACGCACGTACGTGTACGAGAGAAACGCGCAAACCTCCGTGCATCGCTCGGCTCCGACCACCCACCGTAACCGGGAACTCCCTGAAATTTTCCTCACCCTTGCTTCTACCACGATTTTTTCCGTCATGGACGGCCCAAAGAATGTCATGCAGGTGCGTCTCTGGCCCGCCCAGGACGAAAAGCCCATTTTCTGTCATGATTTTTTGTCATAGAAGTAGGAGCCCACCACATCTATGATGATACCGGGTTTTGTCACAATTATCGTCATAGAAGTGTCATAAGCATGACAGAAAAAAATTTCGTTCGGGCCAAAATGTCACGGATGTGTCTTTTTTTGTAGTGTATATTTGGTCAGAATGTTGATTCATTCCCCTTCCGGCAAATCCTGGGCACTTCATATGTCCTAGTTTCTAGCACAAATCATGTCGAAAATCACAGAAATTTTTGGCATGACCTTTGCTAAAAAGTGGACATATGGAGCGCCTGAAATTTGCCGGAACGAAAATGAATCAACATTCCGGCAAAACATAGGTCACTCGGATATTCTTCGACATTCAACCAACATTGCAAAATCATATAACATCAATGACATATATCATATAACATCAATGACATATGAGCATCACAGGTGCACATATATAAAGCAAGTACACATAGTGAAATGACTTCACTAAACATTGCAAAATAGTGGTCTTTTCAAAAAACAAAAACCTTTGCAAAATGACCTCACTAAACATTTGCTACTGTTTTTTATTTATAACTAAAAAAGTCTAGGAAGGGAGCTACTGTTTTTTATTTATAGCTATTTTATATACCTACAAAAATTGCCTAGCTAATTTCCTAAAAAAAAATTGCTACTGTTTTTTATTTATAGCTAAAAAAGTCCACCGTTTTATTTATAGCTAAAAAAGTCCATTGATTTTGCAATTTTAGGGAGCTACTGTTTTTGATAAATTGCCTAGCTACAAATAATTTGCTACTGTTTTTTACAGCTAAAAAATTTGCTGATGTTTTTTATTTATACCTACAAAAATTGCTAAATGCTCTCTCTCTCTGCTACTGCCCTAAAATACCAACATATTTGCTAATCTATACCTCTATACTAATTACAGACTCCCAAGAAATTTCCACGTTAATTAGTAATTAGGAGCCGTTAATCTCGGTGGGACCGAATTATTACGGTCTGGATTAACCCATGTAACACCGTATAGGCATCTGCGTTTGATCTAGAAAAAATATCTAATATTTCAGAAGGTCAACCGTACGATCATATATGTCAAGCGTGCTGGGCTGGAACTCTCGGGCCAGAGCACTACTTCCCCCGATCTTGTGAATTCCCTGGTCATCTATGGCCGCCTCATAAAGAAGATCCAAGACAGCCTCATCTAGACGATGACCATGTCCCACAAGAGAAGTATGGCCGCCTCTCCCAGATCGTTGCTTCTGCATCGCGTGGCTGCCGCATCTTCTTTCTCTTGATGCGAGACTTCTGTAGTTTGCTTCTCGCCGCCATGAATTCCTCACGGCATCCCATGGTCACACTTTGCGAGATGCACGGCCGCCATTTGATAGATGCGAGGCCGCTTTTTTTGTCTTCTCACCATCGTGAAATCTGCCACTTTTAGGAGGAGGAAGGAGGTGCGGTCGTTTGGTCGGGGCCGAATCATGGAGGCGCAGAGGAAGATGATATGTCTGGTGCAAGCATCAGACCAGCTACATGATGAGACATGCACCAGCACCACACACATGTCTTGCATGTGGCCAGACTTGGGCATGTCTAGCTGATTTCTATGATGGCGAGATCGACCTGTTGATGCCATACTCAGTCCAGCCAACAACGTACAGTGCTTTTTTTTCCTCAGGTCTCTTCCTCTACCGGTCTGAATCCAATCTAATTCTTTCTATTTGACAATGCATTCAAAGTGTTCGATGAATTGTTCTTTTCCAAGACTTGAATTCCAACAGAAGAGTTCTCATCAGTAATTTATTGAAGCAAATAAAGCTATAGTAGAACATTAAACACTATGATGTACGTACTTTTGTGGAACTTTCCATGTAATCTTCTGTTTGTTACTAATGTGGAACTAAGTCTCTCATGTACAGTCAACCACCAAGCCCGTCGCAGCCAGCGACCTAGCGTCCACCCTATTCCGTTTTCTCTGGATCGTATCCCACCTCCGCTGGATCCACTATGTCTCAAAGCAAACCCTAGAGGAGAACTGGATTATTGGAGTGCTGATCTCCTTTCGTCACCATCTGTCCGGGCCGTTGTTGGCAGTAACCGAGCTTAGCAGTTGATGCACATGCAGCACACTGCAGAGAGCATCGAGCACATTTGGAAGTCTGCTCTTCAAGGCTATAGTCGAATACATAGCGCCGGTGGCCCTGAACCAGATCCTTGGCGTGACCAACAATAAAGAATTACCATCTAATCTATCCATCAAGGTATGTACAGCTATCTATCAACTCACGTACAGTTGTTTAGTTCAGCCTTTCCTCATCCCAAGCTCTTTTCTGTACCAACAAGAAGTTCTTAATTATACACAACAGATCAAAATGAGGTAGTATTCTCTTAATTCATAAAAATCTCCAGTGATTTTAGTATTTTCCAGGTAAGACATTGAGGGACAAGGAAGCTGCAGTTTTTATTTCACTAGGTGGCTTCCTCTAGCTCGCAGCATCTGGCGACGGACTTATGGTGGTCATGGTGTCTAACATTGGTCATATATCTGAGCAGGACAAGGAGATAGATCTCTGTGTTTGATCGATCATGAATTCATGATTGATGCAAGAAGATGAAAGCAACTTCTACAGATATATCTCAATGTTTGCATGGTGTACGTGTTGCTTCTTTGGATCTCCAAATATCTCATCAGTGATGTTATGTTTAGGCACATGGAGTGATATCATTCACCCTCGAAATAGGCTTTCGCCCCGCTATATAGATATAGCAACCACCCGATACATCTGAGAATCCATTGCTGGGGCAGACAGCACAAGCACGCCCAAAAGAAAATAGAAAAGAAAGAAAAGAAAATAATGACAACAGAGTCAGATCGACGAAAACGATGATGATGCGCAGCCGCTGCGCCCTCCGGAGATTTCCACCGCACTCCTAGCACTTCGGACCGCCGCATACCAAGCAACACCTTCAGGAAGGAACGCGACGATGACGACGCTGCTGCCCGGACTGGTCCTAGGGTTTCCCCCGGTACGCGGAGAGGCATGGGTGAGGGGGATACCCGACGCCCTTCAGGAAGGAACGATGGCGCCCACGGGCGTCGCCGCGTCGGTGCCGGCCAAGCCGACAGGGGTTTCTCCCGTCCGCCACACACCCACCACCCCGACCGATCCGTCGCGCTCCACCACACTTGCCGCCCACCAACATGCGCCACCACGGTCTTGGAGCCACCACCGCCGTCTCACCATGGAGTCCGAAGCGGGACCGACGGGTCCGAGAGGAAGCAGCCGGGAACGAGGAGCGGCAGCGTCAGCAGCCACGCGGGAGGGTACAACCTCCACCGCCAATGGTGGTCACCGACCGGACGCCACAAGAGGAGCAAACCAGGCACATAGGCCCGGCCGAGCTCGAAATGGCTCCTGAAGCTCCCGTCGCCGCGTTGCAGTGGGCGCGCCGCCGTCTCCGCAACCCCTCGCACGAGCCGCACCTCCGTCCGCCGGAGCCATCGGAGGCAGAGCCGAGCCGGGCCCGCCCAGACCCAGATGGGGCCCCAAAGGGCCTAGATCTGGGCCGGGAGGGGGCCGCCGCCGGCCGCCGCGCTAGCCCGCCGTCAAGTGACCGCGCCACCGCCTCCACACCACCCGGATCTGTGCCGCCCGAGGGACCGCGCCACCACCGGAACCGCCGTCGCCCGAGGAGAACCGTCGCGCGCCCGCGACGGGAAGACCCATCTGCAGCCGCCGGGAGCCCGAAGCCGGACCCCAGCCACCGCCCACGCCGCCCGCGGCCTGCGCCGCCTGCCGGACGGATCCAGCCGCCGCGGCGAGGCACGCTCCACCGCGCAGCCGTCCACGTAGCGCCACGCCCGCCAGGAGGCCGCGCCCCGCGGCGCCCCGCGCCCGCACCCGATGAAGAGGCCCGCGCCGCCCCATCGCGCTGGAGGAAGAACAAGCCCCGCCGCCGCCGGCGCAAAATAGTATTTGTAGCTTCTTATTTCCCTTCTATTTGTACCATATTAGCAAGAACAATAGCACTGTTCAGGTGTCGATTTATGTTTGTTCCCTTCTGACTGTTTTTCTGAATAGTGGATCAAACTAAAGGTGGCCCAAAAGATTCAAAGATCAGGTAGCATCGCTTCCTTCCTTAGTTACTGGAACATAATCTCTTGCAGCATTGTTACGAGAAATATATCTTATATTTACTAATTAAAAGCACCATACGAGCCACCACGTAAATCCTCAAAAACTACTTCAAAATACCCATTAGATCTAAATTATGCGTCCAGGATTAAATGAGATAGAAAGCGTCTAGGATTAAAAAGAGTCCATATGTGTTACAATATCCAGGATTATTTTTTTGCGGGGTACAATGTCCATGGTTAAGGTACCACCTCACGTACAAGGCTAAAGAGTCCATACATGTTACAACTTCCAGGATTAAGAAAACTCTACAACCTCACGTAAAGGTCCCAACAGTCCACACATGTTACAATAGAATAAACGCCCAGTTCTTTTAACGGAAGGAAAGAAACTAAAGTCTTTCTTTTCCAAAATGTACCAGATGCATGCATGGAGCCCATAGAAATATATATATCATGGCCCAATGTCACAGATGAATGTTGTCCTGTTCGCTAAAAATCTGCGTACAATATTCCAATGTGTGATGCGTATATCTAGGTATGTGAATTATTTTTTCTCATCCAGAAATCACCACGCACACAACCACAAGGGATATAGTGATGGAACAAATAAGCCCTGTCCACAAAGCACCCACACATACATACTACAAAATTCGTTTGGGACAACACATAATTTGCTGAATATGTAGAAATAATAGTGTCAATTTTTTCCAAAATATATGCCACGAATATATTAATAAATAAATCATATATTCTATTTTAAAAACAAAATTTGCTAAACAGTGCAAGCGCATAAGAAAAACCATTTTTTTCCAGAAGTTTGGGCATGACGTCTTAGTTTTGCATTTAAGGAATAAGACCACAATGATGCCAGTTCACCTAAATAATTTTTTTAATAGTTACCAAAATGAGAATGCACATAGGCGTGGTCTGGATAAAGTAGTATATCATTGACTAGGGCAACGACTAGCCGCTCATCGCCTAAAGAGTTTAGCATCACCACTTTTCCCATTGGCTTATTTAGGATGTCTGAAGGATCAGTTAATTTTAAATAATGTATAAAGTAAATTTTAAAATCTTACAGTCATGCATCCAATAAATTAGGGAAGCTTTTAGATATTCGAGCAAACATTTAAATTTCATTATTGAACTTAAAGATATAAGGATGACTACTAGAATATTATAGTCCAAGTAAAAGAAAGATTCGACCGGAAAACTAGAAATAGAGGGAATTACTGAAAAGACGAGAAGGCTTCCACGAGTTTTAAAAAACTTTAACAAGTTCAACGATCTTACAGACATTTTAAAAGTACAAGGATAAGTTTGAACTGAGTCGCAACCCTTTTCGAGGCGCGGAGGTCACCTATATGTTGAACTGACACACACTTGCTTGGCAGGGGCATCGGTGAGTTAGATACCGATGTGTGGACGGGATTGAGAGTGACCGGCATAAACAAACCATGCAGAACCGCTGTTGTACCGTGTTTTAATATAATATGTTAACCACACGCATGCATGTGGAACCATGGAGTAAACATGTACAATAATGTTAACAAGAAAACGCATCGTCATATCTATTTATCATTGCTAAAATAAGAACCGTTAAATTATTTATATGGTGTCACCAATTTTGGTTGTGGCATAGAGTTTATAATATTTTATATGCTATGAAAATAGGTAGTAAAATAGCAAATATTACTTTAAATATTTTGTATCTATTTTCTACAGGACTTTAGAAAAAAATACATACAAAAACTCAATAAAAAATATTATAATTTTCCGTGCAGTAACCCGTGCAATATTAAAAATTGCTAGCTCGTGCGGTTGCACGGGTTGACGACTAGTGAATTCTAATAATCATAGTCAGTTTCTGAAGTTTGTATTTGCACATGCTTTTTGTAAAGGACCATGTTAATATTACAGACTTATGTAGTTTTTTGATCAAGGTATTGATGGTGTCTAACTATATATTGGCCACTCCGAAGATAGCGTTATTTCTTCATGTATCAATGAGGTAAGGCGATGAGAAGAATTATGGACTGATATCATTGCTTGCACAGTAAAATAAGTTTTCATAAATATGAAGATCTCATTAGTTATTAGGTTTGGAGATGATTTTCTTTGATACTTCTATATGATAAGACAACGATAGTAGTTGACTATTTTTCTTTCTGTAGTATTAATTAGAAAGGACTCAATCAGAAGAAGCGACCAAGTGTTTGTGGGTTGCCGCAAAATGAAAAGAATAAAGAAAATCATCTCCATACTTTCATGTTTGAACATTCAATTCTCTCTCTTTCAATAACATGTTTCTAGACTTGGATTACTTTCTTCTACCAGTCCTTTTCAGCTAATTTTCGTCTCATATATAGTCCGTACATTTAGAGGCATGCTAAGGTTTGCTATGTCCGTATCCATATTTTGATTTTGGATTAACTACGGGGACATATAAATAATTAATGATGAATTATCAAGGTTAAATATTGTTCTGCAGAAAAAAGAATTAATGCTGGATTATCTCTCTCCAGTGGTTCGTGCATTAGATGATGGTACATTTGCTCATTTCATTATCTGTACGTAGTTAGCAAAATTTAGGTGTCCTCATTTTTACATTTGATTTGTACTTTCAGACTGAGTCAGTGTGTACGGTATCTCTGTTGTCCATGTTCCCTGTCCCTGGAATAATAGAGATGAATGGAAACATGGGATTTGACCTATTTTTCTTAAATTTGTCAGCCAACTTGGGATACATCTATCATGAGCTAATATTTAGCTAGCTTTATTTTCCAAAATAGTCCATTTCTTTTTAGGCAAATCCCGATGATGTATTTTTTTCCTATTATCGGTCAACCCATTGTCCTTGGATAATTTATCCACAATCAAACACCTTTTATTGTGTTTTATCGTGCATGATATGTAGCATTCATCAACATTATAATAGATGCTACTAAACAAGTACACATCACTAATTAGAAATTGAATTTAAGCTTTACACTTATTCCAGTTGCAAATTTTAAGGTGTCTGTCCTGCAAAGAAAAAAGAAAAAGTTCGATCGGAATTAATAAATAAAATGATTTATTCCTTCTATGTTCTTCCATACTAGCTAGCTCTCCTTTTTTTTCTCTGTAAAAGGCGGGTAGAAATTGTGTTATGCCGATCTTATTGTGTAAGGTGTCAAAATACTTCGCATATGAATTAACCCAATGCAGTTGCATTGTTTAGATGTGGCCTCGACATGTTTGGAGTGAAAGATTGTCCTTTCTAATATGGTTGCGTCTAGATCCTTCCATGATACCCAACTGTCAGACTAAATTATTAGAGGTTCTAAATATATAGAGATTTCAGATGGTAAAGGCATAAGATTACAATTATCCCCTGTGAGTACCTTTCTTTTTAACGGGCAATTAAGTAAGTTTGCTTCATTGGTGTTTAGTATATCTATTGGTTCCCTACCATATGTTTGAGAAAAAAAATACTTGAATCAATTTTACAATGCCTGTATTAATATAATTTTGGTCATTGTCAATATTTTGTAGTACGATGTACACCTCCGAGCGGATTCCAGTATGTTGACCATCATCCTGTTCCAATTCAAGGGACTATGATTTTTAGTGCTCACCTCCATGATTCATTTTCATGGCCATGAAAAATCGATCAATTAAGAACAATATATTTTCCTAATATTTATTTATATAAAATCTTACGTAGTAATAAAATTATTAACTGTATTTTATAATTCATATTTTTTAATTGCTAGCCTGTGCGGATGCACGGGTTGACGACTAGTTTAGCTAAATTTGCTAAATTTGGTACTGCCCTAAAATACACATGATGATTTTGACTATCTGTTCATCACCTTATGAACTTGAATCAATATTTTGTTATGTCTATTTCCATACCAATGATGCCTAGCAGATTCCTCCACCTCAAATTCTTGAGTATCACACTCTGTGGACTGGCCTGTGATCCTTTTATATACTAGAATGATGATAAACTAACAATTTTTAGTTAACAGTAGCTAGGGTTCATCTCTCCTAATTTTGCTAACCGTAGCTAGGGTTCATCGCAGAGAGAGAGAGAGAGAGGAGGGCAGGGGAGAGAAGAGGGAGAGGCTTACGGGCTCGGGCGGTCGGCGGCGAGGGCGGGCAGGGGCTCGGGCCGGCGTCGAGGCCGAGGGCGGTCAGGGGCTCGGGCCGGCGTCGAGGTCGAGGGGCGGGCAGGGGCGACGGCGGCGCGCGACAGCAGAGAGGAGGGGGAGAGGTTAGAGAGTGGGGGGAAATGGGACTCGACAAAATTTTGAGCCCGCGCAGCGGGTTAACTAAAATAGCAGTAGCGCTTGGATAGGATCCAACGCTATAGCTAAGTAGCGCTGGGCGGTAATCCAGCGCTACTGCTAACTATTCTAAATTTTAGTTTTTTTAATTCTAAAATACACATAGCAGTAGCGCTGGATTAGGATCCAGCGCTATAGCTAACTTAGCTATAGCGCTTGTTCATAATCCAGCGCTACTGCTATGTTTCTTTTCTTTTTATTATTTTCCTTTCCTAGTTTTTAGTTTTCTTTTTTTTCCTTTACTTTTCTGTTTTTTTCTTTTTCTTTTGTATTGCTTTCCCCTTTAATTTGTTTTTGTTTTTTATTTTTCTCCCGACGGCCTCGCACGCAGTCGATGAGAACGTCTCCCTCCCACACTGCGCAAATATCACCGGAACCATGCATCTGGTGGTAATTGAAGGGGATACGATGTATACATCATTTGACCGATAATGGTTACTTAAGTGCGTACACAAAATAGATACATATATATTAATGATGGTTTCTCAGCTGTATCGACGACGTTTCACATTGAGCTTCTTCCCTTTCTTGTTCGTTGTCGAATAATTGAGCCCCTCCTTGTGACTTTTTCGGCACCATGGAGTACGATATTTCTTAGGTAATGTAGTATTGATTCTTCTTTTCACGTATGCTTCATCGTCATCGCCATCTTCCCTCATCGGGTTGCCGTATTGGTCGTAGTCTTCCTCGTTGGCGACTCCATCCATTCTGACGATGCTCCTTTTGCCTCTCCTCACGACAACATGGCTGGGATTGGTCGGGTCGGTTATGAAGAAGCATTGTGTCACGTGCTTAGCGTGTACCCATAGCTCAGTTTTGGCGATGACGTTAACGTTCACGGTAGCGCTCTTCGCGTCGGGTATAGACATGGTAGTGAAATACTTGTTTTCTCTTATGACGTCCTTAGCCCATCTGACACGGAACATCGTCGCATCGTGCATTCCAGCGTAGTCAAGCTCCCAGATCTCTTCGACCCTTTCATAGAATCTTTCAGTTGTGCTGTTGGCGTCGGTCACGCATTCAATCGTCACCCCTGAGTTCTGGTAATCACTGTCCATGTCTTTGGCCTCCGTGTAGAACGTGTACCCGTTGATATCGTATGCCTGATAGGTCGCGAGTTTGGGCGCGGGGCCATGTGCTAAGGCGTGTATGAGCAATCTGTCCGAACTGCCCTCTTCCGGGGGATTAGCAAGAACTTGCTCTTTGAACCAACGCAAGAAAGTGGCGTTGTGCTCTACAGTAACTTTGTCGTCCGTCTTGCGCATCCCCTTATCATGGTACTTCTTTGTGATGGTTTCTTTGTGCAGTGTCACATAATCATCTACCACATCTAGGTGGTGTAGCACTACTAAGTTAGCCCTGTCAAAGTCGTTCCGTCGATCCGAGTAGTCTACGCGCAATTCCCTCTGGCCATTGTTGTGACCTTCTCCTCCGAGCCTCCCATCGTGCTTCTTGACGGGCAAACCAACAACAGGGTCTCCGACGCCTATATAATTCTCGCAAAAGGAGATGCACTCATGCGTCAGATACCCCTGGATGATGCTCCCATCGGGACGGGACATGTTACGAATGAATCCTTTGATGACCCCATTCATCCTCTCGAACGGCATCATGTTGTGAAGGAATGTCGGCCCGAGGTCGATGATGTCGTACATGATGTGGACACACAGATGCACCATGACGTCAAAGAATGCAGGCGGGAAGTACATCTCAAGCTCACATAGTATGACAACGATCTCTTCCTGTAGCCTTCGGAGCTGCTTCACACTGATGGACTTTCGAGAGATAACATCGAAGAAGTTGCAGAGACCAGTAAGCGTGTCATGGACGTGCTTGTCCATTATCCCTCTAATGGCAACCGGGAGTATCTGCGTCATCATCACGTGATAGTCATGAGACTTCATCCCGATGAACCTTTTCTTCTTGGTGTCTAGAAATCTGCTTATCTTCCCACAGTAACCGGAACTGACTTTGATTCCCGTAAGGCACTTGATGAATTGATCGATCTCTTTCGCACTTAAGGTGAAGCAAGAAGGGGGGGCAATAATTCTCCTCCTTCTTGTTGACTTTTCTGCCCCTTCCCCCCTCCTCCGTCTCCGTCTCCGTCTCCGTCTCCTCCGTCGACTTTTTACGGGGCGGCATGTGGAGATCTTTCCTGATCTTCAAATCTTCCAAGTCTTTCCTTGCCTTTGGCCCATCCTTGGTCTTCTCCAGCATGTTCATCAGTGTGCCAAGCAAGCTCTCGAGGACATTCTTCGTGATATGCATTTGATCAAGGCAATGAGGCGTGTCGTGATTGGGCCAGTACTCCAAGTCCCGGAAAACAGACCTTGTTTTCCATACCTTCAGCAGCGGCTCCGGCGCCTTTTTCATCTTTCCCGGCGCGGGGCACTGTTCCCAGTTTTTCAACAGCTCGTTGATTTCGGCGCCGCTCCTCTTACGTGGAGGTCCTCGATGCTCAGCCAAACCATTGAATAGATCTCCACGTTTTCTCCACGGGTCATCCTTCTCGAGCCATCTACGATGCCCCATGTACACGATTTTCCCAGACCCGCCATCTTTCATTGATGTAAGCTGCTGAGATGTTGTATCATCCATGCACCTCGTGCATCCGCAGTATCCGTGGCACACCTGGCCTGAGGTGTACCCGTAACCGAGATAGTCATGCACCGTCGTCATCAGCGCGGCTCTCATATAGAAATACTCTCCTTTGCTGGTGTCCCATGTCCATGCCAGTGTTTTCCATAACGTGTCTAGCTCCTGTTTCAGAAGCCCCATATACAGGTTAATATTATTTCCCGGTTGTTTTGGCCCTTGAATCAGCATGCTCATGTGTATGTACTTTGTCTTCATGCACTTCCATGGGGGAGGTTGTACATCCATACAAAGACGGGCCATGTGCTGTGGTTGGTGTTCTAGTTTCCCAACGGATTGATGCCATCGGTACTCGCACCAAGCACGATGTTCCTTGGATCTTCTGTAGCAAATCCATATACGGCGTTGAATGCTCTCCACTGGCTAGCATCTGCGAGGTGTCTCAGCTTCGGATCATCTCCATCGTCGGGCTTCTTCCTCTCCGCGTGCCAGTGCATGAGCTTTGCTTCCTTAGGATCTACGAAATACCACTGCAGACGGGGAGTGATCGGAAAGTACCATACAACTTTCTGAGGAGCTTTCTTTCCTGTCTTCTTGTATCGAGAAGCATTGCACATTGGACAGCTGGTTTTTTCCGCGTGTTCCCCCCGATAAATGATGCAATCATTGATGCATGCGTGGTATCTAATGTGCGGCAAATCAAAAGGGCAAACGATTTTCTTGGCCTCCTCGACACTAGTAGGACACAGGTTCCCCGCGGGAAGAACTTTATTATGTAGATACTTCAAATGCTCATCGAGGCTTCTGTCTGTCCATTTGTTTTTGGCCTTCGTCTTTAGAAGTTCGAGTGTGAAACTCAAGCGGGTCACCTCGGGATCGCAACGGTCATACAATGGAGTCTTCGAGTCTACTTCAAGTTACGCCAGCTTGGCCTCCTCTCTAGAAGCAGCTCTCTCGCTAGTCGTACTCTTGCGAAGGAGGTCTCGAACATGAGAGTCCTGCACGACTGCACTTAGTAGCGTCGAAGACTGCGGCGTGACCGCCGCCTCTTCTCCGCCATGTCTGGACTCTTCTTTGTCGTGTCCGGAATCTTCTCCGCCGCCGCCATGTTCGGACTCTTCCCCGCCGCCATGTCCGGCGCCATCGTCTTCGTGTCGATCGGTCATCTCTTCGTCTAGCCCCATGTCGTTATTCCCTGCCATGTGGATGTCCTCATCATCATCTTCACTTATCCACCGATTATAGCCATCCATGAAACCATTCATCAGCAGGTGCGCCTTCAAACTGCCACGATCAAAAGGGTCCAAAAGGACTCCTTCTTTGCATCTTGTACACGGACATCTAATCCTAGTCCGATTATTTGCATACATGTCCATCACCGTGGATTGCAAGTATCGCTCCACCTTCCATCCACTCACCTTCATGACCGACTGCACGGTATAACAAGCAAAAGGGTTATAAACAAAATGCATGCATGATCAAAGTCATATAAAAATTTGGCATGACCTTGCCTAAAAATAGGACATATCGAGTTTGCTCGAAATTCACCGAAACGGAAATAAATCGACATTTCGGCAAAACATAAGCAACTCGGGGGCATGTCACTCGCACAAATCTCTCCATATCTCAAACACACATATTCCCATTCTTGAAATGCACAACTTTTTACTCACCTATCTCCCGAGAGAGATCGAGCACGGTTAGATGAGGCCTTCGCTACCTATAGGGACGATCGAAAGTGTGTGGATGGCTAAATAGCTAGCTAGATCTAGCTGTTGGGAGGAGACATGACTCTAGCTAACTAATGGAGAGGGAGAGAGATCTAGATGAGCTAGCTAGATCTATATGTATGGAAGGAGGGAGAGCCAAATAAATGAGGTAGCTAGATAGAGATGAGAGGCCATTTATGGAGGAGAATTATGGTGGAGGGGGGCATTAATGGGGAGAGAAGCGAGGTAGAGGGAAGAGAGAAGAAGGGAAACAATGGGGAGAAATAACTTAGAGAGGGGAGAGGGGAAAGGAGGGGGAGAGGGCAAAGGGGGGAGGAGGGGGAGGGGAGAGGGGGTTCAAAAGGTGGCACCAGCCACGCCTAGCAGTAGCGTTGTTTTCTAGACAGCGCTACTGCTATGGTGCTTAGTAGTAGCGCTTGCCAGGAGAAGCGCTACTACGAAGTGGGGTCCATTAGCAGTAGTGGTGTTGTCAAAGCAAGCGCTACTACTAAAATCTTAGAAGTAGCGTTGTATTTTGGGCCGCGCTGCTACTACAGCTAGCGTCGGTGGGCTCGTTGGGTCCCACTTAGTAGTAGCGCTTTTTCCATTTCCAGTGCTACTGCTAAAGCATTACTTGTAGCGCTGCCCCAGATCAGCGCTACTGCTAATTAGCAGCAGCGCTTGTTATTTTCCAGCGCTACTACTGATGTCCTACCTATAAGCATTTCCCTAGTAGTGCACAGAGCCGCGGAGTCAGGCGGATACGCCGGACAGATCGGCCGCCCCCAATCCAGGTCCCCACCAGCACCGAGCACATTAGCAAGGCGCTGCCACCGACCACATGGACCTCCCCATCGCCCCCATCCTTGGCAGCCACATGGCTTAGCCCGCGGTGACTTAGGACACGGCGAGAGGGGCAGAGGTGTCGTGGACTTGACACGGCAGATGTCCTAGCGGAAGGACTTAGTTGTGGAGCCATCGCAACTAGGTTAACTTGAAGGGGTTAAATGGGACAAAGGACACAGAGAGTTTACCCAGGTTCGGCCCCTCTCAATGAGGTAAAAGCCTACTCCTGCTTTGTGTTGTATTGCTAGGGTTTCGATTACCAGGGAGCGAATACGCTTGACCTAGTTCCCGATTGTTTGTTACCTGTCCCTAAACCGCCGCCGGGTCGTCCCTTTATATCCACAAGTTGACGCCCGGCGGTTCACGGAATCCCGGCCGGCTCATACACGTGTCCGGCTCGGTATCCACTATTTCCTATCTTACAATACAAGTCATATACTTATGGCGGTTTACATCTATGGGCCCTAACTCGCCTTTGGGCTTTGGGCCTTCTTATTAAGTCTCCTTTGTAAGTCGCCATCTTCTATGTCTTCATGGGCTTCAATACAGGTAAACCACTATGAGCATAACCCGGCCCTCCTAGGCGGTTTATACTCAATAGTTATATCCCCAACATTAGGCCCCAGGTTGATGTGAACTTGTTCATATAAATCTTCAATACTTGACTTAGAAAAAATCCTTCATCATCAGTCCTCATGAAAATTTATAACCCGCCACGACGTCTGCTCACAGCATTGTGCTAACCCGCCATGACGTCATCTTGCATTAATATCGCACGAGGCCCAAATCTCAGCCTCCTTAATTCCCGCGGATGCCATCTATCCATTCACCTTATAAATAGGGCCAGGGGTCCTTTTCACTTTCCCCCCTTGCCTCCGCGTCTCTGTCTTCCACCTCACATCGCCTCAGCGCCCGAGCTCCGCCGCCGTTGTTGACCTTTGCCACTGCCTCAACAACGGCCGCTGCATCAACCTGAATCGACCAGAGTTCGTCCGCACGCCTCCGCTACTCAACAGCCCTGGTAGGTCCTCTTCCTTCCTATTCCCCTAGATCCCATTAGGGTTTCCACGAGTTCATCGGAGTTCATCTCGGTTCATCTTTGTTCCTCCATAGACCATGTAGTTTTTGATCTAAGTATAGTACCAATCTTGTGCGATAACAGTTTAGCACTCATTTTTAATATTTGAACGCCTCCCCTCCATAGGAGATCTCATCTGAGCATGTGAACTGTCCTGCTGCCGCTACTTTAAGTTAGAATTTTTCTTCACTATCTGAACTGCTGTAGATCCAAAATTATAACACCAATCTGTGAAACCTGTTTTTCACCACTTAGCCATTTTCCAACTTCAGATCTATACTTTCAATATCCGTGTAGGCGGTTTAACCTCAGAAAGTAATAACCTGCCAGGTACCATTAGTCCCCTCTTAAACCGCCAAGTGCTCGTCTTTGTAATTTAATAACGTCACTGTCCGGTTTAACATTTATGCATGCTTCAACACTTTCTGCTTATTAACCATGAACCTTAAACAGGCACAAATCTTTTCCAGGTTATCGTATAAATGGCCAAATCCTTTTATTCCTGTAACTGGGTTCAATCCCGGGTTACAGAAGAAGAACTGAACGGGTGTGTTGCAACCGGCGCTTTAGCGAAAAAGGAAGACATCCACTGGAGAACCCCCGGTCCAGAAAATCCTCCTGAGCCCAAGGATGGGGAAGTGATCATTTTTGTTGATCATTTGAGTCGAGGGTTCAGCACTCCAGGATCAAAAAATTTCCGTGACGTGCTTCACTTCTTCCAACTTCACCCTCAAGATATTGCGCCTAACTCCGTGTCCAATATTTGCAATTTTCAAGTGTTTTGTGAAGCCTACCTGCAAGAAGAGCCCACAGTCGACCTGTTCAGAGATTTCTTCTATTTAAACCGCCGTACTGAATTTACGGATGGGCCCAATACTGAACTTGGCGGGGTTTCAATTCAGAAGAGAAAAGACGTCAGCTTCCCTCACGCTAGGCATCATAGCCATCCCAAAGATTGGAATCAAACTTGGTTCTATTGCCAAGATACATCTCCAGCTGGCGAGAATCCTCTGCCGGGTTACCGTGCTCACCGGCTTACCAATGCACATCCATTCCCCCAAAGACTCAATGCAAGGGAACGGTCCAAATATGCACCCCAGCTTTCAAAGCTCAGAGCCTTTATGCCAAACGGTTTGACAGGCATTGATTTTGTCCGTTGCTGGGTATCTTGAAGCATTTTGCCTTTAAGTCGTCGCCCCGGTTTAATGTGTGAGTACACAGGGGATGTGAAAGACCCTCAACGCCACACTGATATTCAGCTGACTGATACTGAAATTACTGAATCTGTCAAGAAGATGTTGGATGAACCGGTGACCGACTGTAGCAAAACAGGACTTAGTCCTTTCTGTGCTTCAAATAAACCGCCAGCTGTAAGAATTGCCCCACTCCTGCTTTAATCCATATTCTTAATACTCCTTTATGATCTTTTCAATCTTTAAACAGGGTGATGATCCGTTCTGGAAGAAGAAACCGCAGGATAAACTGGCCAAAACACTTCGTGTCAACACCAAGGTCAACAAGAAGCCTGCTAAGAAGAAAAACACCGAGCCTGCCGAGTTAAACATTGACGATGATAATCCGGAGTCAGAGGTAGAACTTGATTCACTTGGCTCTTTTTTCATACATCTCATTGACGATGATTTTTATCAGGACGACGCAGATGCTAGCCGCGCAAACGACGTAGAGGTAACTATTCTCTCATCCGGTTCAGAACCTCTACCCACACAGAAAACCCGACAAGCAAGCCGGAAAGTAAGATTTTCTCACCCCCTAGCTTACTTGGATCCAAACTTTCTTTTGAAGAAGCAGCAACACGAAGCTTGCCGCACAACCCGGCATAGCGGCCATGTGGTCACTTCTTCCGGTTTACCGAACTCGCCAGTTCGTAAACGCCGCCCAGAGGTCTCTTCTATTTCTGACACGTCTTATCCCAAGGCGGGTTATTTCCGACAACCTCTTAATCCGTCTGATTCAAACTACCAGGGAACTTCCCTTTCATCCTCTGGCGAATCCACAGGGACAAAAATTCCAACCCTCAAAAATGTTCCTGGGTGAGCATTTTTAACTAACCCCTTGTACCTTATGCTTGATCATTATAATAACTTGTTATTTGCGTCTCTGTCAGAGCCAAGGCCAGGCCCAGTAAAAAGGCCAAATTGAACAAACCGGCTGATGACAGCGCACCAACTGATCCGGAAAAGAACCCGGAACAGTTTGAAACAAATACTGAAGCTATTCTTGATGATCCGCCACCGCAAGATCATGACACCTTTGTTGAGCAAATGGAAATTGATCCAATGGGTCATGCTGATAAACCGCCAAGCCCAACTAAGGCTGCTGATGATAAAGCTGACGATGTTGTAGTTACCGGTGTCGGGTATACAGCCCCAGACAACCCCACTGCTCTGTCAAAACATAGTGCCAAAGAAGAATTTTCTGCTATTGACAAGGGCAAGTGGAAGGCGGAGTTGGAAAGCTATGCCCACCTCAGCGCCCAAGATATTCATTCTGGGTTTTTAAACCATCTGTACACAAGCCGTGATTATGAAGCCGGTTTACTGAACATGATGAAGGAGCGATATGAGGTAAATGCTGTTAACTCTGCATACATATTCTTCCCTTAGCCGCCAAGTTTACTGGACATAAAAGAATAGAATGTTCTGCAAACTTTCAAGAGCCATATAGATCAACTCCACTAGCCCGCAAGGGCCGGTTTATAATGTCAATATGAACCGAGACTTTAGAATAATATATCTTCAATTTCGCCTGTGTAGCCCCCAAGGGTCGACTTAACAAATATGTTAAGTTGAGACTAATTATGCTGTAAGGCTCAAAATTCTTACTTAGGACCTTTATAATCCGGTTGACCATCAAGCTGATAGTTGTTATGTGCTTGGGACTTGTAAAAAAAAATTGATAAGGCGCAATAGACATTAGCCCCCAAGTGCCAAGTATATTACTTGTTATGTGCTTGGGACTTTGAATATGCACTGCTATGTAATTAATTACATGTCCCTTGTAGGCTGATCTTAACAAGAAGGAATCTCAAATCGCCGACCTTCAAGAAAATATCAAGTCGCAACAAACCGAGACCTCCAAAGCCAAGGAGGAACTGACCAGTGCCTTAACAGCAATGGAGAAACTGAAGGAGAGCTTTAAGAACGAGCGGGCAGGTTGGGATACAGAAAAAGTCAACTCTGCTGAAGAGGGCTGAGGATGCTGAGGCTGCCCTTAAACCAGTAGCTGAAGAGCTGACTGGCTTGAAACAGCAAATAAATGCCATGACCGCTGCCGTATTTGGTAAATAACTTCTTCATAAGCTTTGAACATGTATTATGTAAGAGACTGCCGGTTTACCGATGTTTTTGATGATGCAGGAACTCGCATTGCTCATCTTGGCTCAGATATGCGGCAAAAACTGAAGGCCGCCTATACACTTATAGAGCAATTATATACCGGCGTACAACGGGTTATCTGCACAGCTTCCCATAATAAACCGCCCCCAACCTTGATCAAGGAGACGTTGGAAAGGCTGGCGATGATGCCTGCACGGTTTGAAGAGCTAAAGAAGTCAGCTGCCAGGGCGGGTGCTCTTACTACACTGACTCGGGCCAAAGCTTGGATAACTGATCTTGATCCGGCCGATGTGGGAAACGGCTACCCGAGCATAAAGGAGGACGGGTCAGAGTTTAATAACGATGACCTCAGAGCCTTGACGAGGGAAATGCGCCCATTGGCCAGCAAATTGGCTGAAGAAACCGATCTTTCACATTATCAGTCGATTTATGATGCCAACAACAAGAGAGTTAACGCGCCAACTTATGATGCTCCAAATCTTATTCCTCCAATTCGTAAGCATACCTATGCCCCTGATGTTGACCCCTCCACACTTATAAGTGATGAAGCTGTATTCAAGGCCTTAACTGGGATCGATTGGACCACCATTGACTTCTAGCCACTGGGTAGAGAGGAGGAAGATGAACCGACGCTGGACGATCTGCAACCTTCAAGTCAGCCAGGCCAGGACTCGTAAACCGGTGGCCAGTTTAGCAGCTGCTTCCTTTAAGACTTGTTAAAACAATTATTCTTTTGGGCACCAAACGCCTTGTAATAGGCTAGCTTAAACTCTTGTTCTGCTATGCCATCGTGCATATTTACTTTGCATGACACTGCTAATCCACCATGTTAAGATATGCCACTTATGCTTATAATATTAACAATGTGGAATCTGCTCCTGCATGCAAAGGATTAAAGGTGTCCTGGCGGTTTACCGCTGGACGGGTCATAACGCCCAATATAAAACCATGGAAACTAACATAGCTTGTACCCAAGGATGGACTTTAAGAATAACCAAATTTGAAATATATCATACCTGTGATATTTGATCACACTGTTGGTTTACCAAACCGGTGTAGTAAGGGGAGAACCCAAACTTTGAGCACTGGTAATCATTGCTTGGCTTATGAACAAAACCAGGCCAGGTTAATAAACACTGGATATTATCTTATCTCATACTGGCGACTTATAGTCAAAAGCCAGGCCGGGTTAATAAACACCGAATGTTATCTTATCTCATACTGGCGACTTATAGTCAAAAACCAGGCCGGGTTAATAAACACCGGATGAATTATGATCATAAAACATTATAATCCTTATCAAATAAACCTCAAAAAGACTGTGAAACAAACGGAAAAAAAACGAGGATTTTCATGGGCTGCCAGGCCGAAAATCGAGTGCTTTCACGGGCCGCACAGCCACTGAGTTAAATCTATATACAAACCTTATAAGATGGACCTCACATAACCAATCGTCGTTTTAACTTTGACAAGTTCAGGGTCTGTATAAGATTGACTTGTCAAACATTCGGCGGGTCATTCCAGGAATACCTGGGCGGAGTGGCTTACTTAAAAAGGCAGGATAACCCGGGGTTTTAGGTGAATACACCTGGCTTCCAAGCCTGGCTTTTAAGCCTATTACAAGGGTTACACAAACTCTTTGTTCTTTAGAATCAAGGAGCCCCCAAGTAATATTTTTGAGCTGTGCTCAAGGGGCACCTATGTTTGAGCTGTGATTTTGCAACAGACTCTCTTTGGTACCTTTTAACCTGGGTAGCAAGCCCCCAAGTTTTTTTTTCAATTGGCTTATAAGCCGGTTCAAAGGGTAATCATAACTTCGCTCATAAGCCGGAAGCCCCCAAGTAACCAAAGACTCATTATGAAAAAACGACAGAGGCCCTGCTTTAGCAGGGGTGCCGATTTATTATATTAATCACAATATATACATTGTCAAAAATATGTACATCAGAAGAGCCAATGGCTCAGGTGTAGTACGGCCGAAGATGAGCGATATTCCACGGCCGGCGAGTCTCTTCCTCCGACGTGCGTGAGTCCTTGTGGTCTCGAACATCAATAAGGTAGTATGACCCGTTGTTTAGATTCTTGCTGACCACAAAGGGACCTTCCCAAGGTGGGGATAACTTGTGCATATCAGTCTGATCCTGGATAAGCCGGAGTACTAAGTCGCCTTCTTGAAAGGTTCTGGTCTTGACCCGGTGGCTGTGATAACGACGTAGATCTTGCTGGTAAATCGCCGAACGCGCCGCTGTGAGATCACGCGCCTCGTCTAACAGGTCAAGTGCATCCTGACGTGCCTTTTCGTTATCAGCTTCAACGTAAGCCGCCACATGGGGTGAGTCGTGACGGATGTCACTGGGGAGAACCGCCTCTGCTCCATAAACCATAAAAAAAGGCGTGTAACCTGTAGATCTGTTGGGCGTTGTGTTGATGCTCCATAGCACCGAGGGTAACTCTTCTACCCAACAACCTGGCGTCCTCTGTAAGGGAACCATAAGCCGGGGCTTGATGCCTCTCAGGATCTCTTGATTGGCTCTCTCAGCTTGACCATTAGATTGGGGGTGAGCCACCGACGATACATCAAGCCGGATATGCTCACGTTGACAAAATTCTTTCATAGCACCCTTGGAGAGATTAGTGCCATTGTCTGTTACAATGCTGTGTGGAAAGCCAAAACGGAAGATCACCTTCTTCATGAATTGAACCGCCATTGCTGCATCACACTTACTGACTGGCTCTGCCTCTACCCACTTAGTGAATTTATCAACCGCCACCAAGAGGTGGGTCTTCTTATCCTTGGATCTCTTAAAAGGTCCAACCATATCAAGCCCCCAAACTGCAAATGGCCACGTGATTGGAATCATTCTCAACTCCTGAGCCGGAACATGAGCTTGACGTGAAAACTTCTGACAACCGTCACATTTTTTGACCAAGTCCTCAGCATCAGCATGAGCCGTCAGCCAATAAAAACCGTGACGAAAAGCCTTGGCTACAAGAGATTTAGAGCCGATGTGATGACCACAATCTCCTTCATGGATCTCACGCAGAATCTCATAGCCTTCTTCAGGAGAAACACAACGCTGAAACGCCCCGGTAACACTGCAATGGTGCAGCTCTCCATTGACAATTGTCATGGACTTGGACCGCCGGGTTATTTGCCTGGCCAAGGTTTCATCCTCAGGTAACTCGCCCCGGGTCATATATGCCAAATATGGAACTGTCCAATCAGGAATAACATGAAGAGCCGCCACCAACTGAGCTTCCGGGTCAGGAATAGCCAAATCCTCCTCTGTAGGTAATTTGACCGACGGGTTATGCAAAACGTCAAGAAAGACATTAGGTGGCACCGGTTTACGTTGAGAACCCAACCGGCTCAACTTGATAACCCTTGAAGTGACCAGCAATAATATCCACCTCTCGTCGATAAGCCACCATGAGGGGATCCTTAGAATCCCAAGTACCAGAGACTTGTTGAGCCACCAAATCTGAGTCACCAAAGCGCCTTACCCGGCTTAAATTCATCTCCTTAGCCATCCGAAGACCGTGGAGCAAGGCCTCATATTCAGCTGCATTGTTAGTGCAAGGGAACATCAAACGGAGAACATAACAAAATTTATCACCTCGAGGGGAAGCCAGCACAACTCCAGCCCCCGAGCTCTCCAATTGCCTGGACCCATCAAAGTGAATAGTCCAATACGTGTTATCTGGTTTTTCCTCAGGCATCTGCAGCTCTGTCCAGTCATTGATGAAATCCACCAGTGCTTGAGACTTGATGGCCGTGCGAGGCATATACTTCAAACCATGAGGCCCAAGTTCAATGGCCCATTTGGCCACCCGGCCTGTTGCCTCCCTGTTTTGGATGATATCTCCTAAAGGAGCAGAGCTAACCACAGTAATGGGGTGACCCTGAAAATATTGCTTAAGCTTCCGGCTTGCCATGAAAACCCCATATACAAGCTTCTGCCAATGTGGGTATCTCTGCTTGGACTCAATAAGCACTTCGCTGATATAATAAACCGGCCGTTGAACCGGATATTCCTTGCCTTCCTCTTTCCTTTCAACCACAATAGCCACACTGACAGCCCGGCTATTAGCAGCCACATATAACAATAGCGGCTCCTTATCAACGGGCGCAGCCAGGACCAGCGGCACAGCCAGCTGCTTCTTAAGCGCCTCAAATGCCACATTAGCAGCGTCACTCCAGACGAAGTCATCTGTCTTTTTCATCATTTGATACAAAGGGATAGCCTTCTCACTGAGGCGGCTTATGAACCGGCTCAGTGCCGCAATACGACCCGCCAGACGTTGAACATCATTGATACATGCCGGTTCAGCCAGAGAAGTAATGGCTTTGATCTTCTCCGGATTAGCTTCAATGCCCCTGTTAGACACCAGAAAGCCCAAAAGCTTGCCCGCCGGCACACCAAAAACACACTTGGCCGGATTAAGCATCATCTTATAAACTCGGAGATTATCAAAGGTTTCCTTCAAGTCGTCTATCAACGTCTCCTTCTTTCTGGATTTCACCACAATATCATCCACATAAGCATGAACATTGCGTCCAATCTGATTATGAAGACAATTCTGCACACATCGCTGGTAAGTCGCCTGGGCACTCTTGAGCCCAAAAGGCATAGACACATAGCAGAAGGCTCCAAAGGGAGTTATGAAAGCTGTCTTCTCCTGGTCCTTAACTGCCATCTTGATCTGATGATAACCAGAATAAGCATCCAAAAAACTCAAACGCTCACAACCCGCCGTAGCATCAATAATCTGATCAATACGAGGGAGAGCAAAAGGATCAGCCGGACAAGCTTTGTTTAAATCCGTGTAGTCCACACACATGCGCCAAGTGCCGTTCTTCTTAAGTACCAGCACCGGGTTAGCCAACCACTCGGGATGAAAAACCTCAACAATAAACCCAGCCGCCAAGAGCCGGGCTACCTCCTCACCAATGGCCTTACGCCTTTCTTCATTGAAACGACGAAAAAACTGCTTGACCGGTTTAAACTTGGGATCAATATTGAGAGTGTGCTCAGCGAGTTCCCTCGGTACACCTGGCATGTCAGAAGGTTTCCATGCAAAAATGTCCCGGTTCTCACGGATGAACTCGATGAGCGCGCTTTCCTATTTCGAATCCATATTAGCACTGATGCTGAACTGCTTGGATGAATCGCTAGGAACAAAATCAACCATCTTAGTGTCATCTGCCGATTTAAACTTCAAAACAGGATCATGCTCTATAGTTGGCTTTTTCAAAGACGTCATATCCGCCGGATCAACATTGTCCTTGTAAAATTTTAACTCCTCCGTTGCACAAACCGACTCAGCATAAGCCGCATCACCTTCTTCACATTCCAAGGCTATCTTCCGGCTCCCATGTACTGTGATGGTCCCCTTGTAACCCGGCATCTTGAGCTGCAGATAAACATAACAGGGTCGCGCCATGAACTTGGCATAAGCCGGCCGTCCAAACAGAGCGTGATACGGGCTGTGAATCTTGACTACTTCAAAGGTCAATGTTTCCGACCTAGAATCATGATCATCTCCAAAGGCAACTTCCAGAGCTATCTTACCAACAGGGTACTCCGACTTACCAGGCACCACACCATGGAAAACTGTATTCGACGGTTTAAGATTTTTATCTGTCAACCCCATGCGACGGAAAGTTTCGTAATAAAGGATATTGATGCTGCTCCCTCCATCCATGAGTACCTTGGTAAACTTATACCCTCCAACCTGGGGTGCAACCACCAATGCTAGGTGACCCGGATTATCAACCCAGGGCGGGTGATCTTCCCGATTCCACACGATGGGCTGCTCAGACCAGCGCAAGTAACGGGGAACCGCCGGTTCAACGGCGTTCACTGCCCTTTTATGAAGCTTCTGATCCCGTTTGCATGAATTTGTGGTGAAGACGTGGTACTGCCCACTATTCAACTGCTTTGGGTTACTCTGATACCCAGATTGCTGCTGCTGATTCCCCTGACCTGACTGTTGATGGTAGCCACCCTGATTGCCTTGATTGCCCTGATTACCTTGGAATCCAGAACTAGAACCGCCACCGCTGTAACCCGGCCCATGAGAACCAGACCCTGAACCACCACCCGGTCCATGATTGTCTTGAAAAAGATTGGAATTTTTATACTCTGTCATGATGTAGCAATCCTTCCAGAGGTGGCCAGACGGTCTTTCTCGCGTCCCATGCCTTGGGCAGGGCTGATTTAGCATCTGCTCAAGATTGAAGCCTGACCCTTCGGCCCGTGGGGGCGGTTTACCTTTACAACGCTGGCCATTATTCTGTGCGTTGGTGTTAGCCACAAAGTCCAAACTATTATCAGCTTTGCGCTTACCATTGCCTCCCTGATTCGCCGGATTATGCTGCTGTCCTCTGGTGCTGCTGCTCTTCTTTCCCTTTCCCGGCTTGTCATCATCAGACTCGGGGTCCTTGGTACCATCAGAGTCAGCGTACTTAACCAGAGCCGCCATCAGCTCTCCCATGTCATTGCAGTGGCGCTTGAGCCGACCCAACTTCTGCTTAAGAGGCGTAAACCGGCAATTCTTCTCCAACATTATGACCGCTGAACCGGCATTGATGCGATCCGATGAATGTAAGATGGTCGAAACTCGGCGCACCCAATGGGTTGTGGACTCACCCTCTTCTTGGACACAGGCATCCAGATCCACAATTGACATCGGCTGCTTGCACGTATCTTTGAAATTCTGGATAAACCGGGCCTTTAATTCGGCCCATGACCCAATGGAGTTGGCAGGGAGCCCCTTCAACCAAGTGCGAGCCGTTCCATCCAACATCAGGGGAAAATATTTGGCACATGCCGCATCGCTAACATCTAGCAATTCCATGGCCATCTCATAACTCTCGATCCATGCTTCAGGAGGTAAATCGGCTGTATAGTTAGGCACCTTGCGAGGACCCTTAAAATCCTTGGGCAGACGCTCATTACGTATGGCCGGCACTAACATGGTACGCCTAAATTCCTAAAGGTTATACCTGGCTCCACCGAAGTTGTCGGACGAACCGGAGAAGGTTGATGGGCCGCATATTGCACCGCCAGCTCGGCCTCTCGACGCGCTCTACCTTGATCCACCATGTTTTGAGCATCAGCACCACCGCCCGCCGGGTTATGCCCACGAGGCTGGTTATGGTTCCGCCCACTGCTTGACACAGCTGGTTCATCAATATGCCTACTGTAACTCCGGCTTGGGCGAGGGGTGGAATGAATCCGGCTTCGACAGTAAGAATAAGCCTGCTGCTGAACCAATGCTGTCTGAAGGAGCTCTCTAGCCCTCCGCATCTCAACCGCCGTTGGAGACTCGCCTTCAACCGGGATAGCCACCAATCATGACGCCGCAGCGATTATGTTATCCAAAGGGTTAGAGTAATGACCCGGTGGTGTTGGCATGTGTTGCGGCGGGATATTGTTCTGACGAGGCGGATCCGTGGTGTGCGGCTGAACCGGCGCTCCCGTCCCAGGCGTTTCAACCCGGTCCGCCACTGGCAGGTTACTGGTTCCTGCTCCTGGCGTGTTAAAGAGGTTCCTCGCCTCGTAAACCGGTGGCAGGCGAGACTGATGCCTCCTCCTCATGACTTCGTTTGAAGCGTTCTGATCTAACATGAGCCGGTAAGACTCCGACTGAATCCACTGCGCCTGTGCATCCAACGTAACCCGCTCCGCAACCATCCTGGCATCTTCAGCTGCCAGGTCTTCCTTAGCTTGAGCTATCTGATCTCGCAATTTCACGACTCCCGGGTTAACCTCCGTCGTCAGCAGTGTTGCCAAGGCGTCTAGTAACCCAGACAAGACTTGAGCCGGCGGGCGCACAGGGCCTCCTGCCCCGGCTGCCGTCGCCGCTGCTGACCCGGAAATCAATGCCGCTGCAGTTGAAGAGTGCTGCACTGGCTGCGCACCGGCCATGAAGATTGCAACCCGGTTCGGCGGCTCGTAAGGGTCCGGAATACTATCGCCATCGGAACAGCCCCCAAGCAGACCGTCTTGCAGTTGGTACAATGACTCGGTTTCACCGGTGGATGACTCGCCATCAGAATAGACAACTGTCTCACCGTCAAATACCGATTTATCCTCAGATCCCGCACCATTGATGAATCCCACGAAGGCACGACTCATGGCGGGCTGAACTCGGGCGGGTTTTGCACGCTGAGCCGTCTCGATGATGTCGGTGCAGGTGTCCGGCTCAGGGCCCGGTTCGCCGATCTTGCCAATGAAGACGTGAATTCCACCGAAGGGGACCCGGTATCCGTACTCAATTGAGCCGGCCTCGGGGCCCCAGCCTTCGTCGTCGATGTAGAGCTTGCGGCGACGGCTCTTGGTCATCCGGCCCACAGCGTATCCCTTGATCCCTTCGAAGTTGCCCTTCAAGAACTCAAAACCACCGTGCGCTGGCCCCACGGTGGGCGCCACCTGTCGTGGACTTGACAAGGCAGATGTCCTAGCGGAAGGACTTAGTCGTGGAGCCATCGCAACTAGGTTAACTTGAAGGGGTTAAACAGAACAAAGGACACAGAGAGTTTACCCAGGTTCAGCCCCTCTCAATGAGGTAAAATCCTACTCCTGCTTTGTGTTGTATTGCTAGGGTTTCGATTACCAGGGAGCGAATACGCTTGACCTAGTTCCCGATTGTTTGTTACCTGTCCCTAAACCGCCGCCGGGTCGTCCCTTTATATCCACAGGTTGACGCCCGGCGGTTCACAGAATCCCGGCCGGCTCATAAACGTGTCCGGCTCCGTATCCACTCTTTTCTATCTTACAATACAAGTCATATACTTATGGCGGTTTACATCTATGGGCCCTAACTCGCCTTTGGGCTTTGGGCCTTCTTATTAAGTCTCCTTCGTAAGTCGCCATCTTCTATGTCTTCATGGGCTTCAATACAGGTAAACCACTATGAGCATAACCCGGCCCCTCCTGGGCGGTTTATACTCAATAGTTATATCCCCAACAAGAGGGGAAGAGGCGAGAGAGGGATCTAGGTGGGAAGGAACAACACGACGACGGCTCGAGAGATTTGGTGGCGGCGCTAGGTTTCGCTAGCGCCTGAGTGAAGGGGTTAAAGCACGAGCAAAATACTATAAAATAGAGAATCAGTGAACAGGCACTCGCTAGTTTGACGGTTGACGCTCTTTCCCTTCTCATCCCAACCCCCAAAGCTAGGACACGGTTGTAAGATCATTTACAGCTGGGCACCCCAAACCCTTCTTAAATGCCCGGGTGGACGACCCGAGTAGTGACCGGTCAAAAAACGCAACCCAGACGGGCGCCTCAAACGACAGGGCTGACCGGCACCCCTCATATCCAGCCCAAATATGGGTGGATATGGGGATGCCCGGGCGCGGAACGTCGGACCCAACAAGCCTACGTCACCACAAATTGCATCAATTCCACCCCCTCGACCTACCAGATCCATTTGCTCTCTCCTCTGTTCTTCCTCCTCCGTGTCAGACGTCTTGCATCTTCGCCACCACCCTTGCCCGGTAGTCATTCCGAGCCTCAGCGCCACCAGCACCGGCACAATAGTCCTCTCTCCCGTGCTCGGCGTCGTGGACATCCTCACCAGTCCAGACGCCATAGCGGTACGTCCGGCAACTATCAGGCTATCCCTTGCGCTCTATGTGTTCAACACATTGTCCGACCCGGTTTTTTGTGATTTATTTGTAGGGAAAGTGATGAATTCTGATGCTTCATTGGATGAGAAGTATGGATCGACGGAGCTTGGTAAAATGATTGAAGCTCAGTTCTTTGATTCGTTGGATTCGGACGAAGAAGTGAACATGATCATGCTCATGAGCATGCAAGAGAAATTTGACCGGTACGTGGAACATGTTCTCAACTTCAAGGGCTCAATCACAGGAAGAAGAGTGATCAACCGGGATAAGTTCTCTGGAGCACGACTACTGCACAAGGATTACTTTGTTCCGGACCTAACTTTCCTGGATGATCCATGGTTTCGTTGCTGTTTTCCGATGCGCAAACCAATGTTTTTGCGCATTGTGGAGGGAGTGGAGGCACACGATGACTACTTCAAGCTCACAAGGGATTGCTACGGCCAACTTTCTTTCTCTGCTAAGCAGAAATGCACAACTGCTCTAAGGATGCTTGTGCTTGGTACTGCCACATATGTCATTGGTGAGATGGTCCGGATGGGGAAGAGCACATTTCTGAAGACTACTGTCAAGTTTACCCGCATCGTGGTGCAGGTGTTTGGAGCAGATTATCTGAGAGAACCAAATGTGCGGGACACAGAAAAGTTGTTGGCTATTGGAGAGGCTAGAGGGTTTCAAGGAAGGCTCGGATCAATTGATTGCATGCATTGGCAATGGAAGAACTGCCCCAAAGGTTTGCAGGGAATGTATCAAGGTCACACCAAAGAGGCTATCATCATATTGGAAGCAGTGGCATGCATGATTTATGGATTTGACATGCTTTGTTTGGAATGTCGAGTTTTCCCAACCACATCAACGTGCTTCAATGATCTCCCATGTTCAGGAGGTTTTGTAATGGGGAATCGCAACTGTAACATCCCCAGCATCACACCACAGTAATCCTCCTCTAATGGTGGCCTTGTCATCCTGCTTTACTAAGCCAAAATGCCACTTGTCCAAAATTTGCTTCAAATTCAAATTCAAATTGCATGTCAAATTATTTTCTTCAAAAATTAAAAAGGCAAAAATGTTCGTTGGGTTGCAGATATTCACTAGCTAGTTATCATGTAGAAACCAACATCATTTGACTCACCATTTAATCCCTAGGAAAATATAAAGTGGTCCAGCAGCATGTTAATTGACCTATTCAATTTCTAAAAATGCTTGAACAATTCCATTGGCTCTAAAGCTTTTTATGCAACACCACAATGTTGTTCTTGATTTGTGTGCCAGATTTCAAGATTGAATAAATTCATTTTGTCACCCAAATAAATACGAGGCAGTAGCTAACTTAAATACATAAAAGGAAAATAGAAAATGGCCTAACTTACTACCATTCAACTGGGCCTTTGATGACCGCAGTGCTTTTGGCCCAGCCCAATCGCGCCTCCTCCTACCTCCTGTTCACCTCGTTCCCGTGGACGCCCGTGCGCCGTCTAGCACGCGGATGTCGCGCTGCCGCCCATCCTGCGGTCGGGAAGCTGGATAAGAGCCCTCCCTCGATGCCCCTCTCTCCCTCCCCGAAACCCTAGCCCCCTCAGAATTCCCCTGGCCTCGATCCCCTCTCTGTCTCGTTCTCTGATTCGATCTGGAGCGGCGCCTGACGCGGCCATCGCCGCGTGCTCGGCGACCCCGCAGCCACCGATCTTCCCTCGCACCACCGCCGTGTTCAGGAGGTGTGCGCCGTCGTCCTCGACCTCTCTGCCAGCTCGATCGAGCTGGGATGTTCTCGAGCCTTGCGTTCGACCCGTCCACTCCGCCACGGCCGTCGTCATTCGCCCCGCCGATCTACACCACCGCGCCCTCCCCGTCCTCCCCGAGCCTCTCCTCGACCCCGCGGTGAGCTCCTCACCCTGCCCCTTGCTTTCCCTCCCTCGGACCGCTGCAGTTTGGCCCCGCCATTCCGGCGCTCGCGCCCATCACACTCAGCCCGCCGTGTGTTGGCCCTGCACCGCGTTCCCCCCCCCCCCCCACCATGCTCCGCCCCTGCTCTCCCCTACCCATGCGCCAGCCGCCTTGCTGCGGTCGCGCCCGGCGCTGCTGGCGCCGCCAGCTGCCATGGCCTCCCCCCTGCGTCGTCCAGGTTCTGCCCAGCCGAGCCCGGCTCGCCTGCGGCTGGCCTCGGCCGTCCCGCCTCTGTCTACGCGTCGCTGCCGCCGCTCATTGACACACCATCCCACGCTCGCCGCCGCCGCTGCTCCTGCCGCTGCGCATCGCTGCCCCTCCCCCCCCCCACACCAAGCGTGTTGCCGTCCGCCACGGCCGGAGCTCCTGGCGGCGCCGCCATGCCCTGCCTCTGTCCACTCCACGCCGGGCGTCGGGACGGCTGCCACCGGCTGCTGCTACGGCCGGGCTGCTCCCCGCTCCCGCCGGAGCCCCCTTCCCTCGCTGGCCGGCGCTGCGCCTGGCTCGGGCCGCCGGCGCCCTGAGCCCGTGCGTGCCCGCGAGTGCAGCCAGGGGCCGGCTGGCTCCCTGCCCAGTGGGGCTGCCCTTAAAAAAAGAAAAGTAAAAAAAACATATTAGATGGATTAGTGAGAATGACATGTGGGCCTCTGGTCAGTTTGACCAGTCAACGGGTCAACATTGACTGCTGACTTGGCAGTCAACAGGGCCCACTGTCAGCCTCTAATGACCTGTTGGGTGCACTGGACCGGGTGCACCTGGCCTTTTCTTGTTATTTTTGAATTTAGTTTAATTCTAGAAATTCCAGAAATTGATTTAAAACTTTAGAAAATCATAGAAAATAAACCGTAGCTCGGATGAAAATACTTTGTACATGAAAGTTGCTCAGAACGACGAGACAAATCCGAATACACAGTCCGCTCGTCTGCCACACGTCTCTATCATAGAAAACGTGCAAACGTCCCTCTCCGTTTCATCTGTCCGAAAATGCCAAACACCGGGGATACTTTCCCGGATGTTTCCCCCCTTCATCAGTATCGCGTAGCACCGCGTTAGATCACACCTAGCACCGTTTATTGCCATGTCATGCATCTGTTTGCGTCGTATTTATTGTTTCTTCCCCCTCTTCTCTCCGTTAGACTTCGAGACTGACACCACTGCTACTGCCCCGATCGACTACGGCGTTGACGACCCCTCCTTCTCGACTGAGCAACCAGGCAAGCCCCCCCTTTGATCATCCCGATATCGCCCATTCTATTTTCTCATGCTTGCATTAGATTTTGCTACTGTAATTGATTGCTCCTATTCTGATGCATAGCCTGCTTTTGTAACCTGCTTATTGTTACCTTACCTGCCTATTTCAAACTGCTTAGTATAGGCTGGTTAGTGACCCATCAGAGCCCCCCACTTTGACCTAACTGCCCCGCTGGATTATCAGAAGACCCGATCAACGGGATTGAAGACCAGACCCCGGCACCGCACATCACCCCCTTAGTTGTACGACACTGCAGCGTTTCTATCGAGTGCCGAGGGTGATACCTCGTATAGCACTTCTGATGTTAACTCTGTAGAGTAGCTATTCGGTTGTGGTCATCGAGGGTGATTCCTCTTTCACCACTCCCGATAACGACGCTGTCGTGCAACACCTCAAGTGTGAACCCATCGAGGGTGATTCCTCCGAGTTCACCTTGACGGATACATCGAGTAGGATACCTCGGATTCCTCAGATGTTATGGACACACGGATACTTGGACTTTACAACTGATACTTGGAAAGGCGGGTCGACCCTGAGGGGTACCCGCAAATGATGGGATGTCGGGTTGACCTGGAGGTTACCCGTGAGATAAATACGAGGCGCGGTCGGGCATTCTTAGCCCTTGCAGCAAGTCCTCGAGACGGGGCGATGGGGTCACATCGATCGTGAGTCTCTGCTCATTACCGCAAGCCCCTAGTCCACTAATGATTTGAATATTTGATCCAAGCAGGCCTCTGGCCTGATAGCACTAACCATCACGTGGGCATAGTATGGGAGTTCTGCATCGTGGCATCAGCCGAAAGCTCTGTCAGACGTCCAGTTCAGCCTGGCGGCCGGGCTGGGCCGGCACCATCCTGTAGTGGTGGAGCCTGGTTCGCCCTGCACGCAACGACCCGGAGGGCGAGGGGCGATGGCCCAAGACCCCCTTGCGCTTAGGATGTAGACCAACGGGGACCTCTCTGCTGAGTTGTAGGTAGGGTTACGGTGTATCGTTTGGCCGAGGCCGGGCATGACCCAGAAAGGTGTGTCCGGTCGGAGTTAAGCGAGCGTGATGGGTAAGTTGGTGCACCCCTGCAGGGAAGAACACATCTATCGATAGCCGGTCCTACGGTAAAGGACACTCAGAGTTGTATCCCGATCGATACAACTAGAACTAGATACTTGTGATGAGTATGGCTCTGGGATTACTTTCTTGTAGGGAGTCGAGAAAGGATCTCTGGCCGAGGTTGATGATGAGTATGGCTCTGGGATTACTTTCTCGCAGGGAGTCGAGAAAGGATCTCTGGCCAAGGTTGATACTTGGATATTATGGCTCTGGGATTGTTTTCTGGCAGGGAGTCGAGAAAGGATCTCTGGGTGAGGTTGAGACTTAATGATACTACTACCTTATGTTATACTAATCTACACTCTTCTAATGCTGCAAGACCGTTGAAGATGCTAGTCTTCGATAGGACTAGGTTTTCCTCTCTATTCAGGCATTTCTGCAGCCCAGTCCATATATACAGCCTTCCTTTGATAATGTTGCATATGTAGTGTAGATCCTTGCTTGCTGAGTACTTCGGAGTACTCACGGTTGCTTTGCTTTCTTTTTCTCCCCATATCAGTTTGTCTTGACCTGATGACGGAGCCCCTGAGACAGCTGCCCCGCCGACGATCGCTACTACTACCCCGAGGGTGGATACTTCTACAAGCTGGCCGACGTCCAGGAGTAGGATAGGAGGGTCACAGGCTGGAGGCCTGCGCCTTCGATCGTAGTGATTTATTTTGCCCCGCCTTTCTAAAGGCCCTTCTGTTTCTCTTTTATATCTGTACTCAGATATCTGATGCTTCTGCTGACGCTTGTATGCCATCGAGCTATGTATTCGAGCCCTCGAGGCCCTGGCTTGTAATATAAAGCTTGTATGACTTTATTTATGTTTTAGAGTTGTGTTGTGATATCGTCAAGTGAGTCCTTAAGCTTGATCGTGTGCATTTGCGTGTATGATTAGTGCACGATTAAGCCGGGGGTGTCACAGCCATCGTGCAACTACACTCTCAATAGCCCTGATTACAAAATGGGATACTATCTTGCCAACCGCATCTATCCTCAGTGGATGGCGTTTGTTAAGACCATATCCGAACGACACTGCAACAAACAAAGCCACTTTGCAACAATGCATGAAGCAGTTAGGAAGGATGTGGAGAGGGCATTCGGAGTGCTTCAAGCTCGTTGGGGAATTGTTCGTGGAGCTGCAATGATGTGAGAATCATAAACTTTGTGGCGGTTGATGACATGTTGTGTTATTTTGCACAATATGATTGTTGAGGATGAGGGTGATGGTGTTGCCCAGAACAATGATTTTGAAGCACCTCGAGAATAACTTCAAATCCCGGAAGATCAAGATGCAAATTAGCTTATGAACTTTCTGCAGATGCATCAGAATCTTCGAGATCATCAGGTGCACGCATAGCTACTCAGTGATCTTGTGGAGCATATGTGAACCCATAATGAAAACCAAAGAGCTAATGTTTGAGTTGTGCATTTAAAATAAAATTCATGTAAGAATTATGTATTTTCGGTACCAATATTTGTTATTTACGTGCGACATTGACATGTATGATAGATGTGCATGGATTTGCATGTATTTGAGAGTCTAAATTTGAGGTATGTGGATGTCGGGCACGACATATGATGGGTCGTCCGGCTGTGTCCGCAGGCGTGCCCGGGCACGTCCGTGCACATATAGGGGGGCGGATTTTCCAAGTCCGACTGTAGATGCTCTAAGGGCTTGTCCACATATGTGTGGGAGATGACATGTACACAAAAGAATGATAGAAATGTTGTCAAGAGCACAACAAGGTCACAATTGTGTCTCAAAATGTTTAAAGAGGTATTGTAGGGAATTACGATATTATGGACTTTCTTGTGTGCCTAACACATGCTATCTCTGTACCAAAATGTCAGACATTTTTTTTTTTTTGGATAGGGCATAAAAACGTCTTACATTTTTTACCCAGGGAGTACATCATTATTATTTTTCTAATACACTTGAGCATGTATGGAGCGACAAAAATTCAAATGATTCAAACCACCTTCGATGTTTTTTTTGCATCAGTAAAGTAGCGCAAGCTCCAAAGTTTTTTTGTGTTTTCCCGTGATAAGAATATACCATTTGATGCGTGTTTAGAGAGTTGAGAATCCAGGATTCAAAAAAAAAGGCTGCAATCATAAATTCAGTAATGTGAAAGTTATGCCATTGGATTTGACATGAAATGTACTTTTGTATTACAAATTTATTTTATTTGAAACAATCTATGGTTCTTGGTCAAACTCTTACTTGAAAGAATATGCCACTCCCGACGGTGTTCCCGATGTGTGATCAAAATATATAATTATATTTTGCTAATATTCACTTGAACTATATATCGGACGGAAATTTCAATTGATTCAAACCAGCTCAGAAGTTTTTTTTAAATGTTTTCTGGTGTAACAATATAATGTTACCCACCTCCACCTTATTTGAAGCACAAAATTGACATGACCGTCTGTTGAAACTGTCACGGACCTAGCCCACGATGAAACACGTTTTGGGCCGTGGGCAGGCGCACTTAGGTACTCAGGAGCCGAGGCATCATGACAGACACTTTTTTTTCCTACTTAAAGAAAGAGAGAAGGCATGACAGCGACTCGCAATTTTGCAAGCAAGTTGCCATTAGCGAGAGACCGGACCGGACCGGAGAATGTGATTGCAGGGTGGTCGATCGACGCCAGCCGAGGGCAGCAGATAGTTAGAGATGGCAAGAAGCAGATAAGGCAAGCAACAGTGCAGCCACCCCGCGTGGCGACAGGCATCGGAGCGCGGCGCTTCCTTGCACCGCCGTCCCGCTCCCTCGCCCCCCCCCCCCCCTTATCGTCCGTACGACGGCGGGCCCGACCGCCTGGCCGCCGGTCGCCGGAAGAGTCCAAGAGTCGTCGTGGGTGCGGGTGGTCCTGCCCGCCAAGGCAACCACAGCGGCAGCGCGCGTACGCACGTAAATGCAACACAGACGTAGTACGTGCGTGCCCGCATTATTGGTTTTGAACCGAGGCCGTGCAGCTGCAGATTGCAACGGGGCCGGCCGGCGATCCCGTTGCGTCACCGTCTTCGTCGCACAGTAACGAACCGGACGTACGTGCGCGCGCGCGCGGGATCTGCGTAGATCGTGAAAATGGACTCAACTGATTCTTTTTCGAAACTTTAACACATAATAGTCTGAATCTGAAAATATTTCACAAACTGGCCCCTTTTCGCATGACGCCCGGGGGTCCCGGGCTAAGGCGTCATGGTAGCGGGGCGTCATGCTATCTAGCATGGCGTCTCAGCCCCGGACATCATGCAAAGGGGTCAGTTTCGAAAATATTTTTAGATTAAGATCATTTTGTGTTGAAGTTTTAAAAAAGGGTCAGTTTTGTCTATTTTCACGCATAGATCGGCTGACTGACTGGCCCGTTCACGTGCCACGCCTGACGATGCCGATGGGTGTTACTGTCACTTGGACGGGAGACACGCGAGCCGTTGCCGACCCTCTCCTCTCCTCGGGGAACAGCCCGGCGCAGCGGCGTCACAGGCTCACAGTGGGGAGCATGCATGTGTGGTGGCAGTGGCAGTGCCAGACCCGGCCGGGCCGGACCCCTCTCCTGGACTGGTATCGTGCGCGTCTGCAGACACGACAGGCCGGTAACGAACGGGAGCAGAGCGAGACCGGGTTAATTTGGCAGTGCTATAGGTTTCGTACGTTCGTGAGTGAGTGCACTGTCACTGCCCGTGAAAAAACGACTGCTTCTTAGCCGTGACACGCTCGCTGGGCTGCGATTAGCTTGAAAGAAATTCTTAACTCGACGACTCAGAATGCACAAACTCGTATGAATCAAAGAAGCTATCAGGGAACCCTCAGCGATGCAAACTAAGCATAGTTTAGATGATTTTTAGATTCCTTGGGTTGGAACAAGCCCACTAAGATTCAAGTTTGTATATATCTCCTACATTTATTTCATCTTTTTTGGCAAGGGACCAGTGACGACTTTGTTAATCTCAAGATATGTCTGTTCAATCCTCGGAGGTGCTCAGACCTCCATGTGTATGCTTACACCCTTAGATTAGTTAATATTTGTGCAAAAAAAATAGAACAAATTATATAGTTTATTAGTATACTTGAACCCACAGCATTTTCATAATGTGCATTTTTTTGCTGCTTCCATACATTGCATCAGGCTGCCCCCAAAGCTTTTATTCCAATTAAAATAGTAATCTGCCCTACATGTCATCTCTTTTGTGAATGGCAGATCAACGTGATTAGTATTTTTGTGGAAACAGTCAAGAGGATGTACTCAAATGCCATACACCATGGCGCTTTGGCTAAGCTTAGAGGCAGCAAGCGTAGACCCTACCTTAGACGCAATGCTGCCTCCAAACACTAACGATGCTGAGTGTATACTTGTGATAAGGGATGAGTATGCTTGTTTGTACATGTACGTCTGCATTTTTTACTGCGCCGTTTGAACAATTATTAAGGCTCGAAATCACACAGTTAAGACTGAAGCCCAGGCTGTCATTCGAGTCAAACCGAGCCATCAGACAAGAGGCAGTGGCGCCTGGCACTGCCAGTTAGAAAGATTCGCAGATCCTGCTTGCAAAAGCTGTGCTGAAAAGGGAGCACGAGTCCAGGCGTCGATGCTTCTTTCATAGCCACCAATCATAACGACCAAGAAAACCTGGAGTTTCCACGTCGATGCAGGTTCTGATGACAAGTATTACAACGTCTTTGACTCCATGGAGACCTTGTACCGTTGCCTGTACAAGCACAATGCGTAATACTATCTGAGAGCCTAGAGCTTCTACATGTTCAGTAAGTATCTTCTTACCACACAGACAACTGCCAGGGCAGGTTCCGTTGCTAGGGCTCAACTAATCGTTGCTACCGTTGAATTATAGAAAGAGCCAATACATGTTGAATATGGACTCAGCTGGGTATCGCATCACAAAGACAACTACCAGGCCAGGTTACGCAAGTCATACCACAGTATATAGAGATATTCATAGATGCTCCTAAATTGACGTGCAGAAATTGTACAGAAGCTGTGGTCAAAGGGGCGTAAAGCTGTGCCAAGTTCTATCATCAAGATATCTAAACAAGGTCGCAATGAAGATACAGATCAGAAGCATTACAGCATCTTCATCCAGAAAGAAGTGTTCCCCCCTCCAAATCGACTTCTCATATGGAACTTCACTGTTGCCTGTGCAAGTACAACGTATAATGTCAAGACAACAGCAATATACAGTATTAATGTCACGAGCATCGCAACACGAAGTAAATGGCCAGGTGCTGGAGACATGTTTAATACAGTAGGCCCTTAAGCATATTTAAGTTTCTAGTCGAGTACAAGAATCAACCTATCATGGCCAGGCTTGATTATTTTCGTTTACTTCACGCAGATTAGATCATTCAAACAGCAGTGTACTGTTTGTGCAAGAAGAAGAAAAAGGACGAGAAGATACGATCTTACTTGTGAAGACTTTCCATGGCAGATTCAAGCTTCTTCACGTCAGCACCAACCACTTCGCTGCTCTTCTCGCCTTTGTGATAGAAGTGGAAAGTTGGCTGTGCAAGATTCAGCATGAGTCAAATATTTTGGATTACGAGTTAGGATGAAGGTTGGTAAGAACCACGTTTATGCAAATACACAAACATGCTGGTAGAACAATATTCCTATAATCATGACTATCTTTAAGTGAACCGAACATGCATTCAAGCATTTAACAGAGTAAAGGTTGAATTATTGCATATTCTCATATTCCACCAATAAGAACCATTGTTTATATGAATATACACAAACATGCTGGGAGAAGGATATTCCTATAATCATGGCTCCCTCTTTAAGTGAACTGAACAAACATGCATGTACGCATTTAACAAAGTAAGGTTGAATCACTGCATATTCTCAGACTTCTGCAGTCCCAAAAACAGAATGAAAGTAATACTAAAATTGACATCATAAAAATAATACTAAAATTGACATCATAAAAATAAGAAGAAAAAAAGTCATGAATTACAGTTTCAGGCTTGCAACTTACAATAGAGCATATTTTCAGAGTACTAAGTCTGTTCCCAAGACCCTCCTGCAGCACAAGAGGAAAAGAAATTGTGTTTCAATAACAAGTGAGGGAGCAGGCATACTGTTGAGAAAAATAAATATAGCGACAACAGCAAATACTTTTAATGTATTTGGAATGCATTCCACCTTGCATGTACCATTTGACAGCTGTCATGGTGTATATTCCCAATAAGACATCCAGTTAACAAACTGATCAAACCAGTGTAACATTTGTCCCCTTTACACGCAATCACGAATTCAAAAGAGTAAAACCACTGCAGCAGATTAAAAAACAGTTGATTCCAATTTTGGATCGTTTCTACTTAGAAGTACCATGCAGGTATTTCACCAACTCTCAAGTCAATCTGCCTACTGTAAAATGAGCACCCAGCACCCCCATATACATGGAAAACATGAACAGCAGTGTTTTAATGGGGTTACTAAATTGTATCAGGACGTCTATAATATGTTAGTGAAGGTAAATGGTCTAGATGACTAGATGAATTTGCAGAACTAAGAGCAGACTAACTACGAAGCAACTTTTAGAATCATCCTTATCAATAATGGATGCTGCTAAGTGCTAACTTCATGTGTTATCAAAGTTCTAGACAGAAGGCTACTGAGAAAAAGAGGCGTGGGTCTGAGTTATCCCAATGCTAGAAGCTGACAAATATATCTATGCAGATCCTCCAATCAAAGAAAGTACAACTAGAGGCTTCCATTCAGCATGCTTGGTCTAGGATTTATAAAAAATTAGTGGTCGTTACACAACTGAACACACTGGTTTAGTAATTCTCTTAATAGGGTTTACTAAGTCCCAATGGGGGCTATACTGGATCCACCATTCGGACACCATCATTTTCTTCCAAGTGACACCACATAGATCATATGTCCAGAATATCCATGTTAGCAAAGGTAAATGATCTAGAGAATTTCACATAACTAATAGCGGACTAGTGATGAAGCAACTTTCACAATGATCCTGAATTCCTGATAAATGACTGACTTCGATCTCAAACTCCAAAGCAGAAAGCTAAGTCAAATAATAAAAAATGCGACCCCGAGTGATCCCAAACTTGAATCTTCATAATGTTAGAAAGCCGACAGAAATATTTATGTAGATCCAACTCTAAGAGATCACAACTGGAGGCTTCATTTTAACAGGCATGGTCTATCAACAATTACTAGTCATAACACAATTTCAATCATCGTTGTTTAGGTGACAGAACTTGACGGATTAACAAGCAGTGTAATACAACGATCTTTGGTTAAAATAAGGTTACAACCTAGGACAAACTCATACTCATGCAAATTTACCATTCATATCCAAGTAACATGGAATTTGCTACCATATCATCATTACAGCAGGACTGAAATCCGCCCGCTTACCATGTCGATGTCGACTTTGTAGACAGGTATCTTTGGGTACTGCCTGCTCATCTTCTCGATCACAGGTGCCATCGCCCGACCTGCAACACCAAACAACAGAATTACAGCTCCCTCTAGTCACTCACCCAAATCCCAATTCATGGCAAGGAGACGGCACTTACACGGCCCGCACCAGACCGCCGTGTAGTAGAAGACGGCGGGGAGCTTCTCCACTGCAAAAGGAAGAGCCACCACACCAAACATGTGAGAACGAAACTTGCGCACGCACCATACTGCAAACAGTGCGAAGAATCGGTAGAAAAGCTGGAAGGAGAAGGGAGGGGATCGGCGCCGCACCTTGCACCTTGGCGTGGATGTCCTCGAAGGAGTCCGCCGAGCCGACGACCACCATGCTGGAATCACCTGCGGGAGCCAGGAAACCGTCAGCGCCGGTCCAGGGCCACGGGGAGGCGGAGGATCGGAGGGGAGGAGGAGGCGTTTCAGGCGTACCTGCTGATGACGAGGAGAAGAGGCGGGGGAAGGCGGGGGACGAGGTCGTCGGCGTCGGGGAGGAGAAGGGACGGAGGCGCGCGGCGGGGCTAGGGTTTAGGGCGGGGATGGTGGGGAGGCGGGGCTGGGGCTTGGGGGCGGCGGCGAGGGGGAGGAGGAGGCGAGGGAGACGGCAGAGTCGGCGAGCCATGCCACGGATGGGGGTAAAAGGCGATTTTGCCCTTGTATAATAGCCTGGGTGGGTACGGTAAGCCCACTATGAATGGGCCTATACGGGCCGAATGCGGCAGGTGGGCTGTTGGGGCCTCTTGTTCCAGCACCGGACGGTTGGTTGGTTTTTTACCCCTCCATTTTTGTCTCAGATTTCCGCATATAAAAGCCCGAGGATTTCACGAGCCTCAGCATTACCCTAACCCTAGTTCGTCCTCGGCGTCCCCTAAAAAAAAGTTCGTCCTCGGCGGCGGCGGTGAGAGCTTATCAGATCTTCAGCTAGCGATGCCAGCGCCGGCAGGAGGTGAAGGTGTTGAAATTTATTGGATGATCTCAGGATCATCAAGCTCAAGATTTGAACCACCAATAATAAGAAAAGAAGCAATCACACCTTAGGACCATGTGAGCATCATCTAGGTGATCTTGTAGCAGCCGAAGATGATGCTGGATGAAGCCCATATCTTTCTCTTTTAATCTAACACCACCAAGAGCTTGGTCTGGTGGCTGTGAAGAACCCTTCCCAGTGCTCCAGCGCAGGCTTGATCAGTAGCCTTAGAGAGAGAGAGAGTTCTGAGTGTGTGTGTGTGTGCATGCTGGGTTAGAGCAGCAGCAGCAAAACTCCCAGCCGTATCTATTCTTCTCTCCTCTCCCTTATCTTTATATCAATAGCACTGTGCACCGGGGGGGCCACACCATGTGTTGGCTGATGAGCTGCCCCTGATCAGAGCAGCTCATCAGAGTAGGTAGGTGACCACTGTAGCCACCGCCTACTGTAGCAGCACTGTAGCTCTTCAGATATTTTCCACTTAAGCCTTAATCCTTAGTCTTTTAATCTTAGGACATAATAGCTACAGTTTAGTCTTTAAGATTAAAATATCCAACATTCTCCCCCTTGATCGTAAAGCTAAAGTCATAAGCCCACTTCTAAATAAAAATGGCATACGAGACAAAAGGATTGTAACGGTCAGTTATTACCGCAAAACCCAGTTGCTACAATATACCATCTTATCTCGAATTGGAACTTCTTTAACTTGGGAGCTCCGTAATCTTAATTCTTATTTGTAAAACTTATGAGCTCATCCCTTTGTTGGAACTTATACAGAGCCAATAAAATACAATGGTCAATTAAGTACCATTGATCTAATTGACCACAGTACATCATTCCATCGAAGGAACAAGCCCCCTTAGGTTTGTGGGGAGATGGTGTTGCAATGGTCCCAAGAGTGCAGTTTCTCTTCATATATTCTTTTGTATATCCTTATGCGCGCGCTTTTGAAAGGAAGAGAAATATGTATTGTTTCCAGAATCATAATTTGTCCCTTAATAATAGGCTGCCATTTAGTCTTTATGCCGGCAACATTAGAAGGCAAGCCTCTTTAAATATGATACTTTACTTTAATGTCTTTAGCATAATATTCTAAGCATCAAGACATTAATCTTATATAATGCTCAACACTTATGCCTTAGATTTAATACTTATTTGTTGAGCCTTAAAACTTAATTTATCAAGGCCTTGAATATGTTTGATTCTGGAATTAGTCTTTCACAATGTCATAGGTCTGACAGATACCTTTTGACATGTTACTCGAATAATCTGCACTCTTACATAATAAATTCCGGGATAAATAATCTCAAGAAAACTCCTCATTCTTTAAATTAATATGGATCAGGGACATAAATCCATATCTTAAAAGCTTAGGGATCAAAGCACGCCATAACTTTAATTTGCATTCTTCATGATGTCTTAAAGAGAATTGGGTAAAGCCATTCCACAATATGGCTCCCCCCCCCCCCCGCAAGGGTGAAACTTTTGTGGATAAAACTTTCGTAAATTCACACCTTGCCAATTACCTTAACGGTCCACAACTTGGTGGTCACTTTATTTCTTAAAACATTAGCATGCAATCCCTTAGTGTGATTTATCACACACATCATTACTTTAGTGCTTATGCCAACAAGGCAAAGCTTTTCTCATAATATTCCAGGGGTCCAGTCCCGGTCTCAAACTTAAGGGCACATAATAACTTAAACATCAATGCCATCATGAGGAAAACTCTTCGCCCTTGAGGGAGTAAACATAAATCTTTAGAATGAATTTAATACTCCCCTTTATGGACCAATCTCAGTGAATCCTTAGGACATAAGAAACATCACCAAGATTAACTTAGTACCTCGAGGAAAACTCTCAGGTCTTATGCAATATCCCTATTGCTTATGGTCAATAAACATAATATTGACCAATCATAAATTCCTCATTAAACTTATTTTCTTATTGAGCTTTGTACCACTATCAGATACTGATTGCCTCAAACAATAATAACTGATCATCATAATTGGTTCCTTTTATAATGCAAAAGGAGAAACTTTATGAAATTCCATCTCTAAAATAGTGATCACATATCACCTTTTCATAATTTATTCCCTCAAACTCCCAGACAAGTTAAATATTTCCAACAAGCCTTTTAACAAGACATGCTGTTTGGAACTTAAGAAGAACTTTGCCAAAAAATTACCTTGGCTATCTGGGAGTTAGGAATAGCTCCTCTTTCGATGTCATCAATGGAGCTCATAATTGCCATAAAGCCCTTATAATTTAACCGCTCTCCCTTTAGTTTTTTTTTTCAACATCATACTCTATTTCAGAGTATCATAATTCTCATCCTCCTCTTTTGAAGCTTTAGGAAGATCATTAGGAGGATCATTATGGAGAACATAATTAATTCTTTGATCTCACTCAGGAGACATACTTATGTATGGCCATTAATATTAAAGGGTAATCTTAATTAATTATTCTTAATCATCTTTACTTTAGAAATTACTTTAGCATTATTCCTTAAGAGATGGAAACTTAAGAAATTTGACTAGAAGTGGTACTTAACAAAAACTCAATTTTCATTCATAATTCTACAACTTAGCTTTACTTAATAAAGACAGAAAATAAAATTACTTAGGAGTGGAATTTAAACATACCTGGAAGTTCAATTGCTCCCCCTCGAAATGTGGACGGAGCTATTACAAAACATTTCGACGAACTTCCATAATAAATATTCCGCTTTTAAGAGGAGAAGTCCATAAAACTAATAACATAAATCACATTATAGGAATGGAGGATAGAAAACTTTATATTTTGTGCTAATGGAAAATTTCCATAGCCTTTAACATTAACCTCCAGTCCAATTTAAAAGACTTCACCTCAAACCTTTTCGTCCATGAGGCCATAATAACATCATACTTGTGGTATCCAATTTTCTTATGGATACAAATTTCTTTGAGCTTAATTCCAGTCCACTTTATGCGCTTTATCGTAAATAATATAATAAAGTGAACTGAAAAAATTCCGTAAATTCATCATGTCTCAAACCTTAAATCTTGATCATTCTTATGATTAATATGATCTCATAAGATTTTAAGAAGCTTTTCAAACTGCTTCATTAATGCCAGGAATAACTTTCTTATAAGTGAACTAGGGAATTACTCCCCCAAATTCTTACTGGCATACTCCCCCAGATCTTTACTGGGTTTTGCTCCCAATTAATATTAATAGACAAGAAATTTATTGAATTCTTGTCAATGCCTTAGTAATCAAAATTTCTTTAATGGGAGCTCATTAAATTTTTTATTATACATGACCTCATGAAATAATAATATATGCTTAGACTTAAGTCATTAGTTATGAGAAACATTAAATCAACCAAAACATTATGGCTGAATTGAAAAACATTAGCAATAGGGATAAATGGATGATCACAAATTTTGATAGTGATCATACAAAACATAATTCCTCATGTAAACATTAATCTTTAGGGAATGGCACATGTATCCAATCAACTTTGGTCAGAATGAATTCACGTGCCACAACTCATCCCAAAATAACATTAAGTCTCCAACCAAAGTTTCCCTTTGGTTCCATCTTAATTGGAGACAACTTAGTGATCATGATAATGACCACAAAAGCTTATAGCTTCAAGAATTAATTGATCTGGGAATTAACTAAATGACTTATGGCTATAATTAAAACTTAATGAATTTATATATATAGCCATGAATCACGACATTAATCAGAGGCACTTAATTGCGGAAGCATGCAAGTTAATTATAAGCATTAGTTTACAACAACTTAATAATTAATTAATTGATTTATACTTTTAGTTTAATTCCCCAAAACTACTTTAATATTTGTGGCCTATTTCAAAAAATTATCCGAAAGCCTTATGCATGAGAATCCTTTCCCAAATCATAAACTTCTTTTGTTGAACTGATTCACATCAGCTTTGGCCAGAAGTGTATCAGGACAACAAAATTTTGTGATCAAGTATTCATTAATCAGCTTTGGCCAGAATAACAAATACCAGTCACACTTTATGGCCTCTCATTATTCAAATTTCTTTTACTGATCCAGCTCACATCACCTTTGGCCAGAAGTGAGAAAGAGTAGTAAAGTTTTGCAGTCTGATATTCGTCAACCAGTTTTGGCCAGGATGACAAACATCAACCACACTTAATTAAAATCACGTCTCTTTATTCTTCTTTTATTGAACCAGTCCACATCAACTTTGGTCAGAAGTGGACAAGAACAATAAAATTTTGCGGTCATGTACCCACCAATCAGCTTTGGCCAGAATGGTAAATACAGACCACACTTCATTAGTCAGAGACATTTAATGCAATGGCCTTATTAAAAATGCATGACTTAAGGACAAACTTCTTTAGTGGGCAATAATTTATGACAATCCATGGTTTGGTTAAATTTGACCATGAAAATTCAACATTAGGTATTCATTATGCCCAAAACTTAATAATAATTCAGATTAAAGACCACTTAATTACTTCAAGTAAACCAACCATTAGTTAAAAAAAATTTGGAACAACTTATCATAAGGGCCTCTTCAAAAATGACACATTATATGTTGAGCAACGACCTTTAGTTATTTTGGGGCTATAATCATAATTGACATAATTGCTCATAAAGAGCATAAAGGCCCCAACTTAATTTAGTTGCTCAGAACATTATTTAATTGAGGCCACATTAAGGTTAAAATCTTAAAGCTCTCTAATGGAAAGTTGATTAGAGAAAAAACATCATAAACTTAAATGGAATATCATTATTTTGAGATCAAGACATGGTAAAATGCCTTTGAAATAATTGATCATAACATAATGGCCTTAGAAAATCTTATGATAATATAATACCATGGAAACATTAAATATGGCATGAAGATATAACAACAATTGTTATGATCATAAAATGCCATAAAGGAAAAATAACTAATTATAATAACATAATAGCATAAATAATTTCAGCATGACATAACATAACATATTAAAATACAGCAAGAATTAAAATTACTTAAAAATTAAATAACATAATGATTCATGCATCAAATTTAGCCCTTAAATTGTTCATTTTATTGCATTAAAAAATGTGAACATTATCAGGGGAAAAAATTTAGTATTTTCCCTGAATTTATTTCTGCCCTTAACAGAAATTTTCTTTAGCCCTTTTTTTTTGTTCTCGGGCTAAATAAGTTGCTACTGAGCTGGTTCATAAAGAAAACCAGCCCAGTCCCCTTTAACTCCCTTGGGCCTCCAGGCCAGCCGACTGGGCCACAGTGGCCTGCCGGCCCAGCTCCTGCCGTTGGCTCGGGCAAAACAAACCGCACAGCCCAGCTCCCCTCGAACCCTAATTCAGTCGACCCCCTCCCCCGATCCCCTTTCCTCTCCCACGCGTAGCGAGAGCGAGAGAGAGAGACGGCGGCGGCAAAAACCAACCGCAAAGGACGAAGGAGATGACGACGCCGGTGAGCCTCCCTCGCCGGAGTCCCGTGCGGCTTTGGCCTGCGCGAGGCTCCGTCGAGCGGGGCTTGCCGGTGCGTCCCTGCACTGTAGCCGCGCATGCGCGGTGTCCCCGCACAGCGCGACGGCGAGCGGCGTCAAGGACCAGCATGGTGGCGTGCTCCGACAGCGACAAGCGCAAGAGGGAGAGCACACACAGGCTGGTGCAGTGGGTGGCGAGGCAGCACGAGCACGAGCCGCGGCTGCCAATCATCAAGAAATAGCTCCGGCGCCGTTGTACATCGACGGCAAACACCTTCACCCATAAGGTAAGCACCCACTGCTCTTTATTTCATCATCTTTAGCATTAGGATTCATCTGATTTGGGGATTCCTGGAATTAGGGTTAGGGTTCCATCGAAATTGGGGATTTCCTTGATTAGGGTTTCGGAATTTTTGGGGATTTCATTAGGGTTAGCTTCAAATCATTTAATCCCCACCTTATTTGAGTCTTAACCGAAACCATAACATCAAAATATAAAGGAATCATCATATTACTTTAGCTAGGGTTTCAAATTGGGGAAGAACTTTAGTATCCATGCATAACCAGTACACTTCCCCTTTTAACTTATGCATAATTGAAACCACAGCCACTCAACAGAGGGGAAAACAGGGGACCTTTAATTCTAGGGTTTCCAAAATTGAGAATTTCACTTTAGACTTGCATCAGATGCTTGATCCCCTTTAATTAACATCAAAATGGAACCCCATAATCATTATGCAATCTGTCAGGGTCATTTCTTGAAGAATTTTAGGGCTAAATAAAATAAAAATTCAAGCTTTAAATAAACGTAAGAACAGCTTGAATCTAATCATGAACTTAATGGATCAAGCACAAACTGGAAGAACTTGATTCTGATCTTTAACTTGACCATAATAAACCAAGCATAAACTGAGCTAGATGGGCTCAAACTTGAGCAAGTAGGCTCTGGTGCCATTGTTGAAATTTATTGGATGATCTCAGGATCATCAAGCTCAAGATTTGAACCACCAATAATAAGAAAAGAAGCAATCACACCTTAGGACCATGTGAGCATCATCTAGGTGATCTTGTAGCAGCCGAAGATGATGCTGGATGAAGCCCATATCTTTCTCTTTTAATCTAACACCACCAAGAGCTTGGTCTGGTGGCTGTGAAGAATCCTTCCCAGTGCTCCAGCGCAGGCTTGATCAGTAGCCTTAGAGAGAGAGAGAGAGAGTTCTGAGTGTGTGTGTGCATGCTGGGTTAGAGCAGCAGCAGCAAAACTCCCAGCCGTATCTATTCTTCTCTCCTCTCCCTTATCTTTATATCAATAGCAATGTGCACCAGGGGGGCCACACCATGTGTTGGCTGATGAGCTGCCCCTGATCAGAGCAGCTCATCAGAGTAGGTAGGTGACCACTGTAGCCACCGCCTACTGTAGCAGCACTGTAGCTCTTCAGATATTTTCCACTTAAGCCTTAATCCTTAGTCTTTTAATCTTAGGACATAATAGCTACAGTTTAGTCTTTAAGATCAAAATATCCAACAGAAGGTACCACCAGATGCCCTTTGCTAAATCATTCCGCTTAGGGTTTCTGCGCGGGTGCTTACGGATTAATTTCTCATGACGGAAACCTGAACGCATCAGAAAAGTGAGATGCTATTACGTACATACGTTTTGTGTTTTATCAATTTCTATTTGATAAAAGAAAAGTGTTGTGTGTTGGTCCACGCCTTGTGTTCTCTGAATTTGCCTAATAGCCATATTCACCATGGGTTTGTTTGAGCGCATATACAGTTTAACATCAACATTGTATGTATCATGCTCTTTTTTATATGGTATCTTCACTGTAACAAATATCATCTTTCATCTTGCTCTTTAATTGTTTCTTGTGCTCATATTCTCCCCTTGTTGTCAACGGACATGCAGTTACCATTACCAATGGATTCCTCTCTGCATAGTCTTATTTATTCTAATTTGCTAAATACTTGATGCATTGCTGTTTGACAATGGAAGTACTACAAAAGCAACTGTGCTAGTTTTGTCTTCGCCAAGTTCATGCTCATGCTTCACTGTTGGAGGAAACGATCCAGTCGTAACAGAAAGATCCAAATCCTCTTGCAGGGCAGCATGAGCATAAACATGACTAAGAGGAAACAAGCAAGACTACTTCTATGATACTCCTGCCATCAAATGGTAGCAAATCAAAATGAGTAGGATTATTTAAAGGTAATTTATCTGTAACTGTTGCCCTATCGTTGGGTAGCCACCAAGCATAGAGTATGAATACAAAGAAGTATTTAATGAAGCAAGATTGAGGTAGTGCTTGTGATATTGTAGAAGGAGCATCATACGGACAATGTTAGAAGAGATCTGCGCTCAAACAAGCTCATGGTAAAGTATGTCTGTTGGGCACCAAATTTGGAAAAGATATGGTGTGAAGCAATAAACAACACACTATCTTAATGCCCGATGAGAAATCAGCAATCCCCTAGAAAGGTTACCTAGTACTACATCTTTTTATGTACTTATTGCACAGAGAGTTCCGTGAGGTCCATGTCTTTATCTTCAGATACAATTATACTAAGCAATAACTTGAGTAAACTTTTACTTCCACCATAAACAAATTTATAATGTCTCGTAGAGGATACCTTTTATTATTATCAATGAACATGGTTTCATTAAACCAAATCAGAAGTCATGAATTACAAATGATATCCCACATTCAGCTGCTTTACTGATCTTTGAGGGACAATTCATAGTTTATGACTGTTAAGATTTTCCTTTCAAATATCTCACCATTTCTACTGTAGCCATTTTGGAATCAAAATGATATATGATCAACTATGACATACTTGATAATCAAAATGATATATGAGAGTGGGTGTTTACGTATTTCTCATGAGAGAAACCTGAATGCATCAGAAAAGTTAGGTGCTAGTATTACAGATGTTTTGTGTTTTCTCCTTCGTAGGCCTTTGTGCTATTCACTTTCAATTTTGATAAAAGAAAACTATTGTGTATTCGTTCTCACCATGTCTAATCCATAATTTGTTGCCTAATAGGCATAGTTCGCAATGGGATTGTTTCTATGCCGATACATTTCAATGTCGTACATGTGTCATGCTCTTTTTTCTACAGTATTTCACTATAGCAAATATCATCTTGATCTTGCTCTTTAATTGTTTCTTGTGTTCATATTCTCCACTTGTTGTCTCCTCAATAGTGGGCATGCAGTTGCCGATGGATTCCTCTTTGCATAGTCTTATTTATTCTGATTTGCTAAATACTTAATGCATTGCTATTTGACAATGGAAGTATTGCAAAATCAACTATTCTAGTTTCTTCTTCGCCAAGTTCATGCTCATGCTTCACTGTTGGAGGAAACGATCTAGTCGTAACAGAAAAATCCAAATTCTCTTGCAGGGCAGCATGAGTATAAACATGACTAAGAGGAAACAAGCAAGACTGCTTCTAGGATACTCCTGCCATCAAATGGTAGCAAACCAAAATGAGTAGGATTCTTCAATGATAATTTATCTGTAACTGTTGCCCTATCATTGGGTAGCCACCAAGCCTAGATTATGAATACAAAGAAGTATTCCATGAAGCAAGATTGAGATACTATTTGTCATATTGTAGAAGGAGCATCATATTGTTAAAAGTGATCTGCGCTCGAACAAGCTCATGGTAAAGTATGTCTGTTGGGCACCAAATTTGGAAAAGATATGGTGTGGAGCAATAACAACACACTATCTTAATGCCAGATGAGAAATCAGCAATCCCCTACAAAGGTTACCTAGCACTACACCTTTTTATGTACTTATTGAACAGAGAGTTCCGTGAGCTGCATGTCTTTATCTTCAGGTACAATTATACTAACCAAGAACTTGAGTTAACTTTTACTTCCACCATAAACAAATGTAAAATATCTCGCAGATGATATCTTTTTTATTATCAAGGAACATGATTTTATTAAGACGAATCAGAAGTCATGAATTACTCCCTCTGTTTTTGTATATAAGGCCACTATCAATAATACATATTGCATCTATACCAGGCCTTCATTTTTATTATCAAGGAGTACAAATGATATCCCACATTCAGCTGCTTTAATGATCTTTGAGGGACAATTCATAGTTTATGATTGTGTTAAGATTTTCCTTTAAAATACCTCACCATTTCTACTGTAGCCATTTTGGAATCAAAATGATACGGAGTATATGATTAACTACAATTTATACGTTGCCGCAATACTTGAGCAGTTTGTGTATGGGTCCCTGTCCAAACTAGTAGTAGTTCAGGTCATTGTCCTGACTTGCACACAACTGCCCATCTGCTTGTGTGAGACAATATTTGTCCTTTCTGATGACTAGCATTTTGCCTAGTATTTTGCTGCATACTTGTTGATGGATGCTTTCAGATTTGCATTGCTTGAAAGTTCCATAGAATGATCAAGATAAAAGGGACCTTGCCAGGTTTCTACCTTTTTGCATTAATTCTTGCTATTCTGATGTGTATTGAGCCAACAGTGCTAATGTTTCCAAGGTGGTAAAACCCAATAACTAAAGCAGAAGCATAATGGTGAGTAAATCTCTATTTGCTTAGCAATTGGTATCTCATAAATTTGCAGAAACACTAAAAATCTGAAGTCAATTTTTTTCGCATGACAAAATGATGTTTTCCATGGCAATTTATATTTGTGCGATAATGCTAATTTAGTTTGCAAGCACGGTAACTTTCATGATGTAATTTTTTATGTATGTGGCTATCAAACAGTGCTCTGAAAAGAGGATGGTTCTGTGAGATCACGGCGAGTGGCTGTTGCGGTGTGTTGCCAGTCGTTCATACCCGCACTTGACGCAAGTTGTTAGTGGACACGTTATTGCTGAGCAAAAGAAGCTTAAGACTTCCAAATATTTGAGCAGTTACTCCAGTCAGATTCAAACAAGAAGAAAGGCTGATGGTTCGCAAAAAAAACGCTGATGCTCATAAACTGTGATGTTTTTATTTTGGGTAGTTTGATGAAACAAATACGAGGAGGCTATCAAATGATTCCGGCTGTCTGTTGGCAGTGACAAAAACTAGGCAAAGAAAGTCATGTTAAATTTCGCAATTATGAGCATCTGGTAGAAATTCGAATAATTTGGAAGTAAAAAAAATCTTTGTGTTGCCATCAATGTGCAATGTGGGCATGTATATGTCCGGTGCCGATCCGTATGTCCTTTTTCTCGTAAACCAAAAGCAGACCCGGGGGGTGGGGGTTTTGCGGTAGTCCGGACAGCATCCACTTAGGACTCGGACACCTCCAGCCCATCCACCCCTCGGGCCCGCGCCCTCCACCACCCCAGCCGCCCAGCCCACCCTGTCTTTTGTAGCATGCATTCCCATCTGTTCCTGGAACTCCATGGCTAGATTTGCTATTGCCATGGCCTCGGTGTTTGGACCTCTGTACCTGAGAGAACCAACTATCGCAAATACCGAGAGGATCTTATCAATGTCTGAAGCAAGAGGGTGCCCAGGCTTGCTCGGATCTCTTGACTGCGTGCATTGAAGATTGAAGAACTGTCCAAAAACTCTAAAAGGGTAATATCATGGTCATGGTAAGAAGCCCACCATCATTCTTGAAGGCAGTCCCATCACATTATCTTTGGATTTGTCATGAATGCCTAGGTCTCACAATGACATCAATATGCTACAACGAGCACAATTGTTTGCTAGGCTGACTGAAGGGAAAGCTCCTCCTTGCCACTAAACTATTAATGGGCATGAATACAACATGAGCTACTATCTGGTTGATGGTATCTATCCTCCGTGTGCCATTTTTGTCAAGACCATTTGTAACCCAGGTGGTCAAAAAAAAGTCTCACTTTACCCAATGACAAGAAGCAGCTAGAAAGAATGTTGAGAGAACATTTAGAGTTTTGCAGGCCCGGATCCGGAGACTTTGTGGGAGGTGATGACATGTTGTGTGATCATGCACAACATGATCGTGGAGGATGTGGATGGGGATGCTGCTGCAACTCTTAAATTAGAGAACATGGGTGAGTCTATCAAACTTCCAGAGCAGAATCCGACCACATTTGATGAATTTATTCAAATGCATCAACAAATCAGGCATTGAGAACCCCATGAGCAACTGGAGGATGATTTGATTGAGCATCTATGCGCGGTTAAAGGGACAACTAGTACCATGTGCTAGTTAAATTCATGTTTGAACTACTACAATTTGAATACTTTGTTCGATTGTAATACTTAAATTAGAGAGGTTGTGCTCTTCTCTTGCCGCGTGGGCAGTTAAAGGGACATCTAGTACCATGTGCTAGTTAAAATTCATGTTTGAACTACTATAATTTGAATACTTTGTTCGATTGTAATACTTAAATTAGAGATGTTGTGCTCTTCTCTTCCCGCGTGCAGGAGCCGATGGCTCCGAGCTGTGCATGCACCATGGCGTGGGCCACGAGGTTATGCCTGTCGATGAGTACTCCCTCCTTCCTAGTTTATTAGGCCTAAAGACCACTTCTCTCGGACCAAGGCACATAGTAATTTGCTCAGATTAATTCTTTCACTCTACTCTCACATGCAGCTCACGCATGCAGCTTATTAATTCCCTAGCCATGGAACCAACAATAATGGCTCTCAATGCAACCAATGAAGTGGTTGCATTGCATGCCTGCACCTTTCCAAAGTGAGGCCTTATAAAGGCGGACATTCTTGTGATGCTGTAAGGCCTAATAAATCCGGACGGAGGGAGTACCAAGAATGGCACTGCGCTTGATGCACTAGGTCAGAGTGGTGGTTCTTGTCTTTGCGGGCATCTAGGTCACTATGAGATCCATCATGGATTAGAGGTTGTTTACTCTTGAATTTATTGATCATACCAGTTGATTTGGTTCTGCCACTGGTTTGGCTATGCTCCAAACTTTTCAGGATAATGAAGGCAATCTACCGATGCCCACGCAGAGAAAGCCGACTGCAATTGCAAAGTCAGACAAGTGAGAACCGTGCCCTCCTCCGTGGATGGTTGAACTCGTCGCCGCAGAATTTGCCAAGATGTCCGCCCGGGACCAGATGTACAACACATGTGCGAACCAACCTGTGGTTGGATGGTTAGAGGGACTGTGGTATCCCCAGCCCACCAGGGTTCAAGTCCTGGTGCTCACATTTATTCCTGGATTTATTTCAGGATTTTCGGCGATGCGCATTCAGTGGGAGGAGACGTTCCCGTCGACGACGAGGTGCCTACGGTGACTTCGTAAATTTCAAGATGATATGCCGGCTCAGTCTTTCGGAGGTGCTCATAGGGGTAGGGTGTGCGTGTGTGCATTCATAGGGGTGAGTGTATGCGCGTGTATATGAGCGCTTGCGTCTGTACTGTGTTAAAAAAGACAATTCTCTCTTATCTATCTATTAAATGATACACAATTCTTTGCGTATTCACGAAGAAAAGATGATAACCACATCATGAATAAAATGATCTTGGGCGCCAAACAAAATAAAATGATGATCAGACTGGGCTACCGCTAGTACCCCGAGTACATGGCCTACGAGGATTACCGCGAGTTCAACCAGGAGCTGTACCATGCTGACGTTCGTATCTATGATCAGCAAGATGACTCAGACACTGAGCTACACCTTTTTCACGGTATCGGCGTGACGATTGAGATGGCAGTCCATGATGCCGCCTACTCTGCTGTCGCATGTCTTCGAGGAGAGCTCAGCATTAGCTTGGATGCCTCTGAGTTCCGATACATTCTGTATGCCCCTTCTGGAGATGCTACTTGGTACTACACAGCTATCTGTGCCAGCGTTGTCGTTACGACCCGCAGGTTCTGATTCAGTGCACTCAGGCACTGGATCGCACTATTCGGGCTCTTGCCATCGAGTTGTTTGCCACTCGAGCACGTCTCAACGATGCTATGACACAGTTGCTACTAGCTGTTCGAGTAGGGATACATCCGGAGTACATTCTTTACCCGCGCAGGACTCAGATGTCTACCGGTATTGATTGGCCTGCTGTTGGAGGTCACACACCTGCACGTGGACCTCTTCTTCCAGCTCGAGACCAGATTCTGCATCAGAGTGCACATGGAGAGCAAGATTTTCCTGCGACGGCCATTCTTCGTCCGCACTTGCAGTTACCCCGTTACAGAGGTTTTCCTTGACGTTGATGTAGCATGTCGCCATGTCACGTTGTTGTATCCCTCCACCGCGTGCCTGCATGCCGCCTAAGTTGTCTAGCTTACCTTCATGCTGTTATAACGCTGGTCTGTAACCGAACTTATGTATGGATCTGTATGTCTTAATTAGCTACTATTAAGTATCTATTACACTGCTTAATTGTTGTCGTGACCGGTAAGATGTCACTGTTCTCCCTACTTTTGATCGACACCCCCCTCACAGTTCCACAGAATCGGAACCTGACTCTCATGTATATCCTTGATTCCGAAGTATCATATGCTCCTGGCTTTGTGAGTTATCACGAGCCACCCTCCGAGAGATGATCTATTCCCGATGCTCTGAACCCCTCTACACACTCTATTCAGGTATCGATCGTATGTCCATTTGCTTGAAACTTCTTATTGTACCTTCATACTTTGCTCTCGAGGTTTTCCTAAGTATCAACTCGAGAGATTCTTTCTGCCACATTCCCTGAATTGCCCACCAGATAATCAACCCTATAAGGGTCAGTTCTCCCGAAGTTACCCTTTACTTCCCCACTTAAATCTCGGGATGAGATTTCTTGTAGTGGAGAAGAATTGTAACACCCCCATGTATCGACTACAGTGATCACCTCCTAATCCTGCCTTGTCATCATCATTTGCAGTGCATGATCACAGTGATAATTCAACTCATTTAAATTTCCCTCTCTGAATTCAATTCAAATTCAAAGTGCAAATTTCAAGTTGCACAAAAGTTGCTGGAAAAATGTTCATCATTCATCAAATATTCCAAAACAATTTATTGTTAAGGAAAACAACATCACCATAATGCTAAGATGGACAGAAGCAATTATTACATTGCAAAACAGCATTTTAAAATGCTACTCCAATAATGAAAATTCCAAATGGATTCAAATAAATCCCAAGCTTATGGTGGCAATGCACCACTGACCCTAGTAATTGTTTTCACGAGTGGCACATTTTTGCAAAAGATAATTAGTGCAAAAGAAAACGCAAAAGGCTACTGTTAAATGAAAAGAAATAAAGAAAAAGAAAAGGGCCACTGTTGGCTCGGCCTTAGTGCACAATGTGCAGGCCCAGCCCAACAGAGCCGTCGACGTCTCCCTCCTACCCGTGTCACCTCGCGCGCGCGCCCGAAGCCGTTCACCATCGCCACCGCACCCGCTAGCCACCCCGTGATACGTCTCCAACGTATCTATAATTTTTGATTGTTCCATGCTGTTATATTATCATTCTTGGATGTTTTACAATCATTTTATAATCATTATATATCATTTTTTTGTTACTAACCTATTGACATAGTGCCCAGTGCCAGTTGCTGTTTTCTGCATGTTTTTTACATCGCAGGAAATCAATACCAAACGGAGTCCAAACGCAGCAAAACTTTTTGTGGATTTTTTTTCGACCAGAAGACATCCAGTGGGCCGAAGAAGCACCTAGGGGTGCTCCGAGGGGAGCACAACCCACTCGGGCGCGCCTGGAGGCCCAGGCGCGCCCAGGTGGGTTGTGCCCACCTCGGGGGCCTCCCGCACCGCCTCTTTGCTCTATAAATACCAAAATATTCCAGAAACCCTAGGGGAGTTGACAAAAATCAATTCCAGCCGCCGCAAGTTCCAGAACCACCAGATCCAATCTAGACACCATCACGGAGGGGTTCATCATCCTCATTGGTGGCTCTCCGATGATGCGTGAGTAGTTCATTGTAGACCTTCGGGTCCATAGTTAGTAGCAAGATGGCTTTCTCTCTCTCGTTTGATTCTCAATACAATGGTCTCTTGGAGATCCATATGATGTAACTCTTTTTTGCGGTGTGTTTGTTGGGATCCAATGAACTTTGAGTTTATGATCAGATCTATCTTTTTATCCATGAAAGTTACTTGAGTCTTCTTTGCTCTCTTTATATGTATGATTGCTTATAGCCTCGTATTTCTTCTCCGATATTTGGGTTTTGTTTGGCCAACTTGATCTATTTATCTTGCAATGGGAAGAGGTGCTTTGTGATGGGTTCGATCTTGCGGTGCTTGATCCCACTGACAGAAAGGGAAACGACACGTATGTATCGTTGCCATTAAGGATAACAAGATGAGGTCTATTTCTACATAAATAGATCTTGTCTACATCATGTCATCATTTTTATTGCATTACTCTGTTTCTCCATGAACTTAATACACTAGATGCATGCTGGATAGCGGTCGATGTGTGAAGTAATAGTAGTAGATACAGGCAGGAGTCGGTCTACTAATCTTGGACGTGATGCCAATATAATGATCATTGCCTGGATATCGTCATGAGTATTTGAAGTTCTATCAATTGCCCAACAGTAATTTGTTTCCACCGTTTGCTATTTTTCTCGAGAGAAGCCACTAGTGAAAACTACGGCCCCCCGGGTCTCTTCTTTAATATATTTGCCTTCAAGATCTATTTTGCTATTCGCTCTTTTATTTATTTGCAACTTTTATTTTCAGATATATTAATCCAAAAACCCAAAAATACCTCGCTGAATTTTATTTGCTTTTATTTGCATCTTTCAATCTACTACAATTTTATCTATCTCGTTACCCGAAAGGGATTGACAACCCCTTTAACATGTCGGGTTGCAAGTATTTGTTCTTTGTGTGTAGGAGCTGTTTACGTGGTGTTGCGTGGTTCTCCTACTGGTTCGATAACCTTGGTCTCATCACTGAGGGAAATACCTACCGTCGCTGTGCTGCATCATCCCTCCCTCTCTGGGGAAAAATCGACGTAGTTCTAGCAGACATCCAGAGGAGTTTCTGGCGCCATTGCCAGGGAGACATCATCAACATCAACCAGGTTCCTAATCACAAATCTCATCTCCTTGCAATTTACATTATTTGCCATTTGCCTCTCGTTTTCCTCTCCCCCACTTCACAAAAATTTGCCGTTTTATTCGCCCTCTTTTTTGTTCGCCGTTTTCTCGTCAGATGTATTTTTGTGTGGAATCTTGTTGCGAAGTCACCATGACTCAAGAGAACACCAAGTTGTGTGATTTCTCAAATACCAACAACAATGATTTTATTAGCACTCCGATTGCTCCTCCCGCCACTAGCGCGGAGACTTGTGATATTAATACTGCTTTGTTGAATCTTGTTATGAAAGATCACTTTTCCGGTACTCCTAATGAGGATGCCACGTCCCATCTTAACACATTCGTGGAATTATGCGATATGCAAAAGAAAAAAGATGTGGACAATGATGTTGTGAAGTTGAAATTATTTCCGTTTTCTTTGCGAGACCACGCAAAAATTTGGTTTTCCTCTTTGCCTCGCAATAGTATCGATTCTTGGAATAAGTGCAAGGATGCTTTTATCACTAAGTTTTTTCCGCCCGCGAAAATCATTTCCCTTAGAACCCAGGTCATGAATTTCAAGCAACTTGAGCATGAGCATTTTGCACAATCTTGGGAAAGGATGAAAATGATGCTAAGGAATTGCCCAACTCATGGGTTAAATCTTTGGATGATCATACAAATTTTTTATGTGGGATTGAATTTTGTTTCTCGTAATCTTTTAGATTCCGCCGCGGGGGGTACTTTTATGGAAATTACTTTGGGTGAAGCTACTAAATTGCTAGATAACATCATGGCAAATTATTCACAATGGCATACCGAAAGGGCTCCTACTAGTAAAAAAGTTCATTCGGTAGAAGAAATAAATTCTTTGAGTGAAAAAGTTGATGCTCTTATGAAGTTGGTTGCTAATAAAAATGCTCCTATTGAGTTTAATGATATGCCTTTGTCTACTTTGATTGAGCAAAATAGTGATGCCATAGATGTGAACTTTATTTTGCGAAACAACTTTAATAACAATGCTTATAGAGGTAATTTTAATCCTAGGCCTTTTCCTAGTAATTCCTCTAATAATTATGGTAATTCCTATGGTAATCCTCCTTATAATAATAATAATAGGAACACCTCTGATCTTGAGAATAATATTAAAGAATTTATCAATACTCAAAAGGTTTTCAATGCTACAATCGAAGAAAAGCTGAATAAGATTGATGATATGTCTAGAAGTATTGATAGAATTTCTCATGATGTGGAAAATCTCAAGATGAAAATTTTTGTGCCTAAGGTTGAGGAATCTATTAAAGCTCTTTATGTTTCTATGGATGAAAGTAAGAAAAGAACCGCTATGCTTAGAGCTAGACGAGAATTTTTAGAAAAAGCGTTTTCTAGTGATTGCTTTCATAAAAGTGATGAAGATCTTAAAATGATTGGTGTTTCTTGTATTGATTCCTTGTTTAGTAAAATTAAGATTGATGATAAAGGGACTGGAGAAGAGTCAACTTTAGCTAGAAGGCGTCCCGATAATTTGGCGGGTGAAAATCTTGTTGAAAATTTTGATAAAAGTGGGGTTGAAGAGGTCAAGACTTTAACTAGTGATGTGCCCACTATTTTGGATTACAAAGACTTTAATTATGATAGTTTCTCTTTGGTTGATTGGATTTCTTTGTTGCAATCCACGATAAATTCACCCCATGCTTATGAGCAAAATAAAGCTTTTACTAAACATATTGTTGAGCTATGATGAAAGCTTTTGAAGAAAAATTGGAATTAGAAGTTTCAATTCCTAGAAAATTACATGATGAATGGGAACCTACTATCAAAGTCAAGATTAAAAATTATGAGTGTTTTGCTTTATGTGACTTGGGTGCTAGTGTTTCTACAATTCCTAAATCTTTGTGTGATGTGCTTGGTCTTACCGATATTGAAGAATGCTCTTTAAATTTGCACTTGGCGGATTCTACTACTAAAAAGCCTATGGGAAGAATTAATGATGTTCTTATTCTTGCAAATAGGAATTATGTGCCCATAGATTTTATTGTTCTTGATATTGATTGCAATCTGTCTTGCCCAATTACTCTTGGTAGACCGTTTTTACGTACTATTGGTGCCGTGATTGATATGAAAGAAGGCAATATTAAATTTCAATTTCCACTAAGGAAGGGTATGGAGCACTTCCCTAGGACAATAATTAGGCCACCTTATGAATCAATCATGAGGGCATCTTATGGATCTCGAAACAAAGTTGACAACACGTAGATCTTTTGCGTTATGCCTAGCTAGGGGCGTAAAACGATAGCGCTCGTTGGGAGGCAACCCAACTTGTATCTTTTTGCTTTTTGGTTTTCTTGCTGTTTTCAATAAAATACCCAATTATGCCTCTGATTAGATGTGTTTTTGTGGTTTAAATTAGTGTTTGTGCCAAGCAAAGCCTTTGGGTTGATTTGGGTGATAGTCGATTTGATCTTGCTGAAAAACAGAAACTTTTGTACTCAGGAAAACAATTCTTATTTTTTACAGAAGAGTTCTTTTGAGTTTATTCTTTTTTCAGAAGATTAATAAACAAATTTCTTACGTTGTCCTAATTTTTCAGAATTGTTGGAGTTACATAAGTATTAGAAATATCCAGATTGCTACAGACTGTTCTGTTTTTGACAGATTCTGTTTTCTTTGCATTGTGTGCTTGTTTTGATGATTCTATAGTTTTCTTTGAAGAGTTTTTGCCATAGAAAAGTTGGAATACAGTATATATAATGCAAAAATAAAATATGAATGGGTTTGCAACAGTATTTAAAGTAGTGATTTGTTTTCTTATACCAACGGATCTCACGAAGGTTTTGTTGAGTTTTGTGTGATTGAAGTTTTCAAGTTTTGGGTGATATTACGATGGATGAAGGAATAAGGATTAGCAAAAGGCTAAGCTTGGGGATGCCCGAGGCACCCCAAGATAATATTCAAGAAGTATCAAGCAACTAAGCTTGGGGATGCCCCCGAGTGGCATCCCCTCTTTCTTCTAATGACCATTGGTATTTTACTTGGAACTATATTTTTATTCGTCACATATCATGAGTTTTGCTTGGAGCGTCTTGTATGATTTGAGTCTTTGCTTGTTTTGTCTTTTATTTTAAGTCTTGAATCCTTGCTGTACACACCTTTTTGAGAGAGCCAAAAACTATGCTATGCTTGCTCCTATGCTTCACTTAATTTTTTAGAGCCTTGGAATTGCTCTAGTGCTTCACTTATATCTTTTTTGAGCACGATGTGCTTTGTTATTTTTGAAGAAATGCTCTCATGCTTCACTTAGATTTATTTGGGAGTTAGTAAAATTTTGAATAAATTCTCTCTTGCTTCACTTAGATTAATTTGAGAGAAAGAAATATTATGCTCATGTTCTTCACTTATATTTGTTTGAGCTTATTAAAAGCAACATGTGAAACTAGTCCCAAAGTGATAGATATCCAAGAAGGATATAATAAAAACTTTCATGAAGATCATTGGACAAAATAAACTCGGTTCTTTGTAATAGTTTTGAGATATGACAATATAATATGTGAGCCATGTTGATGAGTAATTGTGCTTTAGTAAGAATATTGGTGTTAAGGTTTGTGATTCCCTATGCAAGTACGAAAGTCAATAGTTATGCAATGAAATTATATCTTACTTATGGTGCTTTATTCGGTGTTACTTATCCTTAATGCTTGCTTGCGAGATTATTCGTTTCTTGGTTGGGCGCTTCTCAATCTTTTTGCTGGCCTTCATTTGCACGAAGTATGATCACTACTTGTGCATCCAAAACCCTTTAAACCAGTTTTGCCATATGAGTCCACTATACCTACCTATATGCGGTATTTCCGTGCCGTTCTAAGCAAATTTGTATGTGCCATCTCTCATTTTCAAAATAAATTTCTCTTTTGTGTGCTCGTACCGCTCACGAGGCGGTGAGGGGTGGCCGATATTTTCCATGCTAGATGTGTTATTCTCACGATGAGTGTTTATCCACATGTCATTGCACGAGAGTATGGCAAAGGTATTAGGGATGCCTAGTACCGAAACGAAAAGATGAATTTACTTTATGTTGTCAAATAATAAATTCCTTGGAAAGTGTTGGTATGGAGGGCACCCGTGGATACGGCTAGCCATGGAAAGTGAAAGAAATGGTGGAAAAAGGAATAAACTTTATTTTCTGTTTGGGAACCGCCTATGATATATCTAGCATGGAAAGTGTTAGGAGCTCTAAGTCATTTTCGTTGGTGAGAAAAGTATGCCTCTCAAAATGTTTTTATCTCTCAATTTAAGCTTTGAGCTCTGGCACCTCTACAAATCCCTACTTCCCTCCGTGAAGGGCCTTTCTTTTACTTTATGCAACTTTTATTTTTAATTTGAGTCTCCATCTTCTCTTACAAAGCACCAACTAAGGGGCACTATGATCGTACTTGAGCATTGGGTGTAGCTAATATTCGAGTGTGTTTCATGAATAGATCAATGATTGAGCATGACGGGCTAGGGATAACTTGCTTTAGTGTTGATATTTTGAAAGACATGGTTGCTTGTTGATATGCTTGAGTATTTAAGTTATCATGTCAAAACTAGACTATTGCTTTGAACATATAAAAGTCCACATGTCCATGCTATTAAGAAAAGAATATGTGATGAACATGTTAGGCCGCATTCCACATCAAAAATTCTGTTTTTATCATTTACCTACTCGAGGACGAGCAGGAATTAAGCTTGGGGATGCTGATACGTCTCCAACGTATATATAATTTTTGATTGTTCCATGCTGTTATATTATCATTCTTGGATGTTTTACAATCATTTTATATCATTTTTTGGTACTAACCTATTGACATAGTGCCCAGTGCCAGTTGCTGTTTTCTGCATGTTTTTTACATCGCAGGAAATCAATACCAAATGGAGTCCAAACGCAGCGAAACTTTTTGTGGATTTTTTTTTGGACTAGAAGACATCCAGTGGGTCGGAGAAGCACCTGGGGGGTGCTCCGAGGGGAGCACAACTCACCAGGGCACGCCTGGAGGCCCAGGCGTGCCCAGGTGGGTTGTGCCCACCTCGGGGGCCTCCCGCACCGCCTCTTTGCTCTATAAATACCCCAATATTCCAAAAACCCTAGGGGAGTCGACGAAAATCAATTTCAGCCGCCGCAAGTTCAAGAACCACCAGATCCAATCTAGACACCATCACGGAGGGGTTCATCATCCTCATTGGTGCCTCTCCGATGATGCGTGAGTAGTTCATTGTAGACCTTTGGGTCCGTAGTTAGTAGCTAGATGGCTTTCTCTCTCTCGTTTGATTCTCAATACAATGGTCTCTTGGAGATCCATATGAGGTAACTCTTTTTTGCGGTGTGTTTGTTGGGATCCAATGAACTTTGAGTTTATGATCAGATCTATCTTTTTATCCATGAAAGTTATTTGAGTCTTCTTTGATCTCTTATATGCATGATTGCTTATAGCCTCGTATTTCTTCTCCGATATTTGGGTTTTGTTTGGCCAACTTGACCTATTTATGTTGCAATGGGAAGAGGTGCTTTGTGATGAGTTCGATCTTACGGTGCTTGATCCCGGTGACAGAAAGGGAAACGACACGTATGTATCATTGCCATTAAGGATAACAAGATGGGGTCTATTTCTACATAAATAGATCTTGTCTACATCATGTCATCGTTCTTATTGCATTACTCCATTTCTCCATGAACTTAATACACTAGATGCATGCTGGATAGCGGTCGATGTGTGGAGTAATAGTAGTAGATGCAGGCAGGAGTCGGTCTACTAATCTTGGACGTGATGCCAATATAATGATCATTGCCTGGATATCGTCATGAGTATTTGAAGTTCTATCAATTGCCCAACAGTAATTTGTTTCCACCGTTTGCTATTTTTCTCGAGAGAAGCCACTAGTGAAAACTGCGGCCCCCGGGTCTCTTCTTTAATATATTTGCCTTCAAGATCTATTTTGCTATTCGCTCTTTTATTTATTTGCAACTTTTATTTTCAGATCTATTAATCCAAAAACCCAAAAATACCTCGCTGACTTTTATTTGCATCTTTCAATCTACTACAATTTTATCTATCTTGTTACCCGAAAGGGATTGACAACCCCTTTAACACGTCGGGTTGCAAGTATTTGTTCTTTGTGTGCAGGAGCTGTTTACGTGGTGTTGCATGGTTCTCCTACTGGTTCGATAACCTTGGTCGCATCACTGAGGGAAATACCTACCGTCGCTGTGCTGCATCATCCCTCCCTCTCTGGGGAAAAACTGACGTAGTTCTAGCAGACATCACCCCGCGTCACTACAGGCCGGCGGGGTGGATGAGATCTCCACCGCGGCCTCCCCCTTTGTCATCCTCATCCACTCGCCCCTCCTCCCTCTCTCTCTCTCTCGCTCGCTCTCCACCTCGTCCGACGCCGCCGTCGCCATTCGCCGTCGATCCCGCGGCCACCGGCCGCCCCATGCCAAGCTGGCGTGTCCATGAGCTCCGCCGCGTTCTTCTACTTCGACTACGCCCTCTCCATCGATCGAACGCAGCCCGCAGCGTCCTCCCCGACTTCATCTTCCTCCTTCGGCCATCGCAGCTTCGGCGACGAATCCGGCTACCTCGAGCCCTCCCCGCGCCCGCTTTTGCACATTTGCAGGTCCCGGTGAGCTTGCGCGCATTTCCCCTCTCTTTTCCCCCTCTCTCCGGCCTCGTAGCCGCCTTTGTCGTCGCCATCCAAACGCAGCTCCGCCACGTTGCTCGTCGTCGACGCGGTAGTCGCTGTCATGCTCGCCCGAGCACACGAGCGTTCTCAAGGCACCTCGCTGAGGCCGCCCGTGCTACTAGAGCTCCTCCCCGTGGCCTCCTTCATCGATCCTAATCGCGGTCGAACTCCGGCACCGCCACGGTCGACGCCGCCGTCAACTTCGGCCGTTTTAGCCCGCGCCACCGTAGTAGATCGCCGCGGCTAGTCCTCCCTGTTCGAAGGCCGCACGCCGCGCGTCAGGTGGTCCTCTGTGGCCGGATTTCGACCATGTCCGAAGCACGCCGCCGCGTTTTGGCTCGCCGGAGCCAGCTCCGGCGCGTCTTCGGTCGCCGCCCGACGTGGCCTGACGTGTGGGTCCCCTATGACTCTGACGGGTGGGTCCAGTTGACCTGTTGACTTGGTCAACCCGCTGACTGGACCGGGTCCAGTCACTGACTAGTAGGCCCCACCTAGTTAGTTAGCTAAACTACTAATTAAATTAATATGTTAGTTAAAATGTGACACTGACAGTGGGGCCCAGTAGGTTAACTAGTTAATTAGGTTAGCTTAAACTCTGTTAAACCCCCCTCTGTCAATGACAAGTGGGTCCTAGGCGTCAGATTGACCAGTCAACGGTCAGAGTTAACTGCTGACATCACAGTGACCTCATGATGACATCACCCTACACTGTTTTGGATAATTTGAAATTATTAATTAAAACAAATCCAAAAATTGTCTAAAATCTTTGAAAATTCATAGAAATTAAACCGTAGCTCAGATCGAAAAACTTTATATATGAAAGTTGCTCAGAACGACGAGACGAATCCAACCGTGCCATCTGTTTCTGTGTCGGGACCCTCTACGGAGGTGAACCCGCAACTTTTGGCCTGTTTCCGGTAGATGAATAGTGCATATATACCGGTTAATAAATCCAACTTTAATCCTAAATTAACTAGAATGATTTAGACATGTCTTTAGGCAACCCTGCACTGCATCTTAGCATTTATGTGTTGCATATGTTTGTTGTGTATTTATTTGTTTCCTCCCCCTCTTCTCTATCAGTAGACCCCGACATCGATGTAGTCCCCGAGGCCGACGCAGCTCCAGAGATCGACTACGCCCCTGACGACCAGACCTTTGCCGTAGAGCTTCCAGGCAAGCAACCTCCTTTTTGAACATGCCGATATCGCCTATTCTTTCTCTCTTGTGCTTGCATTAGAAATTGCTGCTGCTACTATTTATCCTATTTCTGATGCATAGCCTATTTTTGTAACTGCTGTTGATACCTACCTACTTATCCTAAACTGCTTAGTATAGGCTGGATAGAGACCCACCAGAGACACCACTTTGACCCAGTTGCCCCCCGCTGGATTATCAAATGACTCCATCAACATGATCGACAACCAGGCCCCGGCACCACACATCACCCCCTTAGTTCTATGACACTGCAGCGTTTCCATCGAGTGTCGAGGGTGATACCTCGTTTAGCACTTCTGATATTAACTCTGTAGAGTAGCTATTCGGTCGTGGTCATCGAGTGTGATCCTCCTTCACCACTTCAGATAACGACGCCGTCGTGCAACACCTCAAGTGTGAACCTCGAGGGTGATTCCTCCTAAGTTCACCTTGACAGATACATCGAGTAGGAATCCAACGAGGGTGATACCTCGGATTCCCTGATGTTATGGACACACGGATACTTGGACTTTACAACTGTTACTTGGAAAGGCGGGTCGACCCTGAGGGGTACCCATGAGTGATGGGAAGTCGGGTTGACCTAGAGGGTACCCGAGAGATAAATACGAGGTGTGGCTGGGCATTCTTAGCCCTTGCCGCAAGTCCTCGAGACGGGGCGACGGGATCACATCGATTGTGAGTCTCTACTCGTTACCGCACGCTACCAATACACTAACGATTTGGATATTTGATCCGAGTGGGCCTCTGGCCCGATAGCACTACCAATCACGCGAGAATAGTTATGGGCACTCTGCATCGTGGCATTAGCCGAAAGCTCTGTCAGACGTCCAGTTCAGCATTGCGGCACGGTTGGATTGTGTCGGCCATCTGAGGCGACGCTGGTATCCACCCTGCTCGCAATGACCCGGAGTGCAACGAGCGATGGGCCCAAGACCCCGGAATGCTTAGGATGTAGACCGGCGAGGACCTCTCTGCTGAGCTTTAGGTAGGGCTGCGGTGTGTCGTTTGGCCGAGGCCGGGCATGACCCAGAAAAGTGTGTCCGGCCGGAGTTAAGCGAGCATGGTGGGTAAGTTGGTGCACCCCTGCAGGGAAGGACTAATCTATGCATAGCCGGATCCTCGGTAACGGACGCTCGGAGTTGTATCCCGATCGATACAACTAGAACTGGATACTTGTGATGAGAAATGGATAGTATGGCTCTGGGATTGCTTTCTCACAGGGAGTCTAGAAAGGATCTCTGGCCGAGGTTGATACTTAATCCTACTACTACTTTATACTGTGCTAAGCTACACTCTTCTAATGCTGCAAGACCGCTGAAGATGCTAGTCTTCGATAGGACTAGGCCTTCTCTCTATTCTGGCATTGCTGCAGCCCAGTCCACATATACAGCCTTCCTTTGATAATGTTGCATATGTAGTGTAGATCCTTGCTTGTTGAGTACTTCGAATAAGTACTCACGGTTGCTTTGCTTCCTCTTTTTCCCCATATTCGTTTGATGCAACCAGATAACGGAGCCCCTGAGACAACTGCCCCTGTCGACGACTGCTACTACTACCCCGAGGGTGGTTACTACTACAAGTTGGCTGATGACCAGGAGTAGGTTCGGAGGGTCCCAGGCAGGAGGCTTGCGCCTTTTCGATCGTAGTGTTTTTCTTTTGCCCCGCCTTTTAAAGGCCTATCTGTCTTTCTTTTATATCTGTACTCAGATATCTAATGCTTCCGTTGACGCTTGTATGCGAGCTTATGTATGCGAGCCCTCGAGGCCCTGGCTTGTAATATAATGCTTGTATGCCTTTATTTATGTTTTAGAGTTGTGTTGTGGTTCCTTCAAGTGAGTCCTTAGGCTTGATCATGTGCATTTGCGTGTATGATTAGTGCACGATTAAGCCGGGGCGTCACAGAACTCATCACCGGTGATGGTTCTGACCTTGTACTCACCGCCGATGATGGAGATTTGGGACGCCATGGATTTTGGAGGAGGGTTAGGATTAGTGGAACTGCTGTAATGTGAAAGGACAGATGACTAGTAGCGAACTACCATAATGTTAAAGGACGACCGGGACGAGTAGGAGCAAACTGCTAGCGGTTTTCCGATTGTAAAAATGCTGAGTGGGGCGTCCGAATGGCAGGGTAGTGGCTTGCCCGGTGGATAAATGGATTCATGCACAGTACTATGGGGGCCCAATTAGATGCCATGTCTACTAGACCCACTTCGTAGGCCTGACAGTATAGCATCTGCGCGTTCGCACGTCAAGCATTGGGAAAATTACAGGTGATATGAAGCTTTCCATGCTCCCATGATACGGGCTTCCGAGAGCCCTTGGATCTGAGATCGAACAGTTGCATGGCGTGATTCTAGACCTATGGGTGAATATCCTATCCTGGAGGGTTATTCTGCAAATTTTCAGCAACTTAGCATGCGACCGTTCGATCTCAAATCCAAGGGCTGTTAGCAGCCCGTATCATGGTAGCGCCTACCATGACCGTCGCCTCGCTCACGCGGTTGCGCCCTTGGAGATTTCAGACGGCTACAAATGAGCATTTTTTCCCTACTTCGCATGCATGAAACTACTTCCTTCGTCCAGGTGCGTTAGGCTATCTGATGTTGGCATGTCATACATAGTCATCACTTATAGTCACTCATACAACAAGGTTAGCTATAAGGTTGGCTAAAAGAGTATTTTTTTACTTCTCTCTATCTCTTTCTTTGTAGTATTTATTGCATTTGCCAAGGAGTAAGTAGCTAGGGTGTTGCACAAGAGCCCACTCCCACCATTTTGCCCATGTCTCTCTCCTCGACATAATAAGCAAAAGTGCCATGTAAGCGGGCTATAAGCCCATTATTGTAGAGTACTTGGTCTTAGCACCTGTATACCATGGAGGGGGTCAGGGGAGACTCACCCCGGTCGTAGCGCCGCAGTAATAATGATAATGGCAAGTCAAATCATAGGGCCCCACCTGTCCAGCAGTAACGAGCTGTCAAATCACACAGCCCTACATTTGCAGCAGTCTACTCCCTCATCTTCTCGCCTCTCTGTCGAAACGACTAGGCGGAACTACCCCGCCTACTGCACGGGAAAAGCCCCACCCTCGAATTTTAAATATAATTTTATATCCATGGATTGCGCCATGCAGCAAAGCCTGAAGAAAACGGCGGTACACATGTATACAACACGCCCGTCGCGTTCGCATTGCACCCCAGACGGTCGGTCGGTCTGGCACGCCGCTCACCGAATGGAACACGCGTTGCGTTTGCACGCACATGTGGGACCGCAATTGAGAACCGACCATAGGCACACCCCCATCCCCGCAAGTCGGCTGAGTTAATAGAAGAGAGAGACGAGCGATAGTACTGGAGCAGTGTTGTACACACGTCGGTGCCTGGACGATCCCTGCACGACATGGGAGATCAGTTCGTGCAGGCTATGTTGTACAGGGCTGTAGTTCTGATGAGAAATCTAAAAAAAAGGTTTCTTGTCATCTCGCAATAATAGTTGTCATGTGTTCGGATCACTGCGAGGGTTAAACAGCGACAACTGCATTCCTCCAAGGCGCTGGTCATTGGGGGCACATGCACTCGGGTACCATCTAGGTCAAGCCGGCTATGTTAATTAGGACATCTATCAATTGACCCCTTTTCTACGAGTTTGTCTTTAATTTGAGCTTTGATCCTCGTCTAGTTTGTCCGTCGGGATTCATGTTGTCTCCTTGGGGCAGTGAGGTTATGGTTTCTTGTCATGTGGCAGTTTTTCGTGTTATATGTTAATCCGGTGCTTCAGATCAAAATGACGACAACTGCGCCTCCGGGGCACGTGCATGAAGACTTCTCGATAGTCATTGACGTGGTCAAGCCGGCTCCGATAGAAAAAATAAAACTACTACACTATATAGGCAGGAGCCTCCACGCTTGCTTGCTAGTGTTGCTCCCTTCACACACTCTCGTCCTCTCCAGATCTAAACACGACAACGGTGGCCACACTCTCTCTGCTCACCGCTGGTCATAGATCCGGGTGGATCCCCTCTGCCGGGGAAGGTGAAAAGGTGCAACGTTCACATGTTCGTCCTCGACGACAGCTCTTACCCACTGCCGGCGCGTCCTGATCAGCGTACCTTGCCGTTCTCTCCCACACAGCGCCGACTAGGGAGGGCCTCTTACCGCTTCTTCCTTGCTGCCGTAGTGTGGGCAGATCCGGCCTCCCGCCGCTCACCTAGCGACATCCCGGCGACCCTCAGGTATAACTTCCTTCGAAACCAGCCTTGCTCTACTGCCCCAGCTCCTCACGTCGCTGCATTTGTATCTTTTACTATTTCTCACGCCCCCTCGTAGATAGGATCGATCGGTTGTTCGAAAGCCACCTAAATTTTTACTGTTAAGAGGTAAAACTACTTCATGCAGCCGAATCTAGTAGTACTACTTCATGCAGTCGAATCTAGTATTACTTGGTTCAAACAGGGAAGACAGGGGGTGGGGGTGGGGGAAGATTTGTTACCTGATTCTAGGACTTGGTCGAAAGAGGAAATAATGGGGGCGAAAAGTAGCAGAGACTGGCTATCCAACTGGTCTCTTGGTCTAATAGGGAAATAAAGGGAAACGCAATACAAACTCAATATAAACCGATCTATTGGTTGAAAAAGGAAAGAAAGTGGGGACTGGGGGATAAGTCAACAGAGTATGTCCAGCACTAGATTTGCTAGCCTCACACAGTATAAGGTGGCTATACCGAACAAAAATGGGACCAACCCAGATATCCTGTTTGGATGTTTTTTGCCCCAAGCCCCTCTTATGTAATGCCACTGGTAAAATGTAGCAGTCCCACTATTAAAGTAAGGACATGTTAAACCACTGTTGTTTTCAATGTAATGCCTCAAGTAATATGAATCAATGACACTGTTTTTCATGTCCTGCTAAATTTCCCATTAAGATAAGTTGCTTCTTTTTGTTAGAAATGCAATTGTCATGTCCTGGTCCGCCTACTCTCCCGTGTCCAGCTGTTAATGTAATGTTGCTGGTAAAATGAAGCAATGGCACCATTAAAGTAATGTCATATTTAACGGTTGTCATAGTTAATCCTAATGCCCACACTAATATCTAGCTATGCTGCTGCTTTAGAAATTGCTATTGTCCTTGTAGGATTGCCATTCAGATAAGGAACATGCTTCTTTTCATTTGATGTATGTTTCATCACTTGTTAGTCGCCCTCCTTTCCACCTTTTTGTGCAAACAGATATATACATTTGAAGCTTGATCTTAGTTGAACTGCACAAAATGATACCTAAATTATACTTGAACATTCCACGAGCTTCACGACCAACCTTAATGTTCCTCAATTTTATTGCACCTAATGAAGAAGAAGCTGCTAGCTCATGGGACCAAGTACTTGCTAACTGCATGATGCAAACATTGCTTCATTTTAGGTGAACTGCACAAAAAGGTCCCATGAATTGAATCATCCATGTTGGTGACTGGTGTCATCCCTTCTACGATGGTGTTGATTTCAGATATGGTTCCCATCACGAGGTATGTTCCTTTTTGGTCCGACCGTTTGCCAAAGATCCTGCATGTTGACTCTGCTCTTGTGCTACTGTTTTGGCACTGCCATGATAAAGCAGTAATGTTATTATTTTGCACCTTAATCTAGTGGCACTATTAATTTAAGGCAATGTTTTGGCACCGCTAGTGCCACAGATTTTTTTATATCAAAAGCGGGGGTTTCCTCCAATTTCATTAAAGAAACCCAACCATAGAGAACCATTATCCGACAACATCTCAGTGTAAACGGGCAGTTATGCAACTACTACTAGAACGGACTGAGTACTAGCAGGAGACAAGTTCGCCACATAAGCTAGGCAGGTAGGGGGATGCAGCCCCAACTCGACCAAGTTTAGATTACAACCCAAAAGCTACCATAGAAACATTAGGGGGGAAGATAGGGACTGAAAGAGCCAGCTTCAGCATCCCAGTCTAAGCACCCCTGGCCTCCATCCTTGCAACGCACGGAACACCTCGCTTGCCACCTGCTCGACCCTAGTGCCACTGATAAAATGAAGTAATAATATAGTTAAAATAGAGCTAGTGTCCTCTCTATCATTTCATTTCCAATGTAGATAAAGAAAGTGCTTCTCTTTGTTAGTATATGTTTCATCAACTAGTCCCATTGTTAATGTTTAAGTGTTTCTGCAAACTGGGGTGCTTAATTTTAGTTGATCTGTACAAAAATAGAGATTGGAATGTCTCAAGGACCCTCCTTGTACTACCGCTGTACACTGATGTTCATCACTGGCAGAAGGTGTATCGGGGAGAATTGGGTTGATTTCCAGTATGAGGTATACCGTATGAGGCGTCGCAGGGCCCATATCGCCCTCGCAGCATGGCATACTATGATACTATCGCAATATTTTACCATTAAGAAAATGAAGTTTCTTCTATTTATTAGTGTATGTTTCATCAACTAGTGCCACTATAATGTAATCATGCTTTTTCATTATCTGTGCAAACAGGGTTATTCAGCTGCATTTTGGTGGAATTGCACAAATGTACGGATGGAACCGGCATATATGCAGAGTGCGAGGTGCCAAGTAAAAATTACCGACACCAACCATGCTCCATCTAACCATTGGCATCCACCACCGGTGGGATGGGTGGCGCTCTCTGTGGACGGATCTTTCTCGACAGTAAATCCTCTAATCAAATAATAGTAGCTTATATTGGCACTTTTCTAGGGAGTACTCTTTTCTGAAAGAAGCACCAATCGATTTTTCTTTATTTGTACACATTGTCACAACTTTGTTTTTGGTCCAGAGCTATTTTAGGGTGATTGGCGTAGTACTCGGAGACTCAGAGTACTACCCAGTACTTACCCATATGATTTTCATTAGCCGTCACACTGATTGTAAGCATGAGCAGATGGAAGATTAGGCTAGTGTGAAGCTTACCTTAAACCCTACCGCCGCCGTTGAAACGAGGCGAGCGACGAGGGAACCATGGAGAATGGCAGGGAAGCGACGTCGCGCTATCCGGCCTCCTCTTGCGGTGGGAGAACGAATACTCCTGTGGCTCCGGCTGGCACTGCACCCTCACGAACGGCACACCATACTCGATCGATTCGTTATCCTCTCACGAACGAATACAGTACATGGTCAAACTTTGACCCAAAATAAGCAAAACAAAAAATACTTCCAAGACAAGCGCCGCTCCTCTCCTCTTAAACCACCGCTGCTCCTCTCCTGTTCCAATCCAAAACTAGCTCCTCTC